>CM051462.1:107202259-108402259 GCA_028095005.1 Rhynchospora pubera
CCATCCATTGACCTAAAGAGCAAATCACTTTGACACAGCTATTCTGTACGGTTTTATCAAAATGATAATTTTCTGAAATTTTTTTTGTCAGTACCTTTGCAGTAACTTTTGTGCCTCGAAGCCGGTCCCTGAATCTGCTGATAGTTTCTTAGGCCTCTGAAATAAAATTCTGTTTGTTAGCCGGTACAGTTAGTTAGAATTTAATAGAAGTGCCCGAGTATTGTCCTGGTCATGGGCCTTGGACAATATTGGATAGCTGGCAATCTACCAGACTGGTTATCTGAAGGTATGACCACTATGTTTGCTTTCAAATAATCAAACTTGTTCAATTAAATTTTATACTTTATTCCCATACATATTTTATGAAAAGCACAATATTGTAACTTGTAGGTTGATCTCATATTTAGTTAGTGGCATTGGTTACTTCTTAAGCTATCATTTGTTAAATATCCAAGGAATAAAATTTCAGTAGGTACGTGTCATATGCCTCTCTGACTTAAAAGTTAACTACATAATGAATTAACTTCAAATGGAACCACATGCAGCTTTTAGGAACCTTCACTTGCCATATAAAATACTTGTATGTCTTGTAAGGCAAGAAAAGAGAAAATTTTGTTAAACACACAGAAGAATACTTCAGAGTACATAAACAATGGTGAGATCAATAAAGATGTGCTAAATTTACTTGCCAGTACTTCTTGTTGTAGCATGGTCACTCTTTCAACATCTGAAAATTGTCTGTACCTGTCTATTATCTTCTCCATGCTGCAAAATTTAGAAAAAGAAGTATCAGCAGACAAGTGAGACTTGAGTTGGTGTATTTCTACTGGTATTTCCGCTGGTATGAGTCACCATTTGGAGGGTTTACATCTGTTATTGATTGTACTTTAAAACGACTACATATGTCTTGAGACTAAAAAGAACTGAACTGGTACATATTGAGTAGTCAAAATTATGAAATGATAAACTGGAGCTAAAGCATGATCCAAAGGTGTTACAGATCTTTAAGGAAATAATATAATAGGATATATTTAGATTTAATAGATATTATTTGATTTCAATATATTTATGTATCTTTCTATTTCTATTAGCTAGCTGATATTGAGAATTGATATGTTACCATATTTTAGAAAGCTCTATATATTACGAGCTAAGGATTGTATTAGAATTAAGCAGAAATCAATAACAAATAGTCTTTCCTTTATCTCTCTCTCTTATCCCTTCTGTCCCTTTTCTTGTGTACCCCAATCAAAGCACGTAACAATTTGATATCAGAGACAGCCACGATGTCTAAGGATAAAACAATCCCAGCCACATTTGACTTCACCACCGCCTTCCAAAATCTTCTCCAATGCAACCAACAGCTTCTCCATGGTCAGAACGAGATCATGCGTCGCCTAACTCTGTTTGAAGATCGTTTGCTTGCATTAGAGCATCCTCTCAAAACAGATGAGAACCACCGTCCACAATCTCGCGCCACCGCTGATTTGGTTACTCCAACTCAACAAATCCATGTTTTCACCGCTAATTTGGTTACTCGAACTCAACAGAGGCACGTTTTTATTGCTGGTTTCTCCGATCCTCTTCGCACCGATGTCGAGTTACACAAACATTCTGACCTGCAATATGCCATGAACTTAGCTCGCAGTTTCGAGCATTGCTACCGCATGACTCCTGCCACAAGTATTCTTCTTGAACCTCCTGAAATGATGACGCTACCATATCAACGTTCTTTATGCCGCCTCACCCCAACTGAGCTGGCTGAGAGACGTCATAAGGGTTTGTGCTTTAATTATGATGAGCTATACACAAGGGGTCATAAGCGCAAGCGACTATTATGACTAAAGGTCGTGGACGATGATGATCTTGAGCATTCATCATTGTTGATTACCAATGAAGCACCTGGATAATATTTGCATTTGTTATCCTATTTTTCAGCTTGAGGACAAGCTGATTCTCATGGAAGGGGGAAATGTTACAGATCTTTAAGGAAATAATATAATAGGATATATTTAGATTTAAGGAAATCAGATTTAATAGATATTATTTGATTTCAATATATTTATGTATCTTTCTATTTCTATTAGCTAGCTGATATTGAGAATTGATATGTTACCATATTTTAGAAAGCTCTATATATTACGAGCTAAGGATTGTATTAGAATTAAGCAGAAATCAATAACAAATAGTCTTTTTTTTGTCTCTATCTCTCTCTTATCCCTTCTGTCCCTTTTCTTGTGTACCCCAACCAAAGCACGTAACAAAAGGATTTACCATAAAGAGACTTCTTCTCTAGTTTTGTTAGGGTAATCATGGCACTAGTGGTACAATTTTGGATCTTGAGCTTTATAAAATGAATGTTAAAACTGTGTTTCTCAAACATTCTATATGTTGCAACCATCATATTTGAATTGGATGATCCAAAGAAAATGGTTTGTAGATTTTAAATCCATTTGTAAACTCAAAATAGACGTCTCAATCTCAATAGTGATATTACAAATTAAATCAAGTGATTATTTTATTTGGTTTCGAGATTAACTTGGTTAAAAATTGTATACATCACAATGTCAGTAGGAGCAATATTATTTTTAGTTTTGCATTAGGATGATTTACTATTTGAAATGATATTATCATATGTATAGGCCTCAAACATGTGGTCTAGTAGCTCAGGTGGTAAGAGCACTTGGCTCTTTTCAAGAGGTCCAGGGTTCAAGCTCGTATGTTTGCGATAGGCTTGGCGAGACAGCGTAAAAAACTCAACCATATAAATAAAAAATGATCAGGGTCGGAGTGTCATTTCTAGCTTACCCCTATTTGTTTGGGATAAAAGACTTAAGACTTTTAGACTTTTATATGTATAGGCCTCAAGGATTCTTAGGCCTTTTAAAAAAATGATGGACATCAATTAGGCTCTCAAGTAGTATGGTAATATAAAATGCAAATTATTGAATACGCTGTGATTGAGGCATATATATATATATATATATATATATATATATATATATTTGTTCTAATATACCCCTATATATATTGATTTAGTAAAAGTTGGAAATAAAAATATTTCTTACATTTCGATTGTAAGGAATTTATTATGAGTTTGTATACATGTGGATACTGTATAACATTATAAAGATGCAAAATTAATATTTACACAATATGAGTGCAAAATTTTGGAATGCAATCAAATTTAGTTATTTGACATTTACATAAATAAATTGCAGCATATTCTGATCATTTTCATATTCTGACTTCGATTTTAGTATGTACCATGATAACATGCAAAAAATGATTTCATTTCTATGAAGAACGCTAAACAGATATGTATTAGCATCTTCCACGTTAAAAATAAGATTTATAGTATGTTATAAAGAATTCAAGTGGAAGTAAATGAATAACTTGAAATAGCATTACTTTCATATATTGTGACAATAATCATATATTCCAATAACATAACTTGAATAAGGTGAGGCAGATAAAATTTCAAGTTTTGGTTGTAAATGAAAGAGTTTAGAATGATCTAATGTCAATATATAGCACATTAGAACCAAATTTCATAATTGCATAATATAGCACATTAGAACAAAATTTATAATTGCAGATATGCTAGCAAAGTTTTGAAACTTCCAATATTGTTATTTGCTTTTGTAGGTGTTAATTCAGTTTAGAGTTTACGACTTAAGTGGGAGTTTATATTTAGTGAGAGTGTTTGATTGGACATATATTCAGTTTTCAATTTATTTAGTGTATTATGTAATTAATTTCTGCATAAATGAATAAGAATTCAGTTTTTCAGTTTTCATTTTGACTCTAAATTAAGTTGACCTCACTTACGTTTTAGGTGACCAATAAAGTTAAAAAATAGACACGTGACTGTCACACTTGTGAGTATTTTTCACACTATTTATATGCATTTAAATTCAATGTCATTCATTTAAAATCATATTGTAATCATTATGGATTTAGTTGCGACGCCTACCCCAACTTGTTTGGGACAAAAGACTTAGTTGTTGTTGTTATTAATGGGTTTAGTTGCGACGATTAAAGGTCTCTAATGTCTATGATGTGATGAAAGGTTTCTTGATCCTCTAATAACGATGGACGGAATTAAGACACAAAATTTATTACCATATACTATATAATATATCTCATTTAATTTATAGATGATGCATGGCACCAAGCATAATATCCAAGCGGAAGATTGTTTCTAGCATATATATAGGCCGACAAGCCTATATTCAACGGATCGCTTCAGGATCATGTCTAGCGGACCCCCTAATAGACTCGGTGTTATGCTTAGACTGGCGTTAGAACAAGAAATAATCTGACATGTGGATCAATTTTACTTGGTGATCAAGACATTGTGTAATATGATAATAGACTAAACGTGGTTGTGAAGGAATGACAGATGTTGTACAGTAAATGTATCGTCTTTTATAGGAGAATATTTATAAATAATTTTTATTTTATGATGGACAAAATATGGTATTGTTTCGAGGTCAAGAAGTCCTTGGCCCTAGGGGTTAGCCCTCTAGAGATAAGACAACCATGAGTTTGACTACGTACATACGTTGATAACAGCATCTTTGTCACTCTTTCTAATATTTCTTTCAATCAGAGAGCATGGTGCTTCTGTTTAAACTAAATACATCAAAGGACGTGTTTTGTTCACTTAGAAGGTTTTCTTTCGATCTTGGTGGTACTTACGCAACACTAAGAACTTCAGCAATTAATTAAGCACGCTCAACATCAAGATCCAACACGTAAAGATAAATAAGATTTTGTTTGGCCGCTAGGTTCTTTGGCGGGCTGTTCGGTTCTGTAGAGTCTAAAGGTCCCGCTGCATTATTTGATCTAATTTGAATTGTTATTTTATTTTGGCTGTAAAACAAATCCAACATTTTGTACCTCTATCACATTGCACAACTTTAATTGTTTTGCCAAGCAGGTTCTCAGCCTTTTGTTTGAAATCATCAAAAAGATTTGCAACATCTGATTTATATGCACATGTATAAAGTCAACCAAATCTGCTAAATTCATTAATGAAGTGAATATAGTATCTATGACCTTTATTTCAAACAATTGGGACAGGTTCCCACAAATATGTATGGACAATTTGTAAAGGTTCAATAAAAAAATGATTGGGAAGTTTGAAATGGCAGTTTGAGAGTTTATATCATATTATAATCCATACAAAAAGAACTTGATTTTAATTTATTATAAGAGAATTACTTCATAATGCTAATAACACTACATTTGAACAGTGAGCCAATCTAGCCAGTATAGTGTCAAATTTCAAAAGTAACATAAGTGAGTTGCAGATGAAGGGTGTATCATTCATTAAGTAGAGTTCTATGCAATAAGGTCTGATGAGTTACTCGATCCTTAATGAAATAAGTAGAGGATGAGAACTCAACAATAATATCATTGTCTTTAAGCAGTTGAGATATGCTAAGAAAGTTTTAGATTCAAGGAACCAAGAGGCAAGAAGAGTGATAGATGGCTTTGCAACCAATGCTTGATGTTGTGTAGAAAACTTATCAGTATATCTGATATCAAAGTGTTTGTAATACTCTGTGTTTGCAAATCTGACACTCCGCATTTACTGATTCACCTGTATTTTTATTGCTTCTGACACTCCGCATTTACTGATTCACCTACATTTTTATTGCTTCCATCTCTGCTTCTCCTACGAAAACTCCCTCTTGTAATTTGAATGAGGTTGATAAGCAGTGGTACCTGATGGTGTGAACCTTTATGTGGCATTGTTCTACACAGAGGTGAAGCTATGGCGAGACACATTTTGTTGTAGGTTAGAGCTATATCCCATCTATGACCCAAATGACACGGTCTGATTTGAGGTGAGATGCAACAAATTTGACACTCAACACTGTGTGGATTTGACGAGAAAATTGGATCGCATTTGAATAACAAGTTGAATTTTGAGATATTAGTGTGGAGTTTGAAGTCGAACTACAAGTTGACATTGATTGAATTGGATTTTGTTTAAGAGAAACAAGGAGGAGGAATCTTGATTTAGAAGAGAAATCAAGAACTTGACGCTCAAAAAGAAAGAAAATCAAAGAAATTTGAATCAATTTTTGTGAACGTGTGCTGAGATCGACTCTGATACCATAATAGATTTTATAAATTGAACTAAAGAACACACATTTGAGATGGTGCTTTTTGAATTTTAATTTCACCATAAGTGATTACATGTCTATTTATAGGCTCACTCTATACAATATTTTTGCTAACTGAAAGATGTTAACTAACTCTCTTTTTAACTAATTACACCGTTTTTCTTGGCTAGTACTCGAGCTACTGGATTCCTCCAATTGCTGATTATCTACAACTAGGCAAGAAAAAAATGACAATAGAAGGAAAGGAAAAGCTCTAATCAAAGACGTACATGAAGAAGAATCAAATTTGGAAGAAGAGAATAAAATTAGTTGTGATAATGAGTACATTTCAGATCCTTTTTCTTTCCTTCATACTTTTTTTTCTAAAGAGAACCTTCTTCCTTATTCCATTCTTCTTTTTTAATTAGGCAACCATTGCTAGATCCATCGATCCACCGCATGGATTTTGTTATTTGAGGTATTGATGGAGAGCTTGAGAGGAGGATAAATACAATTATATTAATTTCAATTGTTATTATGTTCCTTTTCACATCTAAATGAAGAAGTTTTGGCTAGTTGAAAAGAGGGATGCAAAATTCAAGCTATTGGACCAGCACCACTACCATTAGAGTTATGAGTGCCTGCGTCGTCGTCACTTTTGAAGTATAGGTTAATGTATAGTTAGAGACCTTTATGTAATTATAAACAAACTTTTGGACTATTTTGTAATGTTACAAAGAATAGAGATTAATATATGCATATACAGACAAATGGGTGAACTCTCTTAGTCGTGACAAGAAGTGATAGTGGAAAATAATCCAATGTTAGCAAAATGGGTAGTACAAATACTCAAGTTATTTATCAAAGAGAGTTGACAACTATCAAATTTGATGGTAAAAATTATTTGGACTGGTCAACAGCTATTATCATAGCGTTGGGAGAAAGAAAATTACTTGGCCACATAAATGGTGAGACCAAAGTGCTTGCTGAAAAGGGATACTAATTATTCAGAATGAAGAGCAACCGATTATAATGTTATGACCTCCATGAATAATACCATGTTACCCCAATTGGGAAGGAATTTTCTAGGGGCAGCAAATGCAAGGAAAATGTGGTTAGCAATTGAGGCAACATACTCTCATAAAGGGGATGATGCAAGATTATTTGAAATTAAAGAAAGTATTAAAAAATATTTTCAAGGTAGTATATTTGTGCAAGAATAGTACTCAAAACTTCAAGGATTGTGGAATGAGCTTAAGGCTTGTGAGAAACCATGCCCTAGTTGCATTGAGACAACAGAGAAGAATAAGGTGTTTGACTTTATGATGGGATTGAACTCCGAGTATAAGAGTGTTAGAAGTACATTATTTGTCCAATTGTCTTTTCCACCAACTATTGGTGTTGCGTATTATGTTGTTCAACGTGAGGAAACAAGAAGAAGGATGATGTAGTCAACTGTTGCAGAAGTTGAGAAGATTGAAATAGTTGTTGATTGTGTCTATAAAGGGACGTGGTCGAGGTGCCAACCAAGGAGGTAGAGGTCGTGGTCGAGCCTCTAGTGATTGAGATAAACTCAAGTGCTCTCATTGTGATAAATGGAGACACAAAAGATGAGTGTTGGGACATAATTGGAAGACTACCTCATGTTGGAAGAGGTAGAAGAGCTTTTAATGTTGTTGGTGAGGGTACATCTCAAACTGTAGGGATGCAGGAGTATCAAGATTTGAAAAAGCAGTTAAAGGAGCTAAAAGTAAGCCTTCCAAGTTCTCAATTTGGTTCACCCCAAACTTTTCATGCTCAACAAGGTTCTCAAACAATTGCCAACCTAGCTACTTTTAGTAAAAAATGGATAATAGATACTAGTGCCACTGATCACTACTCTGGTATGAAACATCTTTTTTCAAATCTCAAACCATACAACCAACCAAATTCAATGACTATTGTTGTTGGTTTAATTGTTCCAATTGTTGGAAAAGGATCTATAACAACTCCAATTACTATTCTTTATCAAGTTTCGTTAGTTCCTAACCTACCTGTCAACCTATTCTCAATTAGTGCATTTACTAAAACTCAATCATGTAGTGTAACTTTCTTTCAAAATTATAGTATTTTTCAGAAATGACGGAAAATGTCCATGGGAGTGGCTATGAAGAAAATGGATTGTACTTTCTTGAAGAATCTAACAAAAAAACATTATCGTGTGGGTTAGATATTTTGAATGCAAAAGATTTAGAACTTCTTCATATATTGTAGATTAGGTCATTTGCATCCTACTAAATTAGGCATTTTGTACCTTGAACTACAAAAGTTCAACGAAGAATTTACTTGTGAAACATGTATTAGGGCTAAGCAAGTTAGAAATCATTATCCTGTTATTGACATATATTGTACTAATCCTTTTGAAATTGTTCATAGTCCAGTTGCATCTATTTTGGATATAAAAATATTATGTTTGCTTTGTTAATGATTGTTCTTGATAGATAAATATTTTTTTATGTAGTCAAAAAATGAAGTTGCCTGATCTTTCTAATTTATCACCAAATAGTTCAAATTCAAACCCAATACAATGCAACTATCAAGTGTTTATGATCTGATAATGGAAAAGAATCTCTCTCCACTAAACTTCAAAAATACTTGGAATTGCATGGTATTAGGTCTCAAACAAGATGTCCCTACACACCACAACAAAATGGATAGCTAAGAGAAAAAATAGACATATTCTTGAGGTAACTCGTTCTCTTATGATTAGGATGAATGTACCAAAATACTTGTGGACAGAAGCTATGTTTATCGCTATATATCTAATAAATATAATGGCATCAAGAGTCTAATGTTCTAAAAAAACACGACGTGTCTGAACATGACACGACATGATACGTAGGTGACACGACACAATAAAATACAGACACAGCACGACATGAGAACTTAAGCGTGTCGTGTCTTTTGGCATGTTGTGTTCAACTTTGATGACATATACACGACACGGCACGACACACGATTGTCTAGGCACGACACACGGCACGACACGACACAACTCAAGAGACATAACAAGTTTGTAATCATGATCAAAGATAGTAAATGTTACGACATAATAAGAAAAGTCCTTACATTGTCTATTTTTAAGGATAATTTTATAGTTTGAATGTCCAGTTCATCCATAAGCATAAGTATATAATTTTATTTTAAGATATTCAAACATGTTCAAATACGACACGACACGAAGACACGAGACTTGTCGTGTCGTTAGACGTGTCGGTGCATCTCTTAAAATTTAGACACGATATGACATGACACGACAAATGATTCGGACGCGGCATGTTTGACACGACACGACATGTATTTAGAACACTACAAGTGTCCTTAATGAAAAAACTCCACTTTAGGTTATTGATCTAAATAATCCACTCTTTCACATTCCACAAAAAAATATCTTTGGTTGTGTTTGTTTTGTTCATACAAAAGAAGTAATTATGATAAATTACATCTAAGAATTATCAAATATGTATTCATTGGATATTCAATTTCTCAGAAATGGGACAAATGGTTTGACCCCACAATCAAATGAAGGTATGTCTCAATGGATATTATTTTTATTGAAAAACAACCATACTTTAATTCTATTGAGAATATCTTGTGCAATGACCTACTTAGAAATGAAAAAAATTATTTTTTCCAAATCATTTAGAGTATACTTTTATACCAAATGACACAGAAAAACATTCACAAAATGAAAATAGTGAATTAAAATCCATAATAAAAAGAGTCGAAGATGAGTTGTTCGTCCAAATATTTCAGATGCCACTAAACAAAGACACAATCGAAATCAAATTCTACAAAATATAATAATGGAAGACAAAGAGAGAACACTAAGGTAGTGCCACAAGAAATTGATTTGCCCATTGTGCTCCGAAAATATGCTATCCAAAAATATGCTTCATATTCTCATTTATCCAAACTACTTCAAACCTTTTGTAGTTTATTGTGACACTGTATCTATTTCTAGAACCATTAGAGAAGCTTTGGAATCAGATGTTTGGAGAAAGGCGATGGAATAAGAAATGTATGCACCTGAGAAGAACAAGACATGGAAAATGTGTGAGCTTCCAAAGGGAAAAAAGATAGTTGGATGTAGGTGGATATATACAGTCAAGTTTAAACCGGATGGACAAATTGAGATGTATAAAGCAAGATTAGTGGCCAAAGGATATACAAACTCAAGAAGTAGATTATGAAGATATGATGCAGAGCATATTGCTGCTAAATATATGGTCCAGATGGACCATCAGAAGAGAGAAAGAAAGAAGTAGCAGTTATTCTATTTTCTAGCAGTTATTTTAATTTCTAACAGTTATTTTAATTTCCTTGCAGTTATTTCCTATGTTGTAGACAGAACCTCTTAAAAGAGGATGTATCTTTCAGTTTTAATCAAAAAAAAATTAAGAAAAACTCAAAATTGTGTCTCTACGTGTGTTTTTTCTGTTGAGAGAATAACTGACTCGCGCTACTCGCTGCGTCAAGTGGTATCAGAGCCAGTTTTCCTTCCACAACCAATGGCAGGAAAAGGCAGCCATGCCTCCGACGGAGATCGGGACATGGAAAACCTCAGGGCCGAGGTTAAGGCTCAAAAGGAGGCAATTACAACTCTGGAACAGAGTGTCCAGGGAATACAACGGAGCCTCGAGGGTATTGTCGCACGGCTTGATGCCATAGCGATAAACCCTAACAGGAATAAGGCTGAAGGAAGAGATCGGCCAAGAGGTGATGCTGCTCGAGGCGATTTCCATGACAGACCTGTTCTTGAGAACCACCGAGATAACTCCACACAAGGAGATGACTCGGAGGAGGAGGAAGAAGTTGACAGGTTAGGCCGTTACCGTGCCGCTAAGCATGATAATGGTCGTGGCAGAGATCAAGGTATGAAAGAGAAAATTATGACTTCAAGTTAAGGGTTGATATCCCTAGTTTTAATGGTGGGCTGAATATTGAAGACTTTACTGATTGGGTTGCTGAAGTAGATAGGTTCTTTGAGTATATGGAGATACCTGAAGAGAAGAGGGTAAAGTTAGTAGCATGTAGGCTGAAAGGGGGAGCCTCCGCTTGGTGGGAGAGGTTGCAAAGCAAAAGGTACCGTGAGGGTAAACAGCCCATTAGAACTTGGTACATGATGAAACAATTATTGCAAAGGGATTTTCTTCCCCCAGATTATGAACAGATTTTATTTCAACAATATCAAAGGTGTAACTAGGGCCAAAGATCTGTTCATGATTACACCGCTGAGTTCATGCAGTTGGCAGAAAGAAATGACTTGCGTGAGAGTGAAGGGCAGCAAGTTGCTCGGTATTTGGATGGGATGAAACCACAACTTCGAGACAAGATTGGGGTTCAGATTTTGTATAATTTAAATGAGGCAAAGAACATGGCCATGAAGGCAGAATTGATGTTACAAGAGAAGGACAGTAAGTGGGATTCAAACAGGCGTGGTCTTTCTAGTGAAGGCTACATTAGAAACACTACTATTGATAAAAGTGGTGTTGCTCAAGAAGTGCAGAAGGTGGCAAAGGAGGATAAGGCAGTACGTAAAAGGTCGATAGACAAAGGCGAGAAACAGAAATCGGCCAATCCTATCTCTAAATCAATGGCGGGCAAATGTTAAAAGGTGTTTGCAACCGGACCATCGATCCGGTGACTGCCCCAACAGGAGAGGTATTAACATTGTGGAGCGAGAGACGGAAGATGAGATTTATTGTGAACCTGATGAGAGTGATGAAGAAGCAGATTTTGATAGGGGTGAAGATGAAGGAGAGCCGAGTTTTGTTATTAGAAGGTTGATGCTGGCTCCAAAGCAAGATGATGCTACCCAACGCCACCAATTGTTCCGAACCAGATGCACCATCAATGGCCGTGTCTTTGACTTAGTCATAGACAGCGGTAGTTGTGGAAATATTATTGGCAGAGAGGTGGTGAATGCATTGCAATTGGCTGTTGAAAAGCATCCAAATCCCTATACAGTTGGATGGATTAAAGCTACAGAAAAGACTAAGGTGATTGAAAGGTGTAAAGTACCTTTTTCTATTGGAAAGTATAAGGATGAAGTGTATTGTGATGTTGTGGACATGGATGTGTGTCACCTACTCTTTGGCAGACCATGGCAGTTTGATGTTGATGCCCAGCATGCAGGCAGAGATAATGTGTACAAGTTGGAGAGAGAAGGAGTGAAGTTTACTCTACTTTCTTTACGAGTAAACAAGCACTCTGATGCTGCAAAAATTGAGGAATCTACTGCAAAGTACAAAGCAAAAGCACACAGGCATCGGAGGAAGAAAATATTTGCTGTTGGTGATCAAGTAATGGTATTTTTGAAAAAGAAAAGGTTTCCAATGGAAAAATACAACAAATTGCAACCTAAGACATATGAACCCTATCAGATTGAGAAGAAGAAGATTAATGATAATTCTTATGTGGTGAAGCTACCAGCTGAAATGGGTATATCTAAAACATTTAGTGTGGCAGATATTTACCCATTCTTTTCCGATGATGAGCCAGTGTACCCAGAAAACTCGAGGTCGAGTTTTTCTATGGTGGGAGAGACTGATGCAGAGCATATTGCTGCTAAATATATGGTCCAGGTGGACCATCAGAAGAGAGAAAGAAAGAAGTAGCAGTTATTTTATTTTCTAGCAGTTATTTTAATTCCTAGCAGTTATTTTAATTTCCTTGCAGTTATTTCCTATGTTGTAGACAAAACCTCATAAAAAAGGATGTATCTTTCAGTTTTAATCAAAAAAAAAAATTAAGAAAAATTCAAAATTGTGTCTCTACGTGTGTTTTCTCCGTTGAGAGAATAACTGACTCGCGCTACTCGCTGCGTCAAGATACATTTGCACCGGTGGATAAATTGAATTCGGTACGTATATTACTCTCATTACAGCTAGTAAACAATAGGAATTACATCATCTAGATGTAAAGAATGCTTTCCTTCATGGAAAGTTGGAAGAAGAAATATATATGGATCAACCACCTGGATTTGTACTTGAGGGGGAGACACAAAAGGTGTGTCGTTTAAAAAGATCATTGTATGGCCTTAAGCAATCACCTCGAGCTTGGTTTAAACGATTAAGTCAGATAATGCACAATTTAGGATACACACAAAATCACACAGATCATACAATATTTGTAAAAAGAGAAGAAAAAATATGTATTTTGATTGTGTATGTAGATGAGATAATTGTGACTAGAGATGATGTGAAAGAGATATGGTTAGGCCTGTCAAACGTGGCTAACAGTCACAATAATGACATTTGTCGTTAACGTTTCGTTTATGCTAACGTCAGAGATGTCTTTGACGTTAATCAGTTTGTTAATCAAACGACAAAATTCATTGTCGTTATTCGTTTCATTTAATTCAAACGGAATAACGATTAAACGTTATGATTGTTTATATTTTTATTTTTAGATGAAACAAACAATGAATTACACGATTGTTTAGGAAAGCAGCACATAAAAAAAAGTCACAGATTGTTAAATGGGCCTTATTTGATGCATAAACTAGAGAGAGAAATGAAATATGGCACTTGAGATTTTTAGTCCATATTTTTGGACGAATTTTGAGGAGGATTTAGCCCATTTTCTCATGTCAAAAGTTGCTTGGAAGAGGGATTAGTTGACTGGTCAATACGACTTGTATAAGAGGTCGTAGCTTTATTATAAATATACATATCATTTGGATGAGAGGGGGATACACAAAACCACCTCCTTCTATTCCTTCATAGCTGCCATATTTTGTTGCTCTCTTGCATCAAGTTAAGGGCTCATGTGTTGAGCATTAGCTACCTTTACTAAATATCGATTCAGAAGAGAATGAAAAAGCTTTGGAATAGACGATTTCACTCGTTTTTCTATCACGAAATCGAGTGAAGTTGATTTATCTTTTGTGGACCTAAGAAAGGAGAAGAAGGAGATAAGACGAGCACGCCACCACCTCCTATGTCATGGTCGAGCCTTCCAAATACGATTTTGGAAGAGATAACGAATTTCTCCTCTTTCATGAAGTGTTAGTTGGCTTGAATAACTAGATCCGTCAAGTTGCACTTGTTAATTACTTGTTAATTAGTAACAAAAATTAAAATTGCACAGAACTTAACAATAACTTCACGCTCAATTTCAGAAGTAAAGGAAAATTCAAAATCTATTTCTTTAACCTGAGACTGGAGCTGACTGACCTGTTTTTTCTTCTCCTTGGTTTGTTTCAAGAGAATCTCGTTGAGTTGCTTCAGTTTCTCAGTCTTGTCAGGAGATAGGTCTCGCAGCGCGACATCTCTAGTCTCTGCCTCTCTTTCTTTTTTTTCCTCCCTGTAATCCTCTCTCTGTCTCCTTTTTTTTTTGCCTTTCAATCTTTCTACTTGAGCAGTAGAGCAGAATAAGAGACAGTGAGTTGAGAAGAGGCTATAAGGGAGAGGTTATAGGGGATCAGATTACAGTCACAGATCTGAAGGCTGCTACGAGAGAGAGACAGAGAGGTGAGAAGAGGCAGTACTCGAGCGACACTTAGGCCTTAGGTTTTCGAGGGAGAGGGATTGAGGGAAAAAAAAAGAGAGAGATAGTATACTCTCGACTCTAGAGTGCGACACAGGCATACTTTTAGAATCGTAAAGTGTATCGTGTATCGATGGATTTAGTATCGAACCGTGAATCGTGTATCGTAACGAATCGTCAAAGATACGATAAGTTACTCTTACAATAGAATATAATAACTTGTTATAACATATGTGATAAATTTCATTGTAAATCAACCTGAATAGCATAATATAACATATTGTATCATATCGTTCAAAAGTAAGATATTTTTTAAGTTTAACTAAGTAACTAACTGTTTAACCATAACAAAATAAGCTACTGCAATCTAGAACTCGATATATCAACTTCCAAAAGGAACAAAATAAGCTATTTAAATGGTTAAACTTAAACCTATGACCTATCAACTATCAATTTATCAAACAACGATATCATCTAAATCGTTGTTATCATCAGCACTAGCACTACTATCACTTTCATCATCAAGAATGAGAAGCTCCTCATCTTCACTAGTTTCATCCTCTTCTTCCAATTATGGTTCTTCTTGTTGTACTTGTACATCTTTTCCTTTACTTTTTTCTTCTAATTTCATCATCATTTTTTTCCTTGCCTAGTCTCAAATCTCTTGGTCCTCGCTTTCTTTTCTTGCTACAACTAGCACCGACATCTTCTTCCATTAAACATTCACTTAATTCCATCCATGAGAACTCTGGAGTAAAGTCAATAGGAGGAACAGGAGGAATAGAAGGAATAGGTGTTTCAATATTTGTTTCATCTTGAAGAACCGGTTGTTCCTTTTCAATTAACCATTCATCATCGGATTCCATATCCGATAATTCAATTGGATCATAATGATCACCTTTCAATTCCCTTTCCTTTTGTCTCCTTTCCAGTTTAAGGTTATACTTCACAAAAACGATGTTGCTCAATCGTTCATGCTCTAATTTTGCTCTCCTCTTTGAATGAATTTGATCAAAAACACTCCAATTCATTTCTTGATTTTCAATTCAACTGTGACAGATGGAGCAAATTTTGAGAGATAGTCAACAACAAAGAGGAGCAAAAAATGATAAAAAAGGATACCTGTGAGTTAGGAGAGGGAGGCGATGGAGTTTGGCACACGATCTCCTCTTTTTCTTCTCACGACTTCAACTTTTCTCTCAAATTCTCTCTCCTAGGTCTAATTCCGTGAGTAGACACCTTCTGTATTTCCTCTCTTGCGCGCGAAATAAAAGGGGAAGTTAATATTTTAATGAGGAAACTGAATCGTCGCTGAGAAGGATGCGTTTTGATTGGCCGATAGAGTATCGTTCGTATCGTGCGTCTCGATACGATACGCGAATCGCTCTCCGTCTCGTTCGCGATTCCGTCGATTCCCATCGCCTTCGATACAAACCTACGGTTCGTCTCGATAGGGGTTTGACTCGTAACGCTACGTACGATTCGCACCGTGAATCGTACGATATTAAAATATATGGACGCAGGAGGCGCTTAGGAACCATAGTCGACCCCTCGAATCCTTCACCCTCCATCCTCTGCTCTTATAAAATTCTAAACCTATAGAATGTTATACGAAATAACGATAACAAAACACCCTGTTTCATTTACCGTTCCGTTTAATACTCTGATTTACCAACCTATTTCATGTGTCGATTCGTTTCGTTAACGAAACACATTTCAGTGACGTTATTCGTTCCGTTTCGAGTGGAACAAGACGAAAAAATGGAAAACGATTTCCGTTGACAGCTCTAGATATGGTGCTTGAAGAGAAACTTAAAGAGTGCTTTTGAGATCAAAGACCTTGGCAGATTGAGATATTTTCTTGGCATCGAGGTGTCTCGGTCAAAGAAAGGTATTTTTATATCTCAAAGGAAATATATTTTTTATTTATTAAAAGAAACATGAATGATTGGTTGTAAGACCGTGGTAAGTCTCATTGGGGCCGTTTGGATCAAGTGGAAATTTAGAAAATTTCCTATTCCTATGTATAAATTTATTATAAATAATCCAAACTCTTCACAAAATTACACACTTCCCAATACTTTATGCCTAGGAATAGAAAATTCCTCCTATTCCTAAGCGATCCAAAATTGAGCCTAATCATGATCTATGGAATAAAACATCAAATCCATTGAAAGATTCCACTGTTTATAAGAGGTTAATTAGTAAGCTCTTGTATTTGACAATTACCAGACATGATATTGCTATGCACTTAGTGTTTTAAGTCAATTCATGCAAAGTCCCTCATAAGAAATACTTACAAGATGCATATCGAGTTTAAAGATACTTGAAACAAGAATCAGAAAAAAGGATTGTTATATTCTTCAGGAGATGATCTAAATATTGAGATTTATACGAATGCTAATTGGACGGGTTGCACCAATGACCGGAGGTCCACTTCTGGTTATTGTACATTTGTTGGTAAAAATCTAATCACTTGGAAAAGTAAGAAACAACATGTTATTTCTCGTTCTATCCCCGAAGTCGAATACAGGGCTATGGCAAATGGAACATGTGAAGTTGTTTGGATCAAAACTTTGCTTGAAGAATTAGGATTCAAGCCAACTCTACCAATTCCATTATACTATGACAAGCAAGCGGCACTTCATATTACTCTTAATTCTGTGTTTCATGAAAGAACAAAACATATAGAAATTGATTGTCATCTAGTGCGAGAACAAGCAGTAAAGAGAAGGTGATATGTCCAAAACATGCGAGGTCATACGAACAGCTTGCAGATGTGTTCACAAAATGAGTTTCGGGAAAAAAGCTACAAGATATATATTCCAAGTTGGGCATGATATATATCTATGCTCCAACTTGAGAAGAGTGTTAGAAGTATAGGTTAATGTACAGTTAGGGACCTTTATGTAATTACAAACAAACTTGTGGACTGTTTTGTAATGTTACAAAGGATAGAGATTAATAGATGCAGGTATAAACTCACTGGTAAACTCTCTAGAACCTTTCTTTTGTTCCCTTTCTCATCTTGTTCTTTCTCTCTCTCTCTCAAGTTAATCTACCTTAATCCACAAAATCTAATCATGAAATACAAACAGTCACTGGAGTTAAATTTCATTTTTTATTATTTTGGTTTTAAAAAATCACGGTATCCCTAATAGTTGATAGTTGATATTTTGTTACTTTTGGAAGTTTAACAAATGAATAATCGAAGTAGTTTATTTTGTAATGTTAAAAGTTAAAACTCAAAAGTTGTCTTACTCCTAAACAATATGATATAATGTGTTATAATGCGCTATTAGATCGTTTTATAATGAAATTCGTTCAATATATATCCTAACAAGTTATTTTATCTTATTTATATGATAGCTACTATGTATCTTTAACGTTTCGATATGATACATGATTCACGATTCAATACTAAATTCAATAATACGCGATATATTTAATGATTATAAACTTATGATTATGAAAATAAATTATTTTCAAATTATATATATTTGTATTTGGAAAAAATTAGATACGTGTCACTTTAAAATTTAAAAAATAAAACTACTACAAAATTAATCATTTGCTTAATTGATGCCATTCTAAATCTATTTTAAAAAAGAGTTATCGAGCATCGTTTAAGACAAATGACGGACATTACAAATAATCAATTTGGTTTATGCCCAGCTTCGAGATAGGAAGACGAGAGACTTAAATCAAGTAAAGTGCATCAAGGACGAAACTGATAGACTTTTAGTGAAGGACGACAAGATCAAGAATAGGTGGAGGGATTACTTCGACAAGTTATTCAATGAAGATGATGATGACTTAGAAATTGTGCTGAACGACTCTTTTGATGACTCCAATAGACGTTTCGTTAGGAGAATTCAAGAGTCCGGGGTAAAAGAAGCCTTAAAAAGAATAAAAGTAGGTAATGCTTTGGGACCTAATAACATTCCAATCGAAGTATGGAGATGCCTCGGAGATGTGGCTGTAGTTTGGTTAACCAAATTATTCAATAGCATTTTCCGATCAAATAAGATGCTAGATGCGTGGAGGAGAAGCACTCTAGTACCAATCTTCAAGAATAAAGAGGATGCTCAAAGCTGTACAAACTATAGAGGGATTAAGCTTATGAATCATACAATGAAGTTTTGGGAGAGAGTGATAGAGCATCGCTTGAGATAGATGACAAACGTTTCGAAAAACCAATTTGATTTTATGCCTGGGAGGTCATCTTCCTAACAAGGTAATTGATGGAGAGATATCAAGAGCGAAAGAAGAATCTACATATGGTCTTTATTGATCTGGAGAAAGCATATGACAAAGTACCAAGGAAAGTTATGTGGTGGGCACTAGAAAAGAAGAAAGTCCCCACCATGTATGTTACCCTCATCCAAGACATGTATAATGCTGCTGTTACTTGTATCAGGACATGTGATAGTGTGACTAGTGACTTTCATATTAAAATAGGACTACATCTGGGAGAGATTCCTTGGTGTATGCTCTTTGCCGACGATGTGGTGTTAGTCGATGAGAGTAGGACGGGGGTCGATAGGAAATTGGAATTGTGGAGACAAACTCTAGAGTCCAAAGGGTTTAGGCTTAGTAGAACTAAGACGGAGTATATGAGGTGTGAGTTTAGTGGGATACGACCAATAGATGGAGATGTCTGTTTAGATGGTCAGGTAGTACCTATGAAAGACACTTCGATATTTAGGGTCGATGCTGCAGAGCGATGGCGAGATAGATGAAGATGTTAGTCACAGGATAAGAGCAGGATGGGTGAAATGGCGGCAAGCGTCAGGCGTCCTATGCGATAAGAAAATCCAGCAAAAACTAAAAGGCAAGTTTTATAGGACAGCGATTCGACCTGCGATGTTGTATGGCGCAGAATATTGGACTACTAAAAGACGACATGTCCAGAAGATAAGTGTAGCCGAGATGCGTATGTTGCGATGGATCTGCGATCACACGAGGAAAGATCGGATTAAAAATGATGACATACGGGATATCGTTTGAGATGGTTGGAGATATCCAACGCAGACCTCCAGAGACATCGGTACGTAGCGAAATTCTTAATCTTTCAGAAAACACACGAGGGGGAGAGGGAGACCAAGATTGACATGGAAAGAAGCGGTGAAAAGAGACCTTAAAGAATGGAACGTCTCCAAGGAGTTGGTGATCGATAGGATCGCATGAAAGTTAGTAATTCATGTACCGGAGCCATGACGTACGAACCTAAGGGTAGGAGCGATGTCATAGGTTTGTAGGTCACTCTTTTAGGCCACGGTCGAGGTCTAGGTTTCTACTATTACTATTATTATTATAGGTATTATTATTAGTTTTGTTATTCTTGTTATTAGTATGTTTTTATATTTTATTTTTGTTCTTGAATGTGTTCTCTCGTTGGGTTTCTTTCTAGCCTATCCCAACTTGCTTGGGACAAAAGGCTTAGTTGTTGTGTTGTTGGTTTATGCCAAGGAGGTCGACTGTGGAAGTTATTTTCTTGATAAGACAGCTTACAGAGAGATACCGGGAGCGGAAGCTGGACTTACATATGGTATTCATTGGCATCAAGAAAGCATATGACAAGGTACCGAGGAAAAATTATGTGGTGGGTACTAGAAAAGAAGAAAAGTTTTTACAAAGTACATTACCCTCATCAAGGACATGTACGATGGTATTGTCACTTGCGTTAGAGCATGTGATAATGAAACAAATGACTTTTCATTAAGATAGAACTACATCAAGGATCAACATTAAGTCCATATATTTTTTGTCTTAGTGATGGATGAAATCACGAGAGACATAAAATGAGAGATTTTTTGGTGTATGTTTTTTGCTGATGATGTGGTGCTACCTGATGAGGGTAAGACAAGCGTTGACAACAAACTGGAGTTATGGAGACAAACTTTAGAATCAAAAGGTTTTAGACTTATTAGAACTAAGACGAAGTATATGAGGTGTGAGTTCAGTGGAGTAAGATCGGATGATGGTGATATTTGTCTAAATGGACTAGTAGTGTCCATGAAGGATACTTTTCGATACTTGGGTTTGATGTTGCAAAGTGATGGTGAGATAGATGAAAATGTTTGTCATAGGATAAGAGCAGAGTAGGTGATATAGCAACAAACATTCGACGTATTATGTGATAAGAAAGTCCCACAAAAACTAAAATAAAAGTTTAATATGTCGATGATTAGACCTGTGATGTTATATGGTGAAGAATGTTGGACTGCTAAAAGGCAACATGTCCAGAAAATGAGTGTGGCAGAGATGCGTATGTTGCGGTGGATGTGGCCATACGGAGAGATTAGATTAAAAACAATGACATACATGATATGGTTGAAATTGCACCGATAGAGACGTTGATCCAATATCGTTTGAGATGGTTTGGACATATCTAACGAACACCTCTTGAGGCACCAGTCTGGATCGAAATTCTCAACTGTTTTGAAAACACAACGAGAGGCAGAGGTAGATCAAGTTTGATGTGAGAGTAAGCAATAAAAAAAGACATCAAAGAATGAAATGTCTCTAAGAAATTGACGTTGGACAGAAATGCATGGAAGTTAGTGATCCATGTACTGGAGCCGTAACTTAGGTCTTTAAGGGATTGGATTAATGTCATAGATTTTTAGATTATAATTTTAGCTTACAGTGAGGATGATGTAGTAGTAATAGTATTATATATTTTTATTTTTTTGGTGATATTCATCTTGCTGGATTTCATTTCTAGCCTACTCGAATTTGTTAGGGACAAAAGAGTAAGTTATTGTATATATTAGATGGATGCATGTACAATATACATAATACAGCAATATGTTAAAATATAATATATTATATGCAATTGCTAATCTTTAATTTTGACAACGCGTACAGGAAGATCTTAATCTATAATTTTTTTAGATCAAAATCATTATCTTTAGGTTTATTAGAATGAGCTGTGTGATAATGTGATAATCATCTTAAAATGAGCTTGTGAGATCAAAAGTCATTGCAGTTGGAACCTACAAATCACAAATATAGATGTAAGGATTCACTGTTTTCAGCCAGCAGAACCTATAAATGAATGTAATAATCAAACAGTAGATGGTCAAAGTAATCACTGGTATACTTATAGAATGGTTTGGTGTGTCAATTTTGAAATACAGTTTAAAAAGATTAAAGCTAGAGAAAAAAGAGGGAAAAAAAAAAGCCTGAAACCCTTACATTATCTAGCGGATTAAAACGGTTGTATTGCTGATTATATTGGAAATCGATCAACCAAATAAAAGAAACATATCTAAACAATGTAAGTTGGTGATATATGCCAATGTCAAAGTGTTGCTCCTTCAAGGAACGTATTTGTGAAAGTTAATAATTGACTTAAAACTTGGTTAGTGAAATTGTCAATCCAGAATTTTATCTAATAAAACATGAGAGATAATTGTGTACAAGAGAGTGGAAACTATAACTAAGGAAAATACTAAGATATTAATGACTACGTACATACTTCCGCAGTTGGGATTGATCATTTTGCGTTTCATTATTATTGATACTTGTTTAAAACAAGGGAAACCAGAAACTAATATATATAACTAGTTCAAGTTTATTGAGTTTCAGATGCTCAAGTTAGTTTAAGCATGTCAACATGTTGGAAATAGCTACAACTTATCTAAAATATAATTAAGCAGATTTGATCTCTTCATCTGTGTGGTAAGAGTTTTGATATGTTTCCTCCTAAGCAAAATTTTCTCTCCTAGAAATCATGACCAGCACAATAAAATCATTGGGTATGTTTCCATGGAGATGCACCTAACCTCAGTCAATTCTTTTCATTAGACATGGATAATACACAAGTTGGGGAACTAATAAATTCTTCCTGATTAAGACCACGGAATGCATTGATGGCTCATGAATAGAAATGAACATTTTTATGGAATGAAATGATAATAAATTAATAATAGAGATATAACGAATGATAATATATTTTGCTCATAGCCCCATGTTATGACACTGAAAACCCACAAGTGCAACAGCATTACTTATGGAGCAGGTTGCGAACCAAAATTAAGTTTGAAATTGTTCAAACGTAGAATTGTAAATTTGTAATCATGAGAAATGTCAAAAGGTGCTTCTGGCATATGCTTCATGAGAAAACGCCAAGAAAGAATAATATAATATCAGGATTCTGCAACAAATTTCAGAACATTTAATTTAACCAGCATGAAATACTATCGAACACCCGTCAAACCAGGAAGTGTCGCAGATCGAAGTTCGAAAAGGCTAAAAAGAATAGCCAAAAGCATTTAAATAAAAAAATGGAGAAATCAGAAATGGTCACATGGAGAAACATGGCAGAAAGGGCGGACTAAAAAATTAAAAATAATCTAACCTGAAAGAAACGACAAAACATCGTTTTTTTTATTATTATTATTTGAAGAAACCTCGACGATTCAGATTCAGTGTATCTCTTACGCAATCGACCTTTTTCCCCTCTCCAGTCCCATCACCTCTCAAAGAAATAATTAAACACCCTCCCACTTGCGCAAGTTGATTTTCGTTCTCCTAGGAGATGATAACATCGGTAGAGTCTAGAGACAAACAAGTGAAACAACTCTCATCTCCTCTCACCCGATCTAACCATCTAGGGTTTAATCAAAACTAAAACAAGCATCTAATTCTACAAGAAATTGAAAAGTGGGAATGCGTCTTAGTTACCAGTTGGAGGTGGAGAACTCGTACAGCCTCCCATGGGCGGAGAAGATGATCAGTCCTACATCAGCATCACACATTACGGACAGCTCGTGCGCCTTCTTCAACAAACCACGGCTCCGCTTAGAGAAGCTGACGAGGCGGCTCGCTTTGTTCTCTATCCGCCTCAGTTCAACCCGACCCCGCGACATCACTGCTATTTGATCCAACAAGTGAGAAGTGAGAAGTGAGAAATGAGAAGCGATCTCTCTCTCTCTCTCTCTCTCTCTCTCTCTCTCTTTTGTAGAAGAAGGAAGAACAACTTTCGCCATCTCTCTTTTCTTTTGAAAATGGAAGGAATTTAGCGAGAGGGAAATTGAAAATGACCTCTTATTCTGTTATAGCTGCACCTCGATCGCCTTTTCTTTCTCTTCAGAGCGCAACCAAAGATTCTCTGAGTGCTATTTGGATGATTAAATCCCATGTAAATGTTTAGGGAAAAGAAGCTTTCGATTGTTAATTTCGGGATATCCAATTGACGGCGAGCTGTTACAGGGGCGGAGTCACGCCGTTAGTGAAGACGTGGAGAGGGAGACTGGACCGGTCACTGGAGAGAGCGAAGACCGAAGGGGTCTTGAAATCGGACGCCGATTCGCCTTATTTATTGTTTTATATTATTTTGTTTCACGAGAAACGACGGTTCGCTATCAGGGTAGGGACAGGGAGAGAGGAGTTCAGATCTGGTGCCGCGCGGCACACCGTGTAGCGCGGCATCGTAGCCGTCTGATCAAGATTCATTGGACAAGGGAGCTCCGTGCATGTAACCTAGATTGATAGGCCCGTAAAAAATGAACCGTCCGATCAAGATCAGACGGCCCGTACGCGCGCTACACGGTGTCCCGCGCTACACGGGATTTGGGTCCGGGAGAGAGTGAATGTTGAATAGGACCATGGAATTCAAATCCTGCGTCACGCTACACGATTTGTAGCGCACAAAAGACAAAAACTGATACTATTGTATAAATAGTTACTGTGGTACATATTTTTCTTCATCTATTGATTCGCTGCTTGACTCCAAGTAATGTCCCAAAAGAAATTGTAATTGGAAAAAAATTATTTTTACATGGTAGACATATTGATAATATTGAACGAATATTCATAAATTTTGAAACTTTCTTTTGCAAATTTAGTATAAATATTTCATTTACGCATAAAAATTAAGAATTATATAAGACTCAGGTTTGATTTTTGAGACTTTGATCTTGTAAAAAGTTTTTGTTTTTTTGCAATGTGCAAAAAATTATTCAAAATAATTTTATATGTATACTTGATTTAATTCACTGGATGAAAGATTCAACGCATATTCTATGTTTACATTGTTAGAAAGTGTGTAATTTTCATTTATTTTGCTAATTACAAGTTAATTAACCAATTAAACATCACACACATAAAGATCTAGTACTACAAGCCGATTTGACACAAGAGAAAGGGTGGATTTTTACCTCTCTTGGTATCGCAATCAAGAGGCTCGTTCCAACGGTTTTGACGTTGACGGCGAGCCCTCCAAGCACCTCCTAGTAGCACACCTCGAGTCCACTAAGGATTAACCACCTTCTCAACCAATTATGCTAGTAATTAGGAGAAGTGAGACTAATTCCTAGCTTTCCCTCTTCAAGCTAATTCTCCAATTAATTTAGGTGGGAAAGTTGCTCAACACATGAGCTAGGTGGATTATAGAAGAGAGAAGATGGATAGAAAAATCTGAAATTTTTTCTTCTCCTCTTGTGAGGTTCGGCCAAGGAGAGAAGAGAGAGAGGTTGTGTGGAGGCTAGGGTTTGCTCCCAAGGAACACCCCTTTATATAGGCCACTCAACTAGCTCTCATCCAAAATTACAAGGACAAAAATACCCCTTGCCCTAGCCGCACCTACCAACCCTTGGGTTGGGTTGGGCCTCAAGTTTAGATGAGCCCAATAATCTTCCATTTTATTGCACCTTTCATTTGGCATTAAATTAACTAATTAATTTAAGGCCCAATTAGCTCATTTTATTAAATGTGTTGATTATTATTAATTATTAACTATTTAATAATTAATATGGAATTAGTCAATGCATTTAATTATTTCGATATGATCTATTTGACTTAATTAATCATAACGGTCCATGACGGCATACGATTAATTAATCAACTTATCATATTTTGCAAAACCAATTGTTGCAAATAAACAATTAATGCACGTGTGGTTAAACACCTTATTTTGTGAGGCCCTTTGAGGATTTATGCTATATTGGACATGGAATTAAATCGCTATTTAATTCCAATAATCATAAGCGGTATCTAGCAACACGTTATGATTCCCAATTCGCATAAATAGTGTACAGCTACAAAATTTCAATCCTGCATAAGAGAACAATTACGTTTCTCTATTTTGATTCTTATGTCACACGATATCATCATATAATCCAAGATAGGAACGTATCATTCTTGCAGATTATACGTTTCTTGATCTAGAGATAATTGTATTAGTTGCTAGCAAACAATCTATCTCCATCAAGGGGCCCAAACAGATATCGTCACTCACTAAGTGAATTAATGAGGGACATACGGTTTTCTTGATAATTAGCTTTTCCTCGCACAATTCAAGAATACTTAAATCAAGTCCGTATAGCAGCCTTTATCAGGAATCAGCGGTAGACATGATTTATAGCATCTATCATCATGTGGAAAAGATAATCATCTCAAACTTAGAACCAAAATCATAACGAAATAAATAATGACACGTAACACAATCCATATATTTATTTCGTGGGGTCCAGTCCTGTACTATGTTCTATAACATATACATATGCAATCAAGTTGGTTACTCTTAACCTATGATTTATAGAACTTAATCATCACTTAACTTGCATACTAATCTTATTGATAATTAATGTCCTTTGTTAATTATCAAGATTATGGACTTTTAGATTTATCGTTGTCATTTACTACTAAATGAATAACAGTGATCTATAATTCAGATCCTCGACCTGAATGAACTATCAACGATTAAATCAAAGAACAAATGATCTGCAATCACCAATAACATAAACTATAGAAGTAGCCTAATGAATTGGCTTCTAGGACATATCTCTAACATACATAACTAGTCTAGGCCCGCTAAAAGCTAAAATCTTCTTTTACATTCTTTTCTTCTAATAATTCCACGTTAATTTATTTCTTATGAATACTTTAAGAAATGTTAATTTATTTCTTATGAATACTTTAAGAAATGATATTATTCCTGGCATTATAATTTGAATGTTCAAAATGACCGATCCAATATATTTTTTTTAAAACTTATATATAACTATTTTTTGGAATTTCAAATTATTTTCGACTATTTAGTTTTGAACACTTAATTTGTTCGACAAGGATATTTCAATATGAAAAATACAATAAGTAGTTTGGATTGGTCATTTAAAATTTTTAAATTTGAGATCTACTCGAATTTGACGGAGTAGTTCCTCAAATCACTTTCACCGTTGCATTTCTCAAATACTTTTATCTTACTAACATTGGTGCTTTGAATTGGAAATAACTTATCATTGAGTATGAATCTTGTAGTATTTTTTCTTAAAATGTGAATTATTTAAAAAGTTAAATTACATTTGTATTTAAAATTTAGAATCTTATTGATGTTTGTTAACTATGAATTATGTGCGATTTCTTCTATGAAGTGTGAATTTTTAAATTAATTTAAATTTCTCATGGTTCATACTTTTGAACATTACAAGCATTGAAATTTGCATTGGCAACATATGAATGTTGAAACCCTTTTAGTAAAGTTATTCTAATAATTGCTAGCGTTTCAACATTCATACTAAATTTGCAAAAATTTTATTTTGATCGTACATATAAATATTATTTTGAATAAATTTTTGCACATTGTAAAAAACACAATTTTTTTTTTAAGATCAAAGTCTCAAAACTCAAGCCTGAATCTTTTATATAATCCTTATTATTTTTTTACGTGCAAATGAAATATTTATTCTAAATTTGTGATAGAAAGTATCAAAATTCATGAACATTCGTTCAATATTAGCAATATGCCTACCATGTAAAAATATATATTTTTCCAAATACAATTTCTTTTGGGACGTTACTTGGAGGTAGGTAACGAATTAATATATGAAGAAAGATATGTACAATAATAAACATTTATACAATAGTACTAATTTTTGTCCTTTGTGCGCTACAAATGGTGTAGCGCAACACACAGAATTTGAATCCATGGTCATGGGTTTAAGAACGTTGCGTTTTTTGCGCTGGTGGGTACGATGATTGGATTGGTTGGTCCACGGTGTATGGGTCCTCGTTTAGGCGAATGCATGGGTGACGCATGGCCGCCTTGCCAATGCCACATTGCCACCCACCCCCTTGCCCCTTGCTCCGGCCGCAATGACGAAATATAAGTTTCGTTTTAGAAGGAAAATTCAAGACTTTCCTTTTCAGAGTTCAATTATCAATGAGGCGGGCCAAAATTTATAACTGGTGTGGTTGCAATACCTTAAGGGTGCGTTTGGATAGGTGTGGAAAGAAGGGAAGAAGGAAAGAAGTGGGAAGAAGTATTGGAAAGTGTGTAACTTTGTGAAGAGTTTGGATTGTTTATAATTTTTTTTCTTCTTTCTTCCTTCTTCTCCATTCTTCTTCTCTCATCCAAACGCCCCCTTAGATTATGTTTCACCACAGCATGTTGTATAATGCTTGCGTCATCTTTTATTTCACATAAAATTTTAATCATTTTTGTCATAAATTCATACATTGTTACAAATCAATTCGAATTTATCATAATTTCTCATTTATTACATGATATACGTATTTTTCTCATTTATTAGATATTTTTCTTTGTTTATAAATAGAGACATAATATGTATGTTGTATTTAAATTTAGAATCAGAGGGTGCGTTTGGATGAGAGAAGAAGAAGAGAAAGAAGGAAGATGGGAAAAAAAATTATAAACAATCCAAACTCTTCACAAAGTTACACACTTTCCAATACTTCTTCCCACTTCTTCCCTTCTTCCCACACCTATCCAAACGCACCCAGAAATACACTCTTTATTTCTTCGTTCCACTTTATTTTTACACCACATAATCAAGGACCAATTGTCCTTGTAGAATTTTGACATAAATATGAAACAATGGCTAAATATGCTGGATGAGACGCATTCTTGAAGACCTTGCGAAAATCTTGCAAGCAAGCAAAGCTAGGTTGCGGTGATAGAAATTAACATTAAACGCAGCTAGTAAAAGCTCTCTCGCGACTTGTGAAAAAAAAAAAAAGGAGATCATAAGTGACTATCATTATTTGACTCGATACGATGATGCCAAAAAAAGATTCCCACCAAAGGGAATGGGTTTTCTTTTTATTCCCATTTTTGTAACATTTAGCCTATTTTCTAGATAAAAAGAAAAGCAGTGGAAAAAAAATCCTTGATTTAACAAAAAAAATTTACTTACTCCATCTTCTCTGTCCTATCATCTACTATCTGATTTCTAGGGAGGTATTTGGCAACATCAAAGATTAGTGAGGTTATGGGTTAAAGTTAGTATTTTTCGGTTAGTGTTTGAGATTCGAGTTAGTACAAATTAATTGATTGATTAATTAATTTTTTTTTGTTTGGCTATTCGAGGTTGTGCGGTCATTGACTCTAAAGTTGTTTGGTGATTTGATGTCCATAGATTAGCTCGTTGATCGGGAAGTTAGACTAAACCTGACGTTGCCAAACGCCCAATGAACAACATGCCAATGGCTCCGTTTGGATACCGTGTGGGAAGAAGGAAAGAAGGAAAAAATTTATTATAAACAATCTAAACTCTTCACAAAATTACACACTTCTCAATATTTCTTTCCACTTTTTTTCTTCTTTTTTTCTTTCCACACCTCATCCAAACGAAGCCAATAGATTGGATTATCACTTATCAACAGAATAATGGTAATTATTATTTCTGATGAATTTTACACAAAAGTACAAATGCGTGTACAACAAACCAAGAACAGAGTGCTGAATTCACCGAAATGCAGATCATGCCATTCCAATATAAAAATCGGAATCACCTCCGAAATAATAATAAATATAATGCGGGCGCGTTATTGATTTGAATGTTCTGAATGCATGTCATCCACTGATCCCATCAAAGGAAATAAAAAAAATAGAAAAGTCGAGCCGAATTAAAAGCCAAACAGTGTCAGGCGAGAGCGATTAGAACATGTACGGACGAAACTTTGATGTTGCAACGTCAAGCTCTGTCAGCCGACTCAGCCGGGCTCCGTTTCGTGATTTGCAAAAGCATTTTGAGAGAGGCGATGCCATCATGCCATGCCATGCCACATTGCCACAAGAGAGGTTTATGCGGCCTGGTTGGGATAAGCCTGAGAGCATGGGGCGTACCAGGTCGGTGGAGGTAGGCAGGTGGGACCCAGAAAAAGGTGAACCACAAACGTTTTATTCCTAGGAATATCTATAAAGGGTTAAAGGGGTGGACAACAGGGGCGGAGCCGTGGGGGTGCGGGCAATGACTTTTGCACCCCACGTCCCCACGTGATTTGAAATTTCAGTGCATTAATAATTAGTATTACTAATTTTTATAATATTATATAGAAATTAAGTAATTTGCCTTTCCAGTTATTAAAAATTACATATTTACCCCCCCTAAATTATTTTTTCTGGCTCCGCCCCACAATTCTGGTCTCCGGCAAGAGCACCTTGTTCGCTGATGTGTGCACAAAACTAATGCTGAATTAACAGGCCTAAGTTTGCAACAATGCACGATAGTTATTATGTTATTTTATTTATAAGCACTTCAATACAAAAAGAAAAAGGAATAGCAACAAAATGGACATCGTAATTCATGAGAGGATCCCTTTTTTGTAAACTTTCTTTTAAAGGTACGATCGTAGTATTTATACGGACCTTGTAATGCATTATCAGTTGCACCCAATTTTTTTTTTTTAAAAAAAAAGAAAAACGTCATCATAAATCTATAACGTTATGCAAAGATTAGTTTTCCTAATACCATACAACAACTTTAAAAAAAATTAATAGTAACGTTACTGTTCATCTATAACGTTATGTTAAAATAGAGACACGTAAACATATATAGATTTTATTAACGCATTTGTTAAAATAGCTATTTGCTCCGATTTTTCTAAATTAAATCCTCGAAGTAGAGCTATCATCTGTAATATTAAGTAGCCTCTCTTCATCCCCCCCCCCCGGCCCCCTAATTTCACAATTAAATAAAATCTGATTTTTGATCACTCATATAGAAATTCGAAAATACTAGGATTGAAGATTTTGAATTTAATAATACGGAATTCTGAGAAAAATTTTCATATGAATTATGTTAATCGAGAAATTGAAGATGAAAAATTTCACGTTACATTTGTTTTTACACAAAAAAATAATTTGGAGGTTTCTATGCTGAAAATATTAGATAAAATCAAAAGTTATAAAATATGTAAAAAGAATGCCTAATTACTAGGGATGAAAACGGATCAGATACGGAGCGGGTGTTGGTCTTCCCATATCCGCATCCATATTTTTTTTTCAGATACGAATACGGTTCGGATATTAAGCGGATACGAATACGGTTCGGATATTATCGGATACGGAGTCGAATACGAATATATTTTGTCGGATACGGATTATATTGTGATCAATTCTTTTTTTATTCATTTCTTTAGAACTTTTTGTGTAAATTTTATAGTACATATAAAAGTTTGTCGTATATGAAAATAGCTGAAGAATAAGAAAATTTTCATGTCCTGCAATGAGTAATATTCTGACGATATAAATTATACGATAATTAGATAAGAAGTACACAAGATTTATTCATTCAATCAATCAAATCCAAAATTACATCAAAATAATATTATATATATAAATTAAATTATTATTAACATTATTGGTTGGATTCTTGATATATATATAGAGAAATGCTATGGTGCATCGCGATGTATTAAGGCTTTTGTACATCACGACCATATTTGTCGATAGTTTTACAAATTGAAAATCTAACTGAACAAATTCAATCTATACATTGAAATCTCATTACAAACCAAATTTTATATTTTTTTAAATTTTTTTACTATTTTTTCGATTTTTTTAAAACATGCCATTTTTAGAATTTCTTTATTGTTAATTGGTTTCCAAAAAAAGGAAAGTTTTAAAAAAATATAAAATTTGGTTTATAATGATATTTCAATATGTAGATTGGATTAGTTTAATTAGATTTGTCGATTTATAAAAAGGTTGACGGATAATGATCGCAATGTACAAAAGCCTCAATACATCGCGATGCATCATAGCATCTCTCTCTCTCTATATATATATATATAGAGAGAGAGAGAGAATGACTAACGTGCCATCAAGTCATTTCGAGATCCAAAATTCAAATGGTCAATCCAAACCGTTCAAGTTGTTCTCCATATTGAAATATCTTTGGAGACCAAATTTTATATTTTTAAAAACATTATGATTAGAGTATTTCAGGCCCTCCAATTTGAAAATATCATAATAAATAGCAAAAAAATTGAAAAAAATATAAAATTTGGTCTCCAAAGGTATTTGAATATTTTGATCAACTTGAACGGTTTGGATCGATCGTTTGACTTTTGAATTTCAAAAAACAAGTCGATAGAAAATTGATGGCACGTGCCATCGATGACGCGTTAGCCATTCTCTATATATATATATATATAGAGAAAACCTATTATGCATACTAATGTATTGGACCTTCAATGCATATTAATTCAGAACGTTAGATCTGTTTTAAGATTCGTGCAGATCAAGTCGCTAGATTAAAAAATTAAGATGCCCCTCCTCAGTTTGCTCCGCACCTCTGCCGACTAAATGGTTACTCTTCGTACCTCTCTCTCTCAAGCAAAAGTGAAAACTTGTGAACTCTCATCTCGCTCTCGTCCTTTTTTCCGGCACCACCTCCTTCTTGCCTCTCGATCTTCATCCTTTTCTTCGGCACCACCGCCTTCTTGCCTCTCTCTCTCTCCCCATCTTACTCGCTAGTCAGGCCGCTTTCTCCCTCGCACCCACGCACAATCAGTTGATATGAAACCCTAGATCGGCGGCGAACTCTCTCGCACCAGGACAAATGAACACTGAAGCAAGAAGGTTATACGTACTTAGCTTTTCTTCTCATGTTGATGTAATTCATGACCATTAATTTTGATTTGTTAACCATCTCTTGTTGTGCTCGCATGTTTGTAGAAAGTAATGTGTGAAATTATAGTTTCTGTTATTGGCCTTACCAATTATGAGATGCTACATTTAATTATCCCATCTGATGTACTTTTTTCTTTGCAAAAGGACAATAGCAAGATAGCAATTAATTGGTAAATTTGTATCACAGTATCAGGGCATTGATAAATATTCAATTTATAATCAATTACAATAGCAATATAACAATCACCTCCTCTCTCGCCTCCCTCTTTCACTCTGTCTCATACCTGGTCTCAACTCTCAAGGGTTAATCGTGGATATATTGAGTATTGTTTTAGGCATTGAGAGTAAATGAGGACATCTATATCGTGCAATTAAATGAATTTGCTATCATTTCGACATCTATGTTTTGCAATTTGCAATTTCATTTTGTAGTCCTGTAATCTTGGTGCGGAATTTCATAGTGGGATTTAATAACTATTGGATTGGAGTTGTAGGTCTGGTTGGCGACTTGTAAGCAGTGTTTTAAATACCCTACCGGACCGGCCGGTTCAACCGGAAAAACCGGGAACCGGACTCTGGTCCGGTAAGGTAAGGCTCTAAAACCGGGATGCTAGAGAACCGGGGAAAATCGGAAGGGAACCGGGTAAACCAGTGAATCGGTAAGCCGGTTTACCTATTATATTTGACAACCAGAGCGAACCGTTGTTGAACCACTGCTATAAACACATGAACCGACCTTGAACCCATTATTAGACCAGCGAAAACACAGAAAATAACATAGAGTGCGCCGTGATTCGATCTCAATTACTCCCTCTTAGTCGCACAGGCACTTGCCACTGGGCCAATAATGCATTTGTGTTATTACTGTCCATGTCATTTACATATAACATATCCGGTTTCTCAAAACGGTATACCAATAAAACCGGTAAAACCCCATACCGGTGGCTCCACCGGTTCGGTGGCCGGTACGGTATTTAAAACATTGCTTGTAAGTTTTGGGCTACTAGGGGCTTCCTGAATAATTAAGCGATTGATGCTAATGTTGTTAAATAACAATCCTATATCCATCAAATGAACTTGTATCTGTTTCTATTAAGATTTTCAATAAAGATATTGGTACTGCACATAGGGTGTTTAAGATGCTTACTAATAAATGTTTTCATTCTTAATTTGTAACTTTCAGCATGAATGAGAATGAGAATGAGCATGTAGCAGCAGATGAAAATGATGATATTGGCTGTACACAGGCCAAGGTAATTGTCCAATCTGTTTATGCAGTTCTTTTTTTTTTGTGTTTTGACAGATCATTATTTAATTAAACATATCTTTATTCTTCTTTTTTGTGTTGTGACAGATCATTGATCCTTATATAGTTATATGGATGTGGATATGGTGTTTAAGTGGAGAAGAAGATGTCTAAGTATTCATTTTGTGATTACAAAATTTTTTGAGGTGATTTTTTGTAAAGAGTTGACTAAGTATTGCATTTTTGTGATTAGGAAAATTTTTTGGATGATCTAGCAAATGGCACAAACTGACAGTGCTATTTCAGCAATAGTTGTCTGACTAAATTTGATGTCTAACAAAAGTTGTATGCAATCAGTGCTTTAGCTATAAATTTGTTTTTTTTTTTTGTATAAACTGACGATGATGTATAAGGTAAAATTACGATGCATATTAAATATTATCTTTGTTGAAAGTATGTGCAATTATGCATATTTGCCTCTTGCGCAATTAGCCTCTGTATTCATGCCTTGTTTGCCGTGTATATTTCATGCCTTTTTGAAAAAAATTGAGCATTTTTATTTGTTATTAGTGGTGAGCATGCCTTTTATGTATAAATTATGTATAAAATTTGAGCATGCCTTTCTATTTCTTTACTACAAATGCTAAATGAAAGTAGCTTGCTATGTACCTGTTGATATGCACTATGTTTACTTGATATGTGTACTTGATATGTTTCAGTTTATATTTCTGTTGACGTGTACCATGCCAAATGAATGTAGATATTGATTATAACGAAGATATAGAAAGAAATACATATCAGAAAGCTGGGTTAACAAACTCGGGAAAATTTTTATAAAAGACAAAAATGCCCCTAACAATTTTAAAAAAGACAAAACAGCCTCTGAAATTTTAAAAAGAGCACAGCTATAACGGTAATAGCAGTACCGTTATAACTCATCCTATAGCGGCAATAGCATTACCGCTATAGTCCACAATAGTGGCATTCCTGTTACCGCTGTAGGGTTTTTTTTTTCCGGGTCTAGATTGTTTGTGACTTGGGGCATTTTGCACAGCTTCCCAGAGGTATGAGTTGTTATAAACAATGAAGATAAGAAAATTAAAATAATACTTTTTCTCTTTTTTGACTGGCTTCTGTAACATTGGTTGTCTAGACAAGGACTCACATTTTGGTTAGCTCTTTGCCTCTCTGGTCATCAGCTGGTCTCTTACTGAGGTACCCTAGAAATTCATACATTTTGTAAAATTGTCATATGTAAAGCGAGGTCTTTCTCGCATACAAGATGAAGGAAGAAAAAGAATGAAGCAAAATTAAATTCTTACAACTATTTCACGTGCACAGAATTAAGATGATTAAATTATCTATCATATTTAGAAATCAGAGTAATTAGAAATATTTTCATAGCAGTTTATAATATAACAATTGGATTAGTACAAAAGTTCAGTCTTTTATTGTAATAAAACTGAGAATTAATATCCCGGCTTTAAGTATTCACAAGAAAATTTTCAGTCAAATTTCACACTTGTAATCTCCACATTTGATGCGTTGATTATATATCGAACGTCGAAAATATTATGATTTTAAAATTTGTTGTAATGTGATATGTGTGCACAGTTAAATATATGATGTTTAGTCCGAATGGGCTTTCCAGTCTAGATATAAACACACTTTTCATGGTTGTGGTTTAAACCAATGGAATGAAAAACATCAACTATAAAAAATTATAAATTTGAATAATCATGCGTATCAATAGTATATATGTTTTAAATTGAATTTATATATATATATATATATATATAGAGAAAACCTATTGTGCATACTAATGTATTGGGGCTTCAATGCATACTAATTCAGAGCATTGGATCTGCTTCAAGATCTGTGCCGATCTAAGTCGCTGGATTGAAAATTTAATTTTGGTTAACTTGTGCCTCTCTCTTATTTTGTTCCGCTTTCTCTCTCGACTAAATAATCTCTCATTCTCTCTCTCTCTCAAACGATAAATGAAGATCTCTCACTTCTCACCTCTCTCGACAAATCGGTGACCTCTCACATCTCACCTGTCTGGCCTCTCTATCTCGACTCTCTCTCTTCCGACTCCGTCACATTCACACCTCCGTCACATTTCCCGCTGAAGCAGGAGGCAGAGCCGTCACATTGCCGTCTCGGTCGCCGCTGAACCAGGAGGCGGAGCCGTCACATTGCCGTCTCTGTCGCCGCTGAATCAGGAGGCGGAGCCTTCACTTGCCGTCTTTGTCGCCTCTCTCTCGTAACCGCTGCTTCGAAAGTACGATCCCTTTTTCACTTTCTCTCGTAACCCTAGATTCACATTTTTTTCTTCAAAACAGTTTTGGCTCATAGGTTGCAAAATTAGGCCGAAATTGAGATTATTTACTACTGGATTAGTTGGTTAATTGCTTAATTGCTACTTGTATTAGTTGGTTAATTGCTACTTCAAAACAGTTTTGGCTCATGGGTTGCAAAATTAGTTGGTTAATTTTAAAGGCTCTATTCAAGTCCCAGTATGTCTATTAATATGCATTTGCCTGTGTGTTGTCTAGTGATAAGTTTTTCTCACCTTCTTGCATATTTTTTTATATTTATTCATAAGTAACTGTTGTATGCAAAGTATTTGTTTAAATGCCGCTGTATAATGAGTTTCAATTCTGATGGGTAATAATTGTTTACAATTGAGGTTCGAAGATTGTCTGGTCATGGTTCTCAAAATTGAGCTATTTTAGAAGGCCCAACATTCTGCCTTCCACCTTTCAGAATAGACAAATATTGAGCTATTTTAGAAGGCCCAACATTCTGATCATTGAGATCCCGGATTGTTTGCCTGTCCTCCATTGTTAGACATCTTTGAGACCGTAGACCTCTTTTTTTGGATGGTGAATCCAAGACCATCAAATGGTTGTGTTCATCATTAAACCTGGAAACCCGCCAAATGCCTCCATCTACTAACTTCACTCTCATGTATGCCTTGCAATCTGTTCTTGTAAATGACCTCTTCTTCTCTGGTGTTTTAGGCTTACTTGAACTACCCACCGGCTTCCCTTCACTCTTTTGTCTATCAGATAAGCCCTGTTTAGAGCAAACAAATTGTGCCCCAGAAACCCCCTTCCTTGATGAACCTTTATGATTCTTACGGATGCTGAATCCTCTTATCAAGGCAAATAGATTGTAGAAATCATATGCCTCCTCAGGTGATTTGAACTCCTTGCCAACATATATATCAATACTTTCTTCTTCATTGTTCTCTTCCTCAAACACCATATCCACATCAATATAAGGATCATTGATCTGTCACAATTTGTTAACAAGGACTGTTAACAAGAAGAGTAAAGATAATTTAAGTAATGAGGGACTGTTAACAATTTGTCACAACAACAAAAAAAAATCTACATAAACAGATTAGATAATTACCTTGGCCCGTGTACAGCCAATATCATCATTTTCATTTGCTGCTATCTGCTCATTCTCATTCTCATTCATGCTGAAAAGTACAAATAAGGGACTGTTATACAACACAATATAAGAGAACTGTTACAGTGCATAAGGTACTGGTACCTATAAGTTCATCAAAACAAAGCAATCGCATGAGAGTCTACTGTTGGACTAGTGTCAGACCAAATTTCAATATGCATTCATCCATGAGACTGTGACCCAGGTTATATACCATATTATATTAGATACTAAAATGATAAAAGTAATGACAAAAACAAAAAGGTAAACTCTCAAACAGGACTCCTTGGACGACACCAAATACTGATATCAGTAATGTAATCAAAAGATGTCACCTTTCATGAAATTAAACAGCCAACAGTATGCAATATCTAGTTAGTTGAAAGAAACATTAATTCATTTTCCAAATACATAATTGGTGTGTCTCGACCTAATTTTATCACCTAATTTTATCAAGTTATTTTGCAACCCGTTAACCCAATTGAACTAAAAATTGACCTAACCCAATTGAACTAAAAATTGACCTAACCCATGAGCCAAACTGTTCTAAAGGGAAAAAAACAATCAGAAACAAAAAAACAAAGTGAAAGAGGAAGTGAATAAATTCAGCGTTGTTGAAAAATTAGGATTTTGGTTTAAAAATTGACGAGAGAGAGTGAGAGAGGCACGAGTATCTTTCGAACTCCAAAGAGGCGATGGTTGCCTCGACTTGCTTGAGAGAGAGAGAGAGAGAGGCACGAAGGGAACGATTCAGTCGACGGATCTAGGTTTTCGTCCGTGAGAGAGAGAGAGAGAGAGAGAGAGAGAGAGGTCTGTTTAGAGAAAAGGAACGATTCAATCCATAGAGAAGGAGCGGAGCAGAATAAGGAGAAGGCGTATCTTTATTTTTCAATCCAGCGACTTAGATCGGCACAGATCTTGAAGCAGATCCAACGCTTTGAATTAGTATGCATTGAAGCCCCAATACATTAGTATGCACAATAGGTTTTCTCTATATATATATATATATAATACTTTCAAATTGAAAAAGTGTACACCGATATCCGTATCCATACCAAATTTGTCGCATCCATATATAATTAATTATACTAACTAGCATATTTAGATTTTTTTTAAAATCTGTTTGAATCTGTATTTCAAGTATTAATTAAACATAATTCGTTAATATTCTTGCACCAAATTTTCCATTGACTATATGAACTGCGCAAAATATAAATTTGAAATTAGAGTTAACATATTGTGCCATTTGAACGCCAGATTATATTCAAGCCCTTATATTTTTTATGCAGATATTACATTTACTTTTTTTTTAGTCATTACCTGATCTTAGTTTTGAAGGGAAGAAAACGGAAAGAGAGATGGAACTTAATTCTGAATTGTAGTAAAAAATGTTCGGACAGAGGTGTCAGCGTAGGGAAAAAAAAATAATCCTATAGCGGCAATAGCAATGCCGCTATAGAGCAGAAAACCAAAAGTATCCATCTACCCTCCTAAAAGTTGCGCAAACAACAAAAAAATCAGAGGTGTCAGCTAAAAAAAAAAATCCTATAGCGGTAATAGGAATGCCGCTATAGCCCCCTATAGCAGTAATGCTATTGCCGCTAAGGACTGAGTTATAACGGTACTACTATTACCGCTATAGCTATACTCTTTTTAAAATTTAAGAGACTGTTTTGTCTTTTTTAAAATTGTTAGGGGCATTTTTATCTTTTATAAAAATTTTCCCAAACTCGATATGTACCAGTTGATATATACATGTCTAGTTGACAAACGTGAGTTGGTATAATAAAACAAGCATACATCAATTTTTGAGCTAATTACTCGAGATTCAACTAAGGACTTAAAAAGACAAACATCTTTTACATGTCAGCAATTAATTCATACATCTAAGGACTTAAAAAGACGAACATCTTTTACCATTGCTAGTTCTACACGGAAATTACTATTTGCATACAACTATCTATCATATAAACAAAATGCAATACTTAGTTATCTTAAAAATACAAATCACCTCAAAAATTTTTCAAAGCACACCCCACTGTTGATCTGTGCTACCTCCAATTCTTGATTTACCAATATATTGAGAACTGACATCTTCCCTACATTGAGTCGTAACCCACAAACTGACAGAAGTTTTCGAATCATGTCTCCATTGAATAATACTCAAGCATTACATTAGCCAAAGTGCATTTCCAGTACAACAATTAAACATTCATGATTAAACAAAGTGTTACATCCATTAGCCGAAGTGCATTTCCATTACAAATATACAAGTCTAATGAACAAGTAACTTTCTTCTTCACTATTTTGTTCCTAACTTTTTTCTTGTCCTTTTTGACTATTATTTCACCACCTGATAATAAAAAAAAAAGTAGTTAGCCAAAATATAAGAGGATACACAAGTCTAATTGAGCCAGAATAATCAAGTTGCACAAGTCTAATTGAGCCAGAGTACACAGGAATCGTATCCTCTGCCCATCTCTCAGCGTGGACCGTCCGATCTAAATGGACGGTTCGATGTAGAGCGCACCATTTATTCCTCAAAAAAAAAGTTTTCTTCTCTTCCATTTGGCCTCTCGTGACTCTCGTCTCTCTCTCTCACTCCAAAAAAGAAAATCGAAAAGAAATTGAAGTCGATCGAAGCTCTCCGTCGATGCATGATCCGCTGCTCGCCTCCTCCCTCCACCGCCTCCGTTCACTCATTCACAACTCTGAGGAGACCTACGACCTGTGAGCCTTGCTGTAATGCCAACAGCTCTTTTGGGGAAGAAATCGACAGTCCAAATAGACATTTCTGACAGGTACTTTGTCTATTTTTGATATTTTTCTTATGTATGGGTAAAAATCTTTGCGATTTTTCATCTGCTTTTTCAGTAGAGAGCTCGTCAAAGCTAGTACCGGTATTGTTAAGAAGTCTTCGACACGTCATATAATCCCAAAGTACCCAAAGACTTAAATATAGTTAATAAAAAAGGTTAGTCCTATGTATTCCGGATTTTAGAAAAATTGTTGAAACTATATGAAATTTGAGAACACCTGAAATAAAGAAACATTCCTCAGCTATGTATCTAGAGTCTAGACTATATTAGAATACTGTATTGGGACTCAAATATGTATCTTAGTGGTCTATATATACTTGGAGATCGTCTCTGATGAAATTTTGGTGACTTTTGATTGGTTTTCAGCTTGATGCATGCCTTTTTAAAAAAAATGAATCTATGAGGGATTTTGTAAAATAGTAGGGGTTGTAAGTTACTTAGTTTTAGGAATTTATTTACTCGTATCATGTATTTTGTAAATCTGACTTAGTCTGATATTGTTAGCTTACACATTATTTTTTCATAGTTAACAAAGCCTATGCGACTAGTTAGCTTCATGTACTAAATTGATTAGTGGTTTTTCTCTACCGGGCATAAATTGCATTAATTTACTTTTCAAATTTGATGTCGATTTTTTTTTAGGTTACCAATACTTCTTTTAATTAGAAGCTAGTAGTTAAATTTGTTGTCTTTTGTATCACAACATGGTTGCAAGGTCTCTTACAACAAATACTTGATGTTGCATCTAATTAATAGCTTGCGCCTTAGAGCCTTTCAACCTACCAACAGTAAGATGCTATCCAAATTTGCAATGAAAGTATAATTGAAAAATTGTGATTGACATTGTTTAATTGAAAAATGTAACTGAAATATTTTATCATTTTTTTATGAAAATTATTTGCACTGCTGTTGTTTTTTTTTCAGATACACAATGAGTCAAAGCAGTTGAAGAAAATAGAAGGCAATTGGATAATTCGGCCATGCAGTTGAAGCAGTTGAAGCAATTGAAGAAGTTACTTATTATTGTAACTTTGATTTTTGTACTTTCAAAATGAAGATGACTGGTTATTTATTGTATTGGATGCTCGTTTCACTTATGCATACTTTTGAGTTAATTACTTCATGTGTTGGTACCATAGTCTAGCTTTTGTAATGAACACTAAACATGTATTCTTGAGTAAATTACTATATGCACATTTAGCACAAAACCTGTACCATATAAAACAACATGTGAATTAAATGAAACAACAGCATTTGAAACAAAGAGGAGGGTTTGAGCACGGGTTGAAAGAAAGGTTTTAAGTGATTCGTATTCTTTTTAGCGTGTTTTTTTTTATATCAAGAACAGAAACATTCTAATATAATACCAAGCATTATTACCATTGTTAACTTTATCGGATTCAGAATTCGATTCCTTCTGTTGGCTTCCTTCAAATATTTCAAGTGTAGAAACATTCAAAGTATAATACAAACTTATCAAAGCCTAAAAATTTGTAATTCCTTCAAATTTAGATCTATCATTTAGTTTATGAACAATTGCATTGCAGAGATGATCTATTTCATACATTAAAATCTTTCTAATTACACACTAGCAAATTACCAGTAAAATATTATTTGTTTAATCAAAAAATGAAAGAATAAGAAAATGAAATCGAAAAAAATATCACTTGAAATTATGACATATGATAGGAAAAGAAATGCAATTAAGCATAGAGGTCATCTTGACAACTTAGCACCTCTAAGGCTGCACCATGACTTTTTTCTAGCTACGCCATGGCCTTTATGCCCTTCTCTCTCATTTTCATTGTGCAGAACTAATTTCACCCTCTGGCTTTGACTTTTGAGTACTCATTCAAACAGAAATCACATCACTGCAATAACATTTACCCAGTATAAGTAAAGAATGTATAGCAGATACAAGGCTCAAAATCAGCAACACTAGACCACGGGAAGGTGATTTAACGACAACAACCTTTTTCAGCATCAACACTGTATATTATGATAACTCATTCTGAAAAATTTATCATGATTATCAAGAACATACCTCTCTCTTGAAATTAGTTGCGAATATTATGACCTTTTTCAGCAGGATTTGTGTAACAATAACTAAGGCTAGCAATGGTCTGTGCAATAGCTTGTTTTCTTGGCGGTGGAGATGCTTCGAGAGAATAGGAGGCGGTACACTCGATCGGATCCCAAAGAGAAACGGAGAGAGAACGATCTAGGTTTTTCTTCTGGCGCGCTCGAGAGAGAGAGCGCTGCGCGATCGACTCCTTCGGCGATTCAGAGAAGGAAACTCTTTTTGTTTTGTGTTTTTAGAGATAAATAGAGCGCTATAAATCTAACCATTCATTTAGATCGGACGGTCAGGGACGAGAGATGGGCAGAGTGCCCATCTTAATGAGATGGGCAGAGGATACGGTTCCAGAGTACACAAGCCAAAATAATCAAGTTGTCCAATCCATAATAGAATATACCGGAAATTATACATTGTAATTGATTTGTACTAATACTCTAATTGAGCCAGTATATGTGGTTTTTAATAAATGTACGTAGGGCTTAAGGGATTAGGCAATTCTTTCACTATATCTGGTTCAAACTGGTACACTGTGCTTAAGGATGCAAGCCCATTTAACAGCTTCTTTCAAGCCTTTAGAAAAAGAAAAGTATAAAACCTGTTTACTTATTCAGAAATATAGGAAAAATTCAATAATACGTCTGTACAATTAGGATATCAAAACTCTTGTTTTCAACAGAAAATAGCTTACAGCTCCCCCAATCATGACATCGAAGAAAAATGAAAAAGAAAAAACAATATAAGGAAACAAAACAAGAGTTCAATACCTCTATCTCGTGGTTAATAGCTCCAAAAAAGGACCTTCGTCTCAAGACGAAATTAACCAGAAATTAATACACCCCATCTCTTGGGGAGTTCACGCATAGGCGTCACCAGCAATCACTGAGGGTTAGAGGAAGAAGAGAGCATGGTTTGAGGAAAGGGGTTGGATTTGCGTTTTTTCTAGGGTTTCGGAGGAGTCGATCGACAAAGAGGATGAGAGAGAGCAGGATTCCAAGAGAGAATAGTGAGAGAGAGAGCAATACTCGGCAGATTTGAGGAGAGGGCTTGATCTGGTTTTTTATAGAGTAGTCGATCAAGATAGGCGAGAGAGATGAGTTTCCAAAGTTTCTGAAGAGAGAGAGAAAGAGCTTCGGAACCACTTTGGAGTGAATGGGAGAGGGTGAGGGAGAACTGTCCTTCCGAGGTGTTTATCCTGTTCTAGAAACTTAAATTTGAAGGAAAGTCAAGGAGAATGAAGGAGAATGGAATTTAATTCTTATATAAAAATAAGAAGAGAGGTGCACTTGTGATTACACTCAAATTTGGGGTGTACTCCTCTTCTCTTCCCACCCCTTCCTTTTCTTTTTCCCACATGGTTCTGGAGTAGGTCCTAAGTCGAGTCTGTCGAGAGGAGCGGAGCAAACAAAAGAGAAGGCACGTCTTAATTTTTTTAATCGAGCGACCTGATCCACACGGATTTTAAAGCAGATCCAACGATCCAAATTTTAAAGCAGATCCTGATCCACAGTAGGTTTTTATTTTCTCTCTCTCTCTCTCTCTATATAAGTAAATCTATTGTGAACCATGGTTCATATAAGCTTCCGTGCACCATGATCGTTTTGGTCGGTGATTTCACAAATTGTCAAATCTAATTTAAGCAACCCAATCTATATATTGAAATCTCATAGAAACCAAAATTTTACAATTTTTAAATTTTTTTTACTATTTTTTTCGAATTTTTTAACACTTGACATTTTTTGATATAAATATACTAATTTATAGGCCAAAAATGGAAAGTTTTAAATAATTCGAAAAAAATAGTAAAAAATTTCTAAAAATTGTAAAATTTTGTTTGTTATGAGATTTCAATATATAGATTGGATTGGTTAATTTAGATTTGTCAATTTGCAAAATCACCGATCAAACGGTCGTGGTGTACGGAATGCTCTATGCATCATGGTTCACAATAGATTTACTCTATATATATATATATATATATATAGAGAGAGAGAGAGAGAGAGAGATTGGCTAAAGTATACTCCAGTATACAGATAGCCCGTATGCTGGAGTCGTTTCTCACAATCTAAAATGCATACAGTCGATCCGAAACTTTCAAATTGTTCTCCATATTGAAATCTCCTAGGAAACTAAAATTTATATTTTTTTTCGAATTTTTTTACTATATTTTTTGCTATTTTAAAAAAACATTGTAAAGGAGTTGTAAAGGAGTATTTCTGACCATTCAATTTTAAAATAGCATAATATATAGCAAAAAATTCGAAAAATGTAAAATTTGGTCTTGAAAGATATTTTTATATGGAGAATAACTTGAACGTTTTGGATCGACAGTTTGAATTTTAGATTTTGAGAAACGACTCCATCATACGGGTTTAATCCGTATGCTGGAGTATACTTTAGCCAATCTCTCTCTCTCTCTATATATATATATAATTTACGGCTTAAAAATAAATTTGATCCTTACCAAATTCATATGAACTTAAAGTTACAAAACGTTGTCAAGCTAATGATAGAAGCTATAAATATATACGTACATGAAAGAAACTAATCACAAAATGATTGTTGGTGTGGTGGTTAAAGGCGTTGCCTTGTATCCATCATGCTCTGGGTTAAGATCCGTATTCGCATCCGTATCTGTTCCAGAAAATCATAATTGGATCCGAAATATCAGATTCTGTAATTACGATATTATTTTTATAAATCACATATATTAGATATTATTATTAATATTTTATATTATTTTTAAATTTACGATTTCCGTAACTAGTCTGTTACGGATTCCAGGAAACCATAATTGGGTTCGGAATCTCTGATTTCGTAATTACGATATTATTTTTATAAATCACATATATTGGATATTATTATTAATATTTTATATTATTTTTAAATTTATAATTTCCGTAACTAGTCTGTTACGGATTCCAGGAAACCATAATTGGGTTCGGAATCTCAGATTCCGTAATTGCGATATTATTTTTATAAATCGCATATATTAGATATTATTATTAATATTTATGTTATTTTAAGGGTTGGTGGACAGAATTTAAGCCCGTTTTGTAAGCCCGGTTTGAGTTGAACTAAATCAGAACTGTCCATTATTTCAAGGGCAAAATAGATAATAGCATTTTTATGTTGATCCCTCCGTTACTACAATTCCTCTCCGTTCTCTCGTCTCCTCCTATCAGATCATCTCTTCTTCGTTAACCCCCAAATATTCTCTTCTTTGTTAGTCTCCTTCTTCACTCCTTAACGCCTCCAACAACCCTCCCATCTCTCCAGTGCCCGCCCCTCAATGCTGCATCTGTGATAGGTGGACCAAACATGTCAAGTCTGCATTCCCTTCAGATCAGGAAGGCGGTACAAAGTAGCTGCAATTAGGTATTGTTTATATAGCTTGGAATTTAAATACTTGGATTATGAAGTATGTGTGAAATCCTCACTCTGGTTAGCTTTAGACTTCATTGGACAAATTTGACTCAAGCAGAATTTACTTCTCAGTACCCTGATCTAGCAATCAAATCAGGTTCTATGTCAAGGATATCTCTATGTTTTACCAATGTTTACCTTTCCGACTGACAGTTAATTGGGGATATCATAATTCAAACTGGAATTTAATTGGGTTAAACTAATACGTTTGGATTAAACTGTGCATAATGCCAATGTCATGCTGGCAAGTTCAATTAATCCAACACTGTAATGTAGAATGTACCATGTACCGGTATAAGATTTGATCTCCAATTCTCCATGGCAATTTGTTTATTTCTTTTCAATTTTCTAATTTCTTATATGTTATTTTCATGAAGGATATGGACGATCATTATTTTGTAAAATATTTCTGTGTAACTCTGTACGAATCTGTATGAATCAAAAGATGTATGCGTGTAGCTATTTTGTAAAGGAAATCTTTATGGATCAAAAGATGTCATAGGTTAATTATGCGTTTAGCTAATAGTATGGTCATGTTAGACGTTTATTTTTTGGTGTTGTTTTTTGCATTTATCTCCAGCTGCAGCTTCAGCTTGTGTGGGGTTCTTTGTGTTCTGGCAAGGGTTTTCAAGGTTGAAAAATTATACACATGTGGTTCAGCCATGTATAGGCCCTATAATGTGATATGGCGCCTTTGGATGAGTAATTAGAGGTTATACAGCACTGTTTCAGGTTCTATATCAACCTTCGGTACTTCTTGTGGTGATCTGCTATGGTTCTGGTGTAAATTCCAAGTCCCAGGGTATGCCATCGCAAAGGAAACCAATACATCAGTACAAGTAGATATACTTTCACATTCAGGTGCTTATATCAAGGGAAATTAGAAAAGATAGTACAGCTTCTTGTTTAGTTAACTTAACCATCATAGCACTTTGGAAATCTCGTATCAACCTGGCTGCATCAGTGTACTGTATTTCATAAATACATGAAACATAAATTGATCAGAAATTTAGAATTCATTACTAAACCATTACGTCAAACAAGAAAAAAAAAAGTAGCACATAAAATTAAAATTAATAATCCTAAAATTAGAGAAAACTACAATTAAAATAGCACAATAATCATCATCCATAATAATAATATTTTCTAATTATTGCAATTAATATGCAAAACAAGATTACAATAACACACCAAGTTATTGTAACAATATTTTCTAACTGTAGCAATTTATCATCACGGCATTTTTCTAGATGTTTAATTGCTTTTCAACTTAGAACACAAAAGTTACAGTTGTAAAGTAAACATAAAACACTCATTTCAACGCAAGCACTTATTTTCTCTCATGAGGTCCAGCGCTTGATTAATGCTAGCAAACAACATATCATGTAACATGAGATTGTTCAGCTAGAATTCCTGCAATTGAGTTTTGAAACAAAAATTAATAACATAGACTCAAAGCACGGGTAACTATTATCCAATATTATTTTAACTTACATTGTTCATTCATTTATCAACCAATGAAGGGAGGTCAGATTTAGGTCTCCAACCGTCAAATTAATAAAGAGCCTTTCAATTTTCTTCCTGATAGAAGAAATCCAGAGTGACCTGTTACATCTGGTTTCAATTTTGGCACACCGCACACCTAAAGTCACAGTTAAACCCAAGCCCTGGATATTATTATCAAATGAATCCAGCAAGAACAATTCAACAAAAAAATTCTAAATATATTTTCTAATTTAATAAACCAGTTTGTCATGAAACTACATTACAACACGATTGCAGTGCGGTGGTAATGACTCCAGTGTCGTCAACACATTCGAAACAATAATCAGCACCTCAATCGTGCATCGTGTAATTAAAGTTACAATCCTCTAACCCCACTCTATGTTTGAAGTTAGAACTTGTACCTACTTAGAAAGAAAAATAAATAAAGGTTGGACAGGCTCCTTGACATTAAACATTAGAAAAGTTAGGTTCAACAAGTTGAAATCTAGTGCATCCGTCTAGGTATAACAAGTTGAAATCGAAATTGTACAGCAAACATTAGAAAAGTTAGGTTCAACTGCATTAGCAGAAAATAGATCAAGGTTTACTTTTCTATATTGTTTTATAATATAATAGATCAAGGTTAATTAAGGCTTAGCAGAAACCAATATGATCAGTAATTTGGTACAATCAAAAGACGAAAAGACTCAGCTTCAACTCACAGAGCTGATGAAGTCAGTGAGAGCAGCATTAGCTTCATCCCTCTCTGGTGCATCGATCTACACCCCTACTGTCTTCTCTCTTATATCTGCCCCAAATCGAATTTAAATTTGATCCCACTCAGAACAACTTCAATTGTTTCAAAATAGAAAGGGAAAATAGAGGCACAGAGAGAGAGAGAGAGAGAGAGAGAGAGAAAGAGCCATGATGGAGGCGGATTTGGAGCCTGGTTTGGCGTGGTTGGAGATGGAGACTGTCGACGCCTCGACGGAGGGATGAGGCGGAGACAAGCTGGCACTACGGCCTCTGAGGCGGCGGGGAGGAACTGGCGACACCTTTCTTCGGTGTAAGGTGAATTCGAGAATTACGATGGAATCAATCGTTGCAGGAGAGACGGATAAAAGGGCCGGCTGCAGCGGCAGAGGATTATACGATATATAAACGAGACTACACGGCTCCTATACGAAATAAACGAAGAGACGATTTGAGTAAATGGACTATTTTACCCTTCCGCCAAAAACTCCCTGTTAGATTTAACAGAGACATTGGAGGTGCGAAATTTATTACGTGATTGGGAGGCCGTCCGATTTATAACAAATAAACGGTCTGTATTTTCTCTGTCCACGTTAGCATTTGCCTTATTATATTATTTTAAAATTTTCGGCATTGAACATTCGTCTTGGGCCTCTAATAATAGATGTCATCTTCTCAAGCCCAAATTAAGCTGTACAACCCATTCGAATCAAACGCAAATTCCAGCCCAAAGTAGACGTCATGTTTACAATTGGATTACGATCAAAATCCAATCTACGACATAGCTAGGGGTGAAAACGAAAATCGTTCAAACTGTTTTTCCGTTTCGTTTCGTGCAAAATGAAACGAAATGAAATGGAATTTTGGTTTCGTCTCTTGAGCGAAACGATTAAACGTAAATAGAGGCAGTTTCGTCTAAATAACGAAACGACCGGCAAAATTGTACTATTCCGTTTCGTTTCGATCGTCTGTTTCGTGCAACATTGTACATCGTTGCTATTATTATAGCAATGAATGTAGCGGAGAAAACTAAGAAGGCCAAAATTTTCCGCCGCTCCCAACCATAACCAAATTCCTCCTCCGCGCTAGGCTCTCCCCTGTGTCGCTCAGCCACCCCCTCTCTCCTTCTCCAATCTCTACCCACCTTCCTCTCTTCTCTCCTTTTTCCCTTCCACCAAGCTGAGCACATACCCTTGTTTCTCTCTCCACCCAGACCCAAACTCTCTCTCTCCCCGCCGTCACCTCCTCTCTGATCCACCTCCCCACAAAGGCACAGATCTCCTTCTCCTCTCCGATCGCCTCCATCAGAGACCCCCTCTCCTCTATTACCTCAGTGAAACCACAGTGAAGCCAGGCACAGATCTCCTTCTCCTCTCATTCCTTCACTGCCTCACACCCAAGCGGCTCTTCCCCTTCGACATTGGAGAAGGATCCATCTCGGCCTCCACCTGCGCCAGCTCAAGGCAGTTCCTCCTCTATCTTTTCTTGCACAGAAGTTCTCATGGCCATGTATTCAAGTTTGATTTCCATGAGCGTCTCTTCTGTTAGGTAAGAATCTGAGGAAGATTTTCTGAAATTTGAGGGAGCTTTTCTGTAATTTTAGTGACATGGTTTTTTTAGATGCTTTTTTGAGATGTAATTAGATAATTTTTGGCGATTTTCTTCAATTAGATTTGTCAGCCTGAACAGTTTGAACAATTTACTATGAGTATCTAATTTTTGGCGATTTTCTGCAATTAGATTTGTCAGCCTGAACAGTTTGAACAATTTACTATGAGTTTTTGTTTTACTGGTATTTAATTCTGAGATAGCAATTTTGAGTTTTTATTTTACTAGTATGTAATTATGAGATATCAATTGTTTTACTGGTATGCAATTCTGAGTTTTTGTTCATCTCTATACCAACTCCCTTTGATTGTTTGTTGTTTGTGCTAGTAAATTCAACGAATCTGGCACTATAAAAAATTCAAATTTGTACAAGCATTCTTTACTGGTTTTGTGCTGTTTATTTTTTGTTATTTTTAATAGTGTTTGGTTGATGGTTGTGATAAATAAAAGATAATAGGGAACTGGTACAATTAATTAAGGGTACCAGTACCATTTGCTGCGGGTGCAAGAGTTCACGCATAAAATGGATTTTCATTTCTTACGCCACTTATTAAAAAAAATGGGAAAACGATAAAACAGTTGACACAGTTGAACCGTTTTGTTCAACGAAACGATTAACGGAATAAGTATTCATTGCGTTCACATAACGGAACGAAACACGCAAAAAAGAAACATTTCGTCCCATACGACGTAACGATCAACGCAACAATGCAGTTGCGTGATCGTTAAAGTCATTTTGCAGCCCTAGACATGGCATCTTTGTCTCTCTTTTTGTCTTTGTCCCCATTGTTGTACTCGCGAGCTCTTGCTCTCTTCACCTTAATCTCCGTCGCTGCCACTGAAGACGAAGAAGCACGAAGTTGTAAGCCATTCTTCTCTTTTGGATGTTTGGTTCTTCTAATCTTCTATTAGTTAGGTTTGGTATGAAATTTAATACACAATTTGATCTGATGCTTCATAAAATTGTTTTTTATTTTTCATCTCATATTTTAGAGTATATGGTTTGTAGGTGAAGCCATCAAGGAGTTAAATAAATGAGAGAGAAATTGGATTTGAGGTTCCAAGGTTGCAATGGAAGGGTTATAACCGGATTAGCGTTCATCGCGTCAGGAGTGATTTCATTTCTTTTGTTCTTCTTTGCGGTTATACTGTCTAAGCTCCTTCCTCCTTTTCAAAATCTAGTCTTGCGTGCAATTCAGGATGACCGGTAGGCAATTGAGATCATGTTATACTGTTTTCTGTTTCTGTTTATTCCATTTATTAATTATCAATTAACAAAAAAACATTTTGGATGTTTTGAAAAAATCTGACATATATACTTGAAAAGGTAGTGAGCATCTCATCTTTACTTCTAAAACCAAATTTTAGGGATAATTGCAATAGCTACACAATGCTATACAAACTGGATGCCTTAGTTGCATATTACAAGGGTTATAATTGTCATTTCTCATTGAACATTACCGTAGGATCAATCCAAAGTTGGGGGTTTAATTTGCAGAAGTCTCAAAAAACTCTGAATAAGACAACTATGAAAAACGGTGGGTTTATGTCCATTTGTTAAAAAAAATTAGTATAATAATTTGCGAATCTGATGGACTCAATTTTTTGAGAATGAATTAATTCTGAATAGAATGAATCTGGTACCAGATATGAGCTCCACACAACTGACCAGTATCAGTATTAATTGTAACAAAGACCTAATTTGGGCTGTTGGCTATAATTACCTAAGGCAGTATGAATCTTCAATTAATGTGTTCAGCAAGCGGTCGCAGTTCAAAAATATAAAAGTAATAACTAACCAGTAGTACTTTGAATTACCGGAAAAATCTGTTGAATATAAATATCATTTTTCTTTTACGCTTTATATATATTTTCTTTTATTGTAGGTATTACTGCTTTCTGGTGCCATTGACAATTCTGGTGATAGTAATAGCTATATATTTACACTGGCTCAGCATGAAGCTTTTCAAGCATGCTTGATCTCTCTTTTACGAGTTTATGCATCATAGTCGATGCGAGTGTACAAAACTTTATAATTTGTAACTCTTGTTTTCTATAAAATTCAAGGTGCATTGTTATTTGTCACTAGACCAAGAGCTAGTTCTTGGTTCTTTAGTTAGTTATCATTCCATTTAAACCCGAAAAAAAAGAAGTCAAAAAAAGGGATCAATTGAATGAGAATTGAGAATTGATTGGGACCAAGAGGAGGAGACATGTTCCTTGTGAGCTTTGATGATAGGAATATTAGCATTTTATGAAATGGCTGGGTGGTGGTAAAATATCTGTTGGTGGATTCACTGTTCCTGACTCCTGTTGACTTCTCATAAACTCTCACGTCAAGACAGAAATTAAAAGAGCATTTACTTTTCAGAAAGGGAGATAAAATGAGCATAAGAAACTGTCTCGCACTTTTTCAGTCCGACCACGGAAGATCAGATAGTCCTCTATGGGGCGAAGAAAATGCGGATCAGATACCCCTCGAGCATCTTGAGACCCGTCGTTACTGCCCAATCCAAACGAGCGAAGGGCACTAATGCGGTTCCAAGTACCTCGAGAGTTGATTGTTTGTCGTAGGTCCTTTTTTTCCAGTAGGCGCAAGCCCCTACTGTTAATTACCTCCGGACTCAGTTACGAACTGAGCTAAGAGCACCTCTAGATCGGGATAATCAAAGTTTAGATGCAGTAAGTGGATGAAGTCCATTTTAAAAGGATTGTGTCTTGATAGGGAGTTTCGGGGTGAAAAGCACTGCAGAAGGGCAGCTATTTTAACAAAACCATGCAAACATGAATAATGCGATTTAATTCTTTAGTTTCACATTTTAAGACATTTAGGCTGTTTTTACTTTACTGTGTCAGGCTTAGTGCTGTTACAGAGAATTTTGAGTTCGACACTAGGAAATTTAGTATCCTAGGTCAATCCTCAATCGTTCGGGGATTTAGAGATTTTGAGATTTCGTTCAAGTCTTGAGTACAGATGCTCTATGCCTTCTCTTGACATGAACTTAGGTGATGGCCACTGGTTGACTTTTCTTCTGGTCACCTGGGCATCAGATTTCAGCCTGCTTCTGGTCAAACATGCTGTGAACTTGTAGAAACAGACTGTTAGATTTGAGTCCAACGCTAGAAAATAGGGTATTCTAGGTCAGTTCTCAATCGTTTTGAGGAATTTAGGGATTTTTAGGATTTTCGTTCGAGTCGCGAGTACAGATGCGCTATGCCTTCTCTTGACAGGAACTTCAGTGATAATTCAGAATTGACTTTTCCTTTTTTCTCAATCTGAACATCGGGAGGGTGTCTCCTTCAGGGCGAAACGCGATGCAGTCTTGAAGGGACGAACTTTTGACTTTTAAGACTTTATGTCACTTTAGACTTCGTGTCTCTTGAATCACTTTTAGGCTTTGTGCCATTTTGACTTTGTGTCATTTTGACTTTGTGTCACTTTTAGACTTTGTGTCATTTAGACTTTGTGTCATTTAGACTTTGTGTCATTTAGACTTTGTGTCGTTTTTAGACTTTGTGTCATTTAGACTTTGTGTCATTTTTAGACTTTGTGTCATTTTTAGACTTTGTGTCATTTTTAGACTTTGTGTCATTTTTAGACTTTGTGTCATTTTTAGGTTTGGACTTTTAATTTTTACTTTAGGATTTTGGACTTTTGAGTTTAGACTTTTAAATTCGCACTCTTGAGTTAGCACTTTTGGATTTTAACTTTTGAGTTTAACTTTTAGTTCTTGATATTTTCGGGTTTGGTTTAAAGTTTGAGCTTTTGCATTTTGGCATTCTGGACTTTGGACCTTTAGTTGTGACCTCTGAGTTTTAGGTTTTCGGTGTTTAGTTGAGATTTTGAGTTTGGACTTTTAAATTTGTACTTTTAAATTCCTATTTTTTTTATCTTCTTGGTGATATGTATACTTTATTTATTTCAATTTTGTTTGCGGGCTTTAGCGTTTGACTGTACCTATTGCAAGGAATGTCAAGTGTACCTGCTGTCCAGAACATAAGCTATTCAGATGTACCTGCTGTCCAGAACATAATTTGTTCAAATGTACCTGCTGTCCAGAACAAAGAATATTCAAAATGATTTTCTTTTGCCTTATTTCCTTTTCTCCTTTTTTTTTATTTAACCATATGAATATAAATTTATTATTATCTATGGTCATCCTTTAATCCTTCTAATTCTAAAATGTTTTATACTTTGGTGTTTTGGCATGACATGGCACATCAAAATATTCCTCATATTTTTCTTGACATTTTGATATTTTATGGGAATTTTTCTGACAATCTAACTATTTTTAATGCATTTTTGAAGTTTTCTGCTTCGCACAATTTTCTGATTGGATGTGGCTATGCTGTTTCGCTGTTTGTTGCTCATTGACCCGCCCCAGACTAATCGTCACAGAAGATCATTGCGCGTCGCTGGGTTTGGGAACTGATGGGATCGATTGGTTTGCACTCGCGTCTGTGCACCGAGCGAGTTTAGGCTTGAGTCAAGTTGGTTCCATGGGTCCCCCTGGCCAGCGGGCTTATCAGAACTCCAGGTTCACTTGGCATTTATTCCATTTCAATCTCCTTTCCCCCTCCGTCTCTGTTGACTCGGCGGCAACAAGGGTTGACTCCACGATTCCGACCATCGTTTGGACCATAGTTAGATCTCGTCTGGTCACCCGCTCGCCCTCTTCTCAATTCTATTCTCAATTTTGGCCATGTCTGTTCAATTTGTACACATCGTCATTCCCAATTCCGCTCAGTGGGGTTTAGGTAGGCGAGGTGGGAACCATTGACGACAATTCCTTGTCGGAGGACACTTGATGAGCGTCGTGGAGATTCCCTGTGTCACTTGTAGCAACCAAAGGAGATGCAGGTGTTGTAATTTTGCTCAGAGTTTAAACCCAGGGTCTGGTATTGGTTCAATCAACGTATACAATTGACATTTAGCTTTGACTGATGGTGATCATTTCTGGTTCAACATTGACACCACCAATGCTTGGAATGGCTTAGACCATTATTGTAAGCGTATGTGGATGTTTGCAGGGTGCCATTTCTGGTTAGGGGTTCCACTATTAATCATACTGTAGAATGCATTCATGACAAATAGTAAGAAAACATTTCATCATTTTCTTTATACATTTCAGAGATGATGCAATTATTCCAGATCTTAGAGGTATCCGTTAAGGTGAACATCTGATTTTTTTTGCTAATCACAAGAACATTAGGCTTGTCTTCCTTAACTGCATTCACTTATCTTGGAAAATTTGTTATTTGTGCTTTACTGACCCCTTGCTATTCCTATTAGGTGTGCTTTTGTTACTTGACAATACTTAATTTTATTGACTATATTATGACCTTGCTAACTGCCCTCTACATTACAGATTGAGCCACTGTGTTATTTCTGTCGCCTCATACTTTGATATTTTCAATTTAGTCCCTCCATTGCACTATTATGCATTTTTCCTTTATGGTCCATAGGTTTAGCTTATATTACCACTTCTGTTATTGCCACTATTTTGAGGTTTTCTTTTGATTAAAATAAAGAAGAAGTTTCAGTGATACACCTTTACCAGGGATGCATTTCTATTCTCAAGTGTGTTTAAATGCATTCCCCTTAATAGATTTGGCAGCATGTCTTTCAACCAAGATAGAATTATATGTAAAAAGGTTTATATATGTATGTATATATATTGTTTATATCATTTTTTTTTATGCATATTTCTTTGAAAGATCAAACACAGTCCCTTTCTCCTTCTCTTTTTTTATGCTTGCCACAGACTGAAGTTAAACTCATATAGAGGAGTTGTACTTGACAAGAATACCATCCACACATTTGTAGTTTTTTTTTTAAAAGGAAATGAAACTTTCCGTACCCATGAGGTCCCTTTTTTCACATTTTCAATTTAACCCTTATTGTTTGGCAAATATATATATATATATATATATACCTTATTTCTTAATATATATATTACTACCCAAAATGCCTTTGTTAAATAGAAATTTAATAAACGCACACATCAGGGGCATGTTTCTATCCCCAAGTATGCGCTCTCAGGCAAGCATCCCTTGGGTATAACCACACACACACCTCAAGCATACTTAACTAGCTTTTTTTTTTAAAAAAAAAGTTTCTACTGAGACAGATTTGATAACATGTGCTTTTACAAAAAGATAAATTTTATCCCCCACACATCGACATCCCCCTTTCTGTTTTTTTTTTACATTAGCACAGTTTCCTTACAAATACACCCTTAACTTTTATTTTATCACACTTTACTGGGTTTGACTTCTTTTACTTTGGTTTTATGCATAAGGTTTATGAAATATGACATTTATATTAAAAACACAGCCGAACTCATGAGTGTGCGCTCTCAGGCAAGCACCCCTCACATATAAAGCCATGCTTCTTATTTTTTTTGCATATTTTTATTACATCAAGGAACTCATTGACAGAGGCAAGTGTGCGCTCTCAGGCAAGCACCCCTTACCCATGTCTTTGAGCCCTAAGACAGCATTAGTAAATGATTTACATGAGGACTCCTCCTATAAATAACACTTGACTTCAAAGGAAATGAAGAGAAACAGGAGAAGCACACAAAAAAAAAAAGAACTGAAAGTGGAAGCTAATAAGAGAAACTCATAGAGATGGAATTTTATGTATTAAACTTAGTACAGTGGAATTCCTACCTCTCTCTAGATTTGCTCCTACTTGTTTTAGAATTCGATTACAATAGTATCACTAAACAGATTGGCAGAATTTCAGCCTGTTCTTTTTTTTTTTCTCCTCCCCTTTCTTCTTCTTTGCTTTGATCTTCTTTTATAGGCGAAATCTCTAGGGCTTTGTTTCATTCTTTCAACACATGGCAGCATCTCCTATCTTGGATTTGTAATGGAAGGGCTGGATGTAAAATGGGGCTGCCGCCATACTTTTACAATTCCAATTTCACCTATTTCTTTGTTACTTCTTTTCACTCCCTTTTACTAACCAGTGGTGGTATGGCACCTGGCACCTGTAACTTTTACTCCTTTCCACAGGGTGCTTGAAGAAGGAGTTACATTCATTCTGGCGCCAATTGGTGTGTTGTCTCTCATCTAACGATCCATGGGTTGATGAGGGGCTAGGATTTACATAGAGAGGGAATCCCCTCATAGCTGTTGTTATAGGGTTGTAGGCCTGGTGCATCAACAGGTCACTATTCATCCCCTCCATTTGTCCCTTTTATCAATTTCTCATGGCAATCACTGATGTGTTATTTTATGGCTTGTGTTGGGGGTGTCACTGCCAGTTGGGTCCCCCATGTAGCCGCCTTTTAGCACTTCCAATTAAATTTCTTTTTCATACTTCACAGTCATTGCTCCTTGTGTTTGGAATTTGCCCCATTTTTACTCCAATTTGCTATATTTTTTTTGTCCATTTATTATTATCATTTTTTGCAATGTTTCCATTGGCATGTTGATCTTAAGCATGGCATTTCTCATTTAATTTCATTTTAAATTGGGTTGCATTTCCTTTTTTTTTGGTCAGCAATCAATCATCACATAAGGATATTTCAGGGGTAATATGGGTATGCATGTTCCTCAAATTCCTTTACTGCTCATTTCATTCTTTTGTCCTTTCCTTCTAATGCCTGATTTGCCCCAAGTCAAAAAGGATCACGCATGACTCACTTGCTCTCCACGTATATTATGATGTATTCACATCCCACACCTTCTGGGGGGGTATATGATTTGATCTAAAACCGTTCTTTCACCCTTCAGCCTCATCCTGAGATGCAAGTGCACGGTGAGATGAATCACTTTCCCTTTATCAGGTATATCCCTTCTTTGTATTTCACATGTGCATGACATAAGCAAATTGATAGTTGTACTGTTATGACTAAAGTGTGGGAGCTTTTCAGCCTTTGCTTAAATCTCATCTCAAATCTAACGGTCCCAATTGGAGGGTAAGCTTACCTCCTATTGTCATACCTCTGGCGCCAAGGACTGTTACAGGGCTAGTCTTCCTTCATAGGTTATAGGGGAATAATGCTCTCCGTTAGCTTCCATCCTACTTTTCTTTACTGTTATTATACTGGAGACATCCAATTTTGTGCAAGTGCTAGGTTATTGTTTCCATGCTGCCTCTTTATGCCCCTTTTCCAGCGTGAATTTACTTCAATTTAAAGAAGAGGGACTGAGCTTATTACAACACCTATGGCATGTGATACTATTTCCCTCCTTTAATCAAAATTGAAGTTCCCTGGTGTATCGCAATTCCTTCTGAACTTCCTGAAGGCCCTTTGAGGTAACCATCTCCATCATTCGCTCATTAATTTCAAGTAATTCTGCACACATGACCTCCGTCACTACAATCCCTTGCTGAGGTGGCATGTTCACCAATGCATGGCTCAGTTTTCCAAAATTGAGGCACTGGGCATGTCATATGTGCGTCACTGATATTCCCTAGCTGTTCAATAGCTTGATTTCATGCCTCCTCAAACTTAATTGTGCGAATTTCCTTCTCAGGTAGTCAGCTTGCTTTCCGTCGATTCTCCCTCCGTTTGTCGCCGAATTTGGTGTCGCCAGAGTCGCAGAGGCATTGTTGGTGCAGTGGCAGTATTGGCTAGGGCTGAGGTGGCGTAGAACGGCGACGAACTTACTTCTCGCGCTGGTGTACAACGACTGTGTCAGACAGTACTGCTTCGTCCCCTCCTTTTTTCTTTTAAACAGAGCTTGTGGGGCCCATAGCTTCCAACCAATCGGAAAATTCAGTTCCGTATTTTAAGCTTGGGTCAAAATCCAACCGTTGATTTTAGATAATGTTATAGGGTTTTATCACGGCCGTCAGATCAAGGGAAAATTGGGTTTGAACACAATTTGGATGGGCCTCAATTTCGGCCCATTGTAGATTTTATTATTTCCTTGAAAGCCCATCTGAAATTTCCTCCATTTATGTGGGGTTTTACCTCCATTTGTTTCAAAATGGAGCTGTCCATTTAACTGAATTTTGAGGATAATTAAGCTGCTTTGTTCTTAGAAAAATTGTTTGGTGCCCCTTCATAGGTCAATTTGACATGAGATTTTGCATGGTTCCTCATAAAAATATGAAGAATTTAGCTGCCACAAATTTTCTATTTTTTAGGACCTTGGTAATTAATTATAAGGATATCACAGGCGCATAATGGCATTCCTCGTAATTAATTAATTTACTGTCCATTTTTAAGAATTTATGTGTTTTCCTTTCATGCGTCATGACCAATTATCAGGGCTATTTTGTTGAGTCATTGGTTATGTGGACGGGGTTTTGATTATATGGTTTTGGACTTTGGTGATAAAATAGGGAATTATTCAGGGTTTTACGCAGCAGAATTTAGAGGCAAACAAATGCCCCCCACCAGAGTGGGCTGTGAGATATATCGATCAGTCTACTCTGGTGTCCCCAATTTCTAGGCATTTCTCTTAGTGATTTGTGGGCATTTTCTGAGTGTTTGACATGGTTTTCGCTTTCTTTGCAGGTAGTTATGGCTTCGGTTGATGGAATTTATGATACCATCCCTCGGTTTGAGATTGTCAGGACGGGTTTCTATGGTCCTTCGGATGAGGCCATTGAGTCTTATATCAGTGATTATTTGGATCCTCAGAAAGTCCATGTGCACCTTCATCGCTTATGGAAGCGCGCCATTCTCAGAGGAAGAGATAATTACCATGGGCTTTTGGTTCGGCACAATCGTTTGCCCTTACCGGCCATCTATGACTATCCAAGCCTTGCTGTTGACCCTCCTTCACGCACTGAGGAGCGCCGAGACAGGTATTACACCTCTCATTGTTCCATTGGTCGAGATAGGCGCGGTATTCCCTCCGGTGACCTTGCAGGTATTTTTCTGAGCCCCACTGGTCGTTCTACTTTTTCTGCTGATTTTCACTTGTTGAGTATGGAGATGATGGAGGGGCATGTTATCCCTTGGTCTCCTGGGAATTTGAGGGTTCAGGGTGATTTGAAATGGAGTCCCGGGCAAGTTGAATGGACCCGATATGTCTTGTGCAGTATGGGGAAGAAATTGGATAAGGTTGAGATTTTTGGAGGTGTGATTTTGGCTTTGTTTGAGTATACATGGAGTTCCAATCTTCTGAAAGCAATGGCCTCCAATTGGAATTATGTTCATAACACCTTTCCTTTAGAGGATCGCGACGCTACTATCGATCTTCAGCAGATGTCTGGCCTTATGGGGGTGCCAGTAGAGGGGTTGGTTTATGAGGAAAGGGTACCACCCGATTTCGAGCTCTATGGTCCTGATCATAAAGGGTTCCCTCTGCATTCTTCATCACTTCGGGCAGTTTTCCGGATTTATTATGAGATTGCCATGTCACGTGGTCAGCGTGGCTTGGACAGGGATGTCCCGTTGAGGGACTGGGTTCGCTATTTCACAGACTTGATACCTGAGAAGAGGGCTGCGCATTTTGCTAATCCTTTGGAGCCGATTAAATTGGGTTCTGACAAGACATATATTCCCTCTGAGCGGGTGTCATTCTCAGATTTCTGTTCCCATGAGTTGGACGATGAGACGGTCTTGACTGCTTTTTTGGCTTGGTGGTTGTGCTATTTCCTGATTATTTACGAGCCGGCCGGGTATATTCGCCCTGGGGTCTTTGTGGTGGCGAGTGCGTTGGCTCGCGGTAAGAGGGTCTCATTGGCCATTCCAGCTTTAGTGAACCTTTATAGGTCCATGAGAGAGCTTACTTCTTCGAGGGATCCTTCCAGAGCCACAGTAGTCATGCCTTTACATATTCTTTCTGGTTGGTTTTATCTTTACTGGGAGAAGTGTTATACTCCACTGACGTCCGCTGGCATGAGGCAGTCATTGCCGGGTTTGATTCATATTGCTGGTTGTACCGTCCGTGATCCGGATCAGATTACCGCTCATTTGTGCTTTACTCAGAGTAGTCAATTTATCATGGATTATCGCCCTGAGGCTTTCAGCAAGGGTTGGCCTAAGGACACTGGGAAGCCATATATTATCAAGGATGTGGCGCCTCGTCAGAAGGGGACCTGTCCTAAGTTGTGTTCTCCTCGGCACAGGCGAGACCGGGACTACGCCGTCAGTATCAGAGCGGGGTGTTTATCCATGCGCATGGGGAATAGGGTGATCCATGAGGTTTACAGCCCTCACCGTTGTGCTTGGCAGTTTGGGTATGACCAGGCTATTCCATCAGTTTTCAGCTTTCCTGACCCTCCTCGAGTCACTTTGCCGTCATGTGCAGCCTTTAGTGCATTCTCAGTGCGTTTGGGCACCGACACTAGTTGTATTGTTCCTCCGGCTTCTCGCCAGGGGACATTGACTGGGGATTTTGACAGGTGGTTCAGAGGTTGGTCTAAGATTCCTCATGATGTTAGTGTGGCCATCCTAAAGGAGAAGGTTTACCCTCGTTCCCGGATTGTTCCACAAAATCCAGAGGTTAGACAAGGCGGTTTCAGACCACTGAAGAATTCTTTTGGAGCTGACGGTTTTGTGCCGGTTGGCGTGAAGTCCTTGGAGTATGTAGACCCCCCTCCGCTTCCGGACGGCCGTTTCCCTGGTTCGTTATTTTCCTTTCTCATTCATATTGCTTTCCTAGTTACCTTCTTTCTTTCTTATGGTGCTTTGTTCCTCGAGGCAGGTCTCGGTGGATATGATTTTGATCATTTTCACTTCAAGGTAGAGGGTATTTCTCCTCTTGAGGGAGAGTCTTCCCAAGCTCTTATATCAGAGCCTTATAGACGCTGGGCTATCTACTCAGGTATTACATTTCTCTTCTTTTCTGTTTAATTTTATCATCAATGTATGTTTGTCATGGTTTGGTTTTATAGGTGTTCATAGGCTCCCTCCTTCAGTGGAAAATGAGGAGCTGGCCCCTTCACGTTGTCCTTCTCCTGAATACCCTGATGAGCTGGCTGAGGAAGCAGCTAGGCTGCTGAAGAGGCAACGTGAGGATTCTTTGGTGGAGGAAGAAGCGGCCCGGTATGAGCTTCGGCGGCGGCTGAGGGAGAGTCCTTCAGATGACGGGTTTTCCATGGAGCCTCCTCTCCTTGCACCACATTCATGTACGTTATTTTCATTTTTCTTTCTGACTTCGTTTCATTTGATTTTGATTTGCTATAAACTTGTCATGGTATTACTTTCCAGGGACTGCATGCTCCGGTATATGGGGTAGCGCCATTCTGGCTGAGTCCGTGGTTGCTACAGAGGACATTGAGATGGAGGAGGTCGAGGTGGAGACCGTCGCCGTGCCATTTGAGGAGATTCTGCGCCCCAGGCCGATCTCTCCGGCTCCATTTATCCAGGCGAGTGACTTCCCTGTCACGGATGATTCTATGGCGATTGTTGCCGTTACCGTCTTTTCCTGTGAGACTGCTCCGACACCGGCCATCTTTCCAGCGCTTCGAGGTCTAGGTATGCCTTATTTCACTGAGCTTTTTTCCTTAATTTTCCTTCTGTTTCATTTTATATTTTCCTTATCACGTTTCATTTAGGTCGACTTCCTTATATCCGGATGGCCTTTAGCATTGAGTTTTGGGCTTTGGGCTTACGGGATTTATGTCATTTATATCGGCTGTCCCTCCGGAGTTTCATGAGTGTTGATGAGCTGACGAGCCATGTCATGGGCATGGAGTTGGACATTTTGGATCATGCTCCCACCTTATGTCCAGGTATATATTCATATTTTTCTTGTCACCGTGATGTACTTTTCATTTCATTTTTTTTTATTGTCATAACCTTTTCATTTTTCATTCAGGAGAGAGCCCCTCGGACAGTCCCGCCTTCCAGACTCTCCGTGATTTTCTTTTTCCTGAGTCGGACATGGTTCCGGAGTTTTCTGCCGAGGCCTCATTGGATTACTCCGAGTGGGAGGCTCTTCTCATTGATTCCACTCCTTTGGCCGTGTCACCATTTGCTGGTGGGGCGAGTTCGCCATTGTCGCCAGATACTGTGTTGGTTGAGCCGATAGTTGGGATGTCAGCTCACCGGAGGGACGTTGGTTCTGATGATGATTCAGAGAGAGCTCTTGCAGGTGTAGTGCTAGCCCTTCCTTGTTTTGCCTCTCTCGTGGCGGACGCTTCTCGAGAGGTTGAGTTGATGATGGGTTTCTTTTGAGTAGGAGTTATGTAGCGCGGTGGCGCTTTGTATCTTTTCTTTTGTTATGGTTTTAGTTTTAGACTTGGTTTTAGTTGGTCGCTCCTGACTTTGTAGCGGCTGGACCTTCTGATCATGATTATGTGATGTTTTAGGCCTTTGTTGGGCTCTTGATTGTAGTTGATTTATGGGCATGGATATTATATTTTGGTGTCATTGGGCTCATCATTTTTCATTAAAATCCTTGGATCGCGAAGCGATCATGTTCCTTGCAAACCGCCACGCCTTTTGATCTTTTATATTTATGGGTAAATTCGAGAAGACGTATGCTTTCTGGTGCCCTAATTTCCTTTATATATATATAAGGCATCATGCGTACGTACCTCGTATCATTTCCTTCTTCTTCTGAACTTTCTTTCTTGGACTTCATTTTCCATGGCCGGCGTCATAGATCCAAGGAATCCCAAGCGTCCCAGAGATGAAGGCAGTTCCTCTGTCCAAGGCGCGCCACCTTCCAAGCCTAACTGGTCATATGACCCAGGCAACCGTTATCTGTTTCGAGACGACGAGGCTTTTGAGTGTTATCAAAGTAACATTGGTGAAGGGGGGCGTGAAGTTTCCGCCTGCTTTTTCTTTCATTCTCAAGGGCGTTTCACCACCCCTTATATGAATTTAATAACAGGGTGGCTCAATGCCTGGAGCCTCCACGGCTTGTCAAGGCTTGATACTCCTTACCATCCGGACATCACCAAGCTATTTTATGCTAACCTCCGTGTCACATTTGACCACCATGATACTCCTTTTGCCTCTTCTTATCTTTTTGGCAGGCTCTTTCACATAGGGGTGGAGGATTTGGCTGACTTGATTGGTGCCACAGATACTTTAAATGGCTTGTCAGTTTATGCCTTTGGAAGTTGGCCTCGTGAGCAAGGGACATACCGGGGCCATTGTGAGTGGTTCAAGATACCCAGATCTGAGGCGGGTTCTGAACTGGTCTCTACTGCGCGTTTGCCTGCGCTTCATCGGTAATTTTGCTATTTGTGTGTTTTTTTTTGTTTTATTTGTTTCTTTTGTTTGTTTCTGAAGGACAAGTTCAAGACCATGAAGTTCATATGTCCCTTTCAGGTTATTTTTCTTGATCATTAACTACATCCTCTTTCCTCAGGGTGAGTTATCAGGTTTGACTCGCCCAGGGACTTTGTTCTACCTTCGCTTATTGCTTCTCAAACGTGGGAAAGCTAATCTTCCTAGCCTCATCCTCCAAAACATGCATCATGTCACGAGGTTTCCCAAGGGCCATTTGCCTTATGGGAACTTAATTGAGGCTTTGATAGAGCGGGCTCAGATTCCATTGCCTGAGACACTGTGGGGGAATCCAATCACTGAGCGGCTTATCCTGTATCCGCGCAACCTGCTCTTAGATTTGACTTCCTTTGGGTGGGTGGAGATGGCTCATGGCACTCTAGTCCCTGACCCCAACTACCCGGTGAACAGTCATATCCTTCATAGGTTTGCTGCTGTGAATCAGTATAGTCCGGTAAGAGAGGCTTCTCCCCCTTCTCCAGATGGCTCAGCCATTGAAGAATCTTTTCCACTCCAGGAACACATAGACCAGCGTTTTAAGGAGCTAGACCAGCGACTGGAGAATGTCGAGGCAGTGCTTCAGTCAATTCATAACACTTTGGAGACCCTTGCAGGGGCGATGGCCGCAGCTCAGGCGCCTCCTGTGCTCCTGATGTGAAGAGGTCTCGGATGTTTGGTTATTTGGTTTCGTTGCTTTGTTGCTTCGCTTAGTATATTTTTTTGTTGTTGTTCAAACTGTGGTAATTTTGGATGGTTTATGTTTGGTATTTTGATTTTTTATGACTTGATTAGGGCGATTTGGAACCCTAATAGCTTTTGGTCTGTTGATCTTGATTTATGGACATCTGTTGAGGTTTATTAGTGATTTGGTTTAGATTGTCATAGGTAGCGACCTTAGATATCGCTAGTGGGACAGATATTTTTTGTTATTCTCCCTGCTCTTTGGTTACGGCAGCAAGAAACATACCGGTGGGATTTGTCTATTCTACATTGTTGCTTTGGTAGCTAGGACCATTCTGATGGGCCTTGTTTGCTCCATGTTACCGCTCCGGCACGCAGTGGGACTTTGTGCATCGTTTTCTGTTGGTTGTTTTGGTATGACGGTAAGGGACGTACCGTCGGGACTTGTCTGTTCCATATCACTCTTCTGATGTGGTGAGATGGGTTTTCTCCTGGCTCTTTGGGTACGGCAGCTAGGAACATACCGTAGTGACTTGCTTATGTTGTGAGATTGGTTTTTTTTTTTTCTTCTCCTGGCTCTTTGGGTACGGCAGCTAGGAACATACCGTAGTCGGTGGTTTAAGGCCCAACACGACCATGGGCCCCTCTGGGTATTAGAATTTATGAGGCCTATTCCTTGACATGATTGGCGGACATCAGCCGTGGTATTTTCCGTTTTCAGAGGGGCTTTCAGGTTTGGTTTGGTCTTCATCCATTTTTGGTAGGTTTTGGCAAGGATTACATTTTGAATAGACAGGTTGTCTTTTTTCAATCTGTAACTATTGAGGATGTGGTTTTGACTAATCCCATGGTAAGTTTCACCGTTCGGTAAGTTTCACCGTTTGTGCCTTAATTTAGAGTTCAAGACACAGAACTTTTGTTCATCCTTTAGTTCGGTGAGATGAACAGGCACCTAGTACTTTGTTTTAAGGACAAAGCACAAGACTTTTTTCTTAGGGTCGTATTTTGGGGTGTAGGCCATTCGTAAAGGAAATGCTCTATGAATGTCCCTAAGGACAGAACACTCCTCTTATCTTGGCCCAGTGGGACGGAACATTTTGTGTACATTTTTAGGAGTTTTGGATTTTAGACTTTGAAATTTGCCTTTTTATTTAGGGATTTGAGAATGTTTAGGGAGATTTGGTTTTAACTTTTTATTTGAGCTATATTTTAGCTTGGTCTAGTTTCTTTTGGTCACATGCTTTTATGCTTTGGAACAAGATGCATTTTTTGTTGGGCTTGGATTTTATTTAGGATTTCAACTTGGGGTCATTTTAGGGAATTTTGAAGGGTTTATTTTATTTAAAGGTTAATTTATTACTTTAGGGTTTTGACTCGGGGATACCCCATAGTGTTCAAAGGAACGGAGTACCCTGTCGAGCCTTGACCCGGTGGGACGTGAGAGATTTTTTTTTACCTAAGTGAAGAGGTGGTTGACCGCCTCGCAATTATCTGCCCAGTCGGTTTGTTGGCTGCTCTTCCTTTGGCTTTGGTGGGTTGCGGAAATGTCGGGGTAGTTTTGTCCACAATATTTCTTCAGGTATCTCCCATTTATGGAGGAGACAGGATGTTTTCCATTTGAGTCTGCGAGTAGGTAGGCTCCACCTTCATATGCTTGTTCTATGACATAGGGGCCTTCCCAATTTGGTGCAAATTTAGGACCATGGTGTCGGCCGAGGATAGGTCGCCTCAAAACTAGCACTAGTTCTCCTTTCTTGAATGTTCTGGGTCTTGATAGCTTTTCATAAGCCCGCGTCATTCTGGCTTGATATAACTCTAAGTTTTGTTGAGCTGCCAGTCTTTTTTCATCCATTCCGTCCAACTCTTGCAACCTCAGTTGCGTTTGTTTAGTCAGAGGGATTTGTGCTGCCATAGCTACTCTCAGTGACGGGAGTTCCACTTCGATTGGTAGGACTGCTTCTGTTCCATACACTAACGAATAGGGTGTGGCTTGGGTTGCTGTTTTATGGGTGATGCGGTATGCCCACAATGCTTCATGCAGCTTTTCATGCCAGTTTCTTTGATTATCTCCAATGGTTTTGCGGAGGATCTTGATCAGTGTTTTGTTGAAAGCCTCTGCCAGTCCGTTGGCTCTCGGGTTATAGATGGAGGAATATCTCCATTCAATTTTGTATTTATCGGCGAAGGCATCAATTTTGGCATTCTTGAAGGCCGTCCCGTTGTCAGAGATTATTTTCCTTGGATTTCCATACCTATAAAGCACTTGAGTGGTGAAGAACCTGACCACATCAGAGGCCTTAATTTCACGGTATGACCTGGCTTCGGCCCATTTGGAGAAATAATCTGTAGCGGCCAATATGAAGCGGTGTCCATTTGAGGCTGGTGGGTCAATGGGGCCTATGATATCTGTTCCCCAGATTTCGAAGGGCCATGATACCACGGTTGGATGTAGCGCATTTGGGTGTTGGTGTATGAAATCTCCATGAATTTGGCACATGTGGCATTGTCTGGAGAAGTTTTCGCAGTCATTGATCATGGTGGGCCAGTAGTAGCCCATTAGTTTGATTTGTACTCGCATCCGAGAGCCCGATTGATGGGCTCCGCATACTCCCGAGTGAATTTCTTGCATAACTTGGTTGGCTTCGGTTTTCGATATGCATCTAAGCCATGATCCTTCATAGGATCTCCAATAGAGTGTGTTGTTCACATACACGAACCTTAGGGCCCTTTTTCTGACTTGCTCCCTAATGGCCTTGTTCAGAGGTAATTTTCCTTGTTGGAAGTAGTCAAGAAAGGGTTGTCTCCAGTCCTCTTGGTTCGAACCTTCGGTTGTCATGGCTTGTGCGATTTTCCTCCATTCTTTTTCATGTTCTCTTTCGAGTGTTTGGATGTCAGTAAACAGGGTTTCTTCCTCCTCGTTTCTTTCTTTTGGGAAGCAAGAGGACAAGGATCTTCTGCGGTGAGCCAGGACTTGGATTTCTTCCTGATTCGGGTCACCGAGTTCATTAGCCAGTCTAGCCAACGCATCCGCTTTGCCATTCAGAGACCTCGGGACTTTCTGGAAGGTAATATATGTAAATTTGGCCATCAATTCTAGGGCCTTTTCATGGTACTTGACCAATTCTGGTTTTCTTATTTTGAAGAGGCCTTCGATCTGACTCAAGATGAGCTGAGAATCTCCGTAGACTTCTAACTGCTCAATACCCATTTGAAGGGCAATTTCAAGTCCAGCTATCAGGGCCTCATATTCAGCTTCGTTGTTTGTGCATGGTTCGGTTAGGCTCAGAGCATGTCGGAGAATGCCTTTCTCTGGGGTGACAAACACCAATCCTACGCCTGCTTGTCGTTTTGGTAAGTTTGGTTTGACTGCTGGTCGAATGTAGGAAGATCCATCGAAGTATAGCTTCCAGCAAGTTTCATTTTCCTCTATCTGCATAGCCTCCTCATCAGGGAAGTCGCATGCTAGTGGGGAATCATCAGGTATAGGATGAGCAGCTAGGAAATCAGCTAGTGCTTGTCCTTTGATAGCCTTTTGGGGCGCATATGCTATATCAAATTCCATCAGAGCCACTGCCCACCTTGCCAGCCTTCCGGTAAGCATCGGTCGGGTCATGAGGTACTTCAATGGGTCAGTTTTGGAGATTAATGTGACTTTATGGGCCAACATGTAATGCCTGAGCTTTTTTACTGCGAAAATCAAGGCTAGGCAATGCTTTTCGATTGGCGTGTATGCATGTTCTGCCCCCACGAGCATTCTGCTGAGGTAATACAGAGCGTTTTCCTTTCCTTCTTCATTCTCCTGGGCGAGCAATGCCCCCAGGGATCCGTCCAAGGCGGTGGTATAGAGAATGAGAGGTTTTCCCTTGATGGGTGCTGCCAATACAGGAGGTTTTTGTAGATATTGTTTGATATCTTCCAAAGATTTCTGGCACTCCTCGTCCCATTTAAAGGGGACATCCTTTTTTGTGAGCCTGGTAAAAGGTTTGATTTTGCCTGACAGGTTGGCTATGAATCTCCTAATATACGCCAAGCGCCCTTGGAGAGACCGGAGTTGTTTAAGTGTCCGTGGAGGGGACAGTTCTTGGATGGCTTTGATTTTATCAGGATCAATTTCAATGCCTCGGTGCCGCACCACGAAGCCTAGAAATTTTCCTGATGACACCATGAAGGCGCATTTCAGGGGGTTGAGTTTCAGAGTGTGTTGTCTTAACCGCTCAAACATTAGCCTCAGGTTCTCTAAGTGTTGTTCATGGGTATGGGACTTCACAACAAGGTCGTCTACATAACATTCTACCACCTTATGTATGAGGTCGTCAAAGATTTTGGTCATGGCTCTTTGGTATGTGGCTCCTGCATTTTTGAGGCCGAAAGGCATGACTTTATAGCAGTAGATACCAATTGGGGTACGGAAGGCAGTGTGCTTTTGGTCACTCTCATCCATTTTGATTTGGTTGTATCCTGAGTATCCGTCTACAAAGGAATATATCCCGTGGGACGAGGTATGGTCTATTATGATTTCTGTCACTGGCAGAGGGAAGTCATCTTTAGGGCAAGCCTTGTTTAAATCCCTGAAATCCACACAGACTCTGATTTGTCCATTCTTTTTCTTTACTGGGACAATGTTGGCCACCCAGTCGGGCGTTTCTTCTTCCCTTATGAATCCAGCACTGATGAGCTTTTTGACTTCGGCTATCACTTTTTCTTCCAATTCGACCCTCATTCTCCGGGGTCCTTGTTTGACTGGCTTGAGCTCTTTGTCAATTTTGAGCTTGTGAACTGCTATTGCTGGATCTAGCCCGAGCATTTCACTGTAGCTCCATGCGAAGCAATCCTGATATTCCTTCAGCAGTTTGGTCAGTTCATCCTGCATCCCCTGAGGAAGGGAGGTGCTAATGAACGTAGGTTTTGGATTTTCCTCAGTTCCTAGGTTGATTTCCTTCAATTTATCGATGGTATTTTGACCACCTTCTTCTAGCTCCTTTGGCGCATTTTTGGCTGCTAGGATAAATTGTTCTGTTTCTGAAGATTCCCCTTCATCTGGGGTTGTTTCGCCTTCCTTGATTTCAGTGATTGTTATGCGACAGCAAGAGTGCTGTCGTGGTCTTTGAGGAGTGTTTGACCCTGAGCCCTTGGTTCGAGGTTCGAATCCTAGGCCCCTTGTGTTAGCAATCTTCCCATTGAGTTTTACGACTTCATTAGAGTAGCCATTCCACATGTCTCGGAACATTCTTGCTCGCCTTTCAGGAATGGGTTCTAAGCATTGTGCCTTACGGAACAATTCAACCAACCGTGTGCTGGTGGTGTCTTGAAGCTGAGGGGGAATCCCCGTCTTTTTGGTTTCCTCTACAAGCCATTGTTCCCAGTCTTCGAAGTTTGACTCTTCATTTTGAGGTTCGATTTCTCCTATTTTGACAAATTGTATACTGGGATGAACAACGTGCCCTGTTTCAAGCTCTTCTATTTTGGGTGGGACAGTGAAGGTTTTGAACGGGATGACTTCTTCACTTTCCCGAGGTGTTAGGTCTTTACAGTGCTCTAGGGGTAGGATTTCTATGGACAGAGTATTTTGCTCCTCACCCTCACTGGAATAATTTGGTTGCATTCGAGCGGGTAAGTTAATGTCCTCGGCCGTGCCTTCCGACGATCCCGTCTCGCTATCACTTCCCAAGAGCATTTGTGACTTTATGGCCGCTTTGAGCACAACATTTTTGACTGCTTCCTTCACGGTTTCAGGAGAGAGCTTTCCTTGTTTGGTGGCTGCCCCATTTCCGAACTTGGGTTTGTAGTATTTAGCATCATCCAATTCGGCTTCATGTGCCTCAAATGGCTGATCATCTCCTTTAATCACGTATTGTTTTCCGTCTTTGACATATTTAATGCACTGGTGCAGGGTGGAGGGAACCAATCCGTGGGCGTGGAGCCATGGTCTACCCAACAGTGCCTTGTATGTTGTATCAGCTTCGATGATGAAGAATTTGACCGGAGTGACCAGGTTCCCAAAGGTTATGTCGATCACCGTGGAGCCCAGGGCCTTTTGGTATTGGTGATTAAACCCATGGATCCGGATTTTATCTTTCTTTGTCTCTTTAATACTGAGTGACAGCTGTACCAGCGTTTTTAATGGCATGATGCTGATTGAGGATCCAGGATCAATGAGGACTTTGTTGATTTTCCTGCCATAGATGGTGCCTGTAGTGTACAGGGGTCGATTATGATCAGCCGTACCTGCCATCAGGTCCTCATCTGTGAAGGTAATGTATGGTTCCTGGTCGATCTGTGCCACCTCCTCGCGGGTTTCTTGGGCAAAATAGGCCTGGAAGCTGGCAGGGTTTTGCAGTGCATAGATCAAGGCATCACGCAGCTCTCGAGATACCATTAAGGCATCAAAGACACTGAGCAGTGAGGGGATTTTCCGCAAATGAGCGACCACATTGTAATCTCCCACGGACATTTTAGGTCTGCCATCGGACCTTGTTTCGCTTTCTGCTGTTGTACTATTTCTGTTTCTTATTTCATTGTTGGTCGTTTCCCTGGGGGGTTGTCTCTCAGGTATCCTAGTGCCCGATCTCAGACTAACATTGCAGTGATTTTTCATATTTGGCCGGATTCTAGTAGAGACCTGCCGGACTAGGTTGGACACCTTGTTTGGTTTTGGTGGTGATTTGATTTCTCTTTCCTCTGTTTCGCTTTGGTCAGTATCACTTCCCAGTGGTCTAATTGTAGCGGAGTTGATCGCCAGTACAACAGGCTCCTCTTCTGGGCTACTGTACTGTAGTTCCCCTTCAGTATCATGTTCACATTCAGAGGCAGTTTCCTCGTCATAGGTTTGAGAGCTTGTACCCCGGGTTATGGCACGGCACACTTCGTCTTCTGTTTCTTCCTCTGACGGGTCATTGTCATTCCAAGACCATGTCAGGCATTCCTCTCTGGAGTGCCCCCAGACTTGGTGGTATTGGCAGTACGCCTTTCTTCTGGCATTATTTTCTTTCTTTGCTTTATACGGTTTTGGTTGTCTATTTATGGTTTGTGCCCGGAGTGCCCCATTTTCAGCTTCTGGCATCTCCCAAGGGTTTACACGGTTCCTGTGTCTGAAGTGCCCATCGGAACCTCCATGTTTTGGTTTCAGTTTCCCTGTTATCTTGATTTTATGTGGTAATTGGTTGTAAGGGGAAGCATTGTCGAGCTTAACCAATTTCATTTTCATATGGTATTGCCCTGAGTGGTTTTGTCTATTTTTTATTTGTTGGGTTGAATTGGTTTCGGCACTTCTGTGTCTCATATGGCCAGACTCATATCTGGTGGGAGGGCACGCTCGCGTGCGCGAACTCTCACCTCTTTCTTGCCGACCTGTTTCAGGACCCCCGAACGAGTTATCACGGGACCAGAGGTGCTTTGGTTTGTGGTGGTGGTCTTCTGCATTGGCTTTCCCTTTCCCTTTTCCTGGGGAATGATTAGTTTTGGGTTTTGGCCTTTGTCCCTCTCGGATGACAATGCCGGCCTCTCCCCTTCTTTGTGGGAGGTTTCCTGAATTACCTGAGGTAGCACGGCCAGATTTCATGCCCTTTTTCTGACCTGCCCCCTGTTTCTGGGCGCGGTCCTTCAATGCTTTGAGTTCCGCCTCCATCGAGATTCTTTCCTTTCGCTCGGTCTTTAGCCTGGCTATCAGAGTTTCGACTAAGGTTTGTATCTCAATATTTTGCCTGGTCATCCTTCTCAGAGCATTTGTGCAGAAATCCAGATCTATTAGGAGTTGACGCTTTTCCCTTGAAGTAAAGGCAGCGCTATCTTCCTTCGACGGTTGTTGGGCTTGCCCCCTATCTAAAGCGATGCTCGGTTGTGCTTGCTTTGACCTTGTGCGGTGGGCGGGGCCATCTGTTGCAACTTCTTGAGCTATTTCTCTTGAGCTGTCCGCCGCGCGTGATTTAAACGGGCTTTCTTTTGGCTTGGCTATTTTCTTTTGAGTGAGTTTTGGTTCACTTTGTGAGCTGTCACCTTGGGTTGCTGGAGATTCCTCCTCTTCGCTATCTGTGTCGGACTCACTCACAGTTATTGTCCGACAATTTTCAGAAGTACCTTGGCATAATTCAGAGCTTTGGTTTTGGTTTTCTTCTTGGTTTTGATTTGAAGGGGCGGTATTTTCAGCTTGGTCTTCAGTAGAGGTGGCAGCTGCCCCCCGTTCAGTGCCGGCATTTTCCTCTATCTCTGGTTCAGCGGGCTCATTTTCTCCATCCGCTTCTTCAGTGGCCGTGGCCTCCCAGATCTGGTTGACCATTTGCCGCACTATTTCCCCCAACTCCTCGAGAGTAAGGTCAGGTTGGCCCGGAATGTTAGGAATATGGATATCCAGGTTTACCATTCTTGGTTGCCGTCCTTGTAGATCGGCAGGGTTCATTTGTTCAGCAGGATCTAGCACGATCTCATAGTCATATGCCATTTCCTCTGGGTTGGTTTGATTTTCTTCTGTGGTTTCGGCCTGCGGTTGTGGTACTTCCGAGGGCTCACCTTTGTCAGAATCATGATGGCCAACTCGATGACAAGTGGCGTCATCACGGGAGGATTCGCCTTTGAGCAACTTGTTCTTTCCTTTGTTGGTTCCTTTGTTTCTTCTTTGATAGGTTATTATTTCCTTCTCATTTGCTGACTTCTTTCTTCTTTGGTATACTCTAAGGGCTTTAGGGCTCTTGACCTCTTCCTCATCATCCTCGGTGGGACAATAAGTATCATCATCACTGTTTACCCTTAGGTTTCTCATGAGCTCACTGGTTGTCATGGCCTCAGTTTTAGCGATGGCTTGTTCTAGCTCACGCCGCGCATTTTCATCCCATTCGGGTTGTGGCCGGACAGTCATGCGAGCGTTTCTTCCTTGTTGTCTTCTTTTATTACATGGTTTTGAGGAAGGTTCATCGTCGTCCGTCCAAGCTGCAATTCGGGCGGAACGGTGATCATAATTTTCGGACTCAGAGTTATCAGACCCTGAACCGCTGATGTAACGGCAGTTTCCGGCATCAGAGCCGTCATCATCGCCGCTATCATTGTCAATGTCATTTGAGATTTTGTACAATCTTTCTATTTGTGCCCGAAAACGGGCGGTTTCCCGTGGATGGGTTCTCCTGAGCCTTTCGTAACTGGCTCCCGGTTGTTGTAATATCTCAGCGTGCTGAGCTATGAAGTTTAGGAATGCAGGGTCTTCCCGTCTCAGATGTTCCATGTAGGAAAGGATCCTGGTTGCTTGTGAGATGTTCAACCCTTCAAATGCTGAGGTTATGTCGGCCGGCGGACCAGACCCAGAGGCCATCAGGATTGAACTCCCTTGGAGGGTGCTTGGTTGAGGTTCTTCATGATCGGATTCCACCTCAGGCTCCCTTTCTGCCTCTTCTTCATCGCTATCGCTATCTTGGGCGTTTCCATCAGATGTTTTTCCGCAGAAGAAGAATCGCGGAGAACCTCCGCTATCTTCAGAGTCAGAGCACTGGGGAGTTTTGCCTTTGTTAACCTCTTTTAGGACGGTTGCTATGGCTTCTCTTTCAAATTCCTCCGTAAAATCTGGATCTTTGGGGTGGGTAGCTCGGCGGAAGGCCCTTGGGTCTGTGATTCTCAGTTCCCTGAGCTCAGACACATACCACTCTACCAGGCTGTCATGTTCATTGTATTCTTCTTCTTCAGGGGCTTGCTGGGATGACTCACCCTGAGTGGTATCGACTTGGTTGGAAGTCTCAACTATTTCTATTTGGGTGGGGAATGTCACCTCGGCCCTGGGGCCTGATGTATGCCTGGAGCGCCGAATCCTCCTGGATCTGCGGCGTCGAGTGGTTCTTGGTGGGGTTGCTTCTGGACTTATTTCTCCTTCCTCGCGCCCCGTCTCATCAGCTATTTCCTCTACGGTCCTGGCTATGGCTTGCCTTTCATATCTTTGATATTGTTGAGGATTTTCAGGGTTTAGCACACCATGGTAGCCGACCGGGTCTGAGATTCTCAGGTTCCTGAGGTACTGGGAGAATTCATTAGCCTGGTCCTCCTCAGCCAGGAAAGTTTGACTGTTCTGGTTGAGGTGGGCTTGGCTACCCATGTTGTTTTCATATTCTGCGAGGTCAGTTTCAGTAACCTCAATATTCTCCCAGAGGTGTGAGTCCTCCGTGTTTGCCAAGTGTGCACGCATGATTTCAAAATCTGTAGGGTGGTTTGGGTCTGGGTCTTTCTTGTCCCATTCATTTTGCACCACAATATCCACCGCGGCTTTCCTTATGGCCATATTTTCAACTTGTTGTTCATAGGTATCGGAGTCTGACATGTTTTCTATCTCCTCGTCAACCCTTAATTCCTGTTGGAACAAGTCAGGCTCTTGAGTTTTTAGTTGCATCAAAAAGTCCACATACTCCGCCACAGCATTGAAAGAGATGTGTGGTAGTGAATCATCGCCTTCTTCCTCGGCTTCTTCTTCTGATTCCCCGGCATCACTCAGGTATCTGCAGTGCTCTGCGGGTTCATGGGTTTTTTGTTTAGAGATGTTGAGAGGTGTTTCTTTGGTCCAGAACCTATTTGCCAGCCATGATGCTAGCAATTGGTCCACATCATCGCCATGTATGAGCTCTTGGATCCACCAAGCTGGGTTTAAGGCGATTTCTGCTTCCAGGATGGGATGAAGGTTTGTTTGACCGCACCAGTAGGAGAGGTCCCTCCATTGTTCCCTTGCTTTCATGTATATTTTTATCCTCCTGTAACTGGCCGGCTGGCATCCCTCCAGCGCCTCATAGAAGGCATCATCATCTTCTTGTGGGTTTTGGTTTGTGACCGCGGAAGAGAGAATGGCATGTGTAGCCTTCTCTATTTGCGCAATCATTTCTATTTCCTCTTCTTTAGTGAGCTTTTCCTCTTTTTCTCCCGGGTTATCCTCCGGGTGTGCGTTTATGGCCGGTGTTGAGATGGCGTTGCAGGAGATTCCACCAGAGCCACCACCTCCTCTTTCCTCATCACTGTCGAAGTTGCTACCAAAATCGCAGCTTTCATCCTGGCTAGGAGGGTCCGGATCAGACCATTCATATTCCTCATCAGTGAAACCAGGAATGTCTTGGGCATTTTGGGTATTGATAGAGGTGGAAGCCTCTTTGTTTACTTGGTTTCTTACAAAACTAGTCACAGCAATGGTTTGTTTCATCAGTTCAGACACATGCTCTGCTAGTATCGCAATGGTTTCTGGTGGAATCCCGGATTCTCCCTTTTTCTTTGGTATGACAAGGTTGAACCCTAGATTCTTTAGGCTTGGGACGCCTTCTGAATCCAGACACTCATCATGAATGTCTACAAACACTTTGCGATCTTGACCATTGATCTTGAAAGGTAGGGTCATTCGGTCCGGCTTCTTTCCTTTGCGGATGAGGGCCTTATCCAATTTCTTTATTTCAAGGATCTCTTTCTTTTTCTTTCCTGATTGAGTCATAGGTTGAACAGTGACCATCGACCAGGCATGTTGGGTTGGGACTGAGCTGGATGACGACTCAGTAAGGTTTTGTTCATTTGTTGTTGAGGTTTCGGAGGGTCTGGTGTCTGCTTGTGCCGGCTCCTGTTGGTTAGAGGATTCTTCATGTTCTTCCTCATTACCTGAGACATGGTGGCACGCTGCCGTCCAGAACTCCTCTTCTTTCTTTTTTTTTCCTTCGCCTTTCAACTCCTGCCACACTTGTCCGCTAATTTGAGCAGCGACTTTGGGGGAGATGAAATCAGCGAGGGTTGTTTGTGTTGGTTTTTCTTGAACATAGGGATCTTCGACGGTTTCGGGAGAGGTTTTCCTCCAGAACGCCTGTCTAGATCTCACATTACCCGTTGTTGCGTTACGGGTCATTGGTTTCGGTTGTGTTTTCATTGGTTTGAGTCTCTTTGGGACCACTGGCGTGATAGGGCTTTTCCATTTGAGTTGAGGCTCGGCCTGCAAGGCTCTCAACTTCTTTCTGGTGTTTTTGTTCAAATATACGCTCCATGTCGTGGGCGGTTTTCCGTCAGTAGTGACTGAGACACGACGAGAGCTGGCACTTGGGGCTCCGTTTGAGATGGCATGAGGAGCCGGTTCCTGCCTAGCGTCATCATGGAGGGAGATTGCTCCTTCTTGGATTTTCTGTTCGAGCCAATCCTTAAAGACATAGCAATCCTCTATGTTATGACCCAAAACTCTGTGATACACACAGTAATTAGGGTGGTTTACTTTGTCTTCTTCTTCGGGCTTTTTGCATTGGGGCAACCGAACCTCAAGAACTTCCATAGCTTGTTTAAACAGCTTTAGAGTTTTCTCTTTTTTGAATGAGTAGGGTTTGCTTTTCAGCTCCCTGAGTGTTGGCCTTTGAGCCCTGGACTGTGGATTTCCATCCTTCGTCTCGCCATTCTTTCCCCATTGGGTACTTCCAGTGCCTTCAGCCTGGTTAGTGACGGCTTTAACTGCCTTTGTTGTTTTAATTTCCAGCTTCTTTCCCTTTTCTTTGTCTTTTTCCTTAGTGGAATAGTATAGCTGGTTCATTTCAGGCTCCACTTCCTCGTATCGAGCAACCATGGTTACCAAATGTTCAAAGGTGGTGACATTATGACCTACCATCCACACTTTCATCGGTGCATGGATGCTATTCAAGAGCATACGCACCGCCTCAGATTCACTTATGTTGGACTGACATCCTGTGTACATGGTTTCCCACCTTGACACGTAGTCAGAGACAGACTCGCCTTGTTTTTGTCTGGCATTGACTAGATTGGTAACAGAGACTCGATGCGGAGTCGTCCTGAACCTTGCACAAAAGGCATTTGCCATTTCTTTCCAGCTTTTGATACTGTCTGCCTCAAGAGAAGCATACCAATCAAACGCTACCCCAGACAGACTTTGTGAAAATTGCCTTAGTAGCCATTCCTCCCTTCGGGCGGTGTTTCCACAGGAGGTTATGAAGTGTGACAGATGTTGACTCGGGGTGATTTTGTTTCCAACCCCATCAAACACCTTAAATTTTGGTACTATATGTCCTTTCGGGTAATCCAGCTGGTCAAACCTTGCAGGGTAAGGTCGTCCCGTGAAATTGACGGGCAGTTGAGTGCCCCCCATCCCTAGAGATTGTAGTTTTTGATCCATGGCCCTTTGCATCCTTTCCATCATGGCCTCAGGGTCAATGACACTAGTTTCCTTTCTTTCAGGCAACTCCTCTTCAGAGGTTTCACTGGAGCTGCTATCCTTTTCCCGCACTATTTTGGAGTGGGATTTCTTGATTTTCTTTTTGTTTTTTGATTTTGGCTTAGAAGCCATTCCTTGGGTTTCGATTGATTTTGGTATGTCATTGTTTGAAACAGCATAGCTCGGGCGTGCCCCCTTTTTGGCTATGTGTTTCTGGACTTCCGCGCATGTCGCGGTTACCCGAGCATTTTCCGCTTGGAGTTGCTCAAGTTGCTTTGTTTTCTCTTCCAGCTCCTTGCGAAGCTGGGCCATCTCATCAGATATTTCCTCGAGGATTTCAATTTCCTCGTCAACATCTTCCGATGAACTTCCATGGTCCGGATTTGGATCCTCTTCATCGCTTGCGATGTTATCAGTGGTTTGTTGGACAATTTCCTCCACTACCGGGCTGCGGTTCCTGGGCCGCCCTACCCGCTTGGGAGGTTTGGATGCTGAAGCTTTTCCTTTCTGCCCTCGTGTTTCCACGGGGACACTTTCAGAGTGAGGCGGTTCCTGGGAACCTGTCCCAATCATACGGACTTCCGCCGTTTCCTCATCATCATCCTCATCGTCGTCAATTGACACATGATATACCGAGACAGAATCAGCATTCCGCCTCTTCCTCATCACATATTTCTCTTTGGTTTTATTTTTCATCATCTGACTCGCCACCTGGCTAGTCAGAGAGGTATCTTTTCCTTTTGGCACCCATCGCTTGGTGCCCCCTGTGTTTTGCTCGGGAGCAGGGATGGGTTCCGGTTGCTTGGGCTTCCAGACCTTCTTCACTTTTCCTTTGGCCTTCATTGAGCGGGCGTTGGGTTGGAGTGACGGAAAGGTAAGCCGGTCGAACACTGAAGGCGGGTGGGCCACAGTCCCTTTTTCGGACGCACTATAGTCCGCATCTCCTTCTCGGTTGTCCTCGCGATAGGGAAAGCGGAGCCTTTGGTGCGCCGGGAACTTGAGCCTGTCCTTGATGGACGGCTTGTTGGGGTTGGCAGGGACTGCGGTGACAATCCTGCGGGACTTGCGGGATCTTTTGACAATTTTGAAGGCCGCATGAATGGCCTCTACTGCCTTGTGTTTTGGGTGGGTCACCTTTTCTGTCTCGGAGACTGGGGCGTACATGGGGAGCTCCCAATCCTCTCTGAGGCGCATCGCCTCACCTCCCTTTTTGAGCACATGTAGGGGGGCGAAGGTGTTGCTGAGGGACAGATCAGTGATGGTATCAGGTTGTTGGACCAGGTGGAGAGCTTGGGCCCTCGAGATCCTAGTCTTCTTATCCTTTTTGAGTTTTGGGGCTGTCTCCCCCTTGATGTGAGTGGTGGTCGCCCGACCCTTTTTGGTGCTAAGGGCAGGCTTTTCAGAAACTTTCACGGATGCTTCACCAGCAAGCATCACGGGAGAGATTTGTATGACAGCTTGGACGGGCACATGGAGGGTCCCGTTTGCTGCTGCCTTCCAGTGGCGAAGACGCTCGCCCTTCACGATTTGACTCCAGGTAAACATGATTCCTGCAATGGAGAGAACTCAGAGTCAATCATTAGTATTTTTCTTTGAATATTATGGACTTAATTCCACCTATACATTTAAACTTTGACTATGCCCTGATGAGAGGAGAAAAATGTCCCACTGGGCGTGCCAGAACCTGTCTCGCACTTTTTCAGTCCGACCACGGAAGATCAGATAGTCCTCTATGGGGCGAAGAAAATGCGGATCAGATACCCCTCGAGCATCTTGAGACCCGTCGTTACTGCCCAATCCAAACGAGCGAAGGGCACTAATGCGGTTCCAAGTACCTCGAGAGTTGATTGTTTGTCGTAGGTCCTTTTTTTCCAGTAGGCGCAAGCCCCTACTGTTAATTACCTCCGGACTCAGTTACGAACTGAGCTAAGAGCACCTCTAGATCGGGATAATCAAAGTTTAGATGCAGTAAGTGGATGAAGTCCATTTTAAAAGGATTGTGTCTTGATAGGGAGTTTCGGGGTGAAAAGCACTGCAGAAGGGCAGCTATTTTAACAAAACCATGCAAACATGAATAATGCGATTTAATTCTTTAGTTTCACATTTTAAGACATTTAGGCTGTTTTTACTTTACTGTGTCAGGCTTAGTGCTGTTACAGAGAATTTTGAGTTCGACACTAGGAAATTTAGTATCCTAGGTCAATCCTCAATCGTTTGGGGATTTAGAGATTTTGAGATTTCGTTCAAGTCTTGAGTACAGATGCTCTATGCCTTCTCTTGACATGAACTTAGGTGATGGCCACTGGTTGACTTTTCTTCTGGTCACCTGGGCATCAGATTTCAGCCTGCTTCTGGTCAAACATGCTGTGAACTTGTAGAAACAGACTGTTAGATTTGAGTCCAACGCTAGAAAATAGGGTATTCTAGGTCAGTTCTCAATCGTTTTGAGGAATTTAGGGATTTTTAGGATTTTCGTTCGAGTCGCGAGTACAGATGCGCTATGCCTTCTCTTGACAGGAACTTCAGTGATAATTCAGAATTGACTTTTCCTTTTTTCTCAATCTGAACATCGGGAGGGTGTCTCCTTCAGGGCGAAACGCGATGCAGTCTTGAAGGGACGAACTTTTGACTTTTAAGACTTTATGTCACTTTAGACTTCGTGTCTCTTGAATCACTTTTAGGCTTTGTGCCATTTTGACTTTGTGTCATTTTGACTTTGTGTCACTTTTAGACTTTGTGTCATTTAGACTTTGTGTCATTTAGACTTTGTGTCATTTAGACTTTGTGTCGTTTTTAGACTTTGTGTCATTTAGACTTTGTGTCATTTTTAGACTTTGTGTCATTTTTAGACTTTGTGTCATTTTTAGACTTTGTGTCATTTTTAGGTTTGGACTTTTAATTTTTACTTTAGGATTTTGGACTTTTGAGTTTAGACTTTTAAATTCGCACTCTTGAGTTAGCACTTTTGGATTTTAACTTTTGAGTTTAACTTTTAGTTCTTGATATTTTCGGGTTTGGTTTAAAGTTTGAGCTTTTGCATTTTGGCATTCTGGACTTTGGACCTTTAGTTGTGACCTCTGAGTTTTAGGTTTTCGGTGTTTAGTTGAGATTTTGAGTTTGGACTTTTAAATTTGTACTTTTAAATTCCTATTTTTTTTATCTTCTTGGTGATATGTATACTTTATTTATTTCAATTTTGTTTGCGGGCTTTAGCGTTTGACTGTACCTATTGCAAGGAATGTCAAGTGTACCTGCTGTCCAGAACATAAGCTATTCAGATGTACCTGCTGTCCAGAACATAATTTGTTCAAATGTACCTGCTGTCCAGAACAAAGAATATTCAAAATGATTTTCTTTTGCCTTATTTCCTTTTCTCCTTTTTTTTTATTTAACCATATGAATATAAATTTATTATTATCTATGGTCATCCTTTAATCCTTCTAATTCTAAAATGTTTTATACTTTGGTGTTTTGGCATGACATGGCACATCAAAATATTCCTCATATTTTTCTTGACATTTTGATATTTTATGGGAATTTTTCTGACAATCTAACTATTTTTAATGCATTTTTGAAGTTTTCTGCTTCGCACAATTTTCTGATTGGATGTGGCTATGCTGTTTCGCTGTTTGTTGCTCATTGACCCGCCCCAGACTAATCGTCACAGAAGATCATTGCGCGTCGCTGGGTTTGGGAACTGATGGGATCGATTGGTTTGCACTCGCGTCTGTGCACCGAGCGAGTTTAGGCTTGAGTCAAGTTGGTTCCATGGGTCCCCCTGGCCAGCGGGCTTATCAGAACTCCAGGTTCACTTGGCATTTATTCCATTTCAATCTCCTTTCCCCCTCCGTCTCTGTTGACTCGGCGGCAACAAGGGTTGACTCCACGATTCCGACCATCGTTTGGACCATAGTTAGATCTCGTCTGGTCACCCGCTCGCCCTCTTCTCAATTCTATTCTCAATTTTGGCCATGTCTGTTCAATTTGTACACATCGTCATTCCCAATTCCGCTCAGTGGGGTTTAGGTAGGCGAGGTGGGAACCATTGACGACAATTCCTTGTCGGAGGACACTTGATGAGCGTCGTGGAGATTCCCTGTGTCACTTGTAGCAACCAAAGGAGATGCAGGTGTTGTAATTTTGCTCAGAGTTTAAACCCAGGGTCTGGTATTGGTTCAATCAACGTATACAATTGACATTTAGCTTTGACTGATGGTGATCATTTCTGGTTCAACATTGACACCACCAATGCTTGGAATGGCTTAGACCATTATTGTAAGCGTATGTGGATGTTTGCAGGGTGCCATTTCTGGTTAGGGGTTCCACTATTAATCATACTGTAGAATGCATTCATGACAAATAGTAAGAAAACATTTCATCATTTTCTTTATACATTTCAGAGATGATGCAATTATTCCAGATCTTAGAGGTATCCGTTAAGGTGAACATCTGATTTTTTTTGCTAATCACAAGAACATTAGGCTTGTCTTCCTTAACTGCATTCACTTATCTTGGAAAATTTGTTATTTGTGCTTTACTGACCCCTTGCTATTCCTATTAGGTGTGCTTTTGTTACTTGACAATACTTAATTTTATTGACTATATTATGACCTTGCTAACTGCCCTCTACATTACAGATTGAGCCACTGTGTTATTTCTGTCGCCTCATACTTTGATATTTTCAATTTAGTCCCTCCATTGCACTATTATGCATTTTTCCTTTATGGTCCATAGGTTTAGCTTATATTACCACTTCTGTTATTGCCACTATTTTGAGGTTTTCTTTTGATTAAAATAAAGAAGAAGTTTCAGTGATACACCTTTACCAGGGATGCATTTCTATTCTCAAGTGTGTTTAAATGCATTCCCCTTAATAGATTTGGCAGCATGTCTTTCAACCAAGATAGAATTATATGTAAAAAGGTTTATATATGTATGTATATATATTGTTTATATCATTTTTTTTTATGCATATTTCTTTGAAAGATCAAACACAGTCCCTTTCTCCTTCTCTTTTTTTATGCTTGCCACAGACTGAAGTTAAACTCATATAGAGGAGTTGTACTTGACAAGAATACCATCCACACATTTGTAGTTTTTTTTTTTAAAAGGAAATGAAACTTTCCGTACCCATGAGGTCCCTTTTTTCACATTTTCAATTTAACCCTTATTGTTTGGCAAATATATATATATATATACCTTATTTCTTAATATATATATTACTACCCAAAATGCCTTTGTTAAATAGAAATTTAATAAACGCACACATCAGGGGCATGTTTCTATCCCCAAGTATGCGCTCTCAGGCAAGCATCCCTTGGGTATAACCACACACACACCTCAAGCATACTTAACTAGCTTTTTTTTTAAAAAAAAAAGTTTCTACTGAGACAGATTTGATAACATGTGCTTTTACAAAAAGATAAATTTTATCCCCCACACATCGACATCCCCCTTTCTGTTTTTTTTTTTACATTAGCACAGTTTCCTTACAAATACACCCTTAACTTTTATTTTATCACACTTTACTGGGTTTGACTTCTTTTACTTTGGTTTTATGCATAAGGTTTATGAAATATGACATTTATATTAAAAACACAGCCGAACTCATGAGTGTGCGCTCTCAGGCAAGCACCCCTCACATATAAAGCCATGCTTCTTATTTTTTTTGCATATTTTTATTACATCAAGGAACTCATTGACAGAGGCAAGTGTGCGCTCTCAGGCAAGCACCCCTTACCCATGTCTTTGAGCCCTAAGACAGCATTAGTAAATGATTTACATGAGGACTCCTCCTATAAATAACACTTGACTTCAAAGGAAATGAAGAGAAACAGGAGAAGCACACAAAAAAAAAAGAACTGAAAGTGGAAGCTAATAAGAGAAACTCATAGAGATGGAATTTTATGTATTAAACTTAGTACAGTGGAATTCCTACCTCTCTCTAGATTTGCTCCTACTTGTTTTAGAATTCGATTACAATAGTATCACTAAACAGATTGGCAGAATTTCAGCCTGTTCTTTTTTTTTTTTCTCCTCCCCTTTCTTCTTCTTTGCTTTGATCTTCTTTTATAGGCGAAATCTCTAGGGCTTTGTTTCATTCTTTCAACACATGGCAGCATCTCCTATCTTGGATTTGTAATGGAAGGGCTGGATGTAAAATGGGGCTGCCGCCATACTTTTACAATTCCAATTTCACCTATTTCTTTGTTACTTCTTTTCACTCCCTTTTACTAACCAGTGGTGGTATGGCACCTGGCACCTGTAACTTTTACTCCTTTCCACAGGGTGCTTGGAGAAGGAGTTACATTCATTCTGGCGCCAATTGGTGTGTTGTCTCTCATCTAACGATCCATGGGTTGATGAGGGGCTAGGATTTACATAGAGAGGGAATCCCCTCATAGCTGTTGTTATAGGGTTGTAGGCCTGGTGCATCAACAGGTCACTATTCATCCCCTCCATTTGTCCCTTTTATCAATTTCTCATGGCAATCACTGATGTGTTATTTTATGGCTTGTGTTGGGGGTGTCACTGCCAGTTGGGTCCCCCATGTAGCCGCCTTTTAGCACTTCCAATTAAATTTCTTTTTCATACTTCACAGTCATTGCTCCTTGTGTTTGGAATTTGCCCCATTTTTACTCCAATTTGCTATATTTTTTTTTGTCCATTTATTATTATCATTTTTTGCAATGTTTCCATTGGCATGTTGATCTTAAGCATGGCATTTCTCATTTAATTTCATTTTAAATTGGGTTGCATTTCCTTTTTTTTTGGTCAGCAATCAATCATCACATAAGGATATTTCAGGGGTAATATGGGTATGCATGTTCCTCAAATTCCTTTACTGCTCATTTCATTCTTTTGTCCTTTCCTTCTAATGCCTGATTTGCCCCAAGTCAAAAAGGATCACGCATGACTCACTTGCTCTCCACGTATATTATGATGTATTCACATCCCACACCTTCTGGGGGGGTATATGATTTGATCTAAAACCGTTCTTTCACCCTTCAGCCTCATCCTGAGATGCAAGTGCACGGTGAGATGAATCACTTTCCCTTTATCAGGTATATCCCTTCTTTGTATTTCACATGTGCATGACATAAGCAAATTGATAGTTGTACTGTTATGACTAAAGTGTGGGAGCTTTTCAGCCTTTGCTTAAATCTCATCTCAAATCTAACGGTCCCAATTGGAGGGTAAGCTTACCTCCTATTGTCATACCTCTGGCGCCAAGGACTGTTACAGGGCTAGTCTTCCTTCATAGGTTATAGGGGAATAATGCTCTCCGTTAGCTTCCATCCTACTTTTCTTTACTGTTATTATACTGGAGACATCCAATTTTGTGCAAGTGCTAGGTTATTGTTTCCATGCTGCCTCTTTATGCCCCTTTTCCAGCGTGAATTTACTTCAATTTAAAGAAGAGGGACTGAGCTTATTACAACACCTATGGCATGTGATACTATTTCCCTCCTTTAATCAAAATTGAAGTTCCCTGGTGTATCGCAATTCCTTCTGAACTTCCTGAAGGCCCTTTGAGGTAACCATCTCCATCATTCGCTCATTAATTTCAAGTAATTCTGCACACATGACCTCCGTCACTACAATCCCTTGCTGAGGTGGCATGTTCACCAATGCATGGCTCAGTTTTCCAAAATTGAGGCACTGGGCATGTCATATGTGCGTCACTGATATTCCCTAGCTGTTCAATAGCTTGATTTCATGCCTCCTCAAACTTAATTGTGCGAATTTCCTTCTCAGGTAGTCAGCTTGCTTTCCGTCGATTCTCCCTCCGTTTGTCGCCGAATTTGGTGTCGCCAGAGTCGCAGAGGCATTGTTGGTGCAGTGGCAGTATTGGCTAGGGCTGAGGTGGCGTAGAACGGCGACGAACTTACTTCTCGCGCTGGTGTACAACGACTGTGTCAGACAGTACTGCTTCGTCCCCTCCTTTTTTCTTTTAAACAGAGCTTGTGGGGCCCATAGCTTCCAACCAATCGGAAAATTCAGTTCCGTATTTTAAGCTTGGGTCAAAATCCAACCGTTGATTTTAGATAATGTTATAGGGTTTTATCACGGCCGTCAGATCAAGGGAAAATTGGGTTTGAACACAATTTGGATGGGCCTCAATTTCGGCCCATTGTAGATTTTATTATTTCCTTGAAAGCCCATCTGAAATTTCCTCCATTTATGTGGGGTTTTACCTCCATTTGTTTCAAAATGGAGCTGTCCATTTAACTGAATTTTGAGGATAATTAAGCTGCTTTGTTCTTAGAAAAATTGTTTGGTGCCCCTTCATAGGTCAATTTGACATGAGATTTTGCATGGTTCCTCATAAAAATATGAAGAATTTAGCTGCCACAAATTTTCTATTTTTTAGGACCTTGGTAATTAATTATAAGGATATCACAGGCGCATAATGGCATTCCTCGTAATTAATTAATTTACTGTCCATTTTTAAGAATTTATGTGTTTTCCTTTCATGCGTCATGACCAATTATCAGGGCTATTTTGTTGAGTCATTGGTTATGTGGACGGGGTTTTGATTATATGGTTTTGGACTTTGGTGATAAAATAGGGAATTATTCAGGGTTTTACGCAGCAGAATTTAGAGGCAAACAGAAACTTCTCACTTTTATTTTTGGGGGAATTGGATTATTAATTCAAACGTCAGATGGAGATGGTACAATCCGGGAAAGTGTGGTGTACTTCTATCAAATAAAGTTATTGATGATTTCATTTTTTTTTAATAGAAACCAGAAAGACATGATCTCGGATTATGTTAATATATACAACATATTTTGCAAAATAATAGCTGGATTGGTAGGAATACCTAGTATTTTGCACCGTATAATAACACACTTCATCTCATTCCCATCAGTTAAATCGTTTGCATGATCACAAATTTTATTTCTTTGGCAGAGCAGCTGAGCAAACGTCCATCTCTCTCTCTCTCTCTCTCTCTCTCTCTCTCTATATATATATATATATAGAGAGAGAGAGAGAGAGAGAGAGAGAGAAAACCTATCGTGCATACGAATGTATTGAGGCTTCAATACATACAAATCCAGATCATTGGATCTGCTTCAAGATCCGTGCGGATCAAAGCGTTGGATTAAAAAATTAAGATGCACCTTTCTCTCTATTCTGCTCCGCTCATCTGTCGTAAAGTGTTCCCCTCTTCTTCTTCTCTCTCTCTCTCAAGTCAAACGAAAACCTAGATCTATTTCTCTCCTCTCTCTCTCTCTCTTCCGGCTCCAATTTCTCTTCGTCTCTGACAATTGAAAACCTAGTCGCACCTCTCTTCATCTCTGACCCCGACTACTCTCTCTCACGACAACAATGAAAACCTAGATCTTTCACGCCTCTCTTCGTCTCCGTCGCATTTCGCGCTGTAACAAGCAAATCAAGGTTCGATTTGAATTCTCTTTTCCTCTCTGTTGACTAACCCTAGCTAGTTTAAGCTTTCAGGTAACTCTCTTATTCTCTCACACTGTTTGGACTGACAATGGTCAGTGGAGTTGTAGACCCGTAAGTGGTTAATTTTGAATTGTTTTTATGTGTATTTGCTAGAGCAAAAGAAATTAAACTCAATTGCATGTATATATTTGTCTTGATTCTGAGTTTCTTCTAATGGTGCTGCTTCAAAATCAATTTCTAGATTTTTTTTTTGTCTTTCTCAATGATTTCAAATGCTAATTAAGAAATGCAAAATTTTAACAATGATTTTACTTAAAATTAAGAGATACAGTTGTCACAGGTCTCCTTACGTGGGTTAATTTGACTCCTGACTTTTTCTTCAAAAAGTTTTGGTTAATGGGTTGCAAAATTAGGACGAAATTGGGAGGATGGTTCAGGTTGTATTGCTCTCTCTTGTAGACTCATTATTAGCATGGTATATGTATACTTTTGGTTCATGATTTTTGCTATTGAGATTAAACATCTGTATATTCTTGTAGAATCATTAATATTAAATAATCTATGTACTTTTTGGTTCATGATTTTTTCAATTGAGATTAAATAATCTATGTTCTAGTATGCCACTGCATCTGTTTATATTGACAGAAATGACTATACCATATCTAAAATTATGAAAGAAGTAAAAGGTTCAATTCATTGTAGAGGTAAAAGGTTCAATTTGTTGCCTTGTCAAATATTGGCATCATAATTGTTCTCTTACTAGTGATGATTTTGCTTAAATTGTAATGTGATGATTTTATTTAAATTTGGTACCAATTTGCTATATGATTAGAATGGAGTTTGGAGAAAAGAATATTAATTAATTATCTGTATGACTTCTTGTATGATTAGAATGGAGTTTGGAGCTTGTATGACTTTTTGTATGACTTCTTGTATGATTAGAATGGAGTTTGGAGCTTGTATGACTTGTATGATTAGAAAGTAGCTTGCTCTGTACGACTGTACAGTGAATGCTTAATGAATGAATGAATGCAATTTAGTGTTATTCTTTTTTTCTGTTTCTTTTTAGTATATGTTTAATTATTTCCTCTCATTTTAATATACTGGTGCTATACTGGTTGTATTATTTCCTTGCATTTTTTTAGTATATGTTTAATTATTTCCTCTCATTTTAGTATACGTCTACCTATGGTTGTATAATCATTGTTAGCCCCTTGATGTAATGAGGCTTCAGATTGCATGGTGTAAAGACTTCCAATGTCAAAGGGGATGTTTCAACTTGTTTCAATAAAAACTACCAATGTCAAAGGAGCTTGTATCTTATTAAAGACGGCCAACTTGTTTCCTCTCATGTATCTTATTAAAGACGGCCAACTTTATGTATGAAATTTTCTAGTATACTTCTAAAATCCCCAACATATAAACAAAATGCATACTTAGTCATTTTTACAAAATCATACCAAAAGATTCCCTAATCACTCTCTTCTCCACCGAAATCCTCTCTACTATCATCTTCTTCTCCACTTAAATCATTTCCATGAGACTCACTGCTGCCATCTCCATAATCTTTTTTCTTCCCCTTCCTTTCATTCTTTTGTCTGTCAGATAATCCTTGTTTAGAGCAAACAAATTGAGCTCCAGAAACTCTCTTCCTTGATGAACCTTTATGATTCTTACGGATGCTGAATCCTTTTATCAAGGCAAACAGATTATACAGCCAATATCATCATTTTAATCTGCTGGTGCTCATTCTCATTCATGCTGAAAATTACAAATTAACAAGGATAATATTTATTAGTAAACATCTTAAATAACATATATCAACAATTATTTTTCTATTATACAACACAATAAGGGACTGTTACAAATGGCATTACCCGGGTGGTACTATTACAGTGGTACAATAAAGTTGTGACAATACTCAAGTGCAACATTACTCAGGTACAAATGGTACTATTACGAATGACATTACTCAGGTGCAACATATGATGCATCAGGAAATATATTACAATGTAAAAACGTATATAGTATTATAGTTATAATATGTTACATGCTCTTGCTTATATACGCAACATCTACAAATGACAATTGCTTGGTTATATCAATTCTTTTTCAGTACTGAATAATAGAACCAGTTAATTCAAACTTGGCAACGTCCCATCCAAAATGGAATCAATAAAAAGTTAAAGGATGAATCATTGCTCCAACATATAGTATCATTCTTCCAAAAATCAGGATCAAGATTGTTCACACATTTCAGCTTTGTCCAGTTTCTTCACCTCTCTAATTTAGTTCGCACCAAATGGCCCATAACTCAAAAATGTTTGCTGGTGCCAATCATGTACCAGAAATAGTAATTACACGGTACATGTCAGATGAATAATTGAGAGAAGGAGAGAGTTACGTACCTGGAATATGCTTCCAATTCGCTAGGTTAGTCGGCTGAGAGGAAGCGAAAATCCTAATTGACAGAGAAGTGAGAGCGGCACAGCTTGCTTTCTTCAGCACGAGGCGCGACTTATTGCAAAAGACGCGACTGACTGGGAGAGCAAGAGGCACGACTGATTGAGAAATACGAAGAGAGGCGCGACTACGGCTTGCTTGCTTCAGCACGATTGATTGAGAAAGATGGAGAGAGGCGCGACTGACTGGGAGAGAAAGAGGCGAGACTGGCACGGAGACATTAGGTTCTCATCTGTCGGAGACGAAGAGGAGTTGGAGTCATTTTTTGTTTGAGAGAGAGGAACAAAGAGGGGAACGATTTAGTCCAGAGAGAGAGAGAGAGTGCGGAGCAGAATAGAGAGAAAGGTGCATCTTAATTTTTTTAATCTAGCGCTTTGATCCGCACGAATCTTGAACCAGATCCAATGATCTAGATTTGTATGCATTGAAGTCTCAATACATTAGTATGCACAATAGGTTTTCTCTCTCTATATATATATATATAATTTGGTCGGTAAGGAGATTATAATAGGAAGATCATATTGGACGGTTTGGATAGGTCATTTTGAAGTAGATCCAAGAGTTCGGATCAGTATGCACCATAGGTTTTTTTTCTCTCTCTCTCTCTCTCTCTATATATATATATATATATATATATATATATATATATATATATAGTTTAGCTACGGTGAGTTACGACTCACGGACCCTCCGGTGAGTCGCGACCAAAACTCCTAGATCTAGATCAAAATGACCGATCCAAACCGTCCAATATGATCTCCCTATTGAAATCTCCGTGCAAACCAAATTTTTTATTTTTTCGAAATTTTTAAGTATTTTTTTCGGATTTTTAAAAACTGATGTTTTTTAATGGTTCAGAACCAATTAGATTAACGATTTTCTAAAATTTCAAAAAAATACTTAAAAATTTCGAAAAAATAAAAAATTCGGTCTACATGGAGATTTCAATAGGGAGATCATATTGGACGGTTTGGATCGGTCATTTTGATCTAGATCTAGGAGTTTTGGTCGCGACTCACCGGAGGGTCCGTGAGTTGTGACTCACCGTAGCTAAACTCATATATATATACATATATATACAGACATCTTCCTCAAAAAACAAATAAATAAAATAAATAATAATAATAACAACAATAATGTGTAGACACCAAATTCACATTTGAGAATTGATTTCTCCAACGCATTTTATTTTAGTTTTTGTAAATATGTTTTGTTAGCATATTATCCTTCTTGGAACTAAATTTTGTCTAACACCAATCCCACATTATTGGCATATATACAATAAAATAATTGGATTTTCGTTATGGAGATCAATAATAGAACCATTTTCATATTTTAATGGCTATCAAAATTGAATTTTTCTTGCAAAACTGCGTATATAACACAATGTAAAAATAGTTCGATAAAAAATATTGACCCATCCAGTTTTCAAAATATTGTGAATAGTTCAATAAAAATCAAATGGAACGATGTGAAAGATCAAATACGTACACTAGAACCAACAAAATTTAGTGATTGTGCATTTTTGAAACGAAGAATTTGTCGTATCCAGTCAAAGAATTTTAAAGGCGACATTTCTATAATCTCACATATGAATATATTTTTTTTCTAAGAGATGCTTGCTTGACGCCTTGATAGCTTTCGTCAAGGATGATTACTGTGAACTCTTGGATGTGATATGAAGGCATCAATATGCATGGTTAAATTCAACTGATCTAATCCATTATCATCCCAACTTGAGAGATTACAAAACGTGAGGAAAACGAGAGTAGTTTGCATTTGGGAATTATTCTGGTATTATTCAAACACTCCTTTTTTCTAGGAAAGGGGTCATTGGAGGATAAAAAAGATCATTTCATTTTACCTTTATTCTTTCTCAGAGAAGGACGTTGCACTTATCTCCACTTTAGACTTAGCAGCTTAGCTATATCACAACAATATCAAAATATGGATCCAAAATTAAGATGCTTTGAATGGATTTGTTGCTTCACTTTACTATTTTCTCTAGCTAACCTAGAAATTTCCGGTCCCAACTTGGGATTTTTCTTTTTGATTTCTTTTGCCTTTTGATTTCCCACTCAGATGCGACTTGCTAACTAGTTGTTGGTACAAGAATCAATTATTCCATCTTTTCTTTTGTTTTCAGCATTTTTCTGAGATATTAGTACACTTGTCTTCGTGCCAATCCGTATTCCTGTATAGTTCTATTAGGTGTGTTTGGACGAGCCGTGAATAAAAAATAAGAATAAAGAATTTTGATATGCGTGCTTATCCAAATTTTTTATTTTTATACTATGATTTTGTTAGTATAAGAATAAGGGTCCAAATTTCTTATCCTTGTGTTGTTTGAGTTGTACAAAAATAAGAATAAACACGCATACCGAAATTTCTTATTCTTATTCCTTATCCAAGACTCATCCAAACACACCCTTAATTTATAACATTATTAGATACTATGCCAAATGCTTTACTTTTAAAAAACCACGATCACTGTTCCTTGATCTGGTGCGATATGTTTGGCGGTTATTTAGTATCGAATTCAGAAATATCTTCTTTTAATTATGAAGATCTATAAAAACGCCATATGCAAACGCCAATAATCATTACTTTTTCAAATTTGTAAAATAATTAAATATGTCATGAAGCCAATGAGAGTACTCTCTTAGCTCACCGCGCCAGTCGTTGCGGTGATGCCATACCACCTGCAAGCTTAGATATTTATTGTTAAAATTTTATTTTTAATAATATCAATTTCACTAGATATTATTAAAAAATAACAAAAACATATATCATTAGTTCGATTTAGAAGGAAATATTTTATTTGTGGCAGAAGTATATTTTCTATATTTTCCATAAAATTATCCATCATCATATCGATTACTGATGCACAAGAATAATTACTTTTGATAAATACCTACAAAAAAAGTATCAGAATTAGAAACGTCATACAGTGTATCAGTTTTTCAGTGCGATTTAAATCATAATCAATTAATCACAATCATTTGTGACTTTAATATATATTATTTATTTTCCAGCATATTTAAAAAAGTTAGTCGGAATTCACCTTGTGATCATTAAGCACGCACTGAATATAACGTGTGATTAACTAAAAAAGTGATAAATGATTGAAGAATGTTTAAAGCCTAATTAATCCTGGTTAAGCAATGGTTACGGAGATTAGAACCCTTTAAGCGTCCCAATTAAGCTTTAATTATGTGATGGAATAAGAACATCTACATCTACCTTTCTACAAAGAGCATCTCCTTCTCCACTTCATACGTCTTAGATTTTCTGTGTCATACACCATGAACAATCTGCTGACAGCCTGGCACTGGAGAAAACCAGTGGCATCTGTCAGTAGAAATATGCACGGTATAAATTTATATCCATTCTCAATGAATCTGAAGTACATGTATGGTCCCAACTGCGTGGATGCTGCTTCCCTTACGCTTGTACAACAGTACAAGCATCAGAAAGTAATGCCGGAGATTAATGTACTTTTGTAAAGGACAGATATGTTGGCATTTTTCTCACTCAGAAACCACTCCTCTTGTAAATAACTTTTATAATCTTTAATTAATATAAAGTTATGGGGCTTGATGCCTAATTTTCTTAAAAAAATTTTGATTTTTAATTTTATGTAAAATTTTTAATACTCCATCGATGTTTAATCCACATTAAAACTTCATTCCACAAATATAAGTTTACACTTATAATATTTTCTTATTATTTTTTGGATAGTTAAAAAGTTTATATATATTAGAAATTGTAGATCAATACATTAATAACATTTTGTGTTTATCGAAAAAGATAAGTAAAATAAGCCAAAAATATAAATTATAATTTAAATATAAAATTAAGAGCCTAGATCATGCTGAACGACTAAAAAACGAAAAGTAATAACAGTTTTTGTAATTTTTGAAAAATGAAAACATTTTCTAACCACAAAATCCGTTTGCTAACACAAAATGACAGGAAAAGACAAAATGCAAAGTTTATTTTTCCACGCATTAAGCTATTCTTTTTCTTATCCAATTACTATCTTTACTTAAAATAACTTTACCAAAAAATTAAATGATTTGGAAACTGGAAATTCCAATTATACAGATGGCATCAGGCTACAACGATAAGATCATACATTTAAATCACCTCATGCATGTGATGAAAGAAACCTGCATCCAGGAGCAATTAGATATTTTATGCCAAGTCATGCAACCTACACGAATGAAAAGATTTAGATATTTGATATTTAACCTTTTCTGGTCTACCACCTGGACGTATGGACCGCCTGGACAGGAACTATAATATCTCAATTCCGTATTTAATTATCACCTTTAGTTCAATCCTTATCTTCAGGTGAACATTTTTTAAGCAAACCTTCATTCATTTTAAATAGTTAAATAATAACACGAGTGGTTTAGTGAATTCATTTATTTAAGTTATATTAGTTTTTTGAATCATTTCTTTAAGTTAAATATTTATAATGTACGTACATATCATCTCTTTATATTGAGTTTGGATAGCTTAAGACCTTTTCGTTCTGGCCGCAAACATTAATTTTGATTTGTTTAGGGCTTCCAATTTTTGAATAATTTGGTAATCCACACGTAGATATTTATCTGTATACAGTACTAGTCAACCGTAGAACAATTCCACCCAAAAATGTTTTCTTCAATCTCACTTTCAGGCCCCTATAAATAGAGTCTGTAAATACATGTTTCCGACCACCACACCAACTCGAGAGTCTCTCTTTCAGAGTCTTACTCAAATACTCAATACTCACCAATACCTTCAATGGACACAGGATACAAGCGTAGAGGCATCCGTGGTAAGATATCCATGCCTTTCTACCGAACATCACCGAAACCGGCAGCTCCATTGCCCCCGCCTGTTCAGACCGTTGCCAAGGCCGTAAAACCAGCCCCAACAGAGGTGAAACCCAAGAAGGAAGTTGCCGGTATCGACGTGCATGTAGAGAAATCCAACGGTGGGAATCTGAGCAGTGAAGTCGATCGGAGGGCTGCGACCTACATACTCTCCGTGCAAGAGAGGTTCAGGCGTGAACGAACTTTCGACGAAGAGCATTGGAGAAAGTACTAAAAGTTGGAATCTGTTTAAACCAAAGGGTTTATGGTGTGTTCTTGCTTTATGTTTTATATAATGTTAGAGAGTTGCTTGCTAATTTGGTTTAAGTGTACTAATTACAAGTTTGCTGTGCAAGGATTTAGGGGTATGTTAAATTTAAAATAAAGGAAGGGCCCTTTATGTATAAAACAACCAATTGAATGAGTTCAATCAAGCATCTGATTTTCTCTTTCTTTTTTCTTTTCTTCTTTGCCGCGGTTTTCAATCTAGAGGGTAAAATATTACAATACTTATAATTTCGTACCAATTAAATAGAAAGGCGGAAGCCAGCTTATGGAATATAATTTTGAATTTTTTTTATTATATTTTGTATTAATCTCCGTTTTAGAATTGACACTCTTTACGGTCAACTTTCTTTCGAACAAATTGAAACCAACAATTTTATTATAAGAAATTTCAAAATACATGCTCTTGATTCGAACTAAAGATCACTTAGTTGATAGAATAAAATCCAACTATTGAACCGAACAGGGCTGACAATCCAGCTTAATTACACCATTTTCTGATGAATAGAAATCGGTTCACAAAGCATCAAACGTGCCTATTGGAATTAAAGGTGAAAACAGAAACCGTTTCGACCGTCAGTTTCGTCTATGAAAAGGAAGGATAACGAAACAGAGCTATTTCGTTATCGTTTATTTCGTTAACATTTTTTGGAATTGTTATTTTGTTGATTGTAGAGAAGGAAAAGGCGGAGAGAATGAGGCAGAGACTAAAATATGTCGTCTCTCTCTCGCAGATCTCTTTCTCGGCTTCTCTCTCTCCCACTCGCCTCTCTCAAATCTGTCGCCGCTCACCTTTCAAATCTGTCGCCGCTCACCTCACCAGAGCACCATAGCCTCTCTCTGATTGCTACCCTCACCAATCCGAAACCTAACCATAATTCCAATGGCTCCCCCCCCCCAAATACCTCCACAGCCACGCTCACAAGTCACAACTCACCTCCCAAATCGGCTCAACAGATCCCACTATCGCACCGTGACCCCACAACAGATCCGACCTCCTCCTCCTTTTTTCCCCACTCAAGCACTAGATTTTCTGTGACAGCATCACTCAAGCACTAGATTTTATGTGATACCACTTGAAATGGTGGGAATGAAGGTGGAACAGAGGTGAGTAGACAATTACGATTGGAAAATGGTGTTGAAATGTAAAAACTTTGTTTCTGATGCATTCTTGTAAATGTGCTTTGTTTTTTGATTGGTTCTTTTCAAATTGTTGCTATTTTTAAATTTGTTGGGGGCTTTGCTGAATAAATGGGGTGGGTCTCTTTTTTGACAAAGGCTAGCTGTTTGGGTGCGAGATTTTCGAGTGTTTTTCTTTCTGATGTTCGTTACTGTTGTATATACTCTGGCTTTACTCCTGCTTGTTTAAAAAAAAATTACGATTGCAAAATGAAATTAGTCTTTGCAAAACAAAAAAAGTATGATCAGATGTACAAAAGAAAATGATTGATTTTGGAATGTGCTACTAGTTTTTGTTTCTTTGTGGCAATCATGTTAATTTGATTGCTTGCTTTCGATAAAATTTGCAATTAGAAACGGATTATTCGCACCTGTACCTTACTGTATTGTAAACTGGTATACAATGGGCATGATACTGGCATTGACTGTAATGGTACCAGTACTACGTTTCAGATGCAGTAGCCTGATACATAATGCTTTTCTTGTTTTCTCAAACATTCTATCTCGTAACTTCATAAGAACCCGTTTAGGTTCATTTTTTTTGTTCATAAAACATTTAGAGAAGCTATCATTTGGACAAAATTATAGTTCATTCGTTTTTGTTGTTCCTTGTGTTTGGCAACATGGGGTGTGTTTGGAACTTGCACGAACAAGGGACGAACAAGGCAGCCACGAACAACGCCTAGTTCGCGCCTAGTTCGTAAAAATCGGGGGTTTAGGAACAAGGGAGAAGTTCACGAACTACGACTGTTCGTGGGCTGTTTGGTTCGTGCGAACAGTGCTAGTTCGCGAACTAGCTGTTCGTCCCTTGTTCGCGCCTCTTCCAAACACACCCATGGTGAACAAGGGATGAACATCTCGTTCATGAACAACTTCTCTAGTTCTCCAAAATCTAGGAACTAAAAACAAGCCCACAATTCTTTGTTCGCGTCAGTTCATGGGTTGTTTGACACTCGCGAACTACTAGTTCGGCGTTGTTAAAATTTATTGTTTTTTTTTGTCAAAAACGGTTGGTAATTTTTAGACGGGTAAATCGTGCTGGTTAACGCAACGGTTAACGCCAGGAAATTTTCTTCCGTTCTTATCACGGAACGCAAGGCGAAAGGAATAAAAAAATTTCGTGCAATAATGCAACGATTAACGCAACTGTCTGATTTCGTCGTCGTTTTAGATATTATGCAGGCCTAATTGAAATCAAGAGTGCCCCCCACCACTCCCAAAATAGTTGGAGCTTGAACATTTTGGACTCAAAAACAATTTTAACGTCTGTTGGACTAGAATTTTGGGAACCTTTTCTTCTCGTCTTGAATGCCTGAATTAATGCATGACCAATGACAAAAAAAATCCATGAGCAATTAGTGTAGAAGTTTGAACTTATTCTTTTTTGCTCCGTTTGGATTTCATTTGAAAAGAAGGGAAGAAGAGAATAAAGGAATAAATTTATGGAAATTGATTACTGCCATCTGTAGTTTTGTCATCCCTGCCATCGCTAAATATAAAGTGAACATATACAGCAAACAAAGTGAACATATAGACGATCTAAGTGAACACATACAAACAAATAAGTTCAATGAAAATAAGTTGAATATGCATGTAAACTTCTGAACAAGTGATGACAGCACTTATTTATTTGTAAGTGTTCACTTAGATTGTCTATATATTCATCTTATTTACTGTATATGTTCACTTTGTATTTAGCGATGGCTGGGATGGTATATTTGCCGATGACACTTATAATTCCTGTAAATTTATTATAAACAATCCAAACTCTTCACAAAGTTACACACTTCTCAATTATTCTCTTCTTTTCTTCTTCCCACACTTTATCCAAATGGAACCTTTGAAAAGCTAGATAAGGGCTATCTAGAAGAGAAACAAAGTAGTAAAGAAAAACAAAAAAGTCTGAAAAGTCTATATATTATAGAAAGGGTCGACTCGTTGACGTCCAGTGTTGAATTGCAACAAGGCTTCTGCTCTTCTGCCTAAATGTGCGATTATTTCTTTCTAACGAGATTTCCCAAAAAAACAATAGCAAATTAAAGAACTAGTTCTTGATCTAGTGACAAAGAACAATATATCTTGAGCGAAAGATTTCATGTTCAAAATCTTTCATAGATATTTAATTTTAAAATAAATTGGATGAGTTAGACTTCCAATTTGTCTTCCAGAAAAACAATAGCAAAATAGCAATAGTCCTCAGTTTGTCTTCCGATATTAAAGCCTTGTAAGCTGAAGCTGCCGTGTAACCTTGTGGGGTTCATTTCCGTATGAGCTGGTCTGGTTGTGCAGTGAAGTTTGAACTTGTTCGGAAAGAATATTATAATAATCTAAAATTTTATTAATAATATCGATTATTATATATTGAAGAAATATATTATTGCAATTTCGGTCTTTAAAAGTCTGATAGTATCGGACTTCAAAAGTCTAACGTTGGTTAATGTCAAATTTCCAGAGTCCAAGATTAGCAAAAAATAATAATAAAAAAATTTCATTCGTTTCTTTTTTGGAATAAATAACTTTATTATTTTTGTAATAACAAACAAATTTCATTCGTTTCTTTTTTCCCCATTTGCTTAATGTCATGAATAAAAAGTCCAAAATTTATCACTGGTTTTTTTTTTCATTTTAGTCTATACTTTTAGAAATAAAAAAATGATGATTATAAAATAAAATTAAATTGATTATGTAATATATATGAGTATACATATTACTACATGTTTATAAATATTGTACACATTAATATACATTTTATTATAAAGTTTATATATTCAAAATTTTTAGGTTTATAATTATTGAATTTTGGATTTTATAAAAATAATAAAGTTATGGCCACTGGCGAATAAATTCAACATAATATCTAAAATTTTGTTGATTTTGTTTGTTATGACACTAACTTTATTATTATTATAACATATAATTCAAATATAATTATTAAAAATATAAAAATAGGTGGTTTATAGTGCATCATGGTTCATAGAATAAAATGTATAAATTGTATAATATTTTAAATATATGTGTAAACACATATTAATATGTAAAATATATATGTATACTAGGAGAATAGCTAACGTGCCATCGATGGCACGGAAGGTCCCGTGCCATCGATGGCACGGAAGGTCCCGTGCCATCGATGGCACGGAAGGTCCCGTGCCATCAAGTCATTTTTCGAGATTCAAAATTCAAACGGCCAATCCGAACCGTTCAAGTTATTCTCCATATTGAAATATCTTTGGAGACCAAATTTTATATTTTTTCGAATTTTGTGCTATTTATTTTGATATTTTTAAAATTATTATGATTAGAGTATTTCAGGCCCTCCAATTTGAAAATATCATAATAAATAGCAAAAAAATTCGAAAAAATATAAAATTTGGTCTCCAAAGGTATTTCAATATTTTGATCAACTTGAACGGTTTGGATCGACCGTTTGACTTTAGAATTTCGAAAAAAGAGTCGATAGAAAATTGATGGCACGTGCCATCGATGGCGCGTTAGCCATTCTCTGTATACTAGTATGTATATAATATATATTTACATGTATATTACATAACTAATTTATTTTTTAACTTTATAATCATCATTTACAAAAAAAAACTTATGATTTGGATAAAAATAATAAAGTTAGGATCAGCTATGAATATTAACAAACGAAATTATATAATATATATTTTTAATTTATTCACAGGTAACCATAACTTAAATATTTAAAAAAAAATCTAAATCTAATATTCATAAATATAAAAATCAATAGATATATATATATTTCGGGTCACATTCAAAATAATTTAGGACTTGGACATTCGTTTAAAAGTTTGTTTTTACCTTGACATTTACTTAGTGAAATTTTATGTACGATTTAAATAATATATTCGCTCAATCGCTCTACACGGTTGGTATTGGAAGAAAAAGTAGAGTGGAAGGTCTGCATTATTCCTAGGAAAAAAAAAATTCTTCATTATCGACTAGAAAAAATATTAGAGTGTGTTTAAATAAAATTTACGTTTTTAACGAGGTAAGAATACAAATTCTGTAGGAAGGATCCAAAACCCAAATCGGCATTTCCGAAGGCAAGAAAGCATATCTCCATTTTGAAAAGAACCGGAGGGAACCAAACCTTCTCTCTCTGACTGTCTGACAGGCCAATAGAGATCGATCGATTAATCGACCCAAACTCACTCCAAAGAAGGCTTCAAGCTTCCAACAATGGCGGCTCTCTCTCTTCTCCGCCTCTCAAAAAAGGTGCTGGTCTCAAGCTCTCCTCTGGTGCTCCCTCTCCAGCGCCTCCTCTCCACCACCACCACATCTCCGCCTCCAGCTCCAGCCTCGCCTCCCCCTCCGCCGATTTCGAATCCCGTGACCGTTGACCCCGATCGCGCGAAATGGGACTATAGGGGACAGCGGCGTGTGATCCCGCTGGGTCAGTGGGTCCCCAAGATCGCCGTCGATGCTTACGTGGCGCCTAATGTCGTGCTCGCCGGACAGGTTAATGTGTACGACGGCGCGTCCGTGTGGAGCGGATCTGTACTGAGAGGCGATCTGAACAAGATCACCATAGGGTTTTGTTCGAATGTTCAGGAGAAATGCGTTCTACATGCCTCCTGGTCCACTTCTACTGGTATGTGCATTTTAGATTTTTTTTTTTTATCAAGTTTTTTTATCTGATTATAATTAAGGTTCTTGTCAGTTGTTGACAGAATTCGATTTTGCTACTAAAAGTGGATAATAGGAAATAATAATTTTGAGACTAGGTTGTCTTGTTGAGACTTGAGTTCAAATGTAGGTTTTTTGAGACAGAATTGGGATTGATCTGTACTGTGCCTGGTATAACTGCACAAGTGTACAACCTTTGTTGAATAGACCTCCTAGTTTTGCCCTATAAAAAAAGTATTATTTTGTTGAAATTGGTATAAAATGGTCCTTACTGAGGAACCTGTGTAAGTATGTGATAAACTTTACCTTTTTATCCTCTGTTATCCTATTTGAACTTGAAAGGAGCATGTGTATAATTTGAAAGGAACTTACAAAATATGTAAGTTTGGCAACAATAGTCAATGCAATTTCAGAATAGTTTAACGAGTGCACAATTGTGAGATAATTGCAGCTCAATCTATTTTAAGTTGAGTTCTAGTTTAAATCCTGAGTTGAGAACGAAGGTGGACATACCAGTTCTATGTCTCGACCGCACCGCACGTCCCCATAGTTAGCTATATATGTATAGGCAACCAATTATTGATGAAAAGAAAACTTTGGTTTGATGAAAGTGATTCCCATTGTAGTTTCCCCCCAAATTAATTTTATTTTAGTATTTTTTTTTTATATATAGTGGGCTAGTGGCATTTTAAAGCTAGTATTCTGGTGTTATTTTGAATGCTTCTTTGGGAAATTGGTTCATACTGTTTTTAATTTGTATACAGCAAGCATTGAATGGATGTTGTTGGTTTACTATGTACCAATTCCATTTTGACTGGCGATTAGGTTCTTTTGTTTTTTTTGTTTGTCGACACTGTATCATTGCACTTTAAGGTAATGAAGCTAGAACTGAGCCATTTGTTGCTAGTGAAACCAAATGAAGTCCCATTAAATGCTTGCAAAATTGGATTAAGCGGTACAAATTGAAGGGTTTTGGTTGCATAGCTGTTGTGAACTGTTGATTATTGCGCCTCTACTTTTGATTGAAATCTAAAATTCTGTTGTATAATTTCCATGTGTGATTTTATAAATAACTCTATGCAAATGTTATGGTTATTCAATTAGAACTTGTCCTGTACTGTCCAAGCTGGAGGAAACTGGAGCTTGTTTGATTAACTATAAGAGAAAAGCTTTCTAGAATGAAATTTATTTAGCAAACTGTTTTTTTTTTCTTTGAAATATTGTTTACTCATGCTTAAGTAATTGAGCATGCTGTCAAATGTTCAGAACCAAAAAAGACTAATCACATGACAAACTTGAGAAAACAAGAAAGATGATATTAATTTGGAATTGCCTGATAATAATAGGCGCCAATAATATTTTTTTTGGAATTGCTGTCGAAGTTTGTTGAAGAATTTAGTTTTGTTTAATAAATTACTTACCCAATTTCAGTATTATCTCTACCAGGTCTGTTACTGGTAAGACTCAATGAATTGAATTCGACCGGTATCAGTTTAGCCATTTGAACCTGTTTGCAATTCCTTGTCTTCTTTCTTCTTGCTTTCTTTATTTGAATTCTTTTGGTTGGCTGTATGATGCTTAGTTAACAATTAATTACATCGGATTAACTGAGCATTATTTGTGGCACTTAAAAGGAAAAATTAGTTTAGACAGGCTTGGGGCTAAATTTAATATTTAAGGAAAAATAACTTGGTGCTGATATTATACCAGTAGGTACTGCCTCAAAAGTATTATAATTTTTATTATTATCAGACCAGCTGAAATTGCAGCTGACCTTATCATCTGTCTCTTTCCTACAACAGGTCTTCCAGCTGAGACGTTAGTTGACCGGTATGTGACAGTTGGTGCATACAGCCTCCTTCGGTCTTGCACCATTGAACCAGAATGTATTATCGGCCAGCACTCAATTCTCATGGAAGGCTCTCTGGTTGAGACAAACTCTATTCTTGAGGCAGGTTCTGTTCTCCCCCCTGGCAGGAGGGTACCGACAGGTGAGCTCTGGGCTGGCAATCCAGCCCGATTTGTGCGCAAACTTACCCATGAAGAGATTGTAGAGATTCCCAAATTAGCTGTGGCTATCAATGATTTGATGCAGAACCATTTCTCTGAGTTTTTGCCATATTCAACTGCTTATTTGGAGGTTGAGAAGTTAAAGAAGGCCTTCTCTGTTTCCCTATAAGAGAATTAGAGTTTGTTTGATTTTGTTTTGATGGGTTTTTTTCTCTTAGAAAATAAAAGGACTGGAGGACATACTTCTTTGATTGTGTAATTTTGGAAGCAAGGTGTAAGTTGCCTGTAGTTTAAATCTTGAATGAATGTATAACCATGGATGGACTTTCATGGCTTTTGTTTCCTTTCGAAAACACCTCTACAGTTTCCTGTGACAAACTTGGTCTTAGTCTGTTGTGCTGGTAGAATTCCTACCTTGACCTCAATTATATTTATTTTTACTATTCTATTGTTATCTCATGTTATAGACCAGCTTGACGAATTGTATTCAAGAGTAGCATGGCAACTTTTTCTAAGGGAAAAAATGTTGTGTATTCCTTGTATTGCGGCATTAGGTAATTGCTCGGGCATATCAGTTTGAACTTTGAAGTATCTGACGTGTATCTTTTGCTTGTGTCCAAGTCTGAGGAAAACTGGTGGTTAGGTGTCTGCTTTTTGAAGTACCGGAATTTAAATTACTCTGATACTAATTAGTAGACATATAAAGGAGAGATGAAGAACAAACCATTCATTCCTCGTCCAATCTCTGTTGTTAAAGGAGCTAAGCTCATATAATTCGTCTTGGAGAGAAACTAGTGCATCAGATCATCTTCATTCTTCAAACACTTCAGGGTCCCCTCTTAAGAACTAAAAAAAAAGTAAAAAGTCCCCAAACCTAGAAAACCTAAATTGAAAAAACATATCTGGCCCAAACGAGGAGCTTTGGGCCAGCTTGTGTCAAAAATTTATCCCTTTTTTTTTTAACTAGCTTCTAAGTTCAGTTTTTGTTCCTTCCATTAAAAGCAAAAAAAAAATATATAGAATTTTCCGATTATTATATAGGTGGGTCGATCAGAATGTCTAAAGATTTATTGCGACACTAACAATAATGCTCCTTGTCTTTCATCCACCTTATCTTTCGAAGACACGGAGGCGGCATCGACAGGCACTGCGTTATAATTTAACACTTGTACCATACAATAATCACTTATTATATAAAATCATTTCATAACTACAAGTCTACTACTGTAACGAACAGAACTTGCTTGACAATTAATACCCTGAATGGAAAGGAAGAAGGGAATCGGAGTTGATTTCAGTGGAGTCGAATGGAGAGGATTTGATTTTACAAATCAAATTTGGTGATCAGAAAGCAAGAGAGGATAACGAGATTGGATTTCAGCGAATAATCATGCATTGCACAAGGTATCATCCGACGACTGAGCTGACGGAGACAAAAATCCTATGAAATTTCTTCATTTTAAAAATTCCCGTACGGGATTTGAGAGGTTGAAATCCCATCGAATCCCAACTCCAATCGTAAAATTTTCACCCTTCCAATCAAAAAATTTAAACGAAATCCAAATGCGATTCCATCTTCAATTTCACCTTTTATATCAGGGTGTAATTCTGGTACGTTAGAATCGTAAATAAAATCTTGAGATTTTTTGGAATAATGTCATCATTATCTAACACGGAAAAAAAAAATATCGATAAATATACAATGCATTGCTAAAAGGTCAGGATTCGCCATTTTGACGTCAAACACCTGTATCAAACATGTTTTTATCATTGTCAAGAGTCATGCAGAAAAATCACACTGCAAGGATAGTAACCTGATATACATATTTCCACGATCTTTTAAGAAGACATCTATGCTGTTGGCTGGCTGTGCTTGTTCTGCAGTTGAAAGATGAAAAAAAGTCAAGTATACAATTTTTACAACTATTTTGGCTTTGTTTCAGAATAGGTACTTCGTCAAAGCAGCATAAACATAGCAACTGCTACCATACCAATGAGAAATTGTCTCAATTTCTATTCTTCACTGAACTGTGGTGATTAGCATTCTAATTTGTCTCTTCACCCAAAATATAAAAGAAAATAACTGAAAAGCTAAGCAACACTGTTGGTTGAAATTGAAAAGCATTCTTCTTTTTGACAAAAGAGGGAGGTTTACCTTGCTTTCAAAAAATTTTCTGCTTTCAACAAAGTATTGATTCGGATGGTTGATACCAGTTTCACACGAGGTTCCGTGTGTTGCTTCAAAAGTCAAGGTGCAAGCTAGCTGAAGGATATACAGAAAATTTAACTAATTAAGGGAGGCAAAGAAATTTTTGTTTCCCTATTTAACCTCAAAATAAAAGCCATTGTAGCCAACAAATTTAATATACAATAAACAGCATCTAGTTCATGTTGTTCCTCTGAGTATGGACAACAAAAAATATGTTCCTTTTTTTTAATTTCATTTATAGGTGCTTAACTACCCTTTTCCTCTCTCAATCTAGAGATAGGATCAACAAAAATGGTGTTCCCTATCATCTTCTCGATAAATTGGAGAGGCATCTGGGTTTCCTTGTACTGTCAGGTCTACATGACAACTTTTCATTTTGCCAGGAAATGTCATATTTATATATTCTAGACAAGTATATGTGAAATTGGCTTGAAATAGCGTGTCTGAAAATGTTGATCCAAAATGATACCTGATAGTGCCTATTCCGAACTTTATCCATTATGTCATCCATTGCTCGTCCGCCTACTCCCATTTTATTTAGAGCTGCCCTTAAATTTTCCTCACTACAGAAGGAAATACAGAATCAGTTCAACCATTGGCAGGTATATAAGAATAAATTCTTTTCTTCGCTCTTTTTGAAAGGTTAAGTTGTAAAGCCCAATATATCCCATAAAATATAAAAATAATACAATGTCCTTTGGGCATCTCTTAGCTTTTGCAAGACTATAGGGTAATGTCAGTCATACAACCCTTTTTAAAGGTGTCTGCATTAATTAATGGTTACATCAAGAAAAAGTACCTGAAATGGCGGTAGGGACAACCATGGTGATCTCCAGTAGAAGGTGTCGACATAATAATCTTTTGGCACGAGTATGGTGTGTAATCCTATATTAGGTTTATGTAAAAATTAAATTAAACTTTTCAAAGAAATAATAGAAAAAAATAGGTTTTTATAGAATACAAGGTGTGTAGCATAGGTAATCCTAAGGATGTCAGGGTATCACTTTAACCTGTAAATCAAAGATTATTATATAACTTGCAAACAATTAAGATTTCATCCATAACCCTCCCTCATTTCATCAAATTGGGACTTTGTTCTATCAACAAAAGGAGAGAACCATATGTTGTTTGATTATTTTAGGGAGATGGCAGTTCAGTGATATTTTGATTAGTCTCTATATTTTCTGTAATATATTCAATATCAGTATATCACCTACTTGTGCAAACATGGCATTCTTCTTTTAAAGTAAATAAGATGCTTAGAGGAGGGTACCGTTCTTTTTCCTTCTTTGCCGTAATTGTGTCGAATGGAATATGCATATTCCTTGTCAAATCGCTCAGCCCCAACCTAAGCACCAATGTATCATTAGGAAAGAAAAAACAATAGAAAAGAATCTCAATTAGAACTCGCACCACTGTGGATCAAATTGAATTCCAATTTATTTATAACTAGATAATGGATCATGAATTGCACATTTGGGCCTAATTCAGATTCTATATTATAGAATTAAACCTCAAATAAACAAATTCAACTTCAAGTTTATCTTGTGAAGTACCTTTTGAGAAAATTCAGCTCTCCAAAATGCGAGGGCGTCTTCTAATTTTAGTCCAACACCCTATATAAAATACAATTCAAAAAACAAATTTAGCAAAAGAATGGACAAAACAGCAGAATAGTGGAGCTAAAGCAACATTACAGGCCTGAGAGAACAAATACTAGCTAATGGCCAATTCACTAAACAACACAAGTGGGAAATGGTAGTTTCCTTCCAGTAGGACCTCAAGATTGGGGACCTATGACAGATAATCATATCTGAAGTACCTTGAGGAAAAGACCAAGTTGCATTCTCCCTTGATGCTTTAGATGATGATCTTCCCTTAGCTACAAACAAACAAAATAGCATTAGAAAAATAACAAATGGTCAACAAAAGGGTACATTCAATGGACTAGAAATATCCAAATATGAGAGCAGTCAGCAGCTGAGCTGAAAATTTTTTTAGCACATACAATGGTATAAATTTAAGCATCATGTCATAAATTTAAACCAATCTTGCCTCATATGATCCTTGGCTTTACATTTTTGCTTATAAACTCTAATAATGTTTCAACTAAACATCAAGTCAATCGATTTCTGCCTCAACTAAGGTCAGTTGTTCGATCATGAATAGATCGAACATCAATCTGCCCTTATCATGTGATTAAGCAGCCAAAAGAACAAAAAAACAGGTAGAAAAACACGAGTACCCGCACAAGCTATTACATGACCATATTAAAATTAACCAATGTACCAAACTAATATGAAGTTGTTTAACATAAAAAGTTGAAAGAAAAAAATGATTACCTTTCCAAAGAGATGGCGCATACAAAGTGGAAATGAGGTACTGGCTAGTTGATTAATATCCTTCAGTGATATTTCAGCACAATCTTTTGGCTGTGTAAATAAAAAAAAATAATTTGTAACAATCAATGATCAAATTAAATTGTTTATAGCAACTTTTTGAACCAATCAGATGAGGAGCATGCACCCATCAAACATAATCAATGTCTTGCATCTACCTAAAGATGATAATTTCATGTTTACTAAGGAATAAAATGAATTTTTTTTAAGATACTCGTAAGCTGAAAGAAAATGAAATTTGTGGTCATGCAGAGGCCTCCATGTAACTTGTAACTTACTCAAATTAACAAAGCATAACTACTACTTCTATTCATAAGAAAATTACCTTTGAGTAGTCAGGACCCAAATAAACATTTCCTAGTGCCTCCACCATCTAGAAATAGGAAAGAAATGTTATATATATATATATATATATGTAGGTGTGTTTGGATGGAGGCCGGATAAGAATAAGAATAAGAAATTTTTAGAATCTCGTGCCAATCTTTATTCTTATCCAAATTCCATAGTTAGTATAAGAATAAAGGCCCAAATTCCTTATCCTTGTGTTGTTTGGGTTGCACAAGAATAAGGAATTTGGAGCTTATTCTTATCCAAACCTTATTCTAAGGCATCCAAACACTGTACAGGGTGTGTTTGGATGAGCCGGGAATAGGGAATAGGAATAAGGAATTTCGGTTTACGTGCTTATCCTTATTCCTTATTCTTATACCATGGTTTTGTTAGTATAGGAATAAGAGCCCTTATTCCTTATTCTTGTGTTGTTTGGGTTGCACAAGAATAAGAATGAGCACGCAAACCGAAATTCCTTATTCCTATTTCCTATTCCCGGCCTTTCCAAACACACCCGTAAAGAATAGACCATAAGTAACACCATAAAGGAATTGAATAGAATGTATTTCATATGAAAGAAAGTATAATTAGTATTTTGGGTTTGTGGGGGAGGGGGGGGGGGGTGGTCTTGTTGAAAGACTTACAGGGGCTATCCTATCTTTCTCCTGGTCTTGTATCATAGCCCTCCACTTTCTGAAGAATATGGAAGAAAAGTCCATTAAAAGGTATGCATAGTACCAATTACTGGTCCTTGTATTGACAACACTTACCACTTTTCACACATTGCTTTAATCAGTTAGTACAAATCAAATTCAGTACATTACAATAATATCCAATTTTGCCTATTTGTTATTTATGAGAAATACAGCTTAGCACTTCTGATAGGTGTTGACTATACCTATTGGTCAGAGCAAGGGCCTTTGAAATGTTGCTTCGAAATATTGTGCAAACAAGCGACACCACCTGCCAAAGGAGATTAATAAAACCATGTTATTCATATGCAAGTACACATGCATCTTTTTTGTTGTTTTTTTTATGCACATCTGATTGTCAGATGTTCCTTCGTGTGACAATACATTTGTTGATTTAGTTCGGCAGTTATGTGTTCCTATTTTGGTGCATGTTTGGCTTCTCTTGTGTGCAGATTCTTCAGTGAGACTACTGCGATTATATCTATAAATAACAGTGTTTTTCATATTCAAAATGCCAACAAATTAGAAGTGAAAAATAGGAGCATACAGAAACAAACCTGATTTCTTGGGACAAAAGCAAAACCTTTGAGAATAAAAACTCTTCGACTGGCAACAAGTTCTGGTACGTCTTCAAAAGGAACCTTTTAAAATGCAGACATGAACATATTAGTCCGTAATGACTTTACCATACAAGCAGTGGACTCTTCATTCCTCTTAATAATTTAGTTTCAGGTTAGGTACTGGAAGTTAAGTATCTTCTGGCAAGAAGGAACACAATTTAGCTATATGAGGTGATATGGGCAGTAGACCTTACTGGTGTTATCTATGATAAGATAATAATAGAAGAAGAAAAAAAGCAGAATAAATGATTAGTACCTTGTAAAAGACAGCTTCAGCTGCAAAGCAACAACAACAAAATTAGAACAGAAAGATTCATGTCTTGAAGATCTTAAATATCACATATGAATATAAAAAGAAGGAACCAAGCAAATTCCTCAGACATTTAGTTATTTTTAATTACTTCCCTCCTATTATAGTCCTTGAAAATTGAGATCATGTAGGACTGACATGAATTTTCCTCACAAAAATGCAATATAATAAGCATATAGAGGGGCCATTTTTTCTGTAAGTACAACTTTTTAGATCTCTTTTAGGTTATGGCTTCCTTTAGGTTATCTTGTTGTATTAGTTGACAAAAAGAACATCAGGTTTTTTTAACTAAAAAAAAAACAACCGGATAGGTAAGGTACAGTAGAGACATTTGACAAGACACAAGTTCACAAAAAAGTGTGCGCATGCACACATACACAGGGGGGGGGGAGAGAGAGAGAGAGAGAGAGAGATCATACGATTTGAAGTAAAGTTAACAGATCGAGCAGCTTCAGTTAATTTGTCTTTTATAGTCTACTCCAAGAAAAATAACAGAAATTCAAACTCAATATAAAGCAAAATATTCCAAAGTTCAAATTGAAATTTACATCATGGTCACTACTCGATAAACAGTTCGATTGGTAAGTGTGAACTTAATTGAGTAGCTACTTAGTAATTAAACTTGTTTCTTTAATGGAAATTATCTAAAAAGGAATTTCATACAAATATTCAAGTATTTTTTTTTTGCCTTAATTAAATAACATGTTCCATATACAAATAAAATAAGTTTCAAAAAATAATAATAATAATAATAAAGGAGTTAAATTGGCAATAGTATTGGCTAAATAGCAGTGTATTACCATGTAACTTGGCAGAGTTCACTATTGACCATATAAACAATTTATTAGTTCCATTCTTAAGAAAATTGTCACAAGTGTTCAAAATAAAATAAATGTTGAATTTAGTTCATGTCAGCAAAGCCAACATTTTTTTTTTAAATGTTACCTCATATTCTGCATTGCCGAGTACATTGTACTGAAGCTGAAGCTCGTTCATAATTGATTTCTGTGTGAAAAAAAATCTAGAATTGTTTAATGGTATTGTTCATACGTCCCTTTTTTGTTTTCCTTTGTATTATTTTGTTAAATGTAACTTTGCCAAGCTGGTGTTTTGTGATTTTTTTGTAACAGTAAGAAATTTCTAGCCTTTAATGTGTTAATTTTGTATTTCATTTATAAACAGAATGATTGAAGTGGTACAGTTGCCGTGAAATGGCGGCCAGAGGTTTTTGCTGCTCCAAGCCCACAGCAGTACCAAAGTGAGCTCAGTGGAAACCAGTCCAATGGGGGCACTTTTAATAAATATAAGAGCCTGCTTAAGCTCTTAGCTAAGAACTCTACTTGAACTATCAACAGACAACCCTTGTTAAGAAGGGATAATAAAAAAAGAACTGCAACCTAACCACAAAATAAATATCTTTTAGTTATTCCAACAACCAAAACAAAAAAATTCTGCATTTTTCGCTGCCACCTTGTACAAAGCAGATCCATTCCCATCCTACCCAGTGGCGAGTTTTACCACGGAACAATGGTAGGGTGAATATTAACCTTAAAAATTTTGGCCTCATGTAACATAAGAAAATTAATTTATGCGGCACAAAGCTACCATGCCCTGCCAATTGGTAAAGACATCTTTAGCTAGTCAGAAACTACTTAGTGAAAAAACAAAGAACTAACCTGTGCTTCTGCATTCTGGAGGCGGAACCTGTACCTGAAGAGTGCGGTCTCCATTGAAAGAAACCACCTTCTCATCTCCTCTCTACATTCAACGTGGATTGTGTTATCTATCAATAAGGTCCCCCTTTCGGGATAGAGAAGTTGCAGAAAATTGCATATAAAAACCCCGGGGAAATTTTTATGCTAACCCTTGGAAACGCAACAGGGTCTATCATTGAAGATGATCACATTGTAGGAAAAGGAAGAAAAAGATAAATAAAGGTTGAACACTAAATAAACTGAGCTCATATATTTATTAGACTGAAGAAGATCAATTTCCAAGGGTGTTTAAGGGATTTTTATCTGACGGCTAAAAATGTAAAATATTTTTAGTAGCAGAACATACTCTCTACAGTAAACAAGGCGAAGTACAAAGTGAGAAATTATATCTTTTCTTAATGTTTTATCTGCATCTTGATGCTTCATGTTTGCTCTCCATTGTTCACTGACCTTAAAATAAAAACAAAGTGAGATAGTTAAGTACAAGGAATCTAATCTCAGATTTTTCACTCATTTACCCTCCATCTCTATTACTTTATGAATGCATGATCAGGTCTAACTGAGAGCTGATTAAAAAAAAGGACCCAAAAAACATACAAATTAGATGCAACACAAACACAAACTTCAATTGTTTGACCCTTGGCTCAAAAAACTAATGTAATTTGGATTGGAGGTACCAAGTACAGAAGTTATGTTATTATAAAGTCAATTACCAAATTTTCCATCTCTTCGGGCTTCTTTCCACGGGAGAGACCGTCTGAAATTGCTTGGAGAACTACACGAAAATAGTTAGCTCTGGTAGGGGACTTGGGACTCAAAATAGTACTTATTTGTGTGAAGGTAAACATAAATTACACCAAAACTTCCCAACATTCCCTTTCCTTGTTAAGACACTCCTCCAGCTTTTAACAGACAAAAGTTTATGTATATTTGGAGTCCATTGCTGAATTAGTTGGGAATTCCATAGCAAAATCGAACCACTTTTTTTTTTTAATATACCAAGGAAAACTAAATCAGACCTTTTTGACCTCAAACCCAACTCAAAATTAAAGTCAATTTAAAATATTATTACATTTTTCTATAGTTTTCAAATAGATAAAGTTAAACTAAGTAGCCAAAACTTTTACAAAGGTTCACTACGACTATGCCTGATTGGATTTGAGCACATAACGTGAAAGTTTCTACAAAATCTAAAGCAATAGAAAGAGAGGAAAATAAAAATTCACCACGAAGGCGATCGATTGCATACTGTCCAAACTCCTCCAAGCGAAATTCAAGAGAAGGAGCAGATTTGTAGAGAGGAAGAGACGCGGAGCTTCCTGAGCCGTCGGATCCGTTTCTCCTCTGAGATCGGACGATCTCCATTCGCCTCACGTCGGATCTATGTAGAGAGGTGTATGCGAAAGAAAGGAATCGAACTTGCTAACAAACTGTGGAATCAATTTCACAGATTTTCAAGGAGAGAAATGCAAGAGCGCTGTGGAGAAGGAAATTAGGAGTCGGAGCGCGGGAGAGTTCCCGCCTTGGGAATTACTCGGGAGAGGCTTTTTCTAGTTCTCTACAATTCATCGATAGATTGCACTGGAATTTTTTTTCCGGATTCCAACCAAATATTTGGGAGTTCTAGAATGTAGGATTAAAAACGGACGATCGGACCGGAGAGACTTAACGCGCTGAAAAATTGGGCTACCGAACCAAAGTGAACCAGCCCGGTTCCCGGTTGAACCAGCCGGTCCGGTAGGTACTTTAAACACTGGGTTTTCTATGTAACTTCAAAATTACATGTAATAAAATATTTCTATAATTTTAAATTATTTGATAGATAGTTTGAAAAACTAAGAGTATGTTTGGCAGGAGGGTGAACAAGACGCGAACAAGGCAAAGAGGTGAATAAGACCATTATTTAATATTATTTTTATTTTAGAGTCGGTGTTCGGTATTCTCCAAAAATTGAGAATCTAGGAACAATGCTTATTCGGGTAGGTGGCTAGTTCGCGTCAGTGTTTAGTTCGCGGGAATAGGGACTGTTCGCAAACAGCTTAGTTCACACCCACTACCAAACATAAATATCAAATTTATAAATAAAACAAAAGTAAACCAACTTTAAGAAGGCAAAATCAAATATAAACCCCTCTAATCTTGTTTAATCGGAAATAAATTTCTGTAATCTTCAAAATCGGATATAAATCCCTCTAATTATATTTTGTTTGGACATAAACCATTCTCAATGTTTTTAATCATATTATAAATTAAAAAATCAAAATTTAAAAATTATCACTCAAATACCCATGTCCTTTTGCCTACTACGTTTCATCCCACCCAGAATTTTATCCTCCCCTCTCCTGCTAAACTTCCCGGCGATTTCAAAACATTCTTTCCAAATAGTCGATTTTACTTTTTTTTTTCCCTTTCCGAATTGCTAACTAAGTTACACAAAATCTCTTTTGGCAGGACATTTGAATTGAATTAAAATAAGGACAGTTATTCAAAAGTGCATTTAATCGACATTTCTTTCCCAATTTTTTAAAATTGCTTTTATCAAAAACCAAAAAGAGATTGCTATTTTCAGTTCCACTCATTGTTTGTTTCACTCTACATATGCAAGTTAGAGAAATTAGCTCACATCTGTGTCATCTCAGGTTAATGGCGATTGGATTATTTAATCTGTTGATTCCAAAAATAGCTAAGTTAAAACTTCGATACATCAATCAAAATAACGCAATACATGCTCCCAGTGTCTCATGCTCAAGATGTTGAATTGCTACGACATCTATTCATCACTTATACGAGATACTAATTAATGAAAAACGATTTATATATATTAAATGTTTGTCTAGTTGTGATTGTGGTTGGTACTTATTAGCTTATATTATTCTAGGGAAACAATGCAAAGTGCAATCAGAGATAGACCGTAGAGAGAAGAAAAGGTAAGCGCTTGGGCCATAAAAAGAGAGAGATGAGAGGATGTGAGCAGGCAAACATTTCATGGATATTTTGGTCATAAATTTAAATATTTAGATATTTTTGTTTAAAATATAACTGAAACTAATGAAAAGGGTTTATGTCCAAACAAAATATAATTAGAAGGGTTTATATCCGATTTTGAAAATTGTAGGGGTTTATTTCCGATTAGACAATATTAGAGGGGTTTATATCCGATTTTGCCTTTTAAGGATTATTCTAATTATTATTAATTATTATTATTATTATTATTATTATTATTATTATTATTTGGGACAAACGGCTTAGTTATTGTTGTTGCATTACTTATTTATTTATTTATTTATTGCAAGTAAGAGCCCCTAGGCAATATTATAATTATTCCAGGAGTATCTATTGTGAACCATGATACATAGAGGGCTCCGTGCACTATGACCGTCTGATCGGTAATTTTACAAATTGATAAATCTAAATTAACCAATACAATCTGTATATTGAAATCTCATAGAAATCAAAATTTTACAATTTTTAAATTCTTTTTACTATTTTTTTCGATTTTTTTTAAAACTTGCCATTTTTTGCTACAAATTTAGTGTATTTATAACAAAAAATGGCAAGTTTTAAAAAATTCGAAAAAAATAGTAAAAAAAATTCAAAAATTGTAAAATTTTGTTTGCTATGAGATTTCAATATATAGATTGGATTGGTTAAATTAGATTTGAAAATTTATGAAATCATCGACCAAAACGCTAATGGTGCACGAAAGCTTATATGAACCATGGTTCACAATAGATTTACTGATTATTATAGTTATTAATGTTGCATGGTACGCCATCTAAAAAAATGAGAGGCATCTGGCTTACGAGCTCAGAATGGGACTGTTCACACCTATATATACTTCTGCCATGGTCGATTAAAAAGTCATCGATCTCAGGTTATATACAATTTTCCCTTAATTAAACATCATCTTGGTTTGTGTAATAATTAAACTCCTCCTACATTGCCTTGGTTCCTAAAAGTGAAGAACCACAAACTCCTGCGGATTTCAGACCAATAAGTGTTGTACACTCAATGCAGCGGATCCTCTCCAAAATCTTATCTAATCGGTTCACCCCTCTCCTAAATGACCTGATTTGTGACTCCCAAACTGGTTTCATCCCATGAAGGAACATTATAGAGAATTTTCTTCATGTCCAACACTTAATTTCTTTTGCAAAAAGACAAAATGTTCAAATGGGAATCTTCAAGGCAGATATTCACAAAGCCTTTGACACGTTGAACTGGAACTTTATCGGTAAAGTATTAACTGCAATTGGTTTTCCTGAGGTTTGGGTTTCATGGATTCGAAATTGTGTTCTGAAAGGCTGCTCTAAAGTGATAGTCAATGGCATTGCTGGAAAGGGCATTGAGTTAAAACGTGGTGTACGGCAGGGAGACCCGTTATCACAGTACATTTTCATTATAGCTTTTGATTACCTCTCTCGATGGCTGAAGGCTCTAGTCTCCTCTGGCGCGCTAATCTTACCTTTTCAACATATTCAACCGAGCTTGTTTTATACCGATGACACGATCATCTTTTTCAAGCCATGCTCACAGCAAATAAGCCTGCTAAAAACTACTCTGTTGGGTTTCCAGGCAATTTCGGGGCTTGAACAACCAGAAATCAGATCTGTTGATTACATGTGCATCTCCAAGTCTAGTTGAAAACATGGCACTTGAACTGGGTTGTCGATCGGCAAGCTTCCCTATAAGATACTTGGGTCTCCCCCTCTCTGATAGTAAGCTCAAAAAAGATGCATATGCATTCTTGTTAGATAATCTACAAAAAAGACTTTCAGCCTGGCATGCATCCTTTCTTTCTCCAGCAGGCAGGCTTGTCTTGATAAATTCATGTTTGACCGCTCTTCCCCTCTACTTTCTCTCTGCTTTTGAAATTCCCAAATGGGTGCTTAAGAAAATTAATAAAATCAGAATGAGGTTTTACTAGCAAGGTACGCAAGTTAATGGCAAAAAACTAGTGATGATCTCTTGGGATAAACTGTGCACTCCTAAAAGACAAGGAGGCTTAGTTATTATGGACATTAATGCCATGAATAAATCTCTATTAGCAAAATGGTTGTGGCGCTGGCTCTCAAACCACAAATCCATTTGGACAAATCTTGTGGCTTTCTTACAAAGCAATTGCTCATCTTTAATCCCTGAATTCACTCCTCTGAGGATGGCTTTCAAGGAAATCCTCCCTCTTCTTAACGTGGCTGTAAGAGTAATACCAGGGAATGGAAACTCTATATTCTTTTCGCAGCAGAATTGGGACTTTGGGTTATTAAGATACACTTATGCTGATCTCTACAGCTTCACAGTTAATGAAAACATCTCTCTGGCAGATTTCGTCACCAATCGAACCCGAACTGAATACCTATTCCACTACGCTGTAAACACATCCTCCTCTGCGCTTCAACAATTAGCCTCTCTCGACACTCAACTCTCCGATCTGGAACTCAACTTGGGTGCCAATAATGATGAATTTCTTTGGAATTTAAATCCACATGGTTTGTTCTCAGTAAGCTCTTTTTACAATTTGCAAAAATACTATCCGAGAGAGACATCAGAACTGGCGTTGATTTGGCCATTGAAAATACCTCCGAGAATTAAAATCTTTGCTTGGCAGCTTTTGCAGAATAGACTAGTTACAATAGACAATCTCAAAAGAAGGGGATGGCAGCTTCCGAATAGGTGCTGCATGTGTGAGTCAGATGAAGAAACAGTCTCTCACTTGTTCTCTACTTGCTCATTCTCACAGCTTATTCTAGCAAGAGCCAAATTGAAGTCTGAAAACTTCATTACTTTCCAAATACCAGTATCCCTGACTGACTTGCTTAATGCCTCAAAAAGCAAGATACAAAGAGAACTTTTGGCCATCCTTTTCTTCATTATTTGGAGAGAGAGATGTGCTCGCATCTTTCAGGGTACCAAGATGCAAGTTGATACTCTTATTTCTCAAGCATTATTTGAATGGGAGACCATGCATGGCTTTGGCATGGCATACTGCTCCACTTCGTCGGTCCCATGATGAAGTCTTTTTTTGTTCTTTTGCTTCTGATTGGTTTTTAAGTAACTCTTTTTTTATTTTATTTTTTTTCTACTTTTGTAACTTCTTGTACTTTTTAGCATCTTGCTAAAATCTTTTATTTATAAAAAGATGGGGGCTTGACCCTCATTTTTGTTTCAAAAAAAAAAACAGATTTTTATTATAATTAATAAGTTTTGAGAATCAAAACTAAGTACTCAAGATGACTTGCGAACTAGGAGATGCTTTCAATTGCCCGGGAGAAAATCGACGCGTTTTCGTCCGGAGAAGTTGAATGATTTTTGACGCATTAAAATGATTAGCCGCGTGTAATAAATTTGACGCATCAGATGAGTGAATTATGTATAAATTTATTTTTAATGCAGACTAGCCAGTTAGGTGCAAGCTATATAAAATGTCAGAATAGTCAATAGGGACTATGTACAAAATGAAGATTAAATGTGCACAATTTGTTAGTACTTAGTACTATTAAGATTCATCTCTAGGTACAAAATTAAGAGTTCCGTTTTGATTGCTTAGGAATAAGAGTAATAGCTTATTTTTAGGCGGAAAGTATTGGGAAGTGTGTAATTTTGTGAAGAAATTGGGTTGTTTATAATAAATTTACGTTTAGAAAAAAACTATTCCTCCTATTCCCATACGATCCAAACGGGACCAAGAGAATTAATTGTGTGAGTGCATAAACTTGAATTTGAAAATAGTTCCACTACAAGAAAGATGATCTTTATATAGACTTCATAGTTAAATTTTTTTTTTGTTGGTTATTGTTCTATTGTTAGATTTACTTAATGCATTAAATCTAGCATTTTTTTTAGCAAGACTCAATTTTCTATTAATAGCTCCTTAAAAATCTAGCAATTTATTTTTGATAGACTTTTCTGAATCTTGTAATATCTAATGTAGCAAAAATAAATTGCTAGACCTTTTTAAATTGCTACACTAGATATTACAAGATTAGAAAAGTCTATCAAAAATAAATTGCTAGACTTTTAAGGAGATATTAATAAAAAATTTAGTCTTGCTAAAAAAATTTTAGATCCAGTAAATCAATTGAATCTAACAATAAAAAAAATAAATCTAGCAATAGATCAATATCCAACATAAATAAAAAAAAATCTAGCAATAAAAATCTATGTAAAAACAATCTTTCTTATTGTGTTCACACTATTTAGCATATTATAACGCACGGCGTAACGATATGACAGTGGCCGGACAAAATTTGACGATTTTACCTTTGAATATTGTTATTAGAACACCTCGAAAATGCTTTGGTGATTATCCTGAGATGAAAAATTGAGATTTCCCGTTATACCTTTAAACGTTTTTTATTTTTCTTAAAAAGATATTTCAGTTTCAAATATTGCATGTATCTTTTCCTATTCAGTTTCTTAAATTGTTTTTAAAATTTGTTGCTAAAACGAAAAGCACGTTATGCCTTCAAAAGGACCTTTTGTTATATTTTAGTTTTTAGATATGGAAAAAGGTCTAATTAATATCATCGAATGTTTCTTCATATATAAATTGAACGTACATTTATAGAACTATATGTTTTTTTTTTTGTGAGTTGTAATAGAACTATGCATGTACCATTTAAGAGAGTTATAATCCTCCGTTTATTGTATTAATTTTTTTATATCTATATCTTATATAGTACATTATGACAGTGTACGTAGAAACAATTAGGCACTAGAGAAAGATATTTTGGTAATTGACACTAGAATAGGTTCGCGCGCCTCTGCTTGGCTAGTTGTGTGATCTTCGCCTGCACAACTCCGACCATATCATGACAGTAGCTGACATATTTCCTGGTTTTCTTGTCGATCGGCCGGACTTTCATGTTGCATCGCCCGTAAAGATTCATTACTTGCCGTGGTCTGGCGTTTTGTATACTGGAAAACATGGTCCCGAGACATTGCTTAGGCAGCTTGTTGAGACCCTGTTACAAAATGCCAAGATCTTTAAAGAATTGACAAGTTGCATGTATTTATATGTATATCTTATTATCCTAGCTAGCACTAAATTAAACCAACTATTTTTAAATTAACTTAATTGCAAGTATAAATTTTGCAGGCATCTCTTCATAATAAAATCAATTTGTCATAGAAAAAGGAATAATTTGTTTGACACATATACCTCACAAGTGTTGGGGTATGGCTGGCAGCCCCATTTGAAGAAGGCATTGACATCCCGGATTGTTTGCGGGTGGCCGAAGTAGGTCCAGCACTGCACCTTCAACTTATTCATATCTTTCGTCATCGGTATTTTCAGATCTCTAGGAGATCTGGGACGCACTGTCCATTTCTCCACTCCATTAAGATGATGCGGCATCTTTCTCATGAGATATCTGACCATTTGACGGGTAGTAACCGGTAGTGATCTCCTCCGAGGTATATGTATCCCAGCTGTGACAGCCGGCGCCAGCACCATTAACAGGATCAGAAATGGGGTAACGCTGAGCTTAGTCATTTTTGGTTCAGGTTATGGGGTTTGAGTCTATAGCTGGATCATGGAGGAGCGTTTATAAACTGGTTGCTTGTACAGAACTGGTTTGGAGCCTTAAATTTTAAGATTTAACTGTTGATGTGTTAAGAAACTCACAGACATTATGCATCTGTTGATTTATTACCGATTAATGTTTTTTTTTTGTGGTGCATTAATTGGTATATCTCCTAAGACCTGGTCCAGTGCATTTGCGCCACTGAACTACGCATTGCACGTATAAAATAGAATTTCATACTGTCTAGATTTTTAAATCGATCTTCGCTCGGTCGGACTTACCCGTGATTTCTTCATAGTTAAACAGGGGAATTAGAATCAATGTATTTTTCCAGTTCGTCTCGAGACAAAGAGTTACTTACACTAAAATTTCAAAATTGTGAAGGGGACAAATTGAATAAATCATGTACAAATACATGTAAATTTAATACTTTTTAGGAATTATTTGAAATTTATAGGAAGACAATTGCACATTTTTCACTCTATGTGGCTCCGCCACTGTTACTTGGGCATGTTAAGATAGTTTTATATCTGGACCAAGATGAACTCTTGTAGGAGATTTATTGAAACTTTTCAATTGCGAATATGGTAAAGTAGCTCCGGGTTGAAGTACTACACTTATGGGAGTTGCAATGGCTCTATTGCTGTATTGTTATGTATTCTTTTGGAAATTTACAACTCTTCTGTTATATACAACATGAGGCGGAATTTTTTTTTTACTGTTTTAGTTTATAAAAATTATATATAGTATGTTGATTAGCTTTTTTTTCTACAACTATTATTATTTTTTTTTTGAAAAAAGCTATCCAAAAAAAAATAGCCTGAATACTTTACTGATGCAAAGGAGTTTATAAAAAAGCACCAAAAACCAAAATCACCAGAGGTGATTTTGTCAAAAAAAGAAAATAAAGAAAAAGGAACAGTATTAAAATCTGTTACAACCAAACACTGCAAAGTTTCCTTAAGCTAAAGAGAACCCCAGTAGCGAGACCCCTCTTAGTTCCCCAAAAGATCTTCATCATCCATCTGGCTTTCTTCTCCTGTACTGGTTCCTCTTGTGCCAGTAACATTTCCCTGACGTCCTTGAGTTATAGGAGCAGCTCTTGGCTCAGTGTTAGACCCGCTTGCCCCATTAATATTCCTCCTGATGTGATGCTCCAGCCCTGAAGTGGTACCTGTCCAAAGATGCATAAGGTGAAGTGCTGCTAGAATGAGTGAACTTGTACTTTGACCATTAGTGTCACTAAAAGTTCGTTCATTTCTCTCATTCCAGATCGTCCAAATCCAAGCAGCAATTAAAATTTTGAAAAACTTTTTTTGGACAAAATTAAGAGCATTTGTTGAACTATCAAGATTGTCTAAGCTAGAAATATCTAAGGTATGACCTAGAGGGCAAAACTGTGTTACCATATTCCAAAAAAGTTTCACATGTTGACAATGGATAAAGAGATGATCCACTGACTCAATATGGTCGCAAAAATTACAAGTATTAGTCCCTTGCCAACCTTTCTTTTGTAGATTGTCTCTGGTTAAAATTCTATTCCTAGTGGCTAGCCAGTTGAATAGTTTAACCTTCAGGGGTATTTTTAGATTCCAAATAGAATCCTTTAAGTTAGTAATAATACCCCCATTGTTTAAAAAGGTATACATTGACTTAACTGTAAAGGTTCTAGAATTGTCCCAGTTCCAAACCACATCATCTAACTCACCATTAAGTCCTAATTCAGCTAAAATACTTATGGCATTATGTTTCTCTTCTCTAAGAGGGATTGGAGCACCTCTTTTGAGTCTAAAATTAGGATTTCCATTGTTCCAAATTTGAGCAATGGAGTAATGATCCTTTTTAGTTTTAGAGAACAAAACAAGGAATTTATCCTTCATGGTTTCATTATCATACCATCTATCATGGTTTATAAAGAGGCACAGCTAACAGAGTTGAGTTTATAAGAACTAGTCTGCCCCCTATAGATAGCATTTTGCCTTTCCAGGCTGGTAATTTAATCCTAACTTTTTCTAACATGGTTTCCCAATCATTTTTACTTGGAGCTTTCCAATGAAGAGGAATACCCAAATATTTCATGGGTAAAGTACCTACTTTGCAACTAAGTAAGTTTGCAATTAAATTAGTTTCTTCTTCATTGGTATTTAAAGGGATTAACTCTGATTTTGCAAAATTAATTTTTAAACCAGAGAGTCCTTCAAAGGTTTTGAGAGTAAGTTGTATTCTATCTATCACTTCCCTTTCAGTTTTGAGAAAGAGCAGTGTGTCATCTGCATATTGCAGATGAATGAGCTTTCCTCCATTAGGAAGTAAAGGTCCTAACCCTTGCAGATGATTAGAAGAGGCTCCTTTGGAGATCATCTTAGCTAATCCTTCAGCAGCTAAGATGAAAAGATAAGGAGATATAGGATCTCCTTGTCTTAAACCTCTTTTAACAGAGAAATATTTTCCTAAAGTACCATTTACATTAACAGTTGTCCTACCTCCTTCTAAGATAACCTCTTTGCCTTAAAGAAGTGAGAAGGTAGTTCCAATCTATATAATCAAAGGCTTTTTCAAAGTCCAATTTTAGTAAAACACCTTTCTCCTTTGTTAGATGTACTGAGTGCAGCACCTCATGTGCTGCAACTACACCATCCAGAATAAATCTTTCCTTTAGGAAAGCGCTTTGCGATGGTTGTATTATCTTGCAGAGAATGGGAGCTAATCTATTGGCTAAAACTTTGGTAAAAATCTTAAAGCTACAATTTATGAGTCTACTAGGTCTATAGTCCTTAATTTTGTTTGCACCAGCAAATTTTGGGATTAGACTAATGACTGCTCTGTTTAGTTTGGAAATATCCAACTTGTCCTTATAAAATTCATCAAAGAGGATAAAGACATCTCCTTTGATAATATCCCAGAAATTCTGGTAAAAGAACATGGGGAAGCCATCTGGGCCTGGGGCCTTATCAGCCCCCATACTAAAAACTGCTTCTTTAATCTCTTTTTCAGTGAAGGGAGCAATTAAGATGAGGTTATCTTCCTCATTTATGATTTCTAAAGGATCTCAAATGTTATCTGCTAATTGACCCCAAGTATTACCATGTTGGTCATAAAGTTTGGCATAGAAGGACATGATGTGATTATGTATAAGAAGAGGGTCTATACATATGTCCTCCTCAATTATTAGATGAATTATTTTATTACTCTTATGTCTATGATTCACAATTGTATGGAAATACTTAGTATTAGCATCTCCATCTTTAAACCAATTGAGTCTAGATCTCTGTTTCCAGAGCAATTCTTCCTCAGCATAAATCTCAGCTAATTCTTTTTTATAGCTGAAAAGATTTTCCTAAAACTATTATTATAATAATAGCAAAAGTAGATTGTCGACATAAGGAAATTTCAATTTTTTGTATTTTTTAATTTTACTGATTATTTTTCTATATTTACAGAAAAAAAAATGAAGTTTTGTCTTTGAAAAATTAAGGCCCGGATTAAAATCAACTTTTCTTCACGCAGAATTTCATTTAATTATATCGTGGCTGAAGATCAGACAGCTGATGTTCTGACTAAAACTTTACCAAGAATCAAGCTTGAGTACTTTCGAGACAAGTAGGGTGTAGTGAAGTTTGAATCAAGAGGGAGTGTTAGAGATTGATTCAAAGTCTATTCAATCGTGTATCAGTTTTTGCATTAGTTATTTGTCAGTCAGAAATCAGTAGTGTTGGTCCACCGACGCAACATAGGTTGTTCAGTTATTTTAATCGTGTATCATGTCAGTTTAGTATAATTAGTGGATTAGTGGGTATAATGGATTAATGGAGTTGTGGGAACTAATTTAGGGATTTAATTTAGGAAATGCGTAAGACTATTTAAGTTTGTATTTTGTAATATGTTTGGTATGGAAACTAATGAAGTTTGAGTTGTTTTAATTTACTGGTATTGCAGCAACAAAAATTCCGCTTTTTTTATTCCACCTGCTAGTTTTTTGTGCTTATTTTATTTTATTTTCCTTTTCTCCTTTGATAGCCGCTGTCAAATATTTGAAAAAAAAAAAAAAATTCCACTAGTTTCTTTCCTTCTTAATTTCCAACATGAATTTGATGTGATTTTCGGTCAAGTACATTAAATGCGAACTGACTGCACAAAAGTACACAAAAATTGTATTATTATTATATCTTATATACTGCATTATGACAGTCTACACACAATTAGCCACAGAAAAGATATGTTGATAGTTGACACTAGAATTGGCCTCGCTGCTTGGCTATTAATGTGATCTTCGCACGCACAACACTAATCATATCCTGACAGTAGCTGACATATTTCCCGGTGCTCTTGTCGACTGGCCGGGCTTTAAGCCTGCACCGGCGGTATAGCTCCGTGACTTGCGCTGGTTTGATGTTTTTGCGAATGTAAAACATTCTAGCGATGCATTGCTTAGGCAGCTTTCTGATACCCTGTTACAAATCACCAAAGACCTTTAAGAACTGAGGAGAAAGACATTAATTGCTAAGTTTGGATCATCTAATTATAAAATTAGAATTAGTTATTCGGACTAAAAAATATTATTTCGAAACGATTAAGAATAAGCTTTGTGAGATTTAGAGTGTTATTTTTTGTCCAACTTTTAGATTAAATTCTTCTTAATGTGAATTAAGAAATAGTAATAAAAATGATCCAAACACTCTAGTAATAAAAATTTAATTTAGATATTAGACTACTTAAAAATAACACTTTAGATCACAAATTGATCGTTTAGAATTAAAAATTTTAATCTCGAATAACTAATTCTATTTTTAATCTCATCTAATCCAAACAGAGCTGCTAGCCAGTACTGTAAATTTACATAACCTTTTTCAAATACATATATAACATGTTGCATGCTAGCAATGAAACCGACATTCATAAAATAACTAGCTAGCAAGTATTTTGTTGGATCCCTTCATAACAAGAATTTGTAATAGCTAGATGATATATATGATTATAATTATATAGCTAGAAGGGGTCCTGGGTTAGATGATTATATGATTATATATAACTTTAAAACAACAAGAATTTAAAATTCAATTTTTATGTTTTTATTATTTTTTTTAAAAAAAAGTAATAATAAAAATAAAAAATATATATGATATGTTTTGACATACGCCACAAGTGACGGGATATGGCTGGCAACCCCATTTGAAGAAGCTATTGACATCCCGGATCGTTTGCGGGTGGCCAAAGTAGGACCAACACATATGCTTCAACACCCTCGTGTTTGTAGGCATAGGTTTTTTCAAATCCGCAGCATTTCTTGGACGCACTGTCCAACCCCATTCCACCTTGTCACTGGTCGGCGTCAGTCTGCTTCGCACATATCGAACCATTTGCCGGAAAGTCAACGGCCCTCGACGACGCAAGTTTGGCCTTCCTCTAGCATGGGCAGCTGTGACAACCGGGACGAGGAGCACCAACAGGATCAGAAATGAGGTTAGCTTCGGCCTAGCCATTTTTGGTTCAGGTTACAAGTTTTGGTTTTGATTTTGGTTCCAGTACTTTATAGGAGGTTCATGGAGGAGATTTTAAATTGTTTGTCTGTACAAAACCGGCTTGGTGCCTTGAATTTTTAGATTTAACTGTTGATTACTACAAGAAACTCATGCAAATTAATACATTATGCATCTGTTGATTTATTACCGATTAATGTATTCTCTCTGATGCATTAAGTGGCACATCCCTCTGGGAGTGCATGAAAAACTTTTGCAACGGACCTCAGTGTATGCAGAAAGAAACAAAAAAAAATTAAGCGATTATAATAAAGTATTAATAATGATATGATCGATACTGAAGGTATAATATAACTTTTCTTAAAAACATTACTTGTACCAAAAAAAAAAAAAAAACAGCAAAGTAAAAGTATGTAATATAAGAATGGACCAGCACTCACTTCCCCAACTGGTGTATATGCAAACGGATAAATGCCCAACTTTCAACATACTAAACATGCCCTTATTATTATTTTTTTTGTTTTTATATCTATATCTACATGGTTTATTTTTTAGTAGAATCAAGAGGACATATACAATTCTCATAATTTTAGTACTCTATTGTAATTTTACGGTTTGTTCCATTATTACAATTCAAGTCCATGGAAAAAATAAAATATAATCTTTTTCCATCTTAATTCTAAAATACAAAATTTTGGAGTGTCTTGTATACTACAAAAAAAGAGTGAAAGATAAAGATTTGTTATAGTTGATATGGTCCAAGAATATTCTACCTTTTTAAGCCGTTTGGATGGTATGAGAATAAGAAAGGAATAAGAATTTTAGGAAGAAAATATTGGGAAGAGTGAAAAAATGTTATCCCGAAAATAAGAAATGTTGTTTGGATGGTGAGTTAGGAATAAGCAAATTGATATTAATTTAAATAAATTATTAAAAAAATATTATTTTAATATTAAATAAAGTACTAATTAAAGAGCACATAAAATTTCATTTAGTTATTAGTATTTAGCTAATTTTGTTGAAATTATGTATATATAATTGTTGGATGATGTTATTCCTAGGAAGAAGCTATTCCTAGAAAAAAATTATTCTTCTCCTTATTCCTAACTTGTTTGGATGTCTAGGAAGAAGCTATTCTTCCTATTTCTAAGCAATCTAAACGACCCCTTGTATATAAATTTATATTATTTGATATTAATAAATGAGAAAGTTTAATATTCACTATAGTGTATATGACTTTCTATGCACCGCGGACTTTTTCAGGAGTATTTTTATAAATTGACAAATCTAATTTAAACGATCTAATCTACATATTGAAATTTCATAGAAAACCAAAATTTACAATTTTTGTGATTTTATTAATATTTTTTTCGAATTTTTTAAAACATGACATTTTTTTAATATTGTAAATAGTATAACATTCCAAAAATAACATGTTTTAAAAAATTCGAAAAAAATAGTAATAAAATAAAAAAAATTGTAAAATTTGATTTTCTATGAGATTTCAATATGTAGATTATATTGGTTAAATTAGATTCGTCAATTTATAAAAAAAACTTCCGAAAAAGTCCATGATGTATAAAAAGCCCTATACACTATGGTGCATATTAAACTTTCTCTTAATAAATTATCTGCAAACTAGAACAATAATAAATTATCTGCAAACTAGAACAAGATATATTGATATAAAAAAAGTATACATTATGAAATCGTAAATAAATTCAAGTAAATAAAATTATCCTATACACTATAGACATTGATTTCATACTAAAAATTACGTCAAGTAGGAATAAGAGTTAAAAAAAAAGTAATTATCACAGATTTATATAATTGTGAGGTTATTATCGCACTTATAATAATTTAGGAAATCACTCGTCACATCTGATAATTCAGAAAGTAGAATAATGGGATGACACAAGGCCAACGCTAATAGGCTGATTGATCCAGGCATCCAGCTAGGCAGCTACCGACAGGCTTTCGATCCCTATTTAACTCATGAATCATGATAAATCTCTACTATAAGACAGAACAATAAAATAAAACTAATGGTAATTAAATCTCAATAATGAAGACGAGAGGTGGCGTTGTTGTTGTTTTTTTTTATTTATATTTTCCTTAATTTCTACAAATACAGCTGTCGACGAGAGGTGGCGTTGTTGTTGTTTTTTTTATTTATATTTTCCTTAATTTCTACAAATACAGCTACAGTACTACACAATAACTCTTTAATTTTTTTTTTTTTGAAACTCACTCTTTAAATTTATTTACTTATAATGAACAGTATTAAATTTAAGTGATCCTTTAAAGCGGCTAACTACCAAGTGCTTCCACTTTTTGAATTATTAAGCTGCTTTGGTTTAAGATCCCGTTCCTCCGTTTGGGATCATACAAATTCCAGCTATGACCCGAAAATGACTTCAAATGAGATGAATTAACTACTCGTTCCACATTATTCTCAATTGACTTTCCATCGATACTAAACAATTTGTTTTGCATCTCATATTGTCATATTGAGTTTAACGAAAGTCTGAAAATTGTCCAATTTTACTAAAAAATTCTTATAGGACCTTTTTAAAGCATTAATTAAAAAGTGAATCTTGTACATATAAATTATCATAAATCTTAGTGTATAGAAAATGTGAATTATATATATATTTACTTCTAATGCAGACCAACTATGAATTAAGTGTAATATCAGATAAGTGAACTTTGTAGATGTAGACCGAGTATAAATCGGAAAGTAAGGTTCGCTATCAACATTTTAATTGCCCCAAATGTTAATATTTTATTATCAAATTATTTTTTCAAATTAAAAAATTCAAATGTTAAATCTTAACCATTCATCTTATTTAATATTTTGCTATCAAATTATTTTTTCAAATTAAAAAGTCAAATGTTAAATCTAAATCATTAATCTTATTTAATTTAACGAGTGATACATTTTTATATAAATTTTGTAAATTTTAGAGTTTATTTGATACTCGATCATGAGATAGAAAAACAAAAAAACCTTATTAATTATGATAGATTCGTTTTAATATGTTCATATTTTAATGTTTCATCGAATATCAAATAAACTCTAAAATTTACAAAAACTTATATAAAAACACATCACTCAATAAATTAAATAAAATCAACATTTTGAATTTAAAATTTAAATTTTAAAATTTGAAAAATTTACTAAATAGTAAAATATTAACCTGGTATACTATTAACATTTGGGACAACCAAAATATCGTTAGCGAAACTTTACTCTAAACCGGGTACCCCTTGTGTCAGCTTTTAAAGTAAACAATTCAACAAAACATCTCTAAGCAACAAAAAACAAATTAACTTGGTAGCCTCTATCAAGTATCTCTAAAAAAAAACAAAAAAACAAATTAACACGAGAGAGGAGATGCAAGTCGAAGACGAAGCACAAATGTACATAGTTACATACTAAACTACTTACTAGGTAACCGAGAAAATAGAAAAGCTTAGATCCATTGTCCTAACATCCGCTGTCACCCAACTAGTACCAACTTGCAACACTGATCAAGCATGGAGGTGCTAAATAATTGATCTGCATTTTTGTTTTTCATAGATCTTCTAGTTTTTGCACTAATCCTGCTTTGCTACTCCAGCCGCGGAGCTGTCGGGCCTTGCACGCTTGTCCTCGGCTGTCTTCGCCTGGATTTCATCTCGCATTCTGAAGTATTTCTCAAATGCACGCGGCAAGAATTGCGGGATCAGGAAACCAAAGAGGTTGATGGAGAAGTAGACCAGGTTTGCGGCGGCCAACACTCTTCCGAACCAAACCCATGCTGCATCCTGTATTGTATCTTTATGTCAGTTTACACTATTGATTTTTAGTAGAGAAACCATCAATAATTCGCTAGAAATTGGATTGTATTGGAAATTATGAAAATGTAAAATGGCAGTATATTAATTCACACGGGAGTTGGGAAGAAAGAAATTGGGTTACCGATGCATCACAATATATTGAGTTTGTAAGCAGTTCAATTTAAAAAAATCAGATCATGACAACCAAAACGGATGTTTTTACAACGCAAAATGATATGCTCGTTTTTTCAATCAGTAATAATTTTGGGCCGATTTGAGTCATCCTATATCCTATACAAGGGAAAATGTAGATTATTTGAGCAAATCATTTTTAATTTTAGGAAAAATCCTTAGAATCCTAACTGATTGCAATTATTTAATCTTGTACAGGATTAATAGAAAGTATGAGAAATAATTTATCCCAAATTAATCAGGAATTCAACCATGGAGCAGTCCTTGGTTCAAGTACAGAGGTTGAGAGAATACAGAAGTTAACTAATTTAGCAACCTCGAACTAATTCATGCTCAATGAAGAACATACCTGCACTGGTACATTCTTAGAAAGATCTTCGTGGGCCCACACGTCATAGATCCAATCCACAATCACAAAAATCCTTCGAACTGTATACAACAATGGCACAAGTGCTCTCACCGGCAGCGAGAACACACCAAGCCCACTCACTACATTCTCAGTCAAAATCTGGCATGACAACAGAAAAAGGTGGGGCGTAGACGACCTAACCGCATGCTCGTCCCCTCTTGCAAAACCCCCCAAAACATATGCCAAAGGCAGGAACAACCCCAATGTGGACCCCACCGCAGCATATATCCTGAACCCACCACCACCCCGAAACAGCTCCCTGCTGTCCGCAGATGATCCGACAGACGGGAATGAGAAGCGGGAGAGGAATATGCAGTATACCGTTGCAAGTGCAGGATAGAGCAGGTCTACAAACGGCACCAAGCCGCTCGCCGAGAATACCATGATGAAGGCCACAAGTTGCAACTCGATCACACGCAAAGACCCCATTACGCCGCCGATTATTGGTTGCTGCTGCGGCTGTTTGCTCTTTGTGGTCTCTTTCCTTGTGCTTTCACCGGGTTTCCGATCATGGTCGGGCTTTGGGCCCACTGCCAGTGAGACTCCTGACATCGAACTCTGCTTTTCTTTTACTAATTCTGTGAAACCAAAAGAATGCTGAGCGTTTTCTGGCTTTTCGTAATAGAGGTGCTACTGTTTGAGGAGAAGAGGTGCTGGTGTTTGAGGTGACACTGATGTCTCATATGAGCAGGGCTGTCAAACGCGTCAAAAAAGCACGGAATAAACTGTTCCGTTTTCCGTTTCGTTATGGAATGCGGTACAGAATTCCATTTCGTTAACCGTTCCGTTTTTGAAACGGTACAAAATTCCATTTCGTTAACCGTTCCACTTCAAAAATAACACATAAAACGATTTGAAATAAGGCTGAAACAGTCGAAACGGTACAATCTGGTATTTCGTTTACCGTTTCGTTATTGGAACGGAACAAAATTGGTTTCTGTTATTCGTTCCGTTTCGCTTAACCGAAACGGAATCACGTGTTTTTCTGAGCCGTTGACAGCTGTACATATGAGACCTATAGAAGCTGGCAACCTTAATGTTCCACGTGGCGCGCGCCAGTTAAGTCAAGGACACGTGTCGTCAGAGAACATATAAAAATACATATTGCGGTCGGTCTGACAAAGCGGAGGAAAAATCTTTTCATTTTTTGAATAATATCTCAGGAAAAATCCGTTCTGCAGGCACCGAGGCATGGATGGATAAACTCAGAAGTATTTGGGCTTAAGAATGTTTTATCCGTTTTCAATAAATCCAACCAAATTGTTTTCGGTCTGTTTCAAATTTTGGGTCCAGATGTTAAGTCTGCCAGAAAAGATCTACCAAAAACTTGCCCAAATACTGAAAGTAATGAAAGCAGTCATCGTTTGGAATCAGATCAGATCATCAGACAGCGGGAATCAGTACTTCTAAGAGCCGAATTATATGCACACTGCCGTACTACTAATTTGAAGGATTAGCTATTTACCTTAACGCAGCACTCTTTCCTCTTACTAATGGTCATTTCTCACCACCACCAGGTCATTAATGATTTTATGAATCATAAATTAGTTACTGCTATTTTAATAAAAGAGAGGGTTCGTTAAACTTAATATCAATCACCTAACTATATTCCTACTAGTTATTACTCCCAATTTAGGACATACTAAATATTATTTGAAACCCAAAATTTTAATAGTTCTCTATAAAAATTAATTAACAGATGTATTAGTTCAACTCAGAATCCACCCTCTCAAATGATGAAGAAATTAATTTGTACCCGCTGTGAGTCGACCAATCAGACCCAACTTGCAATCTTACAACAGATGATCTCGAAAACTATATGTTAAACGCCTTAGTATTGGTAGCAAAGCAGAAAGAACAATACATTAAGTGGTACACTAAAGTTAGAAAATACAAAAAGGGACTAACATCAGATGGCAGTAACAAAAGAACAATACATAAAACAAATCGCCTTTATAGCTAAGCATTTGAAGAACATTTTCTGAAACAAAAATAAGGAAAATAAGGTCAGTAACTTTCTTTAAAATTACAACAAAAAAAGTAGCTGACGTTAAGACCAATACTATTATATAACCTGTGATACTTTCACACAGGCAGACTACAAATAGATAACAGCATCAGACGATTAAGGCCCTCAAAATTCCTCTATAAGGTCCAATTAGAGCAACCGGCTCTCTAAAATTTACCCAACTCTACCATATCTTTCCCAACTATCACAAATGATTCAATATTGGCTTACAAAACCTATCTGATATGGTATCATGTCAGACTAAGTGTTATGTTAACGAATGCTTCTATACAGATTAAGAATCCATATGACCCTTATTCGTCTCAGCTACCCAAATTATGCAATAAAGAAAGCTTCAATTTTCTGAATCTATCTCCATTGACCTCACTAAGAACCACACCAAGTAAATGCAAAATATACACCAAAAAAAGGACCGTCTCAAACTGGTACAATGCTTGTACTTGTAGAATTACTTTTGAGCGCACAATTTAAAAAAAAAAAGAGAGAAGGTTGTACCTAAAAAGGCTTCGAATTACAAAAAGGAAACAAACTTTATCTTCACGAAATTACTTCTGTTTCCACCTGGATGTACTTCATCCTGTCATCTCTTCTCATGGCATTGTAAACTGCTTGAACCTAATAATATTAAAATGCATTTATCCAGTTAAAAGATTACAATTGCAAAAAAAAAAAATAATAATAATAATAATAAATAAATAAATAAATAAAATGTTCTTGCAATATTTAATATGATCAAACATGGGTAGAATCTCATTATCTCCAAAAACAATTTCACATTTTAATAATTTCTGAATATATTGTGGCATGAAGATTGTGAACATATAAAATATCATCCTGGCTTCATGTTAGTGTATGGGATATTTTGACAAATTTCTTTTTCTTTGCATATTATGCACATTTGATGTTTGACCATTTTCTCTTTAGTGGCTTTCTTAATATTAAAGAAATGGTACCTGCTCACTGGAAACAACACGGATCGGTCCAATATTGACAGAGACATATTTGCCCCTTGATGATCGCTTTTGAGACACCTGACCCTGATAAAATATAACATAAAAAGCATGGTTCCATTAGAATGAAAAAAGGTTCAATAATTCAATAATGTAAAACTGTGACAGAAGACTAAGAACAAACACATGCTTCTTTACCAGAAAACCAACCTTCAAGCACCAACAAACACTCGGCAATAAATTCAATAATGTAATGTTTACGTTACACAAGTTCACGCATATTAGAAAATTATGTACAAAACAGAAACTTTATAATGATTCTACAGTACGAGGCAAAAGGAAACCTGAGGGATTGGCTCTTGAACGACCGATTCAACAGCTACAACCATTGATCGCACAAAATCATCACCTCCAGTACCAATGGCAGTAAATCCTCTTACTGATGGATATGAGTTTACCTGTTAGTTGATCACAAATATCACCCTAATTAACTATTCAATGATCATAAAGTATCACAAATATATCTTTATTCTTTTAAGTAATTGTATACATGTTCCTCAAGTTCTCTGCAATTCCTGTTCCATGATCATAAGTTTTGACGTTTATCAGTTTGGCACATGAAGTAAGCTTAACACAAGTTTCTAATATCTATCATATTTGTTATAATAAAATCTACTGATTGGACAGATGAGAAACACATTATGCAGATTTTTTTTTTCAAAATTTAAAAATCTTTTCACAACTGAACTTGAAGGGCCAAGAAGCTAAGCTACAATAGGAAAGATTTTCTCAGACCAATCCGTTTTCCTTTCCTTTTGCAAGAGCAAATAATCAAAAGGGGAAGGGTCAGATGAACTTGAGATATGAGACTCAATTTACCCCCACCTTACTCTCAAATAACAGTAACTATATGCGGCTTGTTTACACTTTTGGAAAAAATTATGTGGATTGAACTATGTTTACCCCCCCCCCCCCCCAACATACATACGTCTCCATGACTTACCCTCGAACTTCTAAAGACAAAATATTCAGGCTACGATAATAGGTTGCGCCATTTGAAACATTCAATGAGTTGTTTTCGAACCAATCCGAACGAAGCTTAAGTTCTACACTCTACCATCGATCGCGCGTTAATAAAAAGATATTTATCGAAAGCATATAATTTAAAAACTTGCTAATGTGGAGCCTCATAAGAAAGTTTTAAGAGAGCTGACTTAGGTATCATTTTTGTGAAGCTAAAAAAGGATGTGCAATAATTCTGAGCACTATAACGAGACTTACTAAAATGTAAATGAATGTTGACCTATTTTAGTATACAGTGATTAAAAGTAGAAAAGGGATTCACCTTCTTGTCAAGATCCAACCACTCATTCGTAGAATCATCAGTCACAGTACCACCTAAGACTACATTCATAGTTTGGGCAACCCTTCCTTCGGCCTTGGAAACCTCTAAATTCAACCACAAATTATCATAAATTACTCTCTCAAAAGAGCACGAAATTCACAGACCATAACACACAGAATACGCATATACACACATGTACAACTGATCAGAAACCATAATTCATATAACTTCCATTCGAAGGAAAATTTAAACTAGTACTAAAAGCTAATTCACTATATCTATCTTAAATCTTAAAAGTTAACCAAAATTCTAAAAAATTATAGAAATCTAAACCTGAAATGGCTTTGAGAACGGCCTCCTGAGGTGGGTCCTGATCGTCAGAGGAAGCGGGATTTGAATCGCCATGGCTGCATCGCAACGCAAAAAAGGGCGTCTGGCGCGAAACCCTGACCCTAACCCTAGACGGAACGGAGAGGTGTTGGAAGGAGGAGCGCCATGGTTCCGAGAAAAGTACGGAGGAGCAGCGAACTAGGGTTCGAGTCGCCATGGCCGATATTTGTTTGGTATAATTTTTGTTTTTTAGCTGAGAGCGGAGAGGTGAAGAAGATGAAGAGGTGAGAGAGTGTGAAGCGTTTTGCTTGCTTTCTTTTATTTGGGAAAATCTCACGCCAAGGGATTCTTTGTTTGGATCTTCTGTGGCGAATGCGTATGCATAATATTGTGTAACGAGTCGTTGGCTTAACAGTAGCCGTAGTGTATTGCAAACGTGTCGTGTTGTGTTGACACGAGTTAATATTTTCAATGTGTCGTGTCGTGTCGTGTCAAATGAAGGAATTGGTTAACACGACACGCGTTATGACATGACACGTCTAACACGACATGTCGTGTCGTGTTGACACGACGTGTTAAACGTGTCAAGCCATATTATAATTTATTCACTAAAAATTCATTAAAAAATATTTAAATATAATAAATTATTGAAATTTCATATATTAAATTAAAAATTAATGATTGAATAAAAAGATTATGAATCAAAATTACCAAATTTATAATATAAACTCAATATAATATTATAAATTCTAAATATTATTATTTTTTTGTAGTGTCAACTCATGTCACATGTTAACTCGTGTTCTGTTAAGACGTGTCAATATTTGAAAATTTCCAACACGACATGACTTTGACACGATACGCCGACACGCACGTGTCGTGCTAATTCCATAAACGTGTATCGTATCAACACGCGTGCGTGTCGTACCAATACGCTCGTGTCGTGTTATTTTGGAAAACACTAGTAGGCGTGAGTTCTTTTTGTTAAGTTGTTTAATTTTTTTTTTTTGAAGTTTTGTTTAAAATTTATTTGTTTACGTTACTTAGAAAGTTCGACTCTAATTTATTCTTTCTAATAAAATATATTAATATATGATAATGTAGTCAACTAATTTTTCATTTTTTTTAACATCACCATTACATTTTAATTTAAGTCTATTTCTCTCATCTAAAAAAAAATCAAATATATTTTTCACGTTCATTTCATCGTAAACTTGAGTATATTGAATTTTAAATTGCATACCTTGTAATTGGAGCAGATTACAATAAACTATTCATAAATATGTAGCTCCTCAAAATTTTAAAAGAAAAAAGGGTAAATAAAACCAACATATATGGCAAGACTTGTCAATAAATGAAATATATTTTTCAATTGTGAATTGTGCTCTTTACGTGAATTCAAACCGATTGCTTATTCTGATAAAAGTTAAACAACCGAATTTTATTTGAAGGGTATGATATTGTCAGAATTAGCTAAGAAATGAGAAAACGAATGTGATTCTTCTTACTGAGGATCAAGATGGATAATAGAAAAAAAAAATTATGGTGTTAGATTTCTATTTTTCGGGTCAGATATGATATGATGTAGAATATACTTATACCTTCAAAATAAAGCATGGTCCTAGTCTTTAACATTTGGACAGAATTTTAGTTTATTCAAATGGCTCCAAATAATTTTTTTTAAATGCTGATATGTGCATTATTCTAATTTCTGACTCTCCATTTTAAATTTGATTGTCGGTTCACTGGTGGGACCCTTTCTTTTTCAAGGCCGAATGGCAGCTGATATAAACCCTTCAATGGTGATGAAAATGAATTAATGTTCCTTTAATGGCAGAAGGAAAAAGAGTACTTGCACTGCAGGTTTATAATTGTGAACTGTTGAATGTCCCATTTTGTTTAAATTTACTAGGTTAGATCATCAGTATTAGACAAAAGGTACCACAAAGGTTCACTACGACTATGCCTGATTGGATTTGAGCACATAACGTGAAAGTTTCTACAAAATCTAAAGCAATAGAAAGAGAGGAAAATAAAAATTCACCACGAAGGCGATCGATTGCATACTGTCCAAACTCCTCCAAGCGAAATTCAAGAGAAGGAGCAGATTTGTAGAGAGGAAGAGACGCGGAGCTTCCTGAGCCGTCGGATCCGTTTCTCCTCTGAGATCGGACGATCTCCATTCGCCTCACGTCGGATCTATGTAGAGAGGTGTATGCGAAAGAAAGGAATCGAACTTGCTAACAAACTGTGGAATCAATTTCACAGATTTTCAAGGAGAGAAATGCAAGAGCGCTGTGGAGAAGGAAATTAGGAGTCGGAGCGCGGGAGAGTTCCCGCCTTGGGAATTACTCGGGAGAGGCTTTTTCTAGTTCTCTACAATTCATCGATAGATTGCACTGGAATTTTTTTTCCGGATTCCAACCAAATATTTGGGAGTTCTAGAATGTAGGATTAAAAACGGACGATCGGACCGGAGAGACTTAACGCGCTGAAAAATTGGGCTACCGAACCAAAGTGAACCAGCCCGGTTCCCGGTTGAACCAGCCGGTCCGGTAGGTACTTTAAACACTGGGTTTTCTATGTAACTTCAAAATTACATGTAATAAAATATTTCTATAATTTTAAATTATTTGATAGATAGTTTGAAAAACTAAGAGTATGTTTGGCAGGAGGGTGAACAAGACGCGAACAAGGCAAAGAGGTGAATAAGACCATTATTTAATATTATTTTTATTTTAGAGTCGGTGTTCGGTATTCTCCAAAAATTGAGAATCTAGGAACAATGCTTATTCGGGTAGGTGGCTAGTTCGCGTCAGTGTTTAGTTCGCGGGAATAGGGATTGTTCGCAAACAGCTTAGTTCACACCCACTACCAAACATAAATATCAAATTTATAAATAAAACAAAAGTAAACCAACTTTAAGAAGGCAAAATCAAATATAAACCCCTCTAATCTTGTTTAATCGGAAATAAATTTCTGTAATCTTCAAAATCGGATATAAATCCCTCTAATTATATTTTGTTTGGACATAAACCATTCTCAATGTTTTTAATCATATTATAAATTAAAAAATCAAAATTTAAAAATTATCACTCAAATACCCATGTCCTTTTGCCTACTACGTTTCATCCCACCCAGAATTTTATCCTCCCCTCTCCTGCTAAACTTCCCGGCGATTTCAAAACATTCTTTCCAAATAGTCGATTTTACTTTTTTTTTTCCCTTTCCGAATTGCTAACTAAGTTACACAAAATCTCTTTTGGCAGGACATTTGAATTGAATTAAAATAAGGACAGTTATTCAAAAGTGCATTTAATCGACATTTCTTTCCCAATTTTTTAAAATTGCTTTTATCAAAAACCAAAAAGAGATTGCTATTTTCAGTTCCACTCATTGTTTGTTTCACTCTACATATGCAAGTTAGAGAAATTAGCTCACATCTGTGTCATCTCAGGTTAATGGCGATTGGATTATTTAATCTGTTGATTCCAAAAATAGCTAAGTTAAAACTTCGATACATCAATCAAAATAACGCAATACATGCTCCCAGTGTCTCATGCTCAAGATGTTGAATTGCTACGACATCTATTCATCACTTATACGAGATACTAATTAATGAAAAACGATTTATATATATTAAATGTTTGTCTAGTTGTGATTGTGGTTGGTACTTATTAGCTTATATTATTCTAGGGAAACAATGCAAAGTGCAATCAGAGATAGACCGTAGAGAGAAGAAAAGGTAAGCGCTTGGGCCATAAAAAGAGAGAGATGAGAGGATGTGAGCAGGCAAACATTTCATGGATATTTTGGTCATAAATTTAAATATTTAGATATTTTTGTTTAAAATATAACTGAAACTAATGAAAAGGGTTTATGTCCAAACAAAATATAATTAGAAGGGTTTATATCCGATTTTGAAAATTGTAGGGGTTTATTTCCGATTAGACAATATTAGAGGGGTTTATATCCGATTTTGCCTTTTAAGGATTATTCTAATTATTATTAATTATTATTATTATTATTATTATTATTATTATTATTATTTGGGACAAACGGCTTAGTTATTGTTGTTGCATTACTTATTTATTTATTTATTTATTGCAAGTAAGAGCCCCTAGGCAATATTATAATTATTCCAGGAGTATCTATTGTGAACCATGATACATAGAGGGCTCCGTGCACTATGACCGTCTGATCGGTAATTTTACAAATTGATAAATCTAAATTAACCAATACAATCTGTATATTGAAATCTCATAGAAATCAAAATTTTACAATTTTTAAATTCTTTTTACTATTTTTTTCGATTTTTTTTAAAACTTGCCATTTTTTGCTACAAATTTAGTGTATTTATAACAAAAAATGGCAAGTTTTAAAAAATTCGAAAAAAATAGTAAAAAAAATTCAAAAATTGTAAAATTTTGTTTGCTATGAGATTTCAATATATAGATTGGATTGGTTAAATTAGATTTGAAAATTTATGAAATCATCGACCAAAACGCTAATGGTGCACGAAAGCTTATATGAACCATGGTTCACAATAGATTTACTGATTATTATAGTTATTAATGTTGCATGGTACGCCATCTAAAAAAATGAGAGGCATCTGGCAGAAGGAAAAAGAGTACTTGCACTGCAGGTTTATAATTGTGAACTGTTGAATGTCCCATTTTGTTTAAATTTACTAGGTTAGATCATCAGTATTAGACAAAAGGTACCACAAAATTTATTATGAACAGGTTCCAGTCAAATTTAATCATGATCAATCGAACTGTTGAGCATGTGTAAGAGAACATATCAAAAAGAGTAAAGAAGTTAAAAAATAATAATAATTTTTTTTTTAAACAAAAAAGTTAATTTACCAGTACCAACTACAATACAGAGGAAGCTGAAAAAACTTAAATCCATAGAAAATAAATAATTAACTAAAACTAATAAGGAGAAACAAACAAAGTCAAACCCAATATTGTGGATTTGTGGTACATCCGATTTTACTAATTTCTCTTTCTTTTTTTGTCATAACCACTCCATGTTGAATGACAGCATATAATCCATGGATGCTGGTGCCAGTTCTTACCAGAACATGACCTGAATTTTTAAGAGGCATGCAGATGTAATAGCACCAGTGTATAAATTTTTCATGTAAATACAGGGCATCCAAATTCTGCTATATAAAACACACCTTTTTGTTGGTTGCTTCATTGAAACTTACTAAACTTTTTTGTACAATTGTGTCCAAAAAAAAAAAAGGAAAACTGGATACTGTGTTTCAGAAACTTGAAACTCCAGACATCCATGATACACTGCAATACCCAGTTCATAGTTCGTATGTACTCTAGCTTAATACCTTTCCCTTTATGGATGACTGCATAGCATACTCTTGATATTGATGGTTATTGAACCTTTTCTGAATTGACTCAGCTGACAATACAGTTTCATTTTTAAAATCATTCAAAAAATTGTCAGATTTCTCATTTTGCCTCATTTTATTTGCTCAATTAAAGAAACTCATAATTGTTCAGCTGTAGTGGATAGTTTTGTACTAACAGAGATTTGAGCATATGATTTTATAAAGTGAACTTTGTCTATTAACACGACCCCTTTAAAATTGAGATGTATTCCCGTGGAATTTTATCTGTAGCATACCAAGCTGCATGTAAAAGCTTATGACAGAAGTGCAATTCACTATTAGCTTAGTAGCTCCAACTGGATCCTCTGACGCAGTACTTGATGCTATTTTTATCAAGGAAAAAGAAAAGCAAAAGCAAAAAGGATTCAATTTAAAGTTATTCCTGTGGCAAGTACATAACAGGTGGTGAGTAAAAACCCAAAGAGGAGTTGATGAGAAGATAGGATTAACTAAAGTTTACACATGGAGAAGCTTTAATATTGTACTAGCAAATTGCATTTTAATAGGTGTGCCATGCAGGGACTCTTTATTCTATGTCCCGAGAACAAAGTACATCATCATGTATTCTTTTTTTTTTTTTTTTGGAGTTCTTTAACAAGCATGCAGTAAAATGAAGCAAAGCATTTATCAAAATTGAACTTATTACTAAGATGGGATCATTTTAACTGTACCCATGCATTTATGGTTACAGAACCTCACTTACCAATTATGCTCTGCTTTATTGTCACCTGATGTAAAATTGTCAGTACTGTTTCACCAATATTTGACATAAACATATTTTTTTGTATCAGCCAACAACTGGTACAGAACCAAAGTCACATCATCATGTATTCTTTTTTTTTTTTTTTGGAGTTTTTTTAACAAGCAGTAAAATGAAGCAAAGCATTTATCAAAATTGAACTTATTACTATCGATGAGGACATTTAACTGTACCCATGCATTTATGGTTATCAGAAGCTCAATTACCAATTATGCTCTGCTTTATTGTCACCTGATGTGAAATTGTCAGTACTGTTTCACCAATATTTGACATAAACATATTTTTGGCATCAGCCAACAACTGGTACAGAACCAAAGTCACAGTGCATTCACGTGTTCAAATTAAGACTTCTTATACATTGACTATGTTTGCTTGCTGCACAAACAAAAGAAGAAAAGAAAAAGAAAGGCACAAAACCTCTAAATATCTATCTTTTTGCATAATAAACTGAAAATATAGAAGATATCGCACAGCAGAGAAGAAGTGTGCTACATTATGTCATGGTTGATTCCTCTTTAGACACAATCAGTATGTGTTTACTAAAGGGAAACAAAATAAAGCCACGATCAATATGTGTTGAGTTTGCATAACTGCTGATTACAAAGATAGCAATAAAGTGAAATACTTAATCTTCAGCTTTCAAGCCATCATGTTCTGGTTTCTTATGTAAATGCATTTTTGGTTCCAAAGTTGATTATCATCCCATTCTAATGGTTCATCTACATTTTTTTCAAATTATGGACCAAACTAAAAACAGCTTGAACTTGAAGCATAAATAACCGTTACCTCATTCAACTTGACAACTATACTTGCATAGTAACAAAAATAGCAGGATCAAAATAAATAAAATCCTAAAAATCTTGATTTTACGGACAGAACCTTTGCATACAAGCATGACAATTGATCTCAAGAGAAGCAGTATTTATCCTTCTAGAAGCACTCATCTCTTTCATTCTCTCTACTCTCTGTACCTCTGCACGGGCCCGTTCCCAGATCAGCCGGGCACGTGCGAACTCCCTCTCTGCAATCTCCAGCTCCCTTCTTGCCATTTCCCTGATTTATATGGACCCAAAGACCAATGGATTATCTGTTTTCTTTATATGTATCAGAATATTGCATGAAATCATTATATATAGATCTCATATTATGTAGTGCATATATTAGTCATTATTGTGTCTATCACCCTCAACATCATTATGATGATCATCTATATCAGCCTTGCTGTTGTTACTACTGTTATTCTTTTTTAATTTAGTCTTTACCCTTGCTATCGCTAGCAGTTTTTATTTATCTTCATCATGATTTGATTTATGCCTAGGACTTCTTTAACTAAAATGGAGCTTATTTGAGACGATTTGTTCCATTACATACAAGTGTAATACTAATGACCGACTAATATATGAAACTGTATAGGAGTTCAACAAAATTTATATCCATTATTAGTTCTTACAATAAAATCATTTTTCTAACTTCACAAATGCCACCTGAATCCTTCAAATTTAGGAAAAAAAAAAAACTTCACAAAATTATAAAAACAAATAAAAGACAGGAGTGATAATGGCAGTATGACTGAACAATAGTTCAAAATTAGTTGTTAATACCTGACACGGTCAGCATACGCCCTCTCAGCTGCCGCCAGACGCACTTGCTCGGCTGTTTGCTGTTTCAGCTCTTCCATCCCTTGAATCACTTCATTATTTTCACTGCTATTACTACTACTGTTACTATTAGCATTGCTAATATTTGACTTTTGGCTTCCATTTGGCGGCGGCGGTGGCGATGATGATTGTGGTTGCACAGGATCTATGCTCATCGACAAACCTAAATCTAGGTTTAGGTCCGAATTACGGTTTGGTACAGGCAAGTTGCAGGTAGGTTTAGTTGCTGGAGCTGGAAGAAGTAACTGGAGTTCCTCTCTGTTGCCCTGTTCTTCCATTGTGTAATGGGGATAGAGAAAGGGTATGCTTAGTTGATAGTCGCACTATATAGTGGTGTGTTGTTGTATGGATGTTTTTGTTTTATATTGCTACAGATGAAGGATGAATTTACTATATTGCCCTGAGTTTGTTATCTGCTGCTTAGTGGTAGCTCTGGGATTTCTGACAATCTGTTGTGAAGCTTTATCAGTGCTTGACTTTTTAATTATTTTTTGTACATCAGTTTTATTTAATTGTTATAAACCATGCAAGTGATAACTATTGGATTATGGCAGCCTGATTTTGTATTTCAAATCCGGTCATTTTCAGTGTACTTCAATTTGAAAACGTGCTAATCTTTAAATTAATTTATTTTTTTTCCAGATCTCCACCAAATGTTGATTCTACTTTATATTACAAATCATCCCTATACAAAAACAACATAAGGAGCATCTATTTTTATAAATAGAACATGGTACGTAACTTAGCAAGTAATATTTAAATATGCGAGATAAAATAGACAGAATAAGAATCTAGACTTCCTTAAAAGAACTACTTTTATACAACATATATGCTGAATACAGAGAGCCAAGCAAAAGCAACATTTATTGTACTAATTGGACCCAAAGGATTTCGGCTTTTCGGGTGTTCAAGTCTCTTATACCCATTTGTAGGGTAATTGAAAAAGATATACACAAAGATGAAAGTTCTCTTTCAAGCTTTATGGTGTGTATGTTAAAAAATAGTGAGCACTTTATGGGTTGGAAAATGAGTTTTAAGTTAAGAGTGTCATAATTGTCTCTGCACATGTGTGAGTTGGAGAGGAGTTCAATTTGAAGGAAAAGTAAAGAGATGGCTTTATGGTAGGCCTAGGTTGGTTGTCCTCCTTGTACAAAAGGAATCTTAACACCATAACCTTATTCCATCAAGCTTCTTTGCATACTGGGGTTTCTTTTCTTTTCTGTTGTTTTTTGTGGCTTCGTTGCTTTTTGATCGTGATACTACGAGAGTATTATCCAAAGTAGCATAGTACCTTATCTAATTAACAGTATACTTGTTGCAAATTGTTTATTTCTTCTTTCCATTATGATATTTCACACCTTAACATTTATTCAGATTTAAGAAATTTTCAAACATGAGCACAATTTACAAATCACAAATTTAAAATCAATCATGCATGCTGCTTCCTTTATAACTATTTTTTTTTAGTAAGTGTAAAATACAATTCCATTTTTTTAGCAAAATAAAATTTTGTTGTCTTCATGTATTATAGCTGTCTGTAGCGCACACAAAAAAAAAAAAGAAACAACTGAAAGATCACTCAGAGATTTCTTTTATCTCAAAACAAATGCTACAGCATGGACAAACTATACTACTATAGAATGATTGTACATAATGAATGTTGCACGTTCAAATATAAAATCTTATCCTTAATGTAAAGTTCATTACAAGACGTCATCCGGATAGTCTAAACTCTAAAACTCAACTAAATATATATACAAATATCATATTTCAGAAAAGAATTTATGATCATAATTAAAGAGGAGTAAAGCCGTTCTAGCAAAGTTCATGGCTTGAAAATGAAATTTCTCTCCAATATGCAAAGTTCATAGCTTGAAAATGAAATTTGTCTGACAAAATCCCTCAGATAGAGAAATATTCTCTGATTATAGATCTAGATTAGATTGGATGGGATAGAGAAAAGGTGCTTGAGAATGAAGTGGCAGCACAACTGTTTCCGTGCCATGAACCCTTTTCCGTATCTCATTTTCTGAGGAACCAAAGCAGAGAACAAACATTACCTAGTGGAGAGAAAAGAAAACAAAGAAACAAGGTCACTCTGAGTGAATCTGATCTGAGCACTGTTGGCCTAATTTGCGTATAATTTATATTGTCAGAATTTAACTCATTGGATGGCATGAATATATATTCCCTATGTTTTGGCTCCTCTCCAACTGTTGTAGACCATCTTAGCTCCTCTGGACAGTCAGTTTATATTGAATGGTGCTGATTACATGATATTTGTTTTGAATTGTATGATATTTTCAGTACAGTATTACATTTACATGTTGGAATTCTAAGGTGCAAAATTGTTTCTTTTTGGTTGGAGAGGATCCGGACCCAGTTTCATCTCCCTCATTCCTCATCAAAGTAAAGCAGTAAAAGCATCTCTCTCTTCCCTAGGATGTCAACGGTCAGGATTACTATTTGTAGGAATTGTGGAGATGTTTGTGGGCCTGTGGACCATAAACAATAATGGGCTGAAAGGATCCAATTGGATAAGACCCAGTCAATTGCATCTCTTTGCTAAAGGGTGCGAATTGTCTTTAATATATACACTGATATGGTCATTTCAGTGTGTGTTAGACAGAATTAAGAGAGAGAGAAACTCCACATCATTAAGAGAGAGAGAAACTCCACATCATTTGTGCTTTTCTTCAAAAAGGCACAAATCACCATTAGAGAGTGATTCCTACACCGATTCGAGTGATTTCGGTTTGAGCAGTCTAGTAGGCACTTGGACTGTGAATAGTGTGGTTTCTTATAGCGATCCACCAGTGGTAGGAGCAAGGAGAGCACAAGGAGAAGGCAAGCAAGGCGCTGTGGTGCGAAATTGTGAAAGAAGAACAATCCAAGTCTTCCGCTGTATTGTATGAACTCTGACTTGTTTTTCTTACATTGGTATCAGAGCCATACTCTTCTTTTCGATTCTAATGCACCATTAGAGTCTTACTTTAAGTTCTGGTTGCAATTTTGTGTTCATAAGACTTTAATTTCGTGGTTTTGTATGAAAACTTTGAGAAAAACTCGAATTAGTGCAGTCCAGAATTTGTAAACTCGTACAGTCTGATTGTTTTGGGCATAACTTAAGATCTGTAACTCCGATTCGAGTGAGGTTTGTTCTATTGGAAAGTTCTTCGAGTCTACTTTCCAGAATGTCCAAGAACTCGAAAATCAGATCAGTGTACAGAAAGTTATTGCCGATTTACCGAAAGGGTGCGAATCAGATTATGTAAACTCGTACAGTCGGATTGTTTTGGGCATAACTTAAGATCTGTAACTCCGATTCGAGTGAGGTTTGTTCTATTGGAAAGTGCGTCGAGTCTACTTTCCAGAATGCCCAAGAACTCGAAAATCAGATCGTTGTACAGAAAGTTATTGCCGATTTACCGAAAGGGTGCGAATCAGATTTCTGGACAAGATGCATGTTACGACTCGTGGAGTATAGTTTTGGTCTGAGACTTGTATTTTTCACGAAATTTGAACACAATTGAACCAGAGATGGTATGTATATGCCTGACCAACAACTAAAAGATTATCTTGGTGATAATTCTGTATTTAATGGTTACCTTTAACCAATGGTTTGTTTGAATGGTACAAGTGAGTACTATTATGTCCAACAACCTTGATTATATGACGGTACATAAGGTATTTGTCATACAAGTTGCAAAGTAGTGCATTCTGATGGGTGAATATGGATTGGTAGATGATGGGTCTCATCCATATTCTGTGATTTTGCACAAATTAAATCAAGTAGGATAATATTTCTCGGTCGTGAGAGATGTTTGTTGCCCTAGGCACTTTCGATTGATCGACCAAGATAATATTATTTCTAAGTTGATTAGAAATTGTGTGGCAGAATCTATTGTGTTTGTGCTAACATGCATACACTATGTGTTGTCTCTGATATGTAGTTGGAGATGTCGGTTAGCAAGAGCATTATCAATGACCTCAACCAAGGAGAGAAACTGAGCCTCCACAACTGGGATATGTGGCACAGGAAGGTTCAGTATCTCTTAGACAATGAGGGGGTGCTCGAAGGCATTGAGAAGCACATGACTGAACCCAAGTCGGGTGAGGTACGCACGGAATATGATGCCTGGAAGATGAAAGACAAGGTTGCTCGTGTCCTGTTGTTGAGCAGCATGTCTAATCCTCTAATTTTGCGCTTTGAGAAGTTCAAACACGCTAAACAGCTCTGGGATGCTGTGAAGCTAGAGTTTGGTGGTACATCAACCACCCGTCTACGCCAACTGACACTTAGGTTTGAAGGGTATAAGAAGCGTCCCGAGCACACCATGCGGGAGCATCTTATGACCATGTCAAACATGATAAGTGAGTTAAAGGCAGCGGGTAACAACATGACTGATGAGCAAGAAGTGCAGGCAGTTATTCGCTCATTGCCCAAGTCTTGGGATCATATGAGGCTTAACCTGACTCACAATGATAACATCCGCAAGTTTGAGGATGTGGCTCGTCATGTTGAGCTCGAGGAGGAGCGGTTGATTTCTGAGAAGGGAACCGAAGAAGCCTTTGTGGTTTCATCGGAGGCCCAAAAGAAACATGGCAAGCGCAAGAGAGGAAAGTCCGATGGGGCTTCTTCTTCGGCTGGTGCTTCTTCTTCCAAACCGAGTGGTGCCGGTGGCGGAAAGAAGAAGAAAAACAAGCAAGAAAAGAGGAGAGACAAATCAAAGATGATTTGTTACAACTGTGAGCAGTTGGGGCACTTCGCTCGTGAATGCACGAAGCCGAAGAAGGTAAGAGCCCAATCCTCTTGTTGTAAATCTGATGTTTATGTATCTAGTTGCGCTTTATTGGCTGAGACATTTCCTGTTTGGACTGTAGACTCAGCAGCAACAGACCACATAACTAGGGACAGATATGCATTTGTGGACTTCCGTCGCATTCCAGCGGGTAGTCGACACATATACATGGGTAACAACAGCAAGGTTGAAGTCCTAGGGATTGGAACCTGCGAACTTGTGTTTAATAGTGGACACAAATTGTTATTGCATGATGTGTTGTATGCTCCAGAAATTAGGCGGAGTCTTGTATCAGTGTGTTTGCTTGTTAAACTTGGATTTCGTGTTGTTTTTGTTGGAACATGTGTTGAATTGTATCTGAATGATTGTCTTATTGGTAATGGCTACTTAAAAGATAATTTTATGATTCTAGATACAATTAATTATTCTGCTGCTTATGATTCTTCTTCTTATGTGATATCTGATAATGATTGTAATGTTAAAAAGTGGCACGCAAGACTGTGTCACATTGGTGTGGATAGAATGAATAGATTGGCTAAGGACGGTCTTTTAGGATCGACAGCTAAGTTCAATCTTCCAACATGTGAGCACTGTCTAGCAGGTAAAGCAATTCGAAAGCCTTTTGGCAAGGCTATTCGAGCCACTTCTCCTCTACAATTGATTCATTCGGACATTTGTGGTCCAATGAATGTGAGAGCTAGACATGGTGGAGTTTATTTCATCACCTTTATAGATGACTACACGAGGTATAGTCAAGTCTATTTGATTTCTCACAAGTCTGATGCCTTGAGTTGTTTCAAGAGCTATATGACTTTAGTTGAGAATCAATTAGGTACAACTATAAAGGCTCTTAGAACTGATCGAGGTCGTGAGTACCTATCAGATGAATTCAAGAAGCTGTGTGATGAAAAAGGAATAGTAAGGCAGCTTACAATTCCTGGAACTCCACAACAAAATGGAGTAGCGGAGAGAAGGAATAGGACATTATTGGAAATGGTCCGTTCCATGATGGCGCAGGCTAAACTTCCGATTTCCTTTTGGGGAGATGCGTTGTTAACTGCGGCATATGTACTAAACCGTGTACCAACAAAATCTGTGTCAACAACGCCTTATGAACTATGGACTAGCAGAAAACCAAGTTTGGTTGATCTGCGTCCTTGGGGGTCAATGGCGTATGTTCTAGATTCATCTCATAAATACGGAAAACTTGGCCCTCGTGGAAAGAAGTGTATTTTTATTAGATACTCTGAACAATCCAAGGGTTATGTATTTATTGGAGAGGATCTTAGCGGTACGGTCACAGAATTTGAAGCAAGAGATGCCACATTCCTCGAGGAGGAATTCCCGAGACAGAGGGAGGTTAGTACATTAGAATTGTTTGAATTAGTTCCTGCTACTAAAGATATAGTTTCTCGTGAAGAGTTAGAGCAGAATGTCTCTCGGGTTGATGATTCGCGGTCAACGGCAACAAGCCGCGACCCGCAATTGGGATCCGTGGCCAGTGACTGCGATCCGCAGGAAAGTCAGCAGAGACATCCGGAACCTCGCAAAAGTGCACGAGGAAAAGTACCTCGCCGTCGATTTGAAATCGAGGAAGGTGAATGTTTCCTTGCTGCAGTCGAGGATATTATTGAACCTAGAACAGTTGCAGATGCACTGTCTAGTCCGGAAGCCAAAGAGTGGCTTGCTGCATTAAAAGAGGAGATGGATTCAATGAAAAAGAATCAGGTTTGGGCCTTGGTCGTATTACCGTCGGGGCGCAAGACAGTTGGGAACAAGTGGGTTCTCAAGGTTAAGCGCAAGGCAGATGGGTCAATCGACAGATATAAGGCTCGCTTAGTTGCGAAGGGATACACCCAAGTAGAGGGAGTGGATTATGAGGAAACTTTCTCACCGGTAGTAAGATTTGCCTCTATCCGTATCATTCTAGCATTGGTTGCATCTATGGATTTAGAACTTTACCAAATGGACGTAAAGACTGCTTTTCTCAATGGAGAACTTGATGAGGAGATATATATGGATCAGCCCACTGGGTTTGAAGCTAAAGGGGAGGAGCACAAGGTGTGCAAACTCCGCCGTTCCATATACGGTCTCAAGCAGGCTTCACGTCAGTGGTACCTCAAATTTCACCAAGCCATTTTGTCAAATGAATTTGAGATGATTGAGGAAGACCATTGCGTGTATATTAAACGGTCCAAAGGTAGTTTCATAGTTCTAACTCTATATGTAGATGACATATTGTTGGCTGGAAATGATATGGAGTTGATTACTTCAACTCAAGAAATGCTCTCATCTACATTTGACATGAAGGATATGGGTGAAGCCAGCTATGTGCTGGGTGTCAAAATATCAAGGGATCGTTCTAAGAAGTTTCTTGGTTTGTCTCAAGAGACTTACATTAAGAAGGTACTTGAGAAGTTCAAGATGGACAGGTGTAAACCTTTTGACACTCCCGTTGAAAGAAATATTGGCCTTAGTGTAAGTATGTGTCCCAAGACTGAAGAGGAAAAGCAGAATATGAAAGACATTATGAAAGGAATGTCTTATTCTAGTGCCGTGGGAAGTCTAATGTACGCTATGATGTGTACAAGACCTGACATCTGCCATGCAGTGGGCTTGGTAAGTCGCTTCCAAGTCAATCCAGGTCCTGAGCACTGGAAAGCTGTGAAGAGGATATTTAGATATCTCAAAGGCACCGCAGATTACATGCTATGTTATCAAGGAAAAGATGTGAAACTAATCGGTTATAGTGATGCCGATTGGGGCGGGGACCCTGATGAACGCAAGTCAACTTCGGGTTATGTGTTCATACTTGGTAACGGTGCTATCTCTTGGAGAAGCACAAAGCAAGAGTGCATTGCTTTATCCACTATGGAAGCGGAGTATATAGCATGTGCAGAAGCTGTAAAAGATGCTATTTGGTTGAGACGTTTCCTGAAACACTTAGGGATTGTCGCGGTTTGTGAGAAACCAGTGACTCTTTATTGTGATAGTATGGCAGCAATTGCATACTCTAAAGATCCCAAGTATCATGGAAAAACCAAACACATTCAAATGAGATATCATTTTGTTAGAGACAGATTAACACATAGAAAAGTAGCTTTAGAATATATTTCTACTAAGAAGATGATTGCTGATCCGCTTACAAAACCCATCTCAAGGGATCAGTTTATAGCGCATGTGAAGGCGCTAGGTCTTCGTAGAATGTGATTATATTTGCTACTATATTTGACTTGATTGTTGTATGTATATATTTGAACATGATTGATATAGTTAATAAATTTGATGCTTTGTTGCTTACAAGTTAATTATATTGTTCAATTAAATGTTAGCACAGATGGTAGCATGTCATAGGCTGTGATTGGCTCTCTCACATGAGCAATCGACTCTGACATCCAGGATGTGCAGAGATTAGACTATATTGACCTATTTGCATTCTGGGAATGAGCGTAAGTCAATGTCGCCTTAGTCAAGGACTGAGATGAGACTACAATTATGTGGTCAACATGATTTGTTCCCCGCAATTCATGTAGCCTATTTAGCCAAGGTGAGTGGACTTGCTGGACACTTTAGAAGTGTGGTTGCGAAGTCACTCAGAGTTAGTTACAATGGATGCAATCTAGACCATAGATGCATAGTTTGTAACTGAACTTAGACTTGTACAGTGTTTATATTAAGGAGACATGCGTCTGCTTAAGGCAGAAAAACACTGTAGCATGCATTTCATACTGCACGCGCTTAGCGACGTATGGGAAATGAGTTAAGTGACTTTTATTAGTCAATCCCTGCCTTCTCATTGTGTGAGTCCCATAATATTATCATACCCTTATTACTCTTGACTATGTCATAAGAGAGGGAGCTGATGAATGCTACTACGTTATGCTACCAATGGCGAAGCATTGATACCGTCTGTCGGGGCATTTCTCGGAAAGCTGTCAGTTTCTAATTTAGTGACATGAGTGCAAAAGGAAGGTAATTGTGATTACACCATTTGATTTACTTGTGATTCACTGCGCAGCCAAATTATGTCATTTGGGACATAAATTGGGAATACATGTAAATAATTAGTGATTAAGCATTGTCCAAGAGGGAGTGTGAAGTGCTTAGTCAGGTGTATGTCAAATTAGCCTAGGGAATGAGATACTGCTTTACTTAACAATTTGTTAAATGTCCTAGATAGTCTTAACCGGCTTCCTCTAGGATACAGGTTTGCAGGTATCACTGGTCGCACGGTCCATTTGCTGTATGAATACTTGACTGCAAGAGAAACATCTCCAAGAGGGAGATTGTAGGAATTGTGGAGATGTTTGTGGGCCTGTGGACCATAAACAATAATGGGCTGAAAAGATCCAATTGGATAAGACCCAGTCAATTGCATCTCTTTGCTAAAGGGTGTGAATTGTCTTTAATATATACACTGATATGGTCATTTCAGTGTGTGTTAGACAGAATTAAGAGAGAGAGAAACTCCACATCATTTGTGCTTTTCTTCAAAAAGGCACAAATCACCATTAGAGAGTGATTCCTACACCGATTCGAGTGATTTCGGTTTGAGCAGTCTAGTAGGCACTTGGACTGTGAATAGTGTGGTTTCTTATAGCGATCCACCAGTGGTAGGAGCAAGGAGAGCACAAGGAGAAGGCAAGCAAGGCGCTGTGGTGCGAAATTGTGAAAGAAGAACAATCCAAGTCTTCCGCTGTATTGTATGAACTCTGACTTGTTTTTCTTACACTATTTGAATATCAGTTTTCGTTTTGATTTTATATATATTTTATGAAAGTTTGAGAAAACAATCTTTTATCTGGAAAATTTTTAAATTGGATACTGATGGGGTCGCAACTTGATCCATTGACCACAGTGGTGCAATGATCTAATTAAGCTCCGTACCTGTTGCATCTGTCAGTCAATTTAGCATATACCATCTCGGCTGCCTACTATTCTTGCACCATTTGGGATTTTGGGTTAAAAAATATCAATATATAGTTATGTACTGATGATTTATTCTAAAAAAATAGCTGGGTTCATCTATTGAAATATCTGATTGACCACAAATTTGCATTTGTCACTTGCACTTAATTTATTTTAAATCTGAAATTAAAAAATATAAATTTTGCATTAATGCATCTTTTTATTTGAAATGATATACAAATACAATGAAATGAATGTATCAGGACGAAACTAAAATTTGACCATATACTAATTACTACATAAAAGTAATATGCACTTATTAATTAGAAAAAAAAATTATAAACAAAAGAGAGGAAAAGACAGCCCTTTTGAATTATAGATCGTACCTTGGTTTGCAAAAGTGGACTTGTTGTAGGGTTAAGTTTAGGTGTTGGTCAGCGGACCCAACCCATATCCGTTTGTATTGAAAAAAGGTGTAGATAGATAAAATCTCCATAACATTAATAAGTTATGTTGAGTAGAGCATTTAAATCTCCTAAGTTACTTACTGGGGAGCTCTTAATACATCAATGCAGCAACAAACAGACACAAAATAATGGAGGAGAAAAAGACAACAAATAATGGGAACAAAAAGAAAAGGAATACAACCAGAACTCGGAAGAAATACATGCCATAAAGATGTACAAGGTGTGCTGTTTGCCTTCCAAAAGTATATGCGTCCGATTCAGGAGGTAAATAAAAGTGTTCTCTAATTGGAGCAACATTGTCAGGCAGCAACAGTAGCAAAAGTTGCCCATCTCTATCCGACTACCAGATTAGTTAAGATGCTCTGAAACACTGCTAAAACTGAAAATATAATTTGGGAGGAGATTATTTGCTCTTTATTATTTTGTTGGGTGGCTTTTGAGACTATTTTGAGCCCTGATCTGTTCATAATTTTGAAAAAAAAAAGGATACATTGTTCAACTCATATAAAAAAAATAATTGGTCCATTGTAGAATTGCCTATTTTATGTACATACATATATGTTCATGTGATGGCACCTTAGACATAATTCATTTTAATTTTCAAAAGATTTTATGATCGGGTTATCGGATCCTTGAAATGAAATCCCAAAAACAGCTGACATGAGGTGTGAATGAGGGAGTTGATTGAAACGGGTTATGGGATCCTTGGAAATGCAATCCGAAAAACAGCTGACTTGAGTGAGCTAGTGGGTTGTTAGCAAGTTGCTTTATCTGGAAAAAAGCTGAAGGATCAAAGGGGACATGAAGCATGTGTCCAAGAGAGGCTGCCCACCATGGCACCATCTTCCCTATTTTTGTAGGCAGCCTTTTACGGCTGTGCTGTGCAACTGCCTCTCCACTACCCTCCTCTCCTCCTCTCCAGTTCAATCCACCACTGGAGATCGATGCATCATCTACTTCCAGAGAGGAATGTGTCGAGATTCGTGCCATATCATACTCAACCTCAATAATGGAGAAGAGATAAAAGTAGAATTTTCATAAAGGAGCGAAGAGTGCCGGGTGCAGAGGCGCTCTATTGGGACAATGATTTCTGCATTATTAACCATGGTCACCCACCAAATGCATACTACTACTGTAGTACTGTCTACTAGTGGCTCGGATCTTAGTCTGGATTTTATGCAGCATATGATTGTATCCACCACCTCAACGTGCAAAACTCTGTTTTAAAAGCGAATAATATTGAGTATTAATACATTGATTTATGGAATGTACTTTATAAAAATGGTAAAATAAACAAATGATACAAGTAGTGTTAAAATGAATTATTTATATATTGTTTGTTTCATCTGTCATGTACTTGCAAAGATACTGGGGAAAAAAAATAGTTATTTTTTGAAAAGCTTATTATTGCATGCCATACTTTCTGGCAACAGAAAATCCGGACTTTGCTCAACACTCTTAAAAAGTAATTTGTGTGGAGAAATTCTATTTGAACGCCACTCAATTACGGTCACTAATGCAATCGAAGTACACACCTCATACATGCTTGGGAAGTTCAAAAAAGCATGCAAACAAGTTGGAGGTTATTATTTACCTATTTATGTGTACGGCTGGTGTGTACTTCTCAATTTGGAGGTTTATAAAATATATTTTTTTTTCTATCCCTTGAACTTTGGCAGAACAGTATTTGTTGTCTTAGTTACTGCATTAGGTTTACCAGTGAACATGTTCGGTACATATCAAGGAAATCTGTCAAGAAATAATCTAACAGCACGGTTGGACAAGACAATAATTTGTATAATTTATTAAGTATGTTGTATGCATGCCACTGACACAAAGAAATCCAGACCGTGTATTTTTATAACGTACAACCAAACAATTTATTGTGCATTTAAAAATGACCTCAAATAAAACATATATACAAAAATTAAAAGTGTGTGTGAGATTTGAACCTTGACATTTTTAAGACCAGTCTAACGCTCTTATTACTGACTAAGTCACACGCAAGATAATTTTTTCTTTGAGTAATTAAAAAAAAAAAACTAAAATTGTGATACATTTGTGTAAGTGCATTGAGACTGGTACAACAGGTTTTCATTTTAATTTATCTACAAAAGTGGCACAACGCACATATTCTCAGATTCTAAGGCGGCAATCCCCACGTAGCCTAAGTGGCTGGATTATTGGAGAAAGTTGCCTGAGTGGCTAATCAGACCCACCAAATGGCCCACTGACATATTGGGGCCCACTAGTAGATGGGCCTGAATAGTGGGTGTGATCGAAAAAATTAAAACTAACTTTACTGTTCACTCGAATTTTGATAATAACAGTTAATAATTCAAAATTTTAAAAATAACGTCGCTGGATTGTCAATCGAATTGACGAAACAGCAAAATCCTTGGATCGTCATTCCAATTAACTATCCAAGGTTGGATCGTATTTTCAATTGACGATCCAATTAAATGCATAATATTCAACATTCCGTTTCCAAATTTTTAACATTATTTTTATTTGCAGTTTTTCTTTTAGCCCCCAACTTTTTTTATTATAACAAATATATAATTAGTGATTAGTAATTAAACATAATCGAACCTTCTATAATGAAATATAAGTATACAGTTAAATTATTTATGTTAAATACATAATATTGTATATGTGTATCATTTAGTCTTTGATGGTATTTCAATATGGTGATCAATTTGAAAGGTTTGGATTGACCGATTGAATTTCGGATCTTAAAAAAATGACTCAAAAAAGCCATCTATGGCACTTTAGCCGATATATTTTATATATCATATATTTTATATATTACATACATATTATTTTATATAATTAAAATATATGATAATTATATATACAATATGTATATTTATTTATACATTAAAATTTTTTATATATTAATATCTACATTTAATGTATAACAAAATTTTTTTATTTCACTATTTTGTAAAAATAATAATTTTAGGGTTATCGGCGAATAAATTCAATAAAAATATATTCAATTTTTTCGCCGATGACCCTAAAGTTATTATTTTTACAATATAGTTCAATTAAATTTGTTATTATAAATTAAATGTATATATATTATATAAAAATTTTAATGTATAAATAAATATACATATTAGTATGCACCATAGGATTCCTCTATATATAATTATAAATATAATATACATGTATAAAATTAAATATAATTTATATTATGACATGTGTAATACTTTCATTCGTATTTAATTTTATACATACATATTTGTATGTATATTTAATGTATATAATTTTTTATATATTTATATGTATATTTATTTATACATTAAAAAAGATTATATATTTTTATTTATATTTAATGTACAAGAAAAAAATTTTATTGGACTATATTATAAAAATAATAATTTTAGGATCATCGGTGAAAAATTGAATATATTTTTGTTGAATTTATTCGCCGATGACCCTAAAATTATTATTTTTACAAAACAGTCCAATAAAAAAAATTGTTGTACATTAAACGTAGATATTAATATATAAAAATTTTTCATGTATAAATAAATATACATAGAAATATATACATAGTATATGTATATATGTAATATATTTTAATTATATATATATAGAGTTTTTTTATGGTGAGTCGCGACTCATAGAGGGTCCGTGAGTCGCGATCAAAGCTCCTAGATCTGGTTCAAAATGATCGATCCAATCCACATCTAATACGATCTCCCAATTTGATCTGCTTGGATATTTCAAAAAAATTGCAAAAAAAAATATAAAATTTGGTTGGCGTTGATATTTCAATAAGGAGATCGTATTGGACGGTTTGAATCAGTTATTTTTATTCAGATCTAGGGATTTGTGAGCGCGACTCAAGGTTCAATTATGTTTAATTACTAATCACTAATTATATGTTTTGTAATAATAAAAAAGTTGAGGGCTAAAAAGTAAAATTGCAAATAAAGAAAAAGGTACAAAAGTTAGAAACGGAACTTAACACATTTAACGATGTGCATTGTATTGGATCGTTAATTGAGAATATGATCCAACCTTGGATCGTCGTTTCGGATCGTTTACCATTTCGTGAATCCGAATGACAGTCCAGCGATATTATTTTTAAAATTTTAAATTTTTAATTGTTATTATCGAAATTCGAGTGTACAGTAAAGTTAGTTTTAATTTTTTCGGAGATGTGATAAATTTGGGGCTATAAACTAAAGTAGATGACACCACAAAAGTTATCCTGAAATTTGGTCCTTCTATGGGCCTGTTTGCTTAGATAAAGCCGAACTTGCCTTTCTTCTTTCTTTTCTATTTTGCTATTTTTGTTCCATCGTTTCCAAATAGAAATCAGAAATGATAATCGCCATCGTCATATACAGTTTTATCATTACTTGTCATCGCTTGAACAAAGTAAACATTTAAAATAAATAAAGTGACCATATAGATCATCAAAGTGAATATATATAAACAAATAAATTTTGTCATCTCTTGTTCAAATTTTTATATGCATATTCAACTTATTTTTATTGAATTTATTTGTTTGTATGTGTTGACTTTAATTAATTATATATTCATTTTGTTTCTTTTAGTTTTATGTGTTCATTTTGTTCAAGCGATGATAATTAGTAAGCGATGACAAAACTACTGATGACAGTAATCAATTTTTTATAGAAATACAATAATATAAATTTTCAATAGAAATACAATCGTATAAGAGTATGTTTGGTCCCAGAAAAAAGTAGCAATTTATGCCAAACCAACTTCTGGGACCTACGTGTTACAGTGGTCACGTATGATCCGGTACCACTTCGGATACATTGATTCAATTAGGACCTATGCCGTGGTACAGTGGTCACATTTGGGTCCTTTACCACTTCAAGTTCATTCAATCAGGGATGCAACATTGCAGGCTGCTGCTACAGAGTACAGACCAAGATACGTTTGTGCTTTTATTTATTTATTTATTTGTGACATACATGCATGTCTATAATTATTTTACCTTTCATACTAATGTAAGTTTACAAAAAGTCAAAAATAAAGAAAAGAAAAAAACATATCATTGAACTTTTTACAGATATTATGAAAGTCGCATAATACAGATAGACCTTTGGTAACGACGTACTATATAATGGTAAAATAAGCCGTACCATAACCTCTTGTTTAATTTGACTTCGAGGTTACAATGATAGTAGTATGATATCGTCCAATGATCACAGCAACGCTTGTATACCTCATGTTCTCAGGACTAAAACTCAGACTAACACGCTCGCAGTTGTTGACTCTTCTCTATTCTGGTTTAATGCATTATGCATCCGTTTAGAAATAGAAATACACAAAAAATAACACAATATCTGTTATTTAGGCAAAAGAACCAGAGAGCATCATCCATTCGATCATCCTCTCTTCTTCCAACCTAATTAACGGAACAATACAGAGAGAGTCAGATAAGACCTCCAGTTTACGGTATCCATTCTCCAACGAGAATATTTGGGCTGTCTTTTCACAAGGCAAATCCAAGATGATGGAAATATATATGTTGAGTTTTACTTTAAGCGTGCGTGGCCTGCCCAAGTGGAGAGATTTGATTTAAAGTGTACCCACATTTTAAAGGCATGCAACCGAGATATATGGCTTGCTTCCCGGTAGAGCTGTCAACTGCCACTACTAGAATCGGACTTATCTGCTACCCAAATTCGCGTCTCTATTCCGACACGACAAGTCCTTCGCGTCCACTTAGCGACGCAACCATAGGGACCCCGATACCCTAGCCGCAAATACTCAACATCTGGGTCGCATGGACGCGAATTAGTTTACTGCGTCCTTAATTATGATCTGTGCTGCGTCAACCAAAGGGACCCCGATACCCTCGTCCGACAGCTCATTCGATTCTTACTGCGTCCCTATTTGGAAACTACTCTGTCGACACAGCGACGCCTTCCCTTAGCGACCCAAATAAAAGAATGTGAGAAAATACGGGACCACGTTGTCAGAATAAGGGACCCACGTTGTCAGAACGGGACGGGACCCACGTGTCAGAATACGGGACCCAGGTTTCAGAACGGGGCGGGGCCCACGTTGTCAGAACGTGGCGGGACCCACATTGTCAGGACATGGCGGGACCCACGTTATCAGGACGTGGCGGGACCCACGGTGTCAGAATTCGGGCGCCACGTTGTCAGAACGTGTCGGGACCCACATTGTCAGAAAACGGGACCCACGTTGTCAGGACGTAGTGGTCCAACCTTGTCAGAACAAATGTATCGGTATTCCGATTTATTTGGGTAGGGCCTTTCGAGCTTTTAGTCGGGCCCGCTTTCAGGTTTGAAGTCGGTATAGCGACGCATTTGTTTATATCCATTTCAAATACATTTATACGGCCATTCATTTCTGCCCAGTACCAATTTGGTACCACCAATATTGAACGGCCATTCATCTCTGCCCGGTACCAATTTGGTACCACCACTATTGCATTCTATAGTAGCCCGGTACTTTACCAAAACTAGAACCAGAAAGTAAATTGGCATTCACAGAAAGTAAAATGGCATTCACTAATTCAAAACAAACATGACACACAAATTGTAAATTTCAATGAACTCATTAAATAACATTCTTACTAGAATTCAAATTAAAATGACATTTAAGCAAAAATTCAAAGTAAAAATAGCATATGTTTTGTAAAGCTGTCTAAACAAAAAACTGAACCTACAAACACATGACATATCCATGGTTAGCTAAAGTTTTCATAACCATTGACATATCCATGGTCGCCTTGCTCCTGCGATCCAAGTAAGGCAGTGAATCCTCCCATAGCACTAGAAGTGTTTGCCGAAGGTACACTTAGGTACTCTCCATTTATGGGCTCTTTTGAAGTGTTGCTGCAGACAAGTGGAGGTGCAAAATTCCTATGTTGCTGAAATATGAAGATTGAGAATGAGTTAGCAATCACTACTGGGGGAACCTATTTGTTCATAGCAAGGCTTAAAGCTGTACATTAACATTCCACTAGGCGAAACATACAAGAATGTACAGCTAAAGCAAGTCAACTAGGTACCAATTTCTGTGAGAAAATTTAATTTGGCAGTACCAATTTGATAATTAACATTCCACTAGCTAAAACATACAATGTATAGAAAAAGAAAGTCAACTAGGTACCAATTTCTGTGAGCAAAAGTAATTTGGCAGTACCAATGTTTCCAAAAGAAGGAAACAATGCCTAGCACACAATCATGTAGATCAGATAATCCCTCAAATTATAGTACAGTTAGTTGTACTTACCATAATATTTGTTGGCATTTGTAGGGTTGGCATTTGTAGGGTTGGCATTTGTAGGGGTGGCATGCTGGGTGTTTGGCTCAGTTTTGCATACACTTGAGTGAACATAAATTGAATGGTTGCATCACGTTTCGCATCTCTTCTCTCTTGGTCAGCACGCTCTTGAGCACGCTCTTGAGCATATTTTTGCTCGCGCTCCTCGAGCAATCTCTCTACCTCTTCCTTAGTGTACACTGTCGAGTTAGAGGCTGCCCCCAGGGATGAATAGGTGGAGGGTCTGACTCGCGTATTTGTTGTTGGCATGTTAATTTTGTTGAACAAACTTCCGAACCCATAACCTCTGCCACGATTAGCTTCACGAAATGCAATCCTCCAAAGCATACTCTGAGGTTTGTCTTTGTTTTCTGGATCATTTTGCAACTTCTTAAATCGATCCTATATAAAAAAAACAAACCTTTAACTGATGCAAGCAATAACAGAAATACAACAATTTTAATCAGATTGTTAATTATCAAAATATTAAATACAACAAATGTAACAATTAAAATTGCAAAAATACTCAAATCAGATTTTTAACTGAACCTTACTAGCCTGTTAGAAAAAAGTTTAGACTTAGTAAGGATCAGTTAACCACATTAGAAACTACATTCAGACTGGAAACTACCATCAATTTACATATATGAATATATGATCTTCATGCATTACTTTACACATTCACGAGTTTCTGAACAGATAGACAAATAACAGAAATACAACAATTTTAATCAGATTGTTAATTATCAAAATGTTAAATACAACAAATGTAACAATTAAAATTGTAAAAATACCCAAATCAGATTTTTAATCATGAAAATATTAACTTACAAGTACTTCTCGTTGTGTATCATCATATAACTCCAAGCTGTCGAATTGATTCGTATCTTCCACCCCTTCCATCTGAGTTGTCTGTTGGGAAGCATCGTCACCACCACAATTTCTTTTCTTCTTTGTATGGAGGAGAATAAAAAAGTCTGAATCATCTTCTGGTTCCTCTTCTGTGTTATTATCTATTTTCTACATAAAAATTAAATTTATGTTAGATGTTGTCAAACCATATCTTCAGTATGTACATTTGGACAATGAAATTGTTTTAAATTTAAGAGGCTTACATATTGTTTCACCCAATCTCTCCTATGTTTAAAAGCACTCTTACTTCCTGCAGAATGTTTTGCCACTTGCCCAGAGTGGAAATGCTTCCAGCTTTCACATTGGGAAAGGATACACCCTTAGACCAACTTCCAGGGTACAAAGTACATCATAATTGGCAAAAGAAATCTATCTTTTGGGAATTAAACTATTGGCAGGATAATTTGATAAGACACAACATTGATGTGATGCATTGGGAGAACAATGTTGGTGGAAATGTTGTATACACCGTGTTTGATGTTGCAACTAAAACAAAGGATAATGCAAATGCCCGTAGAGACTTGGAACTTTTCTGTAATCGTCCCGAGCTACATCTCATTGGAGAAAAGAATAAACCAAGGGCGAAATTTGCATTGGATCGTGCACACAAGCTAGAGATTCTCAAATGGCTGAAAGAAAAAGTCAAGTTCCCTGATGGATATGCATCTAATTTGTCCAAATGTGTTAACCTCACCACTTGCACTTTCAATGGGCTGAAAAGTCACGACATGCACATCTTGGTGGAGCGTATACTCCTGGTTGCACTTCGCGACTACATACCCGATTCTATGTGGGAGGCTTTCACAGATTTATCAAATTTCTGTAAGGAGATTTGTGCAAAAGAGTTGGACCCTGTACGCCTCAAACAGCTAGAAAAAGATGCAGTTGTTATTTTGTGCAAACTTGAAAGGTTTCTTCCACCAAGCTTTTTTGACCGTATGGAGCATCTCATTCTTCATGTTCCATACGAGGCTAGAGTGGGTGGCCCGGTTAATTGTCGGTGGATGTATCCCGTCGAAAGGTATGCTCTGTATCTATTAACTTTGCATAAATTAATCGATTAGATCTCGTCTAAGTTGACACCTGTCAAATATAATCTTCTACAGGCGTATCAAAGAGGCGAGGAAAAGAGTTACCAATAAGGCACGCGTAGAGGGGTCAATTGCCGAGTCCTACCTAACACAGGAGGTATCTGATTATTGTAAGTCGTATTTTGCTCATGATTCTAGCTCAAGTGTTGTGAATGACCAAAATGGAAATGGTGACTGCCCTATGAATATCGATGGCCCTACGGAAGATCAGCTGTCTGTCTTCAACTATCCAGGGCGTGCTCTTAGTCGAGGTGAAAAGAAAACATTAAACCTCCAGAACTTTCGCAAGGCAAAACTCTGCGTCCTCTACAATTGTCCTGAGATTAAACCTTATCTAGAGTATAATCCTTATTTTAACTCAATATTCATATCTAAGTTAAGATTCTCGGTACTTGTAGCTAACATTTCTTATAATATTTCACAGGACATATACCGAACAAATCAAAAGGACACGACGGCCAACAAATGATGGGGTTCTACAATCTATTCTAGATATGGAGTTTCCAAATTGGTTGAAAACAACCGTTGAGGGCGAGCCTAATCCTAATCCTGGCATTAAAAGTCTCAGTCTTGGACCAAGTAGAGAATATCTATCTTATGGAGCATATGAAGTTAACGGATTTGTTTTTCATACCAAAACCCATGGGAAAAATAAATCGACAGATAATACCGGAGTATGCATCAAAGGAGAGTCAAATGGTGGGGGAGAACTTGATTATTATGGAATTTTAGAGGATATTGTTGAACTGAAATATCCTGGAGTTAACCATAAAGTTGTCATTTTCAATTGCCATTGGTTTGATGTAACAAATGGTGTCAAGATAGATAAGAAACATGGCTTGGTAGAAGTCAAACACAAATCTAAGCTCTTGCCTGATGAACCGTTTGGATTAGCAGCCCAAGCATCTCAAGTGTATTACCTTTCATATCCATCAAAGAAGAGAAGTGACTGGTGGGTTGTACACAAGTGCAATAGAAAGAGACAGTTCTATTCTGGTGTTAGCAATCCAACAGAAGATGATTTTTTTCAAGAAGACACAACTAATGAGTTTGATGGTTCATTCGACGAAGGATTGGACGTGCCAGATTTTTTGGCTCAACCAGGTATTGTGGACCAAGTGGACCCCGCTGAGCTCTCCAGCAACTCAAACCGCCAATCATCACAGATAGATGATCATGACATTTCAAGTGAGGAGTATGAGGAGGACGATCCTGATACAAATTCAGATGACGTACTAGATGAATGGTATATTTCTTTATATCATATTAATTATATTAGCAAAATCATGCACCTTGTCTGTTTTTTCTATTTATTCTATTTTGACCAATAGCCTAATCAGCTTCATTGTGTGTTATTATGCTTGATTTTCTAATTTACAAAAATTGCCCCTGCCCAAAATAAAAAATGTACTATGGTTGCACAAGCATGGCATCATTTAGCTGATTTACATGAAGAGTTCATGTTTTCTTACTTTTCTGTTAGGCCAGGAAAGACACTTTAGCAACTCTCACCTATTAGTTATACTTGCATCTAACTTTGTATACAAAAATGAATTGCATCTTATTTTGTATATCTTTGTAATAAAGTAAAAGTCTATGGACTTGTTAGTAAAATTTCTAACTACAATTGTCAGACCCTACATGTGCATATCTTACTAGTTTGTAAGAATTGTCAGACACTAACTAGAATTGTATACAAACATAATTCCTAACTAGAATTGTCAGACCCTAATATTCCTATTAGTTTATAAGAATTTCCTTGTAAACATCTCTTACTGTGATATCCTACTAGTTTGGTATGTAATATTTAATGCACTTTGTTTTTCGGGATATATGCAGGTAATGGTGATTTACAAGAGTATCGAACTCAATTGAGGCCTTCTGCTATGTTTTGAGAAAAAAATCTAGTGTGGAAAATGAGTATGTTTGAACTTTCTTAATCCTTGATGTGTATTGATACATAAATATTAACTTCATTCATGAATGTAATGTATGAACTGTTTAGCGTAAAAGTGTCTATTGTTTACTTTTTAATGGATTTGGGTTTTGGGTTGCTATATATACAATGAATGCATTATTAGTATTGAAACTGGTACACATCAGAAAACGAAGTGTTGTTTATCAAATATAGATCCATATATGCGTCAGTATACGGACACATTATAACCAAGTAAATTTAATTTTTATAATTAATTAATTTGTTAATAAGATCCAGTGTTTATTTGTGTCAACTAGCGACTCCAATTATGTGCGCCTGTAAGAAAAACAATTTGCGTCTCTAACAAAAAGAGTTATGCGACCTAACTAATACGCGTCTCTGTTCATGTGTGTCGGCATACCGACGCGAATTACAGTCAGCATATTCGCGTCTCTACACTGAACAAGAGCGCGTCTCTATTTAAAAGCATGTTGCGTCTTAACTAATATCCGTCGGCCTAACGACGCGATTTAAAAGTCCTCTAGCGCACTTTTCCCTTTCCGCGTCTCTATTTAATTGAGGGACGCGAACACGTTGGTGCTGCGACGCAGTAAAACGAAATTCTGGTAGTGTGCGAGAGAACACACGTAATGCCATTTCGTTAATACCAAACGAAACGAGTAACAGCAGCGAAATGGATTTCATTTCAATAATGAAACGGCAAATAAAATACAAGTATGTACCATTTCAACTGTTTCAATCTAGTTTCAAATTGTTTCGTGTGTAATTTGTGAAGTGGAACGAATAACGAAATGGATTCTTGTGCCGTTTCGTTGACAAAATGAAATGCTGAAACTGTTATATTAACGGAACATCAAACGGTATGGGCTGTACCTTGACTTTTTTCAACGTTTGACAGCTCTGCTTCCCGGTATTTCACTATAGACTCTAGAGTCTAGAGCCTCTCCATCAGGGCACCCCTATGGGGATTTGCAAAGGAAGTAACCTCTTAAGTTTTAAACTCTCCGTCAAACTCTCCAACTTATTTTGAAATTAAATATCATAAAAAATTTCTAGTCGGATTTCAAACTTGCGACCTCTACTAAAAATACGGCGCTTTTTGCCACTATACCAGGAGTCAAATCTCCTCTTCCTTAAGCTGATTCATCAACGTCCATATATCTTTTACTAGGCTTTACAACATTGGCAATTTGTACTTCTTTAATTTGATGGAATCTCTGTTTTCTCTGATGTTAGATCCTCCACGGTTGAAAATATGCCCTGATTTTAAGCTGGATGGTTTGGTCTAGTGGTTTTGCTCTATTTCACCAACCAGGTGGTCCTTGGTTCAATTCACGGAAAGAACATTTATTTTCAAATTTCTTATAACAAAATCGTTGATTTCAAACCAACCTTCAAAAATAAAAGAAAATATGCCCTGATTTTTATAGCAGCCGCTCAATGGAGTCATGACTACCTCAAAAGCTGAGAAAATTACATTTGAATATAATATATCGATTTTAATTTAATTTGGAAATATTTGGTTACTTATATAAATTTTTTTCCCTTTAGTCATTGTTCGAACGAATTTCTTCATAAGATTTTAAGAGATGACCATATAATTTTTAATTGAGTCAAACTTTAATGAACTGCTTTTGTAAACGAAAAAATAAATATATCAAATGATGCTACTGCAATAAATAGCTATTGCTGAATTACTTTTTGTTCTATAGCGACTCAATGTACTCTGTTGATCAGGCATACCCAGCTGTAATTTTCATATTCATAGCATCATTTAGTTTTGTTAAAGATGATAATGACAAAAAGACAAAGCATAATTCTTTATGTTAAGAGTATAACTCTAATAATGGAATTGTTTAGATAACTGATTCATTGAGACAATATGTAAGGGCTCGTCTCAAACACAAGAAGTAAGTTCGGTGGCCTACCTTCATAATTAAAAAAAGAAAAAGAAAACTGATTGTTGCAAAATTATTAATGTGTTTGTTTGGGCGTTGCAATAATAACCATCTACATTAAATTAAATACTAAAGAGGAGGAATATAATTATCACAACTCGGATGTTCATTCTTGACAAATAATTTCTCTTATTAATAGCTTATACTTCATCTCCCCCCCCCCCCCAAAGAAAAAAAAAAAGCGAGCCATTGATCTTGTATAGTTTCTAAAAAAAAATTATGTAAAAAATATAATTGAGTCCATTCTATAAATTAAGAAGGCGAAAAATAAATGGTCTACCATGATTACTCCACCTTTTATTTCTTCCTTTTTTCTGAAGATACCTTTTATTTCATCCTTTGATGCATGCAAAACAATTTATTATTTTTGACGTGCTTTAATTATTTCAAAAACAAGATCAACAGTTCATATTTGACATTTGAAGTTTACTTTTGAATTATCAATGAAAAAAAGGTGTTGTCATTATATACATAAAAAAGTGGTAATTGAATAGCATTTCAATGCTGAAAAAGCAAAAAACTTGAGAAAATAAGACCTCATAAGGACAAAAATTCTGAACTTAAGCATGGGTTCACATGATGAAATTTCTGTTTATAATTTATATATTTATTTGGGCTTGCAGCCGATATGTATCTGTCGGTTGGGTAATAATTCCAGGTTGGCCACCAACTAGGCCTTTTTTTTAAACCTTAAAAATAACGCTTTCTGTTACAGGGTTTTGATTTAGTTCGCGTGTTTATTGAGGCAAATTTCTAAACTGAGGCCTATTAAACTATTTGAAGTGCCCTCTCCAGTTTCAACAACCGACAAAAGGAATTGATGGGTAATTGCAGACTTAACCTAGCTGAATTTGACATGAATTAACCACTTTCAAAGAAAAAGTGACATTGTCCTTTTGGGATCAGCGACTGCTAAAAGATCTGATTTCATATAACGAAATTAAGGCTGGTATCCTTGATATTTTTGACGTTTTGTGTATCACAATCACTGAAGGTACGTGACGTGTAGCACAGGAACACAAAATATCTAATTAGTTTTTCATATTACTACAAAGAGCTAAAAATTAAGTATCTAAAAAAGGCATTATATTTCTTAAAATGCTGAGGCGACTATCCAAAATGGAACATATTTTATTCTAGATATTCTATGCATCTGACTAAACAAGCCTTATTAAACAGAACAATTTTCTTTTTTTAAAAAGAGTGGTCTTAATAGTACGAAGAGTATCATAGGTCTTATCAGTATAAGATCGTTACAATTGATTATTTTTGTTAAATATAATTTTTTTTGGGTCAAATTGTAAATCAGATACAAATAAAAGAACAACCTATTGACAATGTTAATTAGTGGTGTTGACCCTCAAAAAAGACAATGTTAGTGGTGTTGACAAAATTTACCAACCGGTACTGGTACTAAAAAGAAGTATGTTATTGTTAGGCAAACTCATGGTAAAAAAGTTCAGACCAATAAACAGGCAAAGTTTTTTTTTTCATTATTGATATATCCAAAAGGTGCCCTAATCAAAATAGCAGCATGTTCATCTTCTTTTCTCTACGAATGAATGAGAAAAGATTTCAGTATTTTGATTTTGAGGGAAAATCAATAGGATTTCGATAATTTTTCAAAGAGTTATTAAGGTAAAATTGAACACGCAACATTAGAAATATGCCATTTTTAGGCCTTATAGGACCGCCCAACAAAACTTTCCAGTACGAAATTGTTGTACCAGAAAAGAAGCAACGAGTTTCATAGAAGAAAATTAAAGATAAGGAATGTTGCCTACCACAAAATTTGAAAGAGGACAAACAAAATTTCTCCCAAATTTGAGTATGGAACGTATATTTTGTATTATATTTGTCTCCAAAGTTCTGTATTTTATCCAAATCTAAGATTATGTATAAAATAACATATATATATATTTAATTATTTATATATTTTTTTCAAAAATTATTGTAGAAAATTGCATGTTTTTGTGCAGTTTCTTCTAACTCAGAGTATACCAAGTCCACCACTGTCTTATTGTGTGATAAATTACACTTCCCATCTCAATTAGCACTTTCCCTGACAATGTTACATTTCTTAATTAGAGAATTGCAGAAATATCTTTTGAAAAAATCAGAATAGAAAAGTCGGCACTACATTTTTGTTATCACTAATATAGCTACTCCATTTCAAGTTCCTGTCAAATTCATTAATGTTATCGGACACTTTGGAAAGTATTTTTTTATTTATTTATTTTTTTTAGATAAACTAGATGGTGGCTCTCTAGTAAAGGACACAATGGAAACTACGTACTGCCTCATTGTTCTCATGAAGGCATTTTCAAATTGAGAATCCGAAATTCCAAATATTAAGATTTTCATGTAACTGCCTTCGGGAAAAAAAAAGATTTTCGTGTAATTTGTTGTACTTCCGTACAATTCCTACAAGATATGATATTGCCAACATAAACGATAGCTGTGTCGAGTTAATTACATTATATTCCGCCTAACTAAATAAAATTACCTTATGAATGCAAACAGAAGGGGGAAAAACTGGCAATTTTACCATACACTAGTTTGCACTAGAATCCTGAATAAAATGGCTATTCTATCTCAAAACATGAATAAAATGGTTGTTTTATTTTAAACAGGAATACTTGACGATTTTATATCTTAACTAATACCTTTATGTAAATCTGTAAAACAATACACCTCTGATTTAATTGCACCGACAACATCGTTCTAAGCTCAGATTATAACGTTATTTTTGTTTGCATAATCAAATGTGCAACTTAAATAGTTATGTTAAGGCAAAGATCCCAAACTTGATATATTTCAGGAGAACAGACAACCATAAATGTGCACCCTTCAAGGGTCTAACATGTAAATTAACAACAATTAACTATAATACATATACATATTCTTTTCTCTGTCTGTTTCTGTCATTTTTTTTTTCAATATGTCTATCTATACTCTGTCTATTCTTTGCAAACATACCCACCAAAAGACCTAATTTTCACTTTTCGACAATACCCTTTTCTCAGTCAAAAAAGGAGTCTCCCAATTCCACCTCAAATCAATTGAGCACAATTGCAAAGTAGCAATTTTCCCGGGCAAATAATATACAAATACCCAGAAAGGAGAAAATGAAAAGAAAAAAAATAACGCTAAACCCATGCAACCTTCTCCTTTCTCTGATTCAATGAGTCTCCTAAGAATATGGAGGTGGACGGTTGTTTCTTACTGATATCTGCACCGGCAATGGCCGACCCGTACCCGACCCACCGCAACTCCTACAAGCCATACGACCCGACCCAGAACACGTACGGCAGCCGGTATCTCCATCTGACCACCGCGAGCAGAGGCATGTGACACGGCCAGTGCCGTTACAAGTGGCACAACGAGGCCGATCCCAGGTGGACATGGGGTTCATGCCGGTGTGTTCCATGGCGTTTTTCACGATCATGGCGCCGGCAATTACACCGATCCCGGCCGCGAGCTGGGACGCAAGCACAACAGGCCCCATTGTGTGGTGTGGGGGAAGGAAAGAAGGGAAGGGATAACAAAGGAAATGGAATTGTAATATATTGAAAGAGGTTTTGTTTTGTTTTGATTGTGTAGTGGTGGTGTGTGATTTTGGCGAGAGATTTTTTAAGAGCGGTTGGTGGTAGGAGAGAAGGCTACGTAAGAAGAAGAGAAGACAGAAGAGGGAGAGCGTGTTTGAGTGGGTCTAGAGAGATCTGTGGAGATCTTGAGATTGTTTTGATTTATATGGGGGTTGTTGTTACTTGTTTATTTGTGGTGTTCTTTTACTATCACTTAACGGTAATACTAGGAGAAAACATTTGGCTGCTCTTGGTGCACATTTATAATATATGGTAATTCAATTGTTTTTTTTTTATGTTCCTTTTAAATAAGCCCCACAGACAGAATCTATGGTCCTACTAAGAATCTAAGATGCATCCCTGAGTTTATATCTTTATCTAAAACCGGTTCTATTTTGCTAAATTCATTTATCAATTTATTCAATTTTAAATGAAGAAGCCTCTAACTAGTCAAGCTTCTTACTGTTTTTGTTTTTGTTTACAAGTGTTAGGAGGAAAAAGTTGACACTTCTGTTTAGTTTTTTTGGAGTATAGCGGTGGGAGAAGCGTGGGGCATTCTGTTTCGCAGAAGACATCTTTTAGGACCAAGTAATATTTTGTTCCTTTAGCCATAAAAAAACTTGGAAAAAAATGGACTGTAACTTGTGTGATGAAAGGTAAATTTGACAGAAAAAAAAGCACCAAATTTATTTTACAGGTGCTCTTAATTTAGTCTTTATTTATTTTTCTAATTATATCTAAGAATATTGTCTTCCTAATCAAATTAGTAGCTCAAGTTCGAATGACGTCTAAAAAATCTTGAATTATATATTTTTTATTTTTTAAAAAAAAAGCGTATCTGTTCTAAAAAACATACTATCTTTATATATATATATACTATCCAATGATTCCCCTCCTTTGTTAAAAATATGCTATAATAACCTTTAAAAAAAATTTAATATGTCAAAATTTGCGACGGTGTGAAAAAAATGTGGATCAATGTCAACAACCGATATATCTAGAGATGACTTGTCTATCTCTTTCTCTCTTTTATTTATTTTTTCATTATTTTTGTATGAAACGACGACGTGACTATATCACCGTGAGCCAGTAAACATTGAGCTCGGACTGAAAATTTTACTCCCTCACTATTCCTCTTTTGAAATTTTATTCTTCAAAGCTAATGTCTCCTTTTTTTTTTTGACCCAAAAATAATTAAGGGTCATGCGCCTTTAGGTTTTCATTGAAAAATAAATGTTTACAGATTTAGCCAGTGGCTAAACCAGTAGAGTACATTACATTACATTAAAGAAGTGGCAGTAAGGACAAAATGGAATGGAACTGAGAATCGCTCCAGCAGATTGAGCGGGTTAAAAAAATAATCCAAAACAAAAATATAAAAAGACCAGAAAGCGATATTGTTATGATAGGTAATGGAACTGAGAATCACTCCTTTTGAATAGCAGTGACTAGAACATATCCCATTTTCTCCAGAAGCGATATTGTTATTTTTGTGAAAGAGATAATTAATTGTTGTAACAAAGTGAGTATAATAGTAAGAGAGTAATTCATTGTTTACAATTTGTTATGATAAGTAGAAGATATGGCATAATTGATATCATGGGACATTTACATGTGATAAATTTCGTGGTGCAAAATATTTAAACGCAACTGAAGAAAAAAGATTAGAAAACTCAATAACACTCTTACGAGTAAGACCGTCAGTTACAATCAAATTTCAATTTTTGATATTCTAACAGTCGATCCAAATTGTTCAATGTGTTCTTCATATTGAAATCTCTTTAGAGACCAAATTTTACATTTTTCTGAAAATTTTGAGTATTTTTTAAGTATTTTACAAAATTCTTAATCTAAACTATTTTGGACCCTTCAATAACAATGATTTTTAAAAAATCTCAAAAAATAGTAAACAAATTCAGAAAAATGTAAAATTTGGTCTCCAATGAGATTTCAATATGGAAAAAATATTGAACAGTTCGGATTAGTCATTGGAACTTCAAAAGTTGAGATATAATCGCGGATGATGAATCCATCGGCCAGTCGTGGCTGATTTTAGTCTACCTCGGAAAATAAAGATGTCACAATACTTAGCTGCATATATTTTATGTCAAAAGGCTAATGAGGTTGCTACGAAAAATTGAATCAGCGGTGAAATACTCATCTGTCGGAAAAAGCTAATATATACTTGGAAAAATTGATAAGTAATAATAAAAACTTTATGCTCTTTGAAAAAAAAAATCAATAAAATATTTCTTTATGTAAGCAATTATAAAAAGCTTAACCAATGTTATAGATGTTCTACGGGCACCTTTATCGATCATTGACCGAAATGAGGTATTTTCGATATTTTCTGGTCGTATGTCTCCTTTTACCGATACCGACATTGTGATTCCCTGTATTATCGGCACCATTTGGATGCGTTGAGAAGAAGGTAGGAAGAAAAAAAAAAGGAAGAAATAAATTATAAATAATTCAAACTCTTCACAAAGTTACACACTTTTTAATACTTTTTTTCACTTCTTTCCTTCTTCCCTTCTTCTCACACCTATCCAAACGGAGCTATCAATATTTCTGTTGGGTACGGTACGGACACTGAGCTTAACAACTAGGGTTGTCAATACTCCTTCATTTCACATGTTTCTGTTCTATTACGTCCAAAACAGAACGGAAATAGAAGAGAAAATAATTTTGTTTTAAAAAATGAAACAGAATGAAACATAATAGTATCGTTTAACCAAAACGGAACGAAGAAATAAAAAATTACAATGGAAAATTGAAAACGAAACAAAAACGGAATAGAAAAACCGTTTCTTTTAATGTAAAAAAACGATCATGAAATTATATTTTTGTTTCGTTATCGAAACGAAACAGACTTATTCCGTATTCGTTTCCACATAATTTAACAGCCATATCAACATGAAATTAAATCATGTGTAGCGCAACACAGGGTGTAGTGCAGCTCCCAACCGTCTAATCTATGATGAGTACTCCGTGAATTATATATACCAAATTGTAAGGCTCAAAAAATTTCACTATTCCGATCAAATTGAACGGCTCGATGCTGCACTACACGGTGTGTTGCGCTACACCGGATAACGATTCTCTTCAACATCTTCTATATATTTTTAGTGTGCGTCGGGCCGTTAGCAAAGATGGTTCAACTTTCCTTAAAAAATTTCTGCCAATAGGCCTACATTAGATGGCGTCATTTTGGTCAAAATTGAACGAGGAATTGTTTTTGGAAGTTTAGACTGGACTCGGTGGGGATTGACAAAAGAATTTGTCGAGAGCAATATACCCACGTGTCATATTTTATGATTGGAAAAACTTCCATGGTAAGACACCGAAGTTGTCACGCATTAATCAGCATCCACAACTTGCATCAGGTGGGTTCATTCCGCTGACCTGTTCTTTTGCACTGATCTTAACGATTAAAAAAAGTGAATGTTCTCTTTTTTTTCAAAAAAAAAAAATAATAATAATAAATTAGGGTTTAAGTTTCTCAATTTATTTTAAAAATAAATTATCTATGAAATATCCTCATTTGAATTTTGAATCTACGACATTTCACTTAAGATCAAGATGCAATATTCTTTATCACTAGATCAAGACTTGGTTTTCTAAAATAAATGTTATTTTTTTAATTGCTTAATCGTAACAACAATTGCGGTGTTTGCAGTTTTGTTTTGTTTTGGTTACATCGTTTCTCAATTCCACCATTGAGAGGAATCGAGGAAATTCGGTTTAGGTCTATTTTAAATTCCATGGAAATCATAAAGTCAAATAAACTTGATTATTTATTATTTCGCCTACATGTCCCTTTTCTGCAGTTAAACGCATTTAAAAGGTTAGTTGACGATTTCTAATTATGCAGCATAAAGACCAGTCATAACTCATAAGCTTGACTCACTGACCATCTTTTGGGATCAATTTCAATAATAGGCAAGTTGATCGGTCCCTCATAAACAAAAGCAAAATTAGGACTCGAGGGGGAAAAAAGATAAAGTCTCCATCGTACTCGTACCTGCCATGTTGCTATCATAACTATTATGATGATAAATAATTAATAATAATAACAACAATAGCAATATTAACAAATACAATGATAATAATTATTATTACCATTATAAATTATTAATATAACCAATAATCCTAATATTTATATCAATTAATAATTATAATTAATAATAATAATATTATTATTATTATTATTATATATTATGAAAATAGATTCAATCAAATATACTTGTTCGGAACAGTTCAATAATATCCATTATTGCAAAAGTTCATCATTTGAATTTCACTCAATTCAGTGTCTAGTCTCTAGTTTCCAGTTTTCCACCAGACACCAGTTGCTCTCCCAGTTTCCCAAGCGCTCATCGCTTAGGCTCCGTTTGGACGGCTTCTTCCCGGAATAAGGAATAAGGAATAACCACTTTTTACCAATAAATTTATTTCTAACCATACAAACTCTTCATAAAAGTTACACACTTCTCAATAAATTTTTTCCCTTCTTCCTTCTTCCTACCTTATTCTCAACGCATCCAAACGGAGCCTTAGCCCAAAACAGCACACACATCTCTAAGCATGCATGCGAACGGACCTGGTGTAGGCCCAAAGTGCCAAACTCAAGTAGGTTCCAACTACCAAACCAAACTAGTACAATATGTGGAAAATACTGATCAGATAAGGAAAAAAAATTTTAGAGATGCACATAACTACATAAGTGTCCTTACCAAGTCCCCCCAAAAAAATGTTAAATAAAATAAAAAGAATTATTATCCCGCAGGCAGGCAGGCAGCACTTGTACGACTCAAGTCATAACGATGTCTGATTCTAGAACATCGGCCCCTGATTATCAAACTATCAATCGACTCCGTCAGCATGGATCCGACTCCTATACTCCTATTTTTAGAACACAGTTGAGTCGACCATCAGGCGGGTTGGACAAAAATTAAATAAATCTTCGTAGGCCCCGGCTGTCAGACTCTTGTAACAATATATTATTTACACAGAATCTAAAACTAGCGATTCCAGATTTCCAGGCTTCCAGCTTATCAATCAAAGCCATGCTTCATCCTTCTCTCGCAAGATTCACTTCATCCTTCCTTCCCTCACAAGCCTCCGCTCAAATTTTAAAACCTCTCATCTCCCGCTTTACCCCTTCAACTCTCCTTCCTTATAAATTCCCCTCTCATAATCTCATTCCTCTACTCCTTTCAGGTCTTATTCCCTCCAAAACTGATTCAATTCTCCCAATACACACCCCCAAAATGCCATCAGCACCATCTCCAATTCCCAATGTCGACCGCGATGAACCAATTTTGGCCCTGAACCCTGATCGATTCTGCATGTTTCCTATCAAGTACCCTTCAATTTGGGAATTTTACAAAAAGGCTGTCGCCTCCTTCTGGACAGCCGAAGAAATCGATCTTTCGCACGACCTTGTACACTGGGACCATACTCTAACTCCACACGAACGCCATTTCATCTCTCATGTTCTCGCCTTCTTCGCCTCATCAGATGGTATTGTGCTAGAGAACCTCGCCACTCGATTCATGTCGGATGTTCAAGTCCCTGAAGCTCGCGCCTTTTATGGGTTTCAGATTGCCATAGAGAACATTCATTCTGAGACGTATTCGCTCTTGTTGGAGACTTACATTAAAGACCCGGTTGAAAAGACACGCCTTTTCTCTGCCGTAGAAACCCTACCTTGTGTGACGAAAAAGGCTGAGTGGGCCCTGCGCTGGATCGAGTCATCAGATACCTTTGCTGAGAGGCTTTTAGCATTTGCATGTGTGGAAGGTATATTCTTCTCTGGATCCTTTTGTGCAATCTTTTGGTTGAAGAAGAGGGGTTTAATGCCTGGTCTGACCTTCTCAAATGAGTTGATCTCTCGGGACGAGGGGCTACATTGTGATTTTGCCGTTTTGTTGTATCAACTGTTAAAAAATAAATTAGATGAAGAACGTGTCAGGTCGATCGTAGCTGATGCGGTTGAAATTGAGAAGCAATTTGTGTGTGATGCATTGCCAGTGGCACTAGTGGGGATGAATGGGGATCTAATGGCACAGTACATAGAATTCGTAGCGGATCGATTGATGGTTGAATTGGGTTATGAGAAATTGTATGGAGTTGCAAACCCTTTTGATTGGATGGAGTTGATTTCACTTCAGGGGAAAACAAATTTCTTTGAGAAAAGAGTTGGGGAGTACCAAAAGGCAGCAGTTATGTCAAGCGTTAACGGGATTGGTGGGTATAACCATGTCTTTAGTCTAGATGAGGATTTCTAGGTATTGTTGGTTAGGAATAAGTAATTAAGGTGCTTTTATTAGGCTCTTGCATTAGTTTCTAATTGGCGAATGTAATGTTTTATTTACATGGAAATGGTTGGTTAGTTCAAATTGTGCGTTCTTGTGAGCATTCTTGGGTGCAGGCAAACTGTTTGATAGAATTACTAATATCCAAATTTAAGTTTCTTTTTAATTGAACACATGGGAATGGTCATTATTTTTGTAATGTTCGATCTAATTTAACAGAGCTGCATGTGTTGACTTGGTAGGTAGTTAGTGATGGATGGTTTTGGCCTTACATATTGCTTAGCAAAAGTAACAAGAGGCTAATCATTCCAGTTTGTTATGTGACAGAATAGCTAAGCCAAAGTTTAGATTATTGTTGTCTATACCTGCAATATAACAGATCAAAAGTATATGCAATATTGTCATACACGTGTGCATCATACAAGCACATAAAAATTAAGATTATTCTGAGCTAACTGTTTGGTATTGGTACTCGGCAAAATCTGACGATGCAACTTGTAGGCAGTTAGTATCAGCTGTTCAGCAATACCAAATTAACCTCATTTACTGTGAAGCTGAGATGGAAGGAGAGTAAACTTGTAACAACAGTCATAAACGAACGATGTAAATGTTATGAATGAATCCATCAGCATTTTACATCGTTTTGAGCCATTATTATTATTATTATTATTTGAGGAAACAACCACTGGGAACAGATTTACTTTAGTAGGCATCTTATTTTTGTGGCCCACTTATTTTTATTTTCATAAAATATTTTTAAACTTGGGAGCTAAAACAGTGAGTGTATCAAATCTTATTACATCTGAAACTTATTTATCCATTAAAACCAGCAAAACTCAATCATTGGAAAGTTAAAATTTCCAGTGAAAACTTTAGTTTTCTAGATAGAACAGTAATTTAAGCATACTATGGAAACAATATAGATGGTGGAATATACGCTTAAACCACCCTAATTTGTCATACAAACGTTGTATCAAGCATTGTTACCACTTAACAATCTCATATTGAGCCCGCCCTATGGACTATGTTTGAGGTTAAAGAGTAGGACTTTATGATTTAGCTATGAATTTTTGGGTTATAGATCCATTCACGTTCTTAGTTTTTAACTGGAGGCAAGGGTATACTAGCATCTCCCGCTTCATGTCTTCCCACAGTTCACCTCTCATAAATGCATCAAATCGGAATATTTATCGTCCTCGATCAGAATTTACAGATACCGAAAGGTTAAATCCTGCGGTAGTTCTTTCAATTAGTATGCATAGGACACGACACGTGGGAACCAATATCATACACTCAAATCACCTTCACAAGAAAAACAACCTATTTATGCAGCTCTTGACGACTTTACGTTGAAAAGTTGCTTTGGTATAACAAAAAGAAACAAAATACTAAGGTGCAGGCGGAAAAATAATAACAAACAAAACATGAGGTTTAAATTTAGAGGAAGAGCATAACAGAGCTGCACGACATTTTTTTTTTAAAACATTTTAAAAGAGTGCTGACAAAAGAGAGGGTAGTTAACACAAAATCAAGATATTATAGAGGACTGCCACACTAGCTCTGGTATAGGTAACTATCTAAGCCACAACTCTCTAACAAATTAGATTTTCAAGACTTGAAAAAGCATTAATAGATCTCTTCCCTACCCTTGATCTTGTAGACAAAAGCTCCAAAATTTCTACCTGTAATATCCGGCGTGGACCAGGACCAATGATTTATATATGTATTTCTTCGGAATTTGAAACGTCAAAACCCCCTACCCTTTAAATTTCATTTGTCATAAAAAAGGGCACTAAATTAGTGATTGCACCTATTAACTTGATGTTTTATATCTAAAAAAATTAAGACCACAGTTATGCCAACCAAGTGAAAATAGAAAAACAAAGTAATTTGGCGTTAGTCTTAGAAAAGTAATTGGCTTTAGTCTTAGAAAATCCAATATCATATTATCGAAACCACAATAATTTGTGTGAGTATAATTATTTACTTTTCAAGTTACTGGAATTATTCTAGTTTTTAAGGGTAAAGTAGACACTATGCACAATAGCTTCAACAAAAGTTAAATTCACCAAAGCTGACAAGCAGAACACACAATACTAAAATTGATCTCCTGATATATACCTCCAACAAGCTATCATAAGATTGCCGACCCCCTGCACTTGCCTGTCATAGTCCAAAGTCTCAAAAATAACTTTAGCTAAGCAATTTGAGGGGAAAAATCAATGGAAAAAGAAAAAAAAAAAATCAACTATACCGCATCATCACCACTTTTGGTGCCACAATCCCTTGAACGATTCCTAGCATGATTTAACTGGTAGCATAGAGCATTAGATAAAAATGATATATCATACAATACAGGCCACAGTCAGAATTTGTGAGACATAAGAATCAAGGGTTAAGATAACATAAAACAGAGAGAATTTGTGAAGACATAAGAATCAAGGGTTAAGATAACATAAAACAGATAGACCAAAATCCAAATTTAAACCAAATACATAACAAGGTTGAGATGTGCCAGGAAGCTCCTCTGCATAAGAAAACAGATATCATATTATTGATAAGTACCACAAATAGGTAGGTCCCAAACTTCCGAGAATCGGTCAAATAGCTAGAAGATTTATTCGCAATATGAGCTCCAAAACACCAGATGATCTGTAAATAGGTTAATCCAACAAATGAACAGAAAAAAACATGTTAATACATGCTGACATGTATTCAGTACTGCCAAAGTTCCCAAACATATCACACCATTTTCTTACTTTTAGCTATGTGTTAATTTTTCAGCTAACTAAACAATTCTTTTAAGTAGAAGCATATTAATTAATCAGGAATCTATTATTAGGACTACAAATTAATATCATGATAGCAGGTAAAAAACTAGAGATGCAGAATCTATAAAAGATCAATAATTTTGATATTATTAAGACATCATGGCTAAAATTAGAACCTCATTTCAACTTGTATATACTTTAAAACAGAAGCATCTAAATAATAACAAAAATAAAATCAGGCTCCCAAAAAGAATCAACCATGAACATTTTTTCTTTCAAAGATGATGTACTTGCAACCTGTTCCATATTAAACAGAAATGCATAGTAAAAAATATCTAGCTACAAATATAACCTAATCAAATGGGTTAAAGTAAAACATACCAGTCCCCAGCAGCAACTATTAACTAAGCCTATGCAACTACGATCATTCTTCCAACTAAAATTAGCAGATTCGGACACTTGTGCATCCGGACACAGTTTGTTTATCTACTGTTTCAAAGACATGTTGTTTTGGGTCATCTACTTTCTTTCTCTTCAGTTCAGATTCATTTTAATTAGTAACAGTAAAGTATAGTACAGCTTTTTACCTAACCAAAATCAGAAGCAAGCCCACATTATTTCATCTCAGACATGAACTTCTCATACTCCGATTGCTCTGGCTGCGGAGGTGCTGGTGGTGGAGGCGGTGGTGGTGGAGGAGGGCCAACTGGAGCTGCAGCTGCTGCTGTGCCAGCTGCCCAAGGTGCACTTGCAACACTCTGTGAAGCATCTGCAGCTGGCGGACGAGGTGGGCCAACAGGTGTCACACCTGAATAGTAGGATGGATAGCCATAATGAGGCTGTGGAGGCGCAGTATGATATGCTGGAGGAGCTACAGAAGATCCATACACCTGTACCGGAGGTACAGGCTGCCCTGATGAAGCAGGATGCATTCCAGGTGGAGGCACAGTTGTATAAGAAGGGGCTTGGTATGGGGTGTAGGATGGTGGGACTGAAGGGGGTACACCCCATGGCACCGGGGCAGGTGCATAACTCCCAGGGGGTGGCGGAGGTGGTTGGGCCATGTATTGTTGAGGGGGTGGTGGGTAACCGACAGTACCTGCAGGTGGTGGTACACCCGCAGGAGGTGGCACCTGTCCAGGTATTGCCGGAGCATTTGGAGGGGCTGTAGTGTATGCTGTGTTGGGAGGTGGAGGCCGTGGAACAGTAGAGGTGGGGAAACCTTGGTGTGGTGGTCTTGGCGCGCCTGGAGGTGCAGTTGCTGCGGTTGGCTTTGTTCCGGCAACCCGGACAGCTATATTACGCCCTTCCAAGTTGTATCCATTCATGGATGCTATTGCCTGGTTTGCCATTGACACATCAGCATACTTCACAAAACCATAACCTTTGCTGGCCCCAGTTAGTTTATCCTTTATAACCTTTGCCATGGTAATCTCTCCAAATGATGAAAATAGCCCTATCAACTGGTCATCATCAAGAGTTGGAGGGAGGAATCCAATATATAAATTACACTCATCAAACTCCTTTTTAAGTCCATTAAATCCTAATCCTGCTGTCCCATTTGACCCACCTGAGGCCCAAGGGGGATTTGTCACTCCTGTACTGGAACTAGTACCATTACCAGTAGAACCTGGTCCAAGAGCTAGAGTTGCACTGGATTTGGTAAGCGACTCCGGGGCACTCCCACCTAATTCAGCCAAGAAATTTTGGTACTCATCATCCATCTTTTTACCAACAGTACCTTTAACCGGGCAGTCAATTGTTGGGTGGCCCCCATCCCCACAAATCTTACACTGTACATCACTCTTGAATGTGGTAGATCTTGCTGGACACGCATACTGCCTATGACCTGCTTCACCACAGATCCTACAAAACTCCTCATCTCTTATTGTACCATTCAAAGCTGCTAATTCTCTCAGTTGTTGCCTCTTATGCTCATTCAATACCTCATCTACAGGAGTTAAAAGCTTCTCTACCATGCCAGCTGCAGCATCAAGTGCTTCTTGTGTGTCGGCCTCAACTAACACATGCAAATCTTCATTCTCAGAAGGGTCAGGTCTCAAATCCCTTTTCTGAAGAAGCTTTCCCTCCTTAACAGATCCCTTTCCCCTGATTACAATCTTGGCACCTGTTTCTTTCTCCATCCGCTTTTGGGTATTACCACGAGGGCCGATAATCAGCCCGATAAAGTTGTAACCCGGGTACTCCTTCATTGGTATGTACAGTTTCTTGTGCAATTTAGGAGGCCTATAATCAGCTGGTGGTTTAAAGGCAGGATTTTTCTTAATAAGCTGAGAGATTATCTCTTGCCTCTCTCTGTTGAGGCGTTCGCGCGCACGAAATTCGCGGGTGTTAATCCTGATACCCATGTTGTCATACACGGGCTCAGGCGATGGAGATCGGGCACCCTCAGGCCGATCATCTAATGGTAGACCCGACTGTAACAACCGACTAATTTCTAGAAGGCGAGCATTCAATGACTGTACCTCAGGATCAAGCTCGATCGGAAAATCCTTCATGAAATCGGGCAAAGTGATAACGGGTTTCGGATCCTCATCAGCCCAGCGGGTTTTGCGCTTGCGGGTCCCACCAGTGCCATCAGCCGAGGATTGATCGGAGGGATTCGAGTTGTTCTCGTCAGGCTGCGGGTCCCACCGACTACGACGACGGCGGCGACCGGTGGAGCCGTCTTCATCGCCACCAGATCCGGATGTCGGCGCGGAGTTGCCGTTTTCGGGATGGTCGGAGGAGGCGGAGACGGGAGCCGTTAGGGTTTCTTGAGAGAAGTTAAGCGGAGGAGGAGCTAGGGTTTCGTTTGTAGAGTCGTGGTTGTGGAAATGGTGGGAAACATCGTTTAGGGTTTCGATTTGTGTAGTGGGGTTCTCCATTGGAGAAGAGAGAGAGAGAGAGAGATTTGAGCGAGGAAGGAAAGAGGCGGCGATAACTAGTTTTTCACTCTAGCGTTCAAGGTTTGTTGAGACTTGAGAGAAATTTATTGGACACGGATCTGAGGTCTGTGGCGACTGGCGAGTCGGTCCAGACTTGAGACGTGAGATTATGTGGCGTATGGAAACTCGCTGATTATGTGGCGGGTTGCTGGCATCGATCTCAAACTATAGAACTTCCAGATTCTTTGTTATTGTTTGGTTCAAAGTCGAACAAAATTTAGTCGGGACTTGGTCGTATGCGACTGCATTGTGTCTTGTGTAACGACTTTTCTAATATTCTTTTTAGTTTTTATTATATATTTATATGCAGCTACTATAGTTTGTGGTTAATTTGGAATTTCAGGAATCTATTCTTCTGATCTTTTCCAATTATTAATACAGACAATTTTGTGAGGTTTATTTTATAAAATATTTTATAAAAAATACCTTATTTTATTGATGATCATAGTTATATGCATATGCTAGGTTATCTGAGGCATATACGATCCAATCCGTACTTCAAATGCACTAAATAGCAAAGTTGTTTTTTAAATAAGTCTTTCTTATTTATAATTCGAATTTTTTTTTCCGAGTTATTGAACTTTGCCTTATATAGAAGTTTGGTCATAAATTTTTGGTGAATCCTCCACAAACTATTTAAATAATAAATATTGATCTTGTTTTATCAAAGAAAATGATAGTCAACATAGCTAATAATGTAATGGCGTAAACATAATTCATTATGGAAATACGCATTACTTTTATTTAATAAAAAATATATACATTCATTTTATGTTGCAAAACCAGTAATGAAATTTTTATATAGATTGTCTTCCTTTTTTTTTATCGTGAATAGTTGATTGCAGACTCTCTGATGTGTTTTTGTTGCAAGAAAAAAATATCCTTTTCCTTTTCAATAAACTAAGAACAAAAAAATAAGGACATGCTTTTGTTGTTTAATTTTCACACAATATCAAGTTAGCAACCTATCTGACCACAACTTTGCAGTTCCAGACAGCGTACAAATAAAATTACGCAATTTTCACAAGTCGCATCTTAACAAAAATGAAAAGCAGAAATATATATATATTTTTTTTGACAAGCTAGGTAGCGGCTACCTAGAGAGAAAAGCAGAAATATTACAAAAGCTATCTGTCGTTTGTTTAAACATTTTAAAGTAGCAAAATTCAAAACCAATCTCATATATTGGGAGCGTTTTCAAAGGGAAATTTGGCCTTGCACAATTTCTTAAATTCGACGACCTGGCTACTGAAATTATAGTGCTAAGTAAATTACCTAATCAAACATTACTTCAAGGGGAATGCTTTATTTACGTCAAGGAAATTTCGTCTAGTGCATAGTTCATTATGTTTTTCATGTGCTTCGAAAAGCGAACTTTGTTCAAAAGAAATTTGTAAATAGCTCACTTTTTCTGCTCGTAAAAAGAGTGAACTATGCACTAGGTTACATCTGGGTGAAATTCCCTGGGCGATAGATAGCAAAGCCCTTATTTAAAAGTACCCAAAAAAAATGTTGAAATTAGTCAAAAATAAACCCCACAAACTAAAATTTTAATTTGCTAGATAAACTAAATTTGACCTAAAATAATTCATTATAGAGAGAACACAGAATCGTTAAAGATATAACATTGCCTCACAGAAAGCACAGATGAAAGGGCAATATTAACTTATTATCCTAGGATGAGTTCAATGCATCAAGCTGTCTCTGAAGCTCCTCCAGGTCATCATCAATACCTCCTGTTTCTGTGGGGCCCACCTGCTCAGGGTAGTTGTCAGCTGTAGGCAGCTCATGCACAAGACCTTCTGGAAGAATGCCTACACATGAACCAAAAATACGAATAAAGACACTTTTTAGAGGGCTTGATTTGGTGTTTATTTCATTTTTTAGAATATTAAATACAGATCTGATTTGCACAGAAATTGGAATAGAAGCATAACTTATGAATAACTTACTTGGTGCCTTTTCAGAGGTTGACGCGCCAGCATCATTGTCATCAACAACACTGCACCGTGTTTGTAACAAAAAGGAAAGTGCTCATATTAAGTAAAGAGTTTGAATCCATTGACTGCATATTGACTTAATAACATTGGTAATATTTTTCAAAATCAAACATAATAAATTTTTAAAAAAAGAAAATAGAATAATATTTTGTAACTGGATTTTGTTTCATATAATGAAATGGTACCTAAGAGGTTACTTTTTTGCAAAAAAAAAAAAGAAAAGAAATAAGAATTATAGGCATCTTGTTGCTCTAATAGTTTGGTTGGGTATCAAATTTCATGCAATTTGGTTGCATTTGCTGTTTCTATCAATGACCTTTTAAATATGGACTGCTGCGGATTTCAAGTCATTTGGTGATTGGTAGAACTTGCATAGAATTTCATCATTCTTTTATTCGTATGATATGTGGATAAAGTATAGATCATATCCAATTGTTGAACTTTAAAAATCCAAATTATGTTCATGCAATCATGCTTATCATGATTGTCAAAGCAAGAATTTGATGACACTCAAATTGCATGAACTTTGATACAGAAAAGAGGTAAATCAGACTAACATGCAAGATCTCAGAAAGATGGAATAAAAGGAAACAGTACCTGATGTTCCATTCATTGTCCAAGTGCAGCGGTTCTTCATTTAGACTTGATGCCTCAGCTTCAATTTTAGCTTTGGCAGCTGCATCTCTTGCTGGTTTCGATTTCATGTATTCTTTCTACATATTGAAATAGTACTTCTGAAGTGGACTGTAATGCTCAAGAAATATTATTCATTATTTTTACTAGAAAAGTATGAACCTGACGATCTACACATGCGGCATTAGAGCACTGTGGGTTTGGCCTCATCTCCATGGTTGGGAAGAAGTCCTTCAATGAATTATATCCCTGCATATTTTTTAAATAGGATGTCAGTTAGCCTCTCACAGAGATGGCTTTCTTCAGAATTTATTATTAACAAATAATGTGCACAGAGAGAGTGAGAGAGAGCTACCAAGTAAGGCGAAACTTGCCCGAATTTTAGCATGTATTTCAAGGCATTTTGAACTAAAAGACCTGCTACAACACCCTGAAAGAAAATTCCACATCTATGTTATATGAAGCACCACAGGAAGAACTCAATTATAAATAATTTAAGACCAGTACAAAATTGACTTATGAAGCACCACAGGAAGAACTCAATTATAAATAATTTAAGACTAGTACCAAATTGACTTGTGAACTTTTTAACAATAAAAATAAGAAAAGCCAAATAGCATTCCAACACCTCAAGCCTTGGAAATATTGTACAAGTCAATTTCAAGTTCCCACCACATTCCAGAGTTCAGTCTGTAAATTATGGTCAAGTAGTACAAACCAAGAAGAATAACCATAATCTTTCCATTTTTTTTGGGTAATTAAAAATGATTCTTTTTCCATACCATGGTAGTGGGGAGAGAGGCAGCACATACACCTTCCCGCTTCAATGTACGCTCATCGACTCCAGAAGCCACAACCTATATGCCATCACAAGTCTAGTAAACTTGATTTAAAATATTGTTTTGTTTGTCTTTGGCTCACCTCATGTGATTTCTAGAGCTTAACTGAAGGCAGCTAATATTTACAGGGGAACTACATTAAAATAATCATGAAGCTAACTAAAAAATAAATATGATTATAGGAAAGAGTTGTACCAAAGGAGGAGCACATGCAAAACAAGCAGTTTCACCTGGAACCAAAAGCTGAATATGACCTGATACTGCATCTTCTGATACACCTACAATATGAATATTTGATAAACAGAATCTCTGCATTATCTCTCTAAATTTGTTATAGATAAACAAGGTTCAATAACTTCATTCATACATTAACCAAAAAGTTGTGCAGCTTTATAAGGTTAGATGTCTGGGCCATAGTCACTCTACATTTCTATTTCATTTTTTTCCCAAATTTACTTTGCGTTAATCATGTTCTTTATTTATTTATTGTTTTAAGTCAGCAACAAGTTACTAATTTTCATAAATAATTTTACCAGACTCCATCCATGTCTGACCGAGCTCATTGCATGCCTGGAAAACAATAGAAAAAACAATGCATAAGATTGGTGGACATGATAGGTGAATTTGGATCAAAGTTATAAGATCATTATAAGCATGTCATGTCTGAGTTCATTACCTGATTAACGACCATACGAGCCTCGTAGTTATCAACACAGCTCAGAACAAGATCAACTCCACTCTTTAGACTATTAACAAAAACATCAAATCCCTTTACTGTAGTTATGTTTAATGAATAACTCTGCAAGGAAAAAGTGAATTATCTAAGAAAATGTAAAGCAGAGATACAAGGTAAGACAAGGATACAGAAAGGGTTTTACCATATCTAATATTAAGAAAGAGAGATGTTCCAAAAACAATTGTCCAATTTGCTTGTTTTGTGTTTAGTTGTGTAATAAGGCCAAGTTAGAACTTGTGTACATTAAACTCTTGAACAGTTGAAGCGACATTAATCAAAGAGATAATTTGCTAGCAACATTTATTTTAACAATAACTTGTAGAAATCAGGGTTGATTGTATAAAGAGTAATTTAATCAACTTGCAAAAGAGAAGCAGGCAAATTGCTCAAATAACTGAAATGTATCAGCTTAAACAAATATATAAAGATAATGTAAAACTAACACAGCAAATATTAATTGAAACAGTAACAACCATAGACACAGAACCACTAATTTCAGATATAAGTATGTACCTCCAACACAACATCTGGATTTATATCAGAAAGCGTTTGGACAGCCGCATCAGTCTTTGTCATACCAACCTAAAACAAAGTGAAGTTTAACATAAACAAGGGGTTAAATTACTACGAACTGTAGTCGTATTTCTATAATCCAAAAGTGTGCTTCTATGCTCGTAAGTATCCACTCACTACCAAGGAGGAAAGGTAATTTATAAAGGAATGGTTTGCATAAAATGAAGCCTAGCTTCATGGCAAATCACTGTTTAATCTGTCCTACAATTGATAGAACATCCTTTTCTGTTCTCTCTCTCTCTCTCTCTCTCTCTCTCTCTCTCTCTAACTCTCCCTCTATACCATTTTTGGTTTTCAGGTGCAATAACCAAATATATATATATATATATATATATATATATATATATATATATATATATGTGTGTGTGTGTGTGTGTGTGTGTGTGTGTACAGATTTTGAAAAGAGAGCTGATAAGGAGTCACCTGATCTGGTCTGAAGAAGAGCCGGTTCATGTTAGCTAACTCAACCGTATCATAGTCGTATAGCAACAGGCGGCCAATGCCACACCTTGTCAGCATCTCTGCAGCTACACTGCCAACACCTCCTATCCCCTAATTAATAAAATTAATTCTCAATATCACACATTAGGCACCATATTGCATTGGCTTTTTTTCAGATAAACGAAGGCAAAACTGCAGTTTTCAGGGAACTAGTTCAGAGTTTTTCTGGTTAATATTGGACACATAACCTAGAAACAAAGGTCGATATGAAAATTATACTTATATAAATTTGTCTCTATTGTATTCATTCAGATTAGAGAGAGAGAGAGGTGCATACAACAATAGCAACTGAGAAATTGCGTATCCTCTCATAATTCTCCACAATACCCATTCTCTGAAGAGCCATCAGCCTACTATAAGGGTTGCTGTCTACCACCTCTGCACTCATATCCTGAATTTACCAAAGTGAAATAAGTAAATCAAAAGAAAACAAAGTACATAAACACCAGCAGTAGTGTACCAGAATAATCTCCAAAAGCTGCTCATACCTTGACTTTCGATCGTCTTGAATTAGATGTCCTAGATAAATTCATAATTTTACCAGCCCGATCTTGTATCTGTTATACAATTCACATACAGACTTCATTAGAAGACAATCGAGAAGAATCATGTATACAAATTCAGATTCAAACATCACATTTGAATTTTATAATGTGGAAAGTCTCAAGTAACATTTTCACCAGAAAATATAATACTTAATAGTACAGAGAAGCAACCAAAAAACCAACGTTAGCACAACAACAACAGAATTGAGTAACTAAAATCTGAGCTAGAATTAACTCACTGCGTCGATCGAATTGAGACAACTGGAAGGAAGCGATTGCTTGAGCGAATCGAGATCTTGTAACAACAACCTCATCTCTTCCTCCATTTCTTCTCCTTTCTGTTCTCCGATCAGAATTCAGAAGAGAGAAGGTAACAGTTCGGGCGTTTAGTTCACGCGCATCACTGGGGTCATGAATGAACAAAATAAAAGCGAAGCATTAAGCAGAGAAGAAACGTTCGGAGAAGAAGGGCCTTGCATGGGCCGGGAACAGATCTACTGGGCTGAATATATTGGGCCTTAAATGGGTATAAGGTAAAGAAACATGATTACTTCAATCAAATCGGAGCTGATAAGTGCAATCAACGCGTCAGGCAATCACGCAATCAGATCTAAAAATAGAAAGGGTGCGCTGCTAAAAACGAAAAGTCTGGCGCTCTTCTCCGACTCGCTCTCATCTGTTCTCATGCGCCTTCCCTCCGCTCACCTCACACGCATCTCTCTGTCGCTCTCACCCCACAGACCTTCTCTCTCGCACTTCGTCGCCCTCAGCCATCGCGCCCTGCCGTCGCCGTCGCGCAGCCCAGTCCAGCCCAGCCCTACCGTTATCAAAATCATAAATTAAATATTATTTACTCCCTTAATTATATTAAAATTTCCCTTACTACTACTTATTTATTCCCTTATAGTTTTTTAGTTACTCCCAAGTAACAGTAGAATCAATTCTTAATGTTATTTACTCCCTTATACATATTAAATACTCCTTTTATACTAGTTATTTACTCCCTTATAACTATTTAGATACTCCCAAACAACGACAGAATCATATATGAATATTATTTACTCTCTTACTTGTATCAAATACTCTCTTACTACTAGTTATTTACTCCCTTAACTATTTAGTTACTCCCAAGCAACAGTAGAATCAGTGTCATTTACTCCCCCATACATATTAGATACTTCTTTTATATTAGTTATTTACTCCCTTATAGCTATTTTGTTACTCCCAAACAACAGCAAAATCATATATGAATATTATTTACTCCGTTGTATATATTATTTACTCCCTTATACTGATCAATTTCTTCTCTTGTAGTAATTTAATTACTCTCGAAAAACAGCAGAATCAGATATGAATGTTATTTACTCCCTTATACATATTAGACACTCCTTTATACTGATTAATATCATCCCTTATAGTAATTTATTTACTCCCAAGTTGTAACAGAACTAGATCTAAACATCTTTTCTCTTCTTAGCTCTTACCCTTCTCGATTTCTACTTCTTTCTTCCTCAACCAGATCTGATCGGTGAGCAGTGAGGGAAGGCGGAGGCGGAGGTGAGGCAGAGGAGAGTAGATGCTGAGGCGAGGCGAAGACGGATGCGAGGCGGAGGAGAGGTGAGGCGAAGCAGAGGAGAAGCTGAGGCGGAGGAGAGGAGAGGCGAAAGAGAGGCTGAGATGAGGCGGAGGCGGAGGCGAGGTGGAGGAGAGGAGAGGCGGACGTGAGGAGAGAGGAGAGAATGAGATGGTTGAGATCTGAATCGGATTTGTTTTTGTTATTGTGAGGAGATCGGATAGAGGAAGAGAGGAGACGGAGTGAAGAGAGGGTAAAAGAAGGACAAGGTGAGACGAGGGGAGCGACTCTATCTGATTGCGTGATTGCACTAGTCTCTGATTACTCTAAGTAATTCCCCAATCAAATGGGGATTGGGGAGTATGACATTTTTCCTAATTTATATGCGTATATTTCTACTGCTATCAAATGGCTATGACCTAACAAATGAGGGACTTTTCTTGTATCAGATGGGTTTTATGAAAGATAATGCTTGAAATGTTATACTTTTTTTTTTTACATTCCAAAAATATTCCACAAAAAATAAGCAAATTAATATTTTTTAAGAATATTGTGACAACTACATTTCCGGCTCTTTACCTTCAAATACTGACCATGAGTTTAATTAACAGAGAGGTAACCAAAAAAACCAAAAATAAGTTCATATTTCACCCACTTGCTTCTGCACCATCCAATGACCAATGGCCTTATTAGCTTGTCATAGATTTAGCCATTTAGGCCTTCTGGACTTGTAATAAAATTAGCCCACTGAAATTCAATCCTAGATCCACGCATACACATATAATTTGATGCATGGTGATGGAGGTGTATTATTTTACTTCTTTAATTTTATCAATGCTGCGATGAACTGTTCCAAGAAAGATTTTAGTTAACTATTATTTGCAAACCAGTTAAAAAAATAATAAAAAAAAGTAAAACGATAAGCTTGATTTGAAACATCGAAACATACGCTGAATAATGCGTACTGCACTTCTTTGCACATTTACTTGGCCTGGTCCAAATTAGCATATTTTTGGTGACATTAATTTTCAAGGAAAGAGGGTTTGCTGTGAGCTGATACCTATAGATTGTAGAAATAGCAGGTGTTCAGGCCATGCATTCACATGTCAAGTCGTACATTCACTAAAAAAGACGTATATGTTAATTTCAGGTATACGTTAATTATAAGATATCAATTGAAATGAAACGAAACGAAATGGAATCTCGCGTAAACAATATTTTGATCAATGCTTTAATCAAGGCATCATGGCATGTCAAATAATCATCAAATCATATAGGCCCGTTTGAATCGTATCGAAATAGAAGGAATAGCTTCTTTCTAGGCGTAAATTTATTATAAACAATCCAAACTCTTCACAAAATTACACACTTCCCAATACTTTCCGCCTAAGAATAGGTTGGTTATCTATAAATACTCCAATTCTAGAGAGCTTTTCTACAGTAACATGATAATATCATCATCATGTCTCCAACTACCATCATCTCCATTTTTCTAAAATTGGAGCCTCCATTTCTAAAATTTCAGATCAAATATAGTTGTATTTTTAAATTGTTATGATCCCTTCAAAAAATTATTTGGTGATAAAAATTTATATGCAAGCTCACAAAAATATGTTGAATTTAATTATATAATTTTTTAACTATAGAATTAGAAAATATTTTAAATAATTTTCTTAATCTCATAAAAAAATTTTCTATTATAGTTATGTTTTTTAATTGTTTCAAGGATTTGGAAAAATCATTAGGCTATGAAAATTTATGTGCTTACTCAAAGATATATGAATAATTTAGTGACATAAAATTTTATAATTATAGACTTATAAATATTTTAAATAATTTTTTTTAATCTCATAAAATTGAATCCCCATAATTTCATAAATTTCAATAGGTTTTTAATTATTTAAAGGAATTTATGACTTTATTTATGCATAAATTTTTATATAAATATTTTTTAAATTATGAAAAATTTATTCATGCCATAGAGCTATTTTTAATATAACAATATAATTTTGTGCAATATAAAATATACAGTATGTTTAAATTTTGTTGAGATTAATTATTAATTCAATTGGCTGCAAAATAATTTATATCTTTCATTGGGTTTAGGATCCAGATGTGTGACTGGTGCTTGTTCTTTAAAACCCTAAGTGCTACATGTTTGGTAAAGTGGAATAAGCTTCTTTAAGGAGGAATAGCTCAACAAACAAGAGAGGAATAAACTTCTTTAAGGAGGAAGAACTTATACCATCAAAATAGCTGGAATAACTTCTTCCATGATGGGTCCCGTCGCAAATTAGTCTCGATTTTTTAATAATCATAATTAATTTGATTATTAATGATAATTAATATATTATTATAATATTATAATGTTTCTAATTGCTATAATATACAAATAAAATATATTAATTGAATATAATGAAATATTATTAATTTATTATTGTAATTATAATTATCATTAATATTATAATTACTACAGCCGACAATTAATATATTAATAATTTATTATTATTATTATTATTATTATTATTATTATTATTATTGTTGTTGTTGTTGTTGTTGTTGTTGTTGTAATTTATCATATAATTTTCATTATCATTAATTAAATTATTGGTATTAATAATATAATTATTATTAAAATTATTATTATTATTATTATTACAATATTAATTATTATCCTTAGGGAGAAGAACTCAACATAAAGAATAATATTTATAATAATAATAATAATAATGATTATTATATTAATTATTATTATCATTGATATATTGTGAATTAAAATAATTTATATAATAATAATTATAATATTCATATTTATAAACTAATAATAGTAACTATTAATTGATATTGTAATAATTACTACATATCTAATTTTATATTTTTATATTTTTATTCCTTTACTTTACATAACCAAATAATCATGGCATAACTTGACATAAGTTTTCCTCCTCACTTTTTCCTCTTAAGTTATTCTTTTACCAAACAATCATGGCATAACTTGACATAAGTCCTGAGTCCCGAGTCCTGAGTCCTAACCCTGGAAGCGAAAGAGAAGTCCTAAGAGAAGACCGGCGCACTCGGACCCAAGAAGCCAAGATGCAGATCTTCGTGAAGACCCTAACGGGGAAGACCATCACGGCATCACCCCTGGAGGTGGAGTGTTCTGACACAATCGACAAGGAAGGTGATAGGGCCGGCCTGATAAAGCTCGGCCCCAAATAGAAGGATATGGAACCTAACCCAAAAGAGGCCTGCAATGGGGGTAAAGAAGCGGAAAAAGTAGAATTAAATAGCTCACCCCAAATGAAGTCGGGAGGACATGCCATAACAAACTCACACGGAGCACCTCATCGAACACAAGTCGGGAGAATCTAGAGGCATCTAGTGGGCTAACGGCTGTCGGGTGACGTCAGCATTCTGTTATGAGAAATAGGCCTATAAATAGAAGGGGTAGATCATTGTATCAGGGGGTTGGCATTTTTGTAGAGAAAAGCGCATGTATTAGACAGATTGTAAACAGATTGTAATCCCCAAAATAATCAATAAAGTTCATTTTCCACTCATTCTCATCTCTAAACTCTCTTACGTTGTTAATCTCTACCAAAACTGAGCTTATCAACTGGCGCCCACCTGAATTCGACCATTGGCAATTCAAAGTTGCATTTGGTAACCTGAGAAATGGATGAGAATAGGAGTGCGATTCAACCCAGACGGTTGGATCTGGAGTTTGCTACTGATAAACTAAACAAGGAGAAACACCGCGTTCTTCACGAAGTTAGATCTGAATCTCAAACCCAGATCGAGCTCTCCACACCTCAAGCACCAGGCGGTACAGTTCATCCACCACAACCAGATCTGATGAACGCTGAGCTTCAAAACAAGCAAAACGCTGAAACTTCAAGAACACAGACAGTGGTCAGCGATTCAATTACGCGACCAGTCAACCTCGAACAGCCAGACAATGATACACCATTAGATCTGGGATCGACAAGAGCAGTGCCAGTTGTGATACACCCGATCTTGCAAGCTGTACAATCTCGTGAAGAGTCAGAGAGAACAACACCAGTTACAATGCACCCGATCTTGCAAGCTATTCAACAACCTCGCGAAGAGCCAAGATTGGAAAAACCCGAAACATCTACAGCAAAACAGAGAAGCACCGCCAATTTAGAGAACCAACGCTCTCTCTCTCAAGCAGATCTCACAAACCTTGTAGAGCAAACAGTGCAAGCAGCCTTCACATCAGTTACTCCAACTCCAACAGTTCAGTTCAATCCACCAAGACCGGAGATCCAGGATTCGCGACAAATGCCAAACGTAACACCTCCTCAAGGTTACGGATATGTCGCTGATCCTCGCCAAAGCGTAGCATGGAGAGCAGGAACACCACAAGTGTACAATGTCGGACAGCCTCCACATATGTTCCAATGGCATCCCACGGGATATGTTCACCACACAATACCACAAACTCACATGACAGACTGGTATCCTCCCCAACATAATACTTATGGTTTTCCTAGACCAGAGGCTCCATCCACCTATTTTCCATGGGGCCATCCAGCTCAATGGGGCGTACATAATTTGTGGAACACCCCTAATCCTTACTCATGGACACGACCACCTCAACAACCCGAACATCCTAGGCCACAAACTACTCCAAGGTCTCCCGAAAACATCATCCCAACAAACCCAAGTCCATCTCTTGCAGTTCCTGTCCCGACATTACCTGCCCCACAAGTGAATCAAGAGCCCTTAGGATCTCGAGTGGAAAGAACAAGGGCACCACAAACGGGTGAAGACAGAGAGGTATTGTCGGGAAGAAACCCGAATAATGAAAGAAGGGAACGCGAAGAGAAAAGATCTCCTAGGGGCCGTACGAAAACAAGGCAGCGCCGCGAACATAGTTCAGATAGTGCGCGTGAATCAGAAGGAACAGGGTCACCACCTGTTGGTGCCCTAGCAAGAAGGTTATACCAAGGGGCGCGAATTGACATGAAAAATTACCTCCATCTTGATAGATATCCGGGAGGAGAAGCTAAAGATGCTCAAGCTTTTGTGAATAGCTTTCGAGCAATGATGGCCATCACACATGCATCCGACAGGGTGATGTGTTTAGTTTTTCCGACAAGGCTAACAGAAAGTGCATGGGAATGGTATTCGCGACTACCTCGAGGGTCAATCCATAGTTTTGATGACCTAACTGACAAGTTTTTGGGAAGATTCGGAGGATTAAGAGCACCGACCATCAAGTGCACAAGCCTCATGACCCTAAAGCAAGAACCATATGAATCATCACGAGCATATCTCGCGAGATTCTCAGAAGAGGCATACAAAGTTTCCGATTTTGATGAGAAACTGGTGCTGGCGGCAGTATTACAAGGTATTAGGAGTAAAAATCTGAGATATGAGTTAATAAAAAAAGATTGTGGATCTTTTCGAGAATTCAGGGAGTGTGCACAACAAGTGATACAGGCAGAGGAAGATGCAGAACGAATGGGTTGGCAAGATGTCACGGAGCGACGCATCACAACGCCGACGAGAAGAAGTTGTTCCCTTTTGCCTCAACCTCGCAATGGATCTCCTTCTGGGAGACGAAGGAATGCAAAGGTGATAAAAGGAGCGACATACAAACTCCACAATTACAGAAAGACGGGAGAGGCATATGCACCTCTATACTCCACCTACCACATATGTACAGAACCCAGGGAGCGATTGTTTAACGTCATCAAAGATAGAAAGGAGTTGCAACAACCTGAACCATTGGTAGAAGCAGAGAAGTTTGACAAGTCGGCTTACTGTGAGTACCATCGCAGTTCGGGACATCGCACTCGAGATTGTTTGAAGTTGAAGGACGAAATTGAAAGGTTAATCCGACATACGCACCTGCTGGAGAAATACATTGAGAAAGAAGGAGCCAAGGATAACCGAACTAGAGAATCTTTCAACAACCAATGGCAACGAAAACCATATAATAACCAATGGAAAAGAACCGACAACCGAAACAACCCGAACAATATTCCCATTCAGCGACAAAATGTTCCGAATAAACCTAGAGAAGAAAACAAAGGATCTCCGGTAGTGATGTTCATCGCAGGAGGGGACGCATCTGGCGGCGACAAGCCTCATCAGCGAGCTTCATACGCAGATCCGAGAAGATTATCTCAACCTTCGCGTTATGAGATATTTCACTTACATGCAGAAGGATCCCTAACTAATACCCGAATATCTTTCGGGCCTGAAGATTGCGTAGGCGTCCGTTACCCACATGATAATGCCATAGTGTTGATGCTGCGAATACATGGCAGACGTGTCAAAAGAATCTTAGTGGACATGGGAAGTTCAGCAGATGTGCTATATTTTAACGCGTTAAGGCAACTCAATTTGGCCTCATACCCCCTGACTCCGATGAACACACCATTAGTTGGCTTTGCAGGAGACACTGTGATACCACTTGGGACAATTAATCTGGAAGTTGAGTTCGGGGAACCACCCAACAGTGTAATGTCAAGAGTAAAGTTCATAGTGGTTAATGCACCATCTGCATACAATGTGATCTTGGGAAGGAAATCTCTGAATGATGTTGGGGCAATCGCCTCGACCAAACACCTCATGATCAAATTCCCCACTAGACTTGGAGTAGGTGTGGTAAAAGGTGACCAACAAAAAGCCAGAGAATGTTATCAGGCAGCAGTGATAGATCAAGTAACACAAATAGAGAAAGGAAATGTCGAGAAGAAAGTGTGCGTGCCCAGTTCGGACGCTCCAGGAGAAGATGTGGAAGAAGTAGAGTTGAGTGAGGGAATAACTACTAAACTTGGGACGGCGCTCGGGGCCAAGGACAGAGAATTAGTGAAGAACTGTCTTAAGAGAAACCAAGAGATTTTTGTCGCTGAGGGAGGGCAGATGCCGGGTATTAAGAGGGAGATTGCGGAACACAAAATCAAGCTCTTCCCAAATGCCAGACCAGTGCATCAAAAGAAAAGAAAGTTCGGACCCGAACGTAGAACGATAATTGAGGAGGAGGTGCAAAGGTTACTCGCAGCTGGGTTTATTCGCGAGTTCAAATGCCCTGCTTGGTTAGCCAATCCAGTGGTGGTTCCAAAACCTAACAACAAGTGGAGAGTGTGCATTGATTTCACTGACCTCAACAAAGCATGTCCGAAAGATCCTTTCCCATTGCCGAACATTGATGCATTAGTGGATTCGACGGCGGGTTTTTCTCACTTGAGCATTGTTGATGCCAACGCGGGATATCATCAGATTAAAATGTGTACCGAAGATGAAGAAAAAACCAGTTTCCTTACAGAAAAAGGGATCTATTGTTACAAGGTCATGCCTTTTGGTCTGAAGAATGCAGGAGCAGAATATCAAAGGATGGTGAACAAGTTGTTTCAAGGAGAAATTGGGAAGATTATGGAAGCATATGTCGATGACATGGTGATCAAAAGCTGTTCGGGGGAAGAACATGTACAACACTTGGAAAGAGTGTTCGCGAAAATGAAAGAAGTCGGAATGCGATTAAACCCAAAGACGAGTTTTTTCTGTCTCGGAAGTGGAAAGTTTTTAGGGTTTATCGTATCCGAAAGAGGCATAGAAGTCCATCCAAGCAAGTGTCAGGCGATCGCGAACATGGAACCACCAAAAACAGTCAAAGAGGTGCAAGAATTAACTGGGCGAATAGCTGCCCTAAACAGATTCATTTCAAAGTCAGCCGAAGTGTGTCAACCTTTTTTCCAAACAATCAGGAAAAACAAGAAGTTCCAATGGACAGTGGAATGTCAAGATGCCTTTGAAAGGATAAAAAAATACTTAGCCACACCACCGACAATCAGTAGACCTGTGAAAGGGGAAACTCTCTATCTTTATGTGGCAACTTCCGAAACGGCTGTGAGTGCAGCTCTCATCAGGATTGAAGAAAACCAACAAAAACCTGTCTATTTCGTATCTCGCATTCTGCGAGATGCTGAGATAAGATACCCTCCTGTTGAAAAAGTAGCGTTCGCGGTCATGATAGCATCCAGGAAACTCAAACCGTATTTTCAGGCACACCCCATCAAAGTGCTCACCGACATGCCTCTTCGAAAAGCTTTGGGACAGCTTGATGTAGCAGGGCGGATGTTAAAATGGGCAGTAGAGTTGTCCGAATATGATGTGAGTTTCGAACCAAGGACAGCATACAAAGGACAAATTCTTGCCGACTTCATAGTTGAGTGCACAGCTAGACAAACTGAAAATCCCAAGGAAGAAGTGTGGGAAGTATTCGTGGATGGGGCAGCTTCTGAGAAGGGTTCGGGTGTTGGCGTTGAAATAAAAGGACCGAAAGGCGAGAAATTTCATTATGCGATACATTTGACTTTCGAGGTATCCAACAATGTCGCAGAATATGAGGCGTTGCTGGCAGGTATGCGACTTATGGAGGCAATCGGAGCAAGAAGTGTGCGTTTCTACATGGATTCGCAGCTGGTCGTAAACCAGATCAAATGAGAATATGCAGCAATAAATGAAAGGCTAGCCCTATACTTGGAGAAGGTGAAAACAGTGTTAGCTGCCTTTGAAAGTGCTTCTGTAGAGTACGTGCCACGGACTCAAAATGAAACAGCCGATGCTCTGTCTAAAATTGCTAAAGAAAGCGATCTAGATCGAGAAAAACCCATTATTATGTTGGAAGTGCCACATCCCAGCATTGATGTTCTCGCATTCGAAGTGTATATCGTGGAGGCAGGAAAGGAATGGTATGCTTTGTTATGGAATTTTCTCAAAGAAGGAAAACTCCCAGAAGATGACAAGGTTGCCCGAAAAGTCAAGCGGTGGGCTCTCGAATTCACTATCCGAGATGGTCTATTATTGAAAAAAGGATACGGAATATCCTGGCTCACATGTGTTGGGAGAGCAAAAGCGGACGAAATTATTGCCGAAGTGAACGAAGGGATATGCAGTAGCCATCAAGGAATAACTTCGCTAGGAAGGAGGATCGTTAGAGCAGGGTTTTAGTGGCCTTCCTTGAAGAAAGATGTAGAGACATATGTTCGCAGATGCGAAAAATGCCAATTCCACGCCCGCATACCGAGACAACCACCTCATCCGATGCAATCCATCTCCAGTTCATGGCCGTTCGATGTGTGGGGGCTAGATTTGTTGGGGCCTTTCCCTCAAGGACATGGAAATGTTAAATTCCTAGTGGTGGCCGTGGAATATTTCACCAAATGGATCGAAGCCAAACCCCTGGCAACCATCACGTCGCAAAAAATAGTGGACTTCGCGAGACACCAGATCGTGTATAGATATGGGATCCCACATACCTTCATCTCCGACAATGGTACACAGTTTACTGGCGCCCCATTCCAGGATTTTTGCAAAGGACTAGGCATCCGATCGTGTACCTCCTCGGTCTGTCATCCCCAATCTAATGGTTTAGCTGAGATTTCCAACCGAACTATATTGGAAGGACTGAAGAGGAAAATTGAAGGCAGCAAGAATACTTGGCCTGAGTATCTCGATGAAATCTTATGGGCCTACCGTACCACACCTCGCTCTTCCACAGGCCGTTCACCTTTTTCCATGATTTATGGAATGGAGGCTGTCACACCTATGGAAGCAGTACACCCTACTTTGAGAACGAAGTCATATACTTGGGAGAAGAATGGAACTCGAAGGGAAGAAGATTTGGAGACCATTTACGAGTTGAGGGAGGAAGCTCGAGTGAAGATGGAAGAGTATCAGAGAAGAATGCGAAGGGGCTTCGATAGGAAAGTCGCTCCCAAACATTTCCAACCAGGTGACTGGGTGCTCAGGAAGATCGAAGCCACAGGTAAACAAGTGGGGAAACTTGATCCCGTGTGGGAAGGCCCATTCGAGATCATCAAGTCTATTGAAGGCATGGCTTATCATCTCAGGGACATGAGAGGCAAACGCATTCCAAATGCTTGGAACGCTGCCCATCTCAGAAAGTTTTACGTTTAGAGGGGATAGAAGTCGACCAATACCGTAGCCGGTCTCTTCGTGTCCGAGTTGTTTTATGTTTTCGTTTTTGTTGTTTTAGATAAGAACAAGAACCAGACCAATACCGTAGCCGGTCTCTTCGCGTCCGAGTTGTTTTTAGGTTTTCGTTTTTAGTGGTAATGAATAAAACAAGAACCAGACCAGTATCGTAGTTGGGTCTTTTTTGTTCTTAGTTGGGGTATTAAGGCCCTTGTATCTCAATATAATTTTCATTTATAAATGAAGAGTTTGCTTTTTATCTGATCCTCGCTTTCTTGACAAAAAAAAAAATAAATAATAATAAAAAAAAAAGTCGTGACCCTCCTCGAGAGAACTCTCGGAGTAAGCGCATATAAAAAAAATAAAAAAAAATAAAGTCGTGACCCTCCTCGAGAGAATTCTCGGAGTAAGCGCATGAAAAATAAAGTCGTAACCCTCCTCGAGAGAATTTATCGGAGTAAGCGCATGAAAAAAATAAAGTCGTGAACCTCCTCGAGAGAATTCTCGGAGTAAGCGCATGAAAAAATAAAGTCGTGACCCTCCTCGAGAGAATTCTCGGAGTAAGCGCATGAAAAAAATAAAGTCGTGACTCTCCTCGAGAGAATTCTCGGAGTAAGCGCATGAAAAAAATAAAGTCGTGACCCTCCTCGAGAGAATTCTCGGAGTAAGCGCATGAAAAAAAATAAAGTCGTGACCCTCCTCGAGAGAATTCTCGGAGTAAGCGCATGAAAAAAATAAAGTCGTGGCCCTCCTCGAGAGAATTCTCGGAGTAAGCGCATGAAAAAATAAAGTCGTGACCCTCCTCGAGAGAATTCTCGGAGTAAGAGCATGAAAAAATAAAGTCGTGACCCTCCTCGAGAGAATTCTCGGAGTAAGCGCATGAAAAAATAAAGTCGTGACCCTCCTCGAGAGAATTCTCGGAGTAAACGCATGAAAAAAAAAATAAAGTCGTGACCCTCCTCGAGAGAATTCTCGGAGTAAGCGCATGAAAAAATAAAGTCGTGACCCTCATCGAGAGAATTCTCGGAGTAAGCGCATGAAAAAATAAAGTCGGGAAAAGCTGACAAATAACTGTACTTTGTTTGTACTTGGAAATAAAGACAAAAACTGGGCGAAACTGACAATAAATGCTGACAATTAATACAGTTGGTTGGCAGTTAGCTGAAAAAAAGCTATAAATAGAACCCATCGTCTTCCCCAAAGGAGGCACCAGAACACGTTCACCAAGCTTGAAGTCAACAATGGCAAAAAGAAAAAAAAAGAAAAAAAAAATATACTCCACTAAAATAAGAGGAAATTTAGGAGGATAGCTGAGAAGGAATCGGAGATTTAGGTGGATAGCTGATGTAAAGCAAATTACTCACATCAGATATTCACCAATCTTCGGTTCCGAACATCCCCGAAACACCTGGATCCAGTGAATTCAGGAGCGGCTTTGTTATCTCAGTCGTTCCGAATCCAACAGATCGAATTTGTTTCGGGTGATGGAAGTCTCCCCAGTCTTAGGAGATTGTTTTCTAAGGCTAGGAAGATTTATTAACTAGCCCGGGGTTGTTAGTGTTAGATGACCCAAATCACTTCTTTCTGAGGATTGTCCGTGAATATATACAGGAAGAGAGTCAAGAAGAATTATCCTCGGTGCAGTTAGCAATAGTTAGAAAATATATTTCCTTGAGAACGTATCTCAGAATTAATGTATCTTATATTTCCTTGAGAACGTATCTCGGAATTAATGTATCTTATATTTCCTTGAGAATGTATCTCGGAATTAATGTATCTTTTATTTTCTTGAGAATGTATCTCGGATTTAATGCATCTTTTGTTTCCTTAAAAATGTATCTCGGAGTTAACGTATTTTTTATTTTTATTTGTCCTTGAAAATATATCTCGGAGTTAGTATACTTGTTAATTGTGAGAACAAGTCTCGAAACTAAGCTGCAAAAGATATACCCAGATGATATTGTTAACATCTCGCAAAAAAAAAAAAAAAAAGAAAAGTAATTAGGAGAGAGTAGAGACAACTAAAGCAAAAGAAGTCACGATTTTCATTTCAGACAAAGCACCATATTACATCAAAAGTCACATCACCAAAACCTTAATTCGCTAGACCCCAGCTATACCTAAGAAACATAATAAAATACTAGCCTATCCAGATCCCGAATTATCTTCGTCATCTACAGGCTTCGGAACATCTGCAGGCCAAGGCACTTGTTCTTCAGACCATGGATACCGAGGAGCAAACATCTCTTCCAAAACATCAATGGTACCCGATAACACATTTCCATCTGGGCCTAAAAGTCGATCATCAGAACGACGCCAGCGGCACTCGGCAACGGGAGGAAGATGGGGAATTTCACTAGCGGCAAGAAGTCCAAACTCTTCATCTGTAATCGGGTAGGACCATTGGAGCCCGCGACATACTCAAAGTAAAACACTTCTGAGAACTGACGCCGACTGCATTCCAGCAGCCCTTTTGAAGGCACGAGAACGAAGGAAAGAAGGAAGAAGTTCTTCAAAGATCTTATACTTGTCATCTTGAGACAACTCGGCAGCCCCGGCAAGAAGGGAATTCTCCACTGATAACTTTGTCACTTCTTCCTTGAGTATTTCCGAGATGTTCTCGGACTTCTGCCTTCTACTTGTTTCCTCAGCCAAATCTTTCCGAGTAGAGGTCAGAAGACCCACGACTTGGTCTTTTTGTCTCAAGGATGAATCTAATTTCAAAAGTAGTAAATGCCTCAGCCGTTCGAAATCCTCCAACTTCTTGGCCTGCTCGGTATTTTCCTTCAGAAGATTCTGAGCGAACAGTACAATGAATTTGTTAGAGTCAACATAGTTGTGAGTCATAGAATGCCAGTCCTTATAATGCTGGTCGTGTTCAACATGTAAATTTTGTACCTTTGACTTTTCCTTCGCCAACTCTACTTCCAAAGAAGCAATGCGAGCTTCTTGAGCAGAAAAGATCGCTCGAAGCTCTGTCAGGCAATGAGTTAAATGAGAAGAGGAAGGAGATACTGGATGCAAAGTGACAACAGCTGCATCCAGGTGAGATCTCAAAGAACTCGCAGGCATTTGAAGAGGGGTAGAAGCAGAATGCATCAAGTCTTCATCCTCCAAAGGAAGAGATCGGGCAAGAGTTGGAGGACAAGAACGAGCTGAACCCTCCGAAATCTGAAGAGAGGGAACAGGTTCTGGGATGACCTCGGGAATAAATTCCAGAATAGGCTCCGGAGCAGGGGGAATCGCGACTTTGGATGAACAAGGTTTTGGCAAACGAGGGGGGACCACGAACAACTCGTCGTCGGACATATCAGCAGTTGCCTTTTTTGGAGGGTGAGAAGATGTCTCCAGGGAAGGCTGGGTGTGAAAAGGACCTTTTTCACTAGTCGTACTTCTGATCCCTTTCAATGAAATACCTCCTTCTGACACTGCAGGATGTGACACCCTAGCAGGTCCAGCATCTCGTCGCGCTTTCTTCTGGCGACGCTCAGAGGCAGTGGTAGAACCAACCCCCCTTTTTAAGACCTTTGGGGGGACCACTGGGGGAATAACAGTTTCGACCCCGAGATGGATCGGAGATTCTTTCTCTAAGGAAGTCCCATTGAACACCAAGCGAATTGGACCTTCGGTTTTGATGACTGAGTCCAATTTGAGAAGGAAAGCGTATTCTTCTATAGTGGGAGGATCGATGGAGACACCATTGAAACTGTCAGTGTCCTTATTTCACTTCTTAGTAATCCCGAACACATCCAGATAAGGTTGACGAAGATAACAGAAATGAGTTTCCCAATTGTCGAGTTTCTTGACCTTCCCGAACAAGACCATATTCACCTTGTTCCGAACAGTGCAAAGATCCCCAGCTTTGGAAAACCCAAAGTAGTGCCCGAACATCCGCAAGGAAGCTGTCATTCCTTCAAAGTCCATAGCCAAAGAAAATAAAGTCACCACAGTCTCGAAGGATCTAATGATGCACCAAGCGTTGGGGTGAAGTTGTCCAGGAGCAATCTCGAGAAGTGATAGAATGTCGATCACGAACTGTGTAAGAGGGACTTTGAAACCACACCTCGATAAAGGTTTGAAAAGAACTGCTCCTTTCTCTTCATCGTAAGGTCGATCGTCTGGGGCTGCAGCTTCTAAGGCATCTTTCTCAGTGAGACCAATCTGGCAAGAAAAGGCATACAAAGACTTCTCACTCCAGGGTTGAGATTGGAAGGTAGGCGTCTTCTTGAATACTTCATCAAGAGGACGGGAGGTGCGACGAAAAACCTCCTTTCTGGGAGCCACTCGACCTTTCCCCCTTTCGGGATCCCGAACAGGTGAAGAAGTGTCGACTTCCAGGTTTCTCTCAGTTGAGGAATGAACAACCATTTGTCGTTCCGAATTGGCAGATTTTTCTGGGGCGTCTGAAGATGGAATTTGTGGCTTAGAACTGCTAGAAGTCATAGAAACTGGAAAATAGAAGCACATAAGCTTAATACCTAAAGATAGATTGCGACATCAACGAAAGGGGTTCGGATGCAAGTAAAACAGAAACTGGTAATAACAAACAGGATCATCGCAGAACAAATACCAGCATTATAGTGGGGGTAAACAATACCTATTATACCAATCGATACAAAAATAAGGCATATACCATACCTAAAAGATAAAACAAGAAACAATAGAGAATTGTTTGCTAACTAGAGGAAGGGTATAAGCAAGAACATGGAGAATTAAATAATCTTTATACCAAGATCATAGTAGGTATCAACCATACCAGTTCTAAATCCACTCACATTCACACCAAATAGATAGAAAGAGGCGATTCCGTGATAGTTTTTAAGGAAAACTTAGAACAAAAGGAGGATAAGGGAGAGAGGATACCTGAAAAAAAGGAGTACGCCGGAGAAAACTCGCCGGAGAAGGAGAGGAAGCCTCGTCGGAGAACGAGAAGAGAGGCTCACCGGAAAGTGAGAGGAAGGATGAACGATCGCTCGGGAGAGTAGAAAGAGGAGAAAGCTCGACAGAGAAGAAAGAGGAGGAGAAGAGAAGGTTGAAGTGATAAATGGCAGAAGAAGAGAGAGAAATGAGAGTATAAAAGGCAAGAAGTTGAAAGGACAGCAGTAAAGACGGTAATAACTTTCACAGATCACGAGGCGAAGATGGAAGGTTTGGCGTTGGGATCAAGGTGCATACCAAGCGACAGCTAGGTAACTTGACCGCCTGACCGTTTCATGTGTTCGGGACTCAAGGGCTTCACCACTTCGTGCTTCACCCAAAAGTCATATGTTCGAGACTCAAGGGCTTCGTCACTTCGTGCTTCACCCAAGAGTCATATGTTCGGGACTCAAGGGTTTCGCCACTTCGTGCTTCACCCAAGAGTCATATGTTCGGGACTCAAGGGCTTCATCACTTCGTGCTTCACCCAAGAGTCATATGTTCGGGACTCAAGGGCTTCGCCACTTCGTGCTTCACCCAAGAGTCATATGTTCGGGACTCAAGGGCTTCATCACTTCGTACCTCACCTAAGAGTCCTGAATCTTGCGATTTGATTTCCAACTTACGATGAATACTCATCCCAAGTTCAAGGGCTTATGATAGGGCCGGCCTGATAAAGCTCGGCCCCAAATAGAAGGATATGGAACCTAACCCAAAAGAGGCCTGCAATGGGGGTAAAGAAGCGGGAAAAGTAGAATTAAATAGCGCACCCTAAATGAAGTCGGGAGGACAGGCCATAACAAACTCACACGGAGCACCTCACCGAACACAAGTCGGGAGAATCTAGAGGCATCTAGTGGGCTAACGGCTGTCGGGTGACGTCAGCATTCTGTTATGAGAAATAGGCCTATAAATAGAAGGGGTAAATCATTGTATCAGGGGGTTGGCATTTTTGTAGAGAAAAGCGCCTGTATTAGACAGATTGTAAACAGATTGTAATCCCCAAAATAATCAATAAAGTTCATTTTCCACTCATTCTCATCTCTAAACTCTCTTACGTTGTTAATCTCTACCAAAACTGAGCTTATCAGAAGGCATTCCGCCGGAAAGCAGCTCGAGGATGGCCGCACGCTTGCCGACTACAACATCCAGAAGGAGTCCACGCTGCATCTCGTGTTGCGCCTGTTCGGCGGTGCCAAGAAGAGGAAGAAGAAGACCTACACCAAGCCCAAGAAGATCAAGCACAAGAAGAACAAGCTCAAGCTCGCCCTCCTCCAATTCTACAAGCTCGACCACTCCACTTTGACCGCCAAGCTCACACTCACACGCTTGCGCAAGGAGTGCCAGAATGCTGACTGCGGTGCCGGCACCTTCATGGCCAACCACTTTGACCGCCACTACTGCGGCAAGTGTGGCCTCACCTACCTCTACAACAAGCAGGCCCTGGCCCACTGAACCATTCCTTGCCTTGTTTTCATTTTATATTTACTTATTTTTATTATTCAACATGTAGGAACTAGGAACCCTTTTTGTTGCTTGCTTTGCTTTACCAAGCAGCGTTTAAATATTTGTTCAGCCATGGCCCATGGCCCATGATGATCTGTTTTAGTTTCTTTTGTTTATTTTCACAACCTGCGCAGCTTATACAATGAATGACAATGCCATTCTGTTATTAACTTTGCTGAATGTGGTATTTGAGGAAAACCCGGCCTGTGTTTATTTAACATGTGATTTTACAAAGAGGTATTAATTCTAGCATGGTGAGCTGAAGGATCAAGGAACATATATGTGATTAATTCCATCTAAAAGTAAATTCAATTTGGGATGGGATCATGGGATAGCCTGGCTTTTTTTGGAATTGAGGTCGAGAACTCGATTGTAAGTGCTGATAGCTTTCAGAAGCGAGAGTGTGATTCAGTCAGTGTCTAATTGTCTAATTGTCTATAGACTGAGACACCGCATTGTGCATTGTGCATTGTGCATTGCGCATTGTGCTGCCGTCGTATAAGTTGCTTTCCCAGACACCTAATCACCACCTACTACTGATTATTTCCGACGATTTTACTCATTTTTTTCGTTTTTTACAGCGAGTATGAGTATGACTAAACCTCTACAACTAAATAATTTCCATGTATGTATTGGACTATAAATAAATGTGAAGAAAACAAAATTGCATAAATAAATGTACTGTTCGTAAATTCAGGAGACTAGGGAGTCATTAACGATGCATCTCATCTAATTAAGTTTATATTAATTACATATAGACCTAGATTAGTTACTGTCGGTAAATCAATTATTTTCTAACTTATACCCATCCCGATTTTAGGCCGAAATAATGTATCTTCCGCATCCACATGGAACCCATAATATCTACCTTAAAACCTCCTTCCAATTTCAAAGAAGAAAAAATGGAACTCCAATCCAAATCCATTGAGCTGGCAATTATCTTTAGATGTTCAGGATATAGGCCCACTCCATTTTGCAAACCTTAATTCAATTTCAACCTGAAAAAGAAAACTAAGCCTACTTAAAGAGGAGGGTTGTATTTGTGTACAAGTCGAGTTTGAACCATGGTTCAAAAAATCGGCCGATTCCGAGTCAAATCGGGTGATTCGGATCGGAATTGGCGGAGGGCGATCCGATTTTAGGCAGTTTGGAACGGAATCGGGTTGAGATTAACAAAAACCACCATTAATGGTGGCGTTCATCATTGGATAGAGGAGAGGGGGTGTGCGGAAGGCCGCCTGAGGTGGGTAGGGGCGAGAGAGATGCGTAGGAGGCTGGTAGAAGCAGTTTGGAGGAGGGTGGCACCGTGGCGCACCTAGTGGTTCCGCTTCTTCTTTTTTCCCCCACTGCTAGCTGTCTGTAGAAAGGGAGTCGGAAAATTAAGGATGGAGAAGAAAGGTCTAAACTGGACCTGTCCAGTTGTTAGTTATTTTTTTAATATAATTTAGACGGTTTTAGATTTTTCTGAAATAAAAAAATAATAATTAAAATAAAAACATGCTAACAAAGGCATTTGAATTATAAGTTTTTTATTCAACGTTAGTAGTTGAGGTAATAAGGAGTTTTAATAAATATTTATTTATAAAATTTTTTTACAAAAATATTCCATTAATCATAAAATTTATCTTAATTATTTTCAAGATTTCGATTTTCTTAAAATTTTAACGCATTACACTAGCTTCAATAATTATAAAATTATTATATATTAATTGATTTTATAGTTCCAATCTTTGATCTTTAGCTCATATTTGATAAAAAAAAAATAATTTCCGCATTTTTTTATATTTTTTAAATTTTAAATGCATAAAATATGATTTTATGAAAATCCGATTCTCCGAGCCGATTCATCCGATTCGACTCCTCGGACTAACAGTCCGATTCCGATTCCGATTCCGATTCCGATTTTCAGAACCATGGTTTGAACGGGGACAACTCAAGTTTGCTCGGCCGGTCCAATTCAAAAAGATTTTCTGCTTTTAAAACTAGCTTAACTTCAATCCGTCTCTAACTTGATCGGTTGGCTTGTGAGTGACGAGCCAAGTTAAAATAGAATGTGTACTTCACAATTTTCGTTATATAATTCATATATTATTTCAACATTAGAATTAATTGATATTTACAACATAACAAACAATAAAATTGTTATTATTTTTATTCTTTCTATCGATTTAAAGGAAATATGTCTTCAAACTCAATATGCCGTATGTTACAATTATCTAAAATAAAATAAATATATACAAGAAGATTGAGTAATCTTTGAGTTGCGAATTTTTTGCTCAACCCTATTTGAGAGAACAAGTTCCTGCATCATTCATGCCGTGGAAGGGAAACGATCGAAGGTAAAAAAAAGTTACAATCCAAATTGATTAGCCATCTAAGTATATTGGCCTTCCCTTAAGAGGCCTTCTTAAGCATGTAATGCACTTTAATATTGCTAACTTGGAGTTCAGACCTCTGGCTAGTGGCCAATGCGACCAGCCATAAGTAAGCTAGCTAAAAATGAATGTTATATATTTAGTGGTCAAATAATATATTGAGACCATCAACATTTTTTTTATAATTCATTATGTGGAGTTCATTTGGTGACAATGTTTCTTTTTTAGGGTCTATAAATTTTTTTTTTAGGGAGTCTATTTGGTGAAAATGTTTCACAATTTCAGGGGAAAAACTGTTACTATATAATACATTTCACAATCTATAGACGATGACCAATAATTGTCGCTATCCACTTTGAATTTGATGATAATGAGTCTTAGTTTGGTGCTTATAACCATGCAACAAATAGTTGTTACACAATTGCCACTTATAATCAAAATCCAGGGTTTGGAAAAGTACTCTTTTTTTTACCTTACCTTCTTTTTTTACCCTTTCGTTTGAGCATGTGGCTACTTGTGGAAGATTGAGACTATATTTATATATTGAACTCCACTTTAGTTGTTTGAAAATAGCATGAAAGTGTGGAAACCAAGAAGACACATCCAAATGTACACAGAATACCTCAGCACTCAGCAGGAACCGAAATTAAAACAAGAATAAAATAATAAATATAACAAAGCCATACACAAGTAGATGCACAATCCCTTTAATGTTAAAGTGATGATTATGTTCTGTAGGCAACCTCATATATAATTAAGACCAGCGTACGTGCATGTGGGCTTAATCAATAATCAGTGAAGGAGGTAGCCAAAGAGGAGAGTAGCCAGCGAGGCGACAGCAGCGAAAGCTGGAATGGTGGCAACAGCATCTGATGGAGACGGTGCAGGTGCCTGTGCCGCCTCAGCCATCACCGTAGTGGCTGCAAAGACAACGGCCATTGCAAAAAGGAAACGTCTGAATGCTGGTGCCTCCATTGGTCAATTGTATATATATGTTTCTCCTTCCTCCCTTTCTTTTTATGTATCTCTCTGTATCGCCACTATACAGAGAGCTGAGATTTCTTGGATGGAAGAGAATGGTTAGAGATGCTGTTGTTGGAATGCATATTGAAGGGAGAGCATTGTATATATACAGCGGATTTGGAAGCGCGAAGTTCAGAGATTTTGACCAAACTGCTCGTTCTGCCCGTGATCGTTATAGTTTGGTTCCATTATGACTCTGAAAATCAAGGACGACTTCTTTTCAATTTATTAATTTTCTTACCTTGTATATTCTCAACCAATAAATTAGACTAGATAGCTAGCTTTTGATTTCTATAATTCTACAATTAATGTATAAAAATTATTGACAGAGGTTGATATTTTGAAGCAAAAATAACAAACGGCTGGCGGTGACATATAATCTGTCACGTTGCATTGCAGCTGTCTTAATTAATTGGTGCTGATTCCAACCTATTGTATTTTTTTATTACGAAATTTATATTGCTTAATTAATTAGGAGCGATTGTTTGATTTTTTGACACATTCACTGAAAACTCACATTAGTCACATACATGATACATCTGCCGACGTGCATGTGTGATAGCACAACTTCGCTATCATTATATAAATATATATCGCACCTAATTCGCAACATTAAAATTGAACTTGTACCAGCACCTAATTCGCATGAGTTTATTATAATTAAAAGTAAGAAAATTTCCTTATACATAAATTGCAAATAATAATTTGATAATAACAGTGTAATTAATTAAAGAGATGTAAACAATTATCAAATTGACAAGCTTGTCTTTTATTAACACTTTTGTTGACATATATAAAAGTATAAGCATTTCATTATTCGTATTTGTATAGACATAATATATTAAAATTATTAGATGAAAATAACAAATTAACCAGTAATTGAAGATGATGATTACAAAAATACTATGTGTAGCATGGATGAACTTGTTCAATACATTTGAATCTCAAAGTTTATGCTTCAAATGATTGATCTGAACTGCTCAATGCATTCAAAATTTTATTGGAGATTAGATTTTATATTTTTTCTATTTTTTTACTATTTCTTTGGATTTTTAGAAACGGTTATTATTAGAGGGCTCAAAACTAATTACATCGACAAATTTAAAAATAATAAAAATATATAATTTGTATTTTTTTAAGATATCAATATCAATATGAGGCTAAGCGATTTGGATAGATCATTTGAACCATAAAATTTGAAAATGAACGAGTAGCACGAAAACTTATGCGTGCTACATGTAGCATTCTATTAGTCCTCATTGAGGATGAATTACATGAATAAGATAGTTTGAAATTGATCGAATTAAATTTGCATTGCAAAAAAGCCTGTGACTCCTGATAAAAAGTAGTTTCTATCTATTTGCACGAATTTTAAAGCTATCCAATGGTCCGAAACTGGATATGAAAACTCCAAACTCCTATCCAAAGACAATAGGCAATCTCATGGTTGATGTTTAATTAGTTAATAAAAGAAAGGCTAATGCTGATTTTATCAGCGGTTAGTTATGTGTACGAGACTACGAGTAATAGCCACGCTTAAAATAAAGAATAATTTATATTTTAATCAAATGCTATCACTATCAATGGTTCGTATGAGCCAGTTTTAGTTTAAATTTTTCTGACTAATAAATATTCTTTTCCCCCTTGTATGCTAACAACTAACTTGAATTCTATCTATCTTTCCTACCCCTTAAAAAAAAAAGGAGTGGAAAAAAAAAAGAAAGAGAGAGAAAATAATAGAAAGGAGGTGGAGGGCGTGGAATAGAACTCGATCACGTTACATTTGATTAATCATATTTTCAATAATGGACCATGAAACATTTCAACTGTAGATTTAAATCAGTATTATAAATAAAAACGCGTGGGAGTCTACTTAAAAATTGTAAATCACTTAGGGACACGGCAATGCATTATGTTAAGGGGTTATTTCTGGGTCAACAGTTTTGAATGATTTGAAACAGAAACTCTGTATTAGATTATGTTGCCGACAATTATGGTTGTTAGCATGACCCGTTTTAACGAGTGGGCAGTAATCGGAAACACAAAAAATCTAAACATTACGTTCTATTTTATTGTTTCTTTTGTTTTGGTCTCAGACAGAAGGCAATCACAAGACCTAATTTTCCTTTCCCTTCTCTAATTTCTCTGAAAAATCGGCGATCAACTTCGATGGAATCCACCCCCTTCCTCTCCATTAAACTTCTGGCTCGAACAACGTTTTACATTAATAGAAAGTCAACACACTCAAACTTCTCTATCACCATCTCTCTTCAATTTCTACTCCTTTTACATTTGTTTTCTCAAATTCGCATATGCAAAGAGCGAGGAGCCATGGTTGGCGGTTGGTTTGAGGCCAGAGAACTTGCTCCCTGGAGTGGTTATTGCCTTTATTCTGGGATTGTTCTTCGACTTCTCCTTCCTCTCCCGTAGAGGCGCACCACGTTGGGCCTGCTCCAGAAGGGTTTAACGGGAGGTAAGGAAAGGGAGAGGAACTGAGATATCCTGCTCCCATCGCTGCTGCTGGTTGAACCGACGGAAACTCAACTAAACTACAGTTCCTGAATAGTCAATTTACGGAGAAGACTGGTTACCCCCAAAATCGGGGTGTAACGAAGAAGCACGCGACAACCAAGCTTTTCTGACGAAATTGTCCCTCCGATTTTCTTTCTCTGGCAGCGGACCCCACCAAATGCATCGTTCCCTCCCAAAAATTGATGAACTGTTGACATTCGCTCCCAAAAATTCATCATTTCCTTTGTGCGCAGATTGTTTTCCTTCTGTGTGGCATGTCCCTTTTCAATCTCCTTCTTTGTTGCTCATCAAAAAAATAAGCTACAGATTATTTTCCTTTTTTGTGCGCAGGTCTACCATTTCCTTTTCTACCTCCTTTGTTACTCTTCAAAAGAAGCTACAGTGTACAGATTGTTTTCTAATTTGCGAGCACCTCACATTTCCTTTTCAAGGTATTGAATTTTCTATAAGAATTTCTTCTCCTATTATCAATATTCTATTTCCATTTTAGCTTGTTCTTTTCTATATTCATTTGCCTTTTTATTTGGTTATTTTGTTCACCTTCGTGGCTTCCTGACTAGGACATCGCATCCTCTGGATGGCCATCCAGTGGATGGTTTCGATCTCAGCCGTCTGATTTAATCTCAATGGCTATAAATGCCCCGTGCATGATACTAAGATTGATAGGCCCGAAAAAATCTAACCGTTTAGATTAAATCAGACGGCTCGGATCGAAAGACGTCCACTGGATGGTTGAATACAACAATCCAGAGGATACGCTCCCTCCTGACTAGACACAGAGAATATTATAGATGTCAATATTACCTTCGTTTAGATTTTAGGCTTTAGACTTTACTGGTTTAGATTTTACTTATTGGATTTAATTACCCATATATGCGTATATAGGCAGAAAGGATTTTACTTTTCATGCACTATTTTGGAAGAAAGATCAAGTGAAAATAGTTATGTACGTACGATTCATGTACCGGTTCATGAACACCACTGTGTTGCATTTGTACGCTGACATAACTTGTTCTTATGTGAGGAAGATTGAACGAAAGGGCAAAATTGTCTTTCTGCATATTAAATACAAGGTTACAGTTGTTAACTTGTATGCATGCTTTGTAAATATGGAGCAAGGAACTACAAATCATCTTCATTTAAGATGTACTCCCTTCATCTTCCTTCCCTTTCCATACCATTCCTTAGCTTCGGTTAAACTCTTCTGGAGCAGGCCCCAAGTGAACCTGAATCTGAGATTCACTCTCCGGCAACCTCCTAATGCTAGCCAATTGCAAACCAAATCTCAAAGGAGGAGTTTAAATTTATCGGGGCCCATCAAACCCTATAATCCATGCTTGAAGAACTTTTGGTATCCAGTTGTCTTCTCTAGCGACCTCAAAGATGATACAATGGTAATTTTATTTTTCTATTTGTTGTCGAGGGTAGATATGTTATTTTATCATTAAATATTTTCGAAGATGCAAGCATTTAATCTTTGTATACTCAATTTTGCTTATCTGATTAAATTTGATGTGGAGGTGGGGAGTCTCACAGAGGAGCATTTTAGAGGGCAATAGAGTGGGCTTTCCGCATCTCTCTAATAGTTCTAACCTGTATTCACACATTAATATGCCAGTTTGTAGTTCTGGAACGACTTTACATCGTGCCATGCCATTTTCAAGGTGTCATTGAATTTTATAAATGGGAAAAAACTTGGTAATTAGGTATTTCAAAACTGTGACTTCCATCAGTGATGTTTTATTTTAATTTCAGATACCAATAGATTGCTTTGAGAAGCCATGGGTGATTTCAGCCAAAATAACAGTACCATACATTACCCATAGATGCAGATTGAGATATTTTTATCGGTCTTTTGAAAGGATTTTGATCTAATTAACAATTTTAATGCAAGGGAGCTATAAACCAAATTGATACATGGTAAAAAAATTAATTTATGTTGGTTTTAATTTGGGAAAGTTGGAATATCAGAATGTCATTTGTACATAAAAATTGGGAAGGTTTAGGTCATTTGGTAAGGGAAAATTTCATGAAAAAGATCCTACCACAATTGTAAAAAATATCTTCAAATATATTAGATAGAAATGGGAAAGATTATCTACTGGTATTTCAATTTAATGATAAGGAAAAATGATAGTCAATGAAATTGAGTAAAAATTTTACAGATCATTAATCGGCATGAAATTATGATCCACCACTCTATATCACAACCTTTTAAAAATATATTATTATTTTAGAATTAAAGTTTTAATTTTGTTTAGATGAAATCAATATATGTAAGTACTTTATCTGCCAAATTATATGAGATAAAACAATAAACAAAATTTGATATTGTATCTCCTGAATCTGCTGTTGTAAATGACTTCCAGCATGTAGCAATTAATGTTTGGAGAAATATATAATAAAAATGAAATTTGTGATGCGTGAGCTTGATTTAGAGAGATTATTTGTGTATAACCAGGCATATTTATTGTTGCAAATCTTATTTATTGATATTGATATTAATGAATTTATAGAAATTAATGTGAAATAGCTTAGGGCAGTAAATTTGGTGAGCTGTGATTTACCGTTTGTGCAAGGCCTAAGGGCATTAAATATTTTTATTTACTGCATAATGAAAGCATTTAATTTTTGTTCTGTTATTATTTCTTCTATATATATGATGGTATGTGAGAAACTTTTTTCTGTTCCTTTCAAATTTAGCCTTTCTTATCTATATTATTTATTATTTATTATCACAGGTATTAATGGTGCTGTTTTTGTAATTGAGAGAAGTTTATCTAATTGAATTCCAAAAAATTGTAATAAAAATTAAGATAGTTAAGCTAATCTTATTGTTTATTCCTTATGTATAGGTGACAATGTCTACCGTTATCCCGATATCGAAAATTACAAACATGATTCAAGAAGTTATGCATTGCCATGTATTAAAAATATCGGATGTTGTTGATCCCAAAAATGACAACATATGGGGGAAGAATTTTGTACTGGCTGACAAAGAGGTATATTAAATTGATTTATAGTTCATTTATCAAACTGTTGCTTTGTATGCGTAGTGTTATATAATTGTATTCTACCAATTTGACTTTTGGAATTTTTGAAATTTGGGAGGTGCAATCCAAGTACGTAATCAAGCAGACACCTACCATGAAGTTTGGGGGCACAAAGATGAAGGTTTTGCAATTGATTGGAGCCCGTTATTCCTGGCCGACTCATTTATGGTATGCTTTTCAACCACATCTGTTTTGTTATAGCATTTTTTATATTTTTTATTATTCCTTTTTCTATGTGTGTCTATGTTTAAGCAACTCTGAAATTGTTTATTAGCTTAATATTATTTGGGAACTTTTGTTGTATAAAAATACAAAACAGATGATAGTGCCAAAACTCAAAAGGAATGAAATAATCTATTACGTAACTATTACAGATTTCCATAAAGATGCCAACAATTGGGTTCTCAGATTGTGTTATCAATTTTCAATTCATGAGCCCTACTGGTAATCCCTTCAATGAATTATAGAAGCCTGCTTAATTTGGAAGATATGCATATTTGGTTTGGTCCTATTGAAGAGGTGTTACAAATTAAGTGCTTTAATTGTCATAATTTCTATGAGTTTTTATCTTATGGCCCCTCAAATGTTTTAATAGTGAAGCGTATCAATTAAGGGGAATATCATAAATTAACAATTGACTATTGATTATAAGTCTGAGGGAAATGTTTTTACAATTGGCTACTAATTATAAGATCTAACTGTGAAGTGTATCAATTATTCATAGATTCAATGAAACTTGGGAGTATCAGAATTTTTAATTACAATACAATCTTTTATCTATTTCTTAAATATTATTTCATTCAACCATGCAGACAAGGGAGGAGTCATGTCTGGACGAAACATCTGATCCTTTTGATAATCGAATCTGATCCAAATCAATCCTTGGTTAACTTTAAATTCTCTCTTATTTATTCAATGCGGTGGTATCTTTTAGTTTGTTGGCAAAATACATGTGTGGTAATTGCAATTGCAAGTTACTGATGAGAGATGTTAAAATTATCTATGCAAAAAATATTCTAAATATCAACACAATTCTACTTTTCGTTGTTTTCACTTAGGATTCATGACTTGATAGCTAAATCAGATAGCAAAGTTACTGTAGGTATGAAGTAATTAACAACATAATTGAAAAAATGAAGCAATTTTATTGAGCACATTTTACTAAGATTTTGATTAAAAAGGAGAGCAAACTGTTGTTTTGAATCTCTCAATACATTTTGCTTTGAATTATTAAATATTTTACATTTTTCGTTTGTAGGCAAGACGGAGCACCATGACAGCTCTCTTCCATCTTACTTTCAGTCTTTAACTTGAATTTACAACATTATTCCTCTCTTAAATATAAACGGTTTTCTGATGAAAAAATGGATGATTATGACATCCGCCCTTGGAATTGGACATTTTTCAACTTAACAAGAAATGAAAGTTTGAATCGCCAGTAAGGCTACATTATTGAAATGAAATTTTTTTTAATCCGTTATCACATCAGATATTTCTGTTCATTAACTATTTTGGGTTAAGGTTAGTTATATGAAAGTTAGGAGCAATTTATTTGGTGCACAAAATTAAGTTTATGTGAGACTTATCAGTTCTGGTAATGGAACCAATTCGTGTACAGTGAGCAACCTTTATTAAACCCCTTACATAGATATGTTACATCAACACATGAATTTTGAGTCAATTGAAATGACAAGTGTCGAGGTTTGGAAGTACAATTATTATGTATTATCTGTTTCATATCAATCAATATATTGTTTTACTAATGATCTAGGAAAGTAGCTTTCTCTGTGCTACTTTATTTATATAAGTTTTAAAAATACAAGCCCATTAATACATGTTGGCATCCATTAACACAGCTTTATCTGAGCTCTATTTCACGATCCATTATATAAATTGCAGGACCTAAGTCCGAAGCTCTTCAAGGAAATATAATGAATGTCAAGGTGTGGGAAATGCCTGTAGTGGACAACGAAATGCTAAAATCATCTGCTAGCTGTTGGCTCATTTTGTTTGTTGGATTTGGAATTTTTTTATACTTTCATGCGTGGTTGTGATTTGTGAATATGTATGCGAGATTTCGTAATAGATTTGGTTCAACTGTGATGCTTTGTGGATAAAGTTGGTTCAAAATCAAGCATTAAATATTATGCGCCAACAACATATTAGTAGTATGAATTAATTGTAGTACTGTCACAACATAGGCAAGCTCCTTATTTTTAAATATATATTTTGTCTCTGTAATATTTTCTAATAGCCTTGGATTAGTCTTCTCTTAAAAAATATCGATTAATTTGCTATAATGTTTGTTGGTTTAGCCCAATTTTTTAGTCTGTTCCAATTAAATATAAAATTGAATTACTAATCAAATGATATACATAACTACATTATAAAAATACAATAAGAACTAATTATTAAATCTTCTTTATAAATTTAAAATTTATTACGTATTTTAATTTTATTAGTAATTCAAATATCGAGCGAAGCTCGATCAATCCATCTAGTAGATAATAAGAATTGATGCGGTCATCTTGCAGGAAACCCATCAACACTCCTATTCTCCAAATCGATTTGCTTTAGTCGGAATAAACAATAAACAAACAGCTGAAAATTTTTCATATTTTGAAGTGTGTTTATTTTAAACAATAAACAATAAATAAAATTACGATTAGTTATTCGAAATAAAAAATATTTATTCCTAAATAATTAAGAATAAGTTTTTTTTAATTAAGAAAAATATTTTGAAAATCGGACCGACCACCGAATTGGGAAGGCCACTGGGTCGACCGGTTTTTCGATTTAATCATGATCGAACCATGTTTTTTTTCTGTTAAACCGAAAATGAACAGGGGTCCGATTCGCGATTCAACCGGCCAGCCCTAAGGCTGCTAATGGGTAGGGCCGTCCGTGGGCTAAGCGGACCAGACAGTACTGAAAATGTGAATGGACCGAGCCCTATACAAATAGGGCCGAATACTCGGCTCGACCCATTTTAATTAAACAAAGGTAGAAGGCCCTCGATCTCTGCGCGATCTCCGCTCGAGCCGGACTACCCTCACTTATCTGGGCAAAAATTATTTCCTCGGAAATGATCCCGGTGTGTGTGAGCCAAATGGAAAAAAAGTGAAAACGAATAACATAGGTGCATGAGTCATGCCCACGGAAAAATAAAAAAAGAGGAGACATGGAAAACGTGCACAAGAAAGTTGCTCCCTCCTTTTTTTGTCTTTCCTTGTTCTTCTATGAAGTTCGGTGTGCATCTTTCTGTGTGGTACTAGAAAAAAGAATAATGTAGTGTATCTTTCAAGCTTGCTGCACCTTATGTCACACATATTTGTTACAGAGAAACGCAAAGCATCTACAGGAAGCACATGGGGAAGTTGTTTAGAGTTTTGGACTCACTTTATACAGTGCTGCAACATGAGCATTTGTTAAATGTAAATTTAACCATGCGTGCTAACGGCTAACCAGGGGCTCGGCTCGAGGGCTTTCGTGGACGGGATCGGAAATTCCAAAGAGAGCCGAGTATTTTTAGCGAGCATAAGGGCTGGGCCGATTCGATCTCAATTTTCTTAATAAAGGACTCGAGCCGGATATTCGACTCGGACTGGCCCACTAGCAGCGCTAGCCAGCCCGGTCCGATTTTCAAAAACATTGATTAAGAGCGTTATTTTTAGTGGTCCAAACTTTTGAATAATTTTTTATCTTAAGTATATTTGGATCATCGTTTTAATCCGGATTAAAAAAATGATCTCAATAATCTTAGTGTGCATTTGGACCTTGTGAGAATAAATATATTTAGATTTGTTATTCGAAATAACTAATATTATTTCTAGATGGTTGAGAATAAGAGTGCTCTTTTTTAAGTGATCAAACATCTGAAATAAATTTTTATTCCTAATGTGTTTGGATAATATTTTAAATCCATGTTGTTCATAACAATTTTTAATCTGGATTAAGAAGATGATCCAAACTCATTAGGAATAAAAATTTATTCTAATATTGGACCACTTAGAAATAATACTCTAAATCTCTAAAAATATTTTCTTGATCGAAATAATTTTTTTTATTACAAATTAATTATCTTAATTTTGTTCTTAAGCCATCCAAACGCCCCCTTAAAAAAGAGAACTATTAATTAAAAGAAAATTAGTCTCGACCAATTAGAAATAATATTCTTTTACTCTAATAACTAATTCTAATTTTATTATCAAAAGATCCAAACGCACATTAAATTTCTGCATGCTCATTGATGAAAGTTTTCTATTTGCATTTTAGGATCAGCACCACCTTAATTTAATTTTTTTTTAAAAACAAAAAAAGCTTGAAGAAGACAGCTGTCCAACGCTACGGTTAACACTTAACAGTCTATGACAAATATGAAGTGTCTTTTTAAGTCATATAACATAAATTAAGCTCGAATTAATAAAATAGCCTTGGTCGAACCATTCGTGCTCACAAGTTGCATCTTTCGCTCTCAATGGTTGTCTAATTATTTAGTTTTAGTACGGAACTCATTTAATATTTTAAACTAAGTAAAATATATGCATTAGCTCATAGCATGGTTTCACATGACCTCATCACAGTTGGTCAAACACACCGTTTCTTTTCATCAAAAAAAAAAAGTTTTTAATTCTGATTGCAATGTTGAACGGTCAGAATTAACAAATGGGTTGAATTTGTATTTAATTTATAAAAAATGTTTAAACACGTTTTTATCAATATTAATTGTTAGGGCTAGTTAATATCTCAATTTTTTACTCGTCAATATGATAATTAATAATTAGCTTTTCTATCTTGCATGAAAAAATGTTAGCGGTGGTTCTTAAAACTTCTAACTGGAAGTACAACATTTTTTTTGGTTTATGGTTTAGTTTGTATACTTCATGTTCAATCAATGAGCTTTATTTTTTAGTTTAAATTTTTCAATTTGCGCCAATACGGCAATACCGCATTACCTTCCACACAAGGGGGAAAAAGAGGAAACTAGAAACAGAGACAGAACAGACTACAGACTAGATCAGATGCAATGCAAGTACCCGGGACGAAGCTATTTTTGTGGCAATTATCATGTGGACCTTGATGTTGCTTGTGAATCGCCATCAGATGCGACAACCGCTGTTCCGGCATATGCACCATGCTTGTCTCTTGTCTTCGGCTGCTGCTTCTTCTGCGAGATACACAGACACACAGTGGCTTCTATCATCAGCGTATATTATGCTGACATCAGCATTTATATGCATGGAGTAATACATAATACATTCTTATCTGTCTTGTTCATTATGAATGGTTTTCTTGCATTCCACTATTTTCGAATTATCACTTTGTTATGTCATGTTTTATGCAATAAGCGCGTGTATGAGTTTGTTGGGTTCATAATATATGGAATATTTTTATTATTTTAATTAATTTTAAATAAATATAAATATATTGATTGATGAAAAAGATAATATATATTTGTTTTAAGCATATTTGTAACAAAGATAATACATATTATTTATGACAGTTATTATTTTTATTTATATTTTTATTTAAATGAATAGTTTCTCAGAATTGATTTATTAGGTAATTTGACGATTTTCTATTTTTTCTTTGTTTGGAGTTAGGTTATGAAATCATAGGTACGAAAGTAGAGTTGCTCGTTTACAAAAGGTGGTTTTTTTCTGGATTTTTTAAAATTATTTTGCGTAGTTTTTCAATTCTGAAAAATGAAGAAATTACAAGCACAGTTTCTTGGAATTTATTTGTTAAGTATTTTGGTGATTTTTCATTTTTTTCCTATTTGAAGTTAGGTTATAAAAATCGCATGTATGGAAATAGAGTCGCTTGTTTACACAACGTGATTTTTTCTAGATTTTTTTAGATCTATTTTTTATGTAGTTTTTCAATCCTAGAAACTGAAAAAATTATAACATCTTTTTGAATATTAGAACTTCAAACAGACATAACTTTTGATAGTAATGTCCGTTTGAAAAATAATGTATTTCTGCACCCGCACCATATTTCGGATATGATACCCTTACACGCACTCGTGCAACATTAGTGTTGAGTTATGTTATTTATACAAGTCTACAGTTCTATTTGTAGAAGAATATATTTTTTTATTAATATAAAAATGAAAGCTCCGGTAACATAGGCCAAAATCTTTAGCTTTAACCTAATTCTTCTAAAGTTAACAATATATTTTTTTTAAGAAGAAACATGGGTCAAGCGCTTCTTTATAATTTATAGAAAGCTTGTACATGAGTTGCTCAAATAATATGAGCTTTTAAAATTAAGGAATAGTACAAATGGGGGAAAAAATAAAAAATTAGTTAAGGAATTTTTTTAAAAAAAATGATTAAAAAAAAAGAATAGCTCATTGTCACGTTCAGTTGAGCACGATAGCTTGAACACTTATGCTTAAAATTAATTTAAGTCAGTATCCAAGTAGAATTTAATCTTAAATATATTTGCATCTATTGAGAGGTGTTATTTCTCTTTGTACTAAACTAGCAGCAGTACCCGCTCCATGCGCGGGTATTTTTTTTTTATTTTGATGTATTTCAAAATGTTAAAAGGTTTTTAACGTATGGTATATGCATTAATTACGTTCTAATTTTGTCCTTCGTCAATCATGTAATCAGTCTGATATCTTTCCATATTTAACTTATCCGTGACTTTCAGTTTCAGCAAAGCTATTAAAAAAAATAGCAACATCTAGACGTACCAATAACATCGCCTATACTTAAGAAATCATATACATTTAAACATTGAAGATTAAATTCATACAGGATGTAAACTAAATAAAAAAAAACCTTGTATCTGGATAAACCCGTGCACAATTTTCTCTTCACTTGAAGACCTGAGTGATAACTCATTCTGTTCTTCAGTAGGGAACAACAGGCTCAAAACCAAACTAACACAAATAAATGAAATTAGAGAGAAGGAAGGAATCTTTGAATACGGAATACTGGTTAAGTGATGGCAGGAGTGTGAAAATCAAGTAGGAGTCCTGTTAAATTGTTGTGAGGTAAATCCCTGAAAACGAAGATTGTTAATAGTTAACAATTAAGCCAAATACTTATGAGCTCATTAAACAATTGTTGTACTGCTATAGCACATTGTTTCTCATGAGCATATCATCAACCACCTTGCGTGCATATGCAAACAAAGGGAAATGGCACAACAATGCATAGTAATTCTAACCGTGAAAATAACCAAGGAAGAAATATGAACAAAATAGATCGCATAAACACCTTATCTAATCAGGTACGGTATCGTCCATTCAAAGTGGAAAAAATGGAGTTACATGTGAGAAAGTGCTGCAAAAGATCAAGTTATGGATCGAATGCATGGCACAAATTATTAAAGAAAAATAGGTAAATTGTCCTTATAAGTTGTATAACTTGAGGGGGAGTGTTAAAACATGAAGTATGGTAGTGTGTGCTGCCACAGAAGATCAAAAATAGGGCATTCGGCCCTGTGTTCGGCCAGGTCCAGCCGAATGGTTGGCAGAATAGACGCGTTTTTCATACAAGGAAAGGTCCAGGCTGCACTAAAGTTGGAAATACGTGTATTGCTGTCCAGGGGTGTGGTTCTAGTATGTTGGGATAGTTTCCTTGTAAATAAAATGCCAAATGTAACAAATAAAGAAAGAAATAATGGGGAATTATGGAAAGGGGGTGTGTGCCTTTATAGGATAGTTTCCTATTTAATATTCATCTTCTCCATGTAATATTTATCTCAGACATTAACAGAAAATAAAAAGAAAAAGAGTGTGCGTGTATGTGGAGGACGTAGGCACCAAGTTGGTGCTGAACCTCATTAAATTCTCGTGTTCTCTTGTATCTAAATTGTGTGATTGTTGTACTGAGATCCTCGTGCTGACTTAGCCCTAAGGGGCACGGTTCTTGTGCAAGTTGCACTTGGATCGTGCCTCCTTAAACCTAAAATCTAACTTCCGCTGCGTAGACACTCGAACTTTTAACATTACAAAGCTTAGAACAATGCCCTCTGCATCTCCCACCAAATGGAAAGAAATCAAGACATACATGTCATCTATTCTGACTGCAAAAGACATGCTCCCAACGAAATAGTGTTGGATCTAGAAGCCTAACTTTGATCGTTAGCTGTTTTTTTGAGCTACACACAACTTGTGAGTGTCAAAACAAACATAATTATAAACTGAAATTATCTAGTGCAGCAACAACTTGGTACCGGTTGTAATACATCGTGTCTAAAAGTGCAAGCAACACTGTTCATTTCCTCATCCAGGATTGAGGTTTACTAACTAATAGAACCTGTGCACAACATCTTGGGCAAATGCCAAAAATTCTCAATCCAAATCAAATTCCTGACGTTCTACTGGCCCACCCTCAGACTGATCTTTTGGGACATTCAGACTAGTTCTGATTTTTCCTTCGATCCAAGTAAGCTTCCTCTCCAGTTCCAGCGTACTGTTGTGCAATAATCTCATATCAACTTTTGCTAGCTTAGCCAAGGCTCGCAGTAAGATGTAATAATCCGCATGGACAGCATACATAAAAAAATGTGTCTTTCGCTCGTGTATAGCTAATATAACCTACACAATAAATTTTCAAACAACCTGTCATGAAGCATAATTATATGACTGGTAACTGCCGCACAATAAATATCAGTATTACCAAGATACAAACCATTTCTCGCAAGTTTAAACTATCAAATTGAGTCTGACTGTTAAGTGGTTGGTGCCAATAATATACACAGGTGCAATTATCTAAGAACCAGAAACAACATAAATAAAAAAAGCTCATGAAATTTTAATTGAGCTTGTGAGTGTTTGGTACTAGCAAATATGTACAGTTACCAGACCCAAAAGGATACCACCAACCAAGGAATATGGACCCCTGATGAAATAGTGATCGAGACTGAAAAATAGGCGTGAATTTCAGTATCTCAGACTTCATGCAGTATTGGACCGGTATCACATGGTGATTCATACCTAACGTTTTACAGCAGCAAGAGGTAACAAGCTAATTCTGCTAATTCTGGGATCTAGCTGTTCCAGTCATATTTTAAGGTGTCACAAGACATTAATCTGTAGAATTTACAATATTACTTTGCAAAGCACCATAGATTTTCTCTTATAATCTTATTTACCTTTTGACTTCCTTCTAGAAACAGGGGCAAGATAATAGAACCAATTCTCTTCCATTTCAAACCTCATCCTGTCCAATTCTCTCTCTCTTCTTAATGAGGAATCCACAACACATTTTGGCAATGGCATTTAATCTCAAAAGTGTCAGCATGCAGTCGTGTGCTTGACTCAGAACACGTGCTGATGGTGACATCATCGTTATATCTCTTCCGTTTGATATTCTTGTGCTGAAAGTTTAAATTTTCTGGCTTGATATCAAACTCAGTATCCTAAATTCAGAGAAATTCAACGAAATGGAAATCAGCTATCTCAGAATGCTTTTAAAAATTATGTAAATTAATTACAGAAAATGCTAATGGTTTAGTGGTTACCATTAGTGGTTTGAAAAAGGAAACAACAATGAGACGGAATACAAACAGGTTTTAAGGAATATATAAATTAATTTGCTTTTATTCATCAATCCCAAGATTGAACGATTAGACACTATACTGTCCAATAAATATGTTTGGTAAGGTCCACACCATATTATACCTTTTTCAGTCTTTCACTCACATTGTTCATCTCATTTCTTAGAAATCTTAACCCTAAACTATAGTTTCACAAATAATACATTTTTGTTCATATATAATGCATGTAGCAAAATTCCCAACATAAATTAATTTCAGAAATAATATTTAAAGAAAAGTTTTTTGGAGTAATCCCTTTATCAATTTACTGAGGGGACAGATATATCAACATTCAACAAACATAATAATTAAATTGCAATACTCTAGAATTGAATGTAACTAAAGATTGACTAGGTACATTTACTTACCTTATTTTTACAATAAATGTCCCAGCACCTCTTATTCGTTTGATTCACTTGTAGTTCAGGGTCGCGTGCCATTCCAGCAGAAATAACATCTCTGTAATACTTAGATAGGTATCCAGGTCTTGTAAATAATCTGTAAATGAAAAAAAGGGCTGTTTAGACCTTACATAATGACAAAGATAATTATGTGTTAGTGTCAATAGCCCTCAAGCTTTGTATAATCCATGGGAAATTTGCAAAGTATAAATTAGCATTCAAAATGTCAACCTGATAAAAGAAAAGTGAATATTACCATGCTTAACCTCAATGTCTTTGTGAACAGCTTCTAGAACTCTTAACAACTCTGTGCCGACACATGGTAAAGGCAGTGATAAAGTTATCATAATCTGTGCCTAATCCCTGAAGTGTATAGATGACCAAAATCTTGTTCAGAGATCTCAGATCCAACACTCCTCAGGCGATCTGCAATGCTTTGCATCCGCTGGATGAATTCAATACATGTAGCACCTCCCTTCTTGATTGTCTGAAGAAGCAATCTGAGTTCAAGAACTTTGGCAAGCGATCAAGAAGTGTGAATTTGCTTTAGTTTCTCCCAGAGTTGAAATGAAGTCTCAGCACTGATGACTTTTGCAAGAATTGGTGCAGAGATAAAAGCTAAACAACCATGCCAAAATCAGCTGATCTTTTTTACGCCACTTCATGTAGTCTGGATTGACCGAGATACCAGTTGTGGTAGTGAGCTGACTATTTGGCGAAGCTTTAGTGCCATCTACAAATCCAACCAGATCATAGCCTCGTAGAACCGGCAAAATTTGTGATTTTCAGAGAAGATAATTCTCTGAATTGAGAGTAGTATGGATCTTATGGGAAAATTGGATCGGTTCAGATCTAGGAGTTGAGAGATTAAGATTGCCATTGGAGTTCGTCATTTCGATCTTAAATTGACGAGATGTGGAAGCAAAGAGAGAAGAAAGAAGCTAATTCGGGAAAAATTTTGGTGTTCATTTCTAATTTGGTTTTGATTTGATAAATGAGCATGAGCTCAGACGGAAAGGGCTCTGGTACCATGTAGAAATGGTAGTCTGAAGATTGTATTTTCATTACATCAATTTTAAAAATGTTACAATGTACAAGAGAACTATTTATATCTCATATCTCACAGACAGGTAATCATCTCGCTTAACTAACTAACAGACTAATCAGGATATGTTATCAATGCTAACTTGCCATTCTCTTCTCCCTTACTTCTTCATGTACTGGATGTGTCCAGTTTCTGTGTTTCCACAGGATGCCTCATAGGTGGGTTCACGGGGAAGAAAGGATAATGCTCGTTTGAATGTGTAAGAGACGAGAGTATTTTCGTCATGTCATTTATACAATTTTGGCGTGCTTTGCAAACTAGAGCCGCGTAGAAAACAACGCCGCCCGAGAGTGTAACTAAAAACCCCATTTTCTTCCCTTGAGACTTTCATTTCTACACATGATAAGGTTGGCTTTGGTCGGACAAACTACAGCTCGTACGATTAGGTCGCCTGGAAGACTTGAAGTTAACTTAATATTTAATAAGGTATGTTTTCGTTTAGACTGACGTATACTCACCAGTTACTATACTAGTATACATCCGAAGTTGTTGTCAAAGATGCACGCCAGATTTGTAAAATGGTAGAAGCCATTCTCTGCAATTATTACATTTCATCATGACAGTGGCACAAATTTTCCGACTTTCCATAAAACTCCAAGAAGGCATCACATACTAACAAATTACTTCCTGCAAGCGCAACTTTTGGTTAAATCCACGGCTCTTTTTATAGGACGAGGGATGTTTTCTTTGTCCAGAAAAATTTCATCCAATGCGCCTTGACAAGAACACAAACAACAAATTCAAGATATCAACACACAATACAATAATACATACTACGTTCACGTTCATCCAAAGCTTTCATCAATCGCAGGAAAAACAATAAACGAAACAACACATCAAGAAACAAAAAAGTACAAGCAAACAAAAGATATTAAGCTGATCCAAATTCGGCAAACCATTTCTCGTGCTTTTCAATATCAGCCGAAGAAACACTCCTCTGCACCTTTGCAAGTGCCTCTTCAAAATCACACATCGCCACAGGATCCTTAGAAATCTCATCTTTCGACATATTCTTAATCTCATCCCTCGTCTTTCCTGCAATTTTTCGACGCATGCCATTCATGGATGCATCACGGCAGACATTTGTGAGATCATCTCCACTGTAGCCTTCTGTGCGGCGGGCCACCTCATCAATATTTACATCTGCTGCCACCTGCAAGAAGGGGAGAGAAAAAAAATGATGATGGTGAACTCAGTTTGAACCCTGTTATAAGTCAGTATTTAAAAGGAAATAGAGAGTGACGTAATATTTACCTCAACGGTTCGTAAGTTGATCTTGATAAGCTCTTTTCTACTCTCAAAATTTGGTAGCGGGATGTATATACGCTTCTCTAAACGCCTCCTGATTAAGATTCAAGAACATTTTATGAGAACAAGTAGAAATGAAGTTGTTCCGCGCAATATTGGAACACAATGATGTCTGCTATTAGCGGTGTCAGATTTGTTAAGTGGTAACATGAACATTTGGTATTTAAGAGGACAAAAAAAAAAGTTTCTATCTTCAAATTTCCTCAATACTACTTGAGAACAAAATTATCTTCTGACGGACAAAGCAAAGCACTTTGAAAAAGACTTTTAAAAAAGCTACAAAAATTCTAATCAGGATTAAAAACACATGCTGACAGTTTGGCATTGTCCATAGGACAAAGTGTGTGGAGAGAGAGACCTGAGTGCTTCATCAATGTCCCAAGGGAAGTTGGTGGCAGCCAAAACCATAACAATCTTCTTCTGGCCATCGTCGCCGGTGGAGCTATTGTTCACTCCATCAATTTGCACAAGGAGTTCCGATTTTACCCTTCTGGATGATTCATGCTCACCTGAGGCTCTGAAAGAAATTTATGATCTGATTAATGTATCTTAATTCACTTTGCATATATTATACATGTGTAGTGTATATATAATATCAAATCAAACATGGTAATGTATTCTTCTGACAGTTCAATCACATGATACATCTCATCAGGGGAAATTCAATCATAAATGACCATTTAGTTTAAATAGGAGGAAGTTTTACCATATTTAAAAAAAATCATACTTTCCTTATAAACTTTAAAATTATCAGATGCCTTATGCAGTTACCATAAATTCTAAAATTCAGTATTTGAACATAGAAACAAAATGCAGGAAGCAACAGCATGCTCTCATAGACTGAGAAACCCTTAATGAAAAGAACAAGTACAACTTCAGACAAAAAAATTCATGAACGCACCCACGAGCATTGCAGAGGGAATCAATCTCATCGATGAAAATGGTACTTGGCGCATAAGCCCGAGCCAATTCAAATAAGCACCTAACCATGCGCTCACTTTCTCCTCTCCATTTCGATGCCAGCGTGGCAGATGAAACATTGAAAAAGGTGGTCCCACATTCAGTGGCGACAGCCTTGGCCAGCAGAGTTTTTCCTGTACCTGGCGGTCCAAACATGGGTACCCCTTTCCATGGCCTGCGTATACCCTAATCACACACAAAAAGGGAAAAAAAGAATAAAGAAAAGGAAAACCAATTAGCACCAGAGTTTCTTATCTTTCCTTTTTATTTGTACAAAATTTTGCTTATATTATTGCTTGCCATAGTGTTCTGTTAAAAATTTATAATAAGCTTGCTTGTAGCTTCTACATGTTACTTATCAGATGATATGAAACAAAATAATTACATCAGAACATGAGCTGGACTCATTGTACTAAAGTCTCGAGTAAATTGTGCTATGGGACCCACGAAATCTAAAAAAAATGAGGCATCAAGTTGACATAGAACAAGCGCCAATGCACAGATATAACCATCTATTTTGTGTCCATGTTCATGACTAAATATAATAGTAAAAGAGCCTGTGAAATAAAAAACAAAACTCAAATTAAAAAATGCATAGAGTGAAGAACAGAAAGCAGAAGAAGTTAACTTGTTGAGGAAACGATAATCAGAAAAACCTAATAAAATGAGAGAAAGAGAGAGGAAGGGGCAGGGGGTTTCATAAACCTGAAAATATTCAGGCATCCAAAGAGGTAGAACTACAGCCTCTTCTAGAAGCCTTTTAGCCTCACTAAGACCTGCCACATCATCCCATCTGACACCTGGGGTGTTGTCAAGCACATCTCTCTCCAACATGGCTGCCAAATCAGCATCAGGACCTTCGTACTGTCCTTTCTTCATCTTTCCTTCCTCTGCATCTGCATTCTGCAATGAAATGCATCAACCATTCAGGTATAGCGTGGACGGAAGAGAATACATGATTCCTTCTACAGCGAGTATAATTTTTTGCTTTAGTAGTAGTGATGTTAAATTAAAACTAAATATGACTTAGGTTGTGTATAGTCGACAATAATTTGTTATAATAAAAGAGAAAAGTTCCATTTATTGATTTGTTCTGAACCATTGTTAGATTTGGAATTATATTGTCATGGGATCCTAGATTATGAATTGTGGATGGCAGTGTATTTTGCAGCTTTGACAAGAACACAGTAGATTTGTACATAGTAATAAATAAGAAACATAACATATGGCTTGGTTGGTTGTGAAGAAAGAAGAAAAATTGAAAAGATAAAAGAAAAAATAGAGACCTGAGAATCTCCTTTGGTGGAAGGTCCTTTCCCTTTCTTGCCAGCAGGAGCACCTGTGGCTGAGGCTGATGCTGATGACCTTGTAGCAGAGGCCCCTTTCCCTGTACCAGCTGATTTACCTGCGCGTGTGGGCCCAGTTTTAGATGTAGCACCCCGGGCCCAGGCCCCATCATTTGAACTCCTCCTGACAGGTGCTGGCATCCTGGCACGCCTGCCTTGTTGGTCGCGGCTGGGGGGCCTCCATACATCAGGATCATCAAAAGGAGAGGGAGAGGCATTGGAGGCGGCGGAAGGGTATTCATCGAGGGGTTGAAAGACAAAGCTGGAGCGGGTGGGGATGGGAGGGGAGGAAGAGCGAGAAGCTGGTTGCTTGAAGGATCTGAGCTCAGATTCAAGTTGCTTGACGACCTCAATTTCTTCTGAGATAGCCTTCTTGCAATTGGTCCATTTGGCCCTGGGAGCAGGGTCGTCTAGGGTGCTCAAGTGCCTGGTATGAATGTTAGTTAATATTAGTCAGATCAGAAGAAGCGATGAGAATTAGAATACTTTACTTTACTTTACTTATTGATCTGAGCGAGGGCTCCGTCGAAGAAGATAATGGAGGTGTCGTAGAGGCCCTCCAGCGCGTACTCTCGGGCCAGCTTAACGTGCTCCTGCAGCCCCGCCAATGCGGATGCGGATGCCGATGCCCCCACCATCGCCAGCGGCCGGCCGGCTTAGGGTTTGCCAAATCGGCTTTTTCTTTTCTTTTCTCTTATCCAACTACTCTACTCTACTCTCTAATTGGTACGTGAAATATCGCGCTCAGGCAGTCACGCTCCATTTATTTTCAGTCCTTTTCTTTCCAAAAAGACTCAGACAGCAACAGATGAAGATTGAAGACCCGACCTGCCTGCTTTCTCTCTTTTTACAGAACAGAGATGAGAAACACGGATCCAGATCCTCTGGACTGCGGGTAAAAAACGACCACTGGTCGTTTCTGAAACTCAACCGTCAGATCTAAACGGACGTTTTTCCGTCCCAAAAAAAAAAAAAAAAACAAAGACAAGCCTATTTATCTTCCGTATTAGGTTCCGTATAGCCATGTCGGAAACCAAATTTCATCTTCGCTGGCAAACTGAATCCTCTCACTCCCGAATCCCAAAAAATGGCTTCGAAAAAGAAATTGCTCTCACCCCCAATTTTCAGCTCGGTCTCTCCTCTCGCTGGCTGTGCTACCGACCGTGTGGAAGCCTATGGTTGTTTTTATCTTGCATTGTACAGTGTGTGTAATTATTATCTTTTTTTTTTTGCAAAATATTTTTGTAAACATATGGTTGCTGAAACCGGTGAGCAGGTTGCTCACCTAAATTATTCTTTTTTTTTTCAGTAAACGTGCTTATCAGTGCAGAGGATTATGTTCAATCAACTTTAGTTCTGTGGTTGTCCTAAAGATCAAATTGCTGGTAAGGGTCTTGTGAAAGAAAAATAGTTATGACTGTTTAAAACAATAAAGAAAAAGTGATAGTGTTGTATCATAATTATATAAGTGCATCTCATTCGTTGAATAACTCATTGCATACTATTTTCAATCTTTTACGATCATTGTGTCGATTTTCATAATTGTTTGACTCAATATTTAAACGTCATTGCCATTTTGAAAACGTATTGACGGTGTATATTTTTTTTTAGGCACTTACATAAAAACACAGGACTGATTCATTCACTAAACTAGCTGTCAAAAACGATATAATATAAGATCAGTTTATAGTTGCATCAGGTGTAACTACAACACACTTTTCTGGAGTCTCAGTCTGTCACATCTAATAACACACATATATCTTTCATTTACAAGTCCAAATATAACATTTCACAAACTCAAAAACTAGTATAACCTTCTTCCTTTCACTGCCATAATGGTTAATACTTCTCCAAATACTCTGATTGCATTAGTCTATATTTCATAATCTTAATTGCAAATCACCAAATTGAAGCAAGCTAATTCCTCAAAAAAAAAAAAAAAACTAAGGAAAGTTGCATTTCTCCTATGTATCTCGACAAGCATAGTGAGAAGAGCCTCAAACATCTCATTCGCATCTGCCTCGACTGGATCCTTCCTCAATGTAGTATAGACCATCCAGGCATGATCCAGTTTTCTTTCTAACCTAACCACAACCGAGTCTGGCACCTCTGCGTCACATCTCGCAACCAGACCATCACTCCTTTCTCCATATCTCAACCTGATTTTTAGAGAGGAAAATTAGAATTATTGTTATTACGCATAACATGGAACAATGTTTATTAAAACAAATGCTGAAATTAGCAGAATAGGAAACAATATTTATCAAACAAATTCTTCACAAAACCTATTTCTAACAATATTTTGACAAAAACATTACCATTATACCATATAGGAAAGGTATAGAAACAGAAGCATACATGGTGATGGTTTTGTTTGGTTTATAATGCCATTAAAACACATTATAATTTCTTTCACAGGAGATACTAGTAAAGGTTAGAAGCTGGAGGCTTAATTAATTTCGCTTGTACCTTACTATGAACTCAACCCCAGGGTGCACACCAGTAAAAGCAAGGATGCAGCAACACAACTCCAATGTCAGCCCCTCATTCCAAGAAGTAAACAAAAGTACAAAACATTACACGAAATACCACTTAACCTAGAATTTTGTACAGTGGACAACACCTAAGGCAGATTGACACTATTTACAAATGCCAATTAAGATAGAGACATTTGAGATCACAAGGATTTTTTTTCTCACAGTTTACCATCAGAAACCCAGGCACAAAATGATTACTATTGTTATCAACAAGTAACAATTTAAGACGCTTTAACAGTAAAATAAAATATCAGAGCTCGAAGACCTAATAGTACATGTACCTGTCACCAAGGAGAGGCAGAGAGGCGACGAAGAACTAGAATTTACTTCGATTTCCGGCGATTTGCTTCGATCCGCTGAGAAGAGGTGGAGGATCGAGAACTAGGGTTGAGTTTCCTGCGATTTGCTTCGACAAAGAACCCTTGCGTGCTACGGATTTGCTGCGACGAAGAACTGGTTTTACTCGTTTCTCTCTCTCGATAGCTCTCTTGAAGAAGGGGACGGCTTCTGAAATTGGAATACGGAAGAGAGTATACGCGTATACTGCGTTTTTCTTTTTTTTTCTTTTTTGGGACGGAACAAATTATGATTGAGATCTGACCGTCCCTTTTAATCGGACAGTTGAACTTCAGAAACGACCAGTGGTCGTTTTTAAGCCGCAGTCCAGAGGATCTGGATCAAACATTCGGTATTAGCTAGCTAGCTTAGCACTACCTTTAGAGGGGCCGGGCCTGCCTTGTGCAAAGCCCGACTCTAATTAATTCCAACGTTCACGTTCAAAATTTTTATTACTAAATACTAATAATAATAATAATATAATAAAAGAAGGAGAGGGAATTAAATAAATAATAAATAAATAACTACTCTCTCGTAGACAGGATTTGAGTTCTAAATTGGGCTTTTAAAAGAGTACTTGCAAAATAATTAAAAGAGAATTTGTTTTGTGGAGCTATCCAAGAATTTGTCGAAGGGTCTCCCGTTGTTGGTCCGTTAACTGTTCCGGGAAAGCCACTTGGCATTTGATCCTGAGATTGCCTTTCTTTCCAGGATCTTTGGAGATGGGCATCCCTTCATTCGCAACTACAAACTCATCCCCGGGTTTAATCACAACATCCTCCATTGGCACCACAATATCCCTACCATCCACAGCCTCTAAGGCTCCGTTTGGATAGGTGTGGGAAGAAAGAAAGAAGTGGAAAAAAATATTGGAAAGTGTGTAATTTTGTGAAGAATTTAAATTGTTTATAATTTTTTTTTCCTTCTTCCTTCTTCTTACTTCTCCTCAACGCATCCAAACGGAGGCTAAGTTTATGCTTGACCCCACCAAGTAGGGGTGAGCAAAAAACTCGTAGCTCGTGAGTTATTCAAACTCGACTCGTGAAAAGCTCAGTTATAACTCGAGCTAAAAAAAACTCGAGTTGAACCAACTCGGTTAATCAACGAGTCGAGTTTGAGTTAGACTCAACTCACTCGTTGACTCGTGAGCTGACTCGTAACGTAATAAATTTTAATTTTTTTAATGTTATCAACGTGATTTATGAGTGTTAATATTGAGTTTCAAGACATATTTTGCTTCAAATCAATGAAAAAGAATAAAATTGATAATATATTTTATTTTTTATATTATTGTATATAGTAATTACTTTAATTTTGAAATAATATATAAATTAAAAAAATTTTGAAGTAGACATACTCATGTCAAGTTGGCTCGTGACTTGTGAGCCAACTCGAGTTAGAGACAAGTTGAGTTTGAGCTAACTTAAAAAACTCGAAAGTATTTCCAACTCGAGTCGAACTAACTCGAGTTATAGCCGAATTGAATTTGAGTTGGTCTCAACTCGCTCGAACTCGGTTTGTATACAGCCCTACCGCTAATGGCACCCTTATTTTTCGCAGCTAGATCATTTGCATCTCTTTTGTAAACCTCGCGGGGTCTCTCATCTATCACAAACACAATGTCATTTCCCATCCCGGGGAACGTCACTTTTGTGCCCGCCTTCCATCCTGGCTTCACTGTGATAACTAGTATCTCTGTCTCAGTTCTCGCCTCCCTACGTACGTACCCAATCATCATCAAATATATATATGCTACAAGATTAATTAATTATATATAATAAATCACATCCAGCAAAAGCACACATATATAGTAACAGTGGCGAAGACAGAGGGGGACTGGCAAGGGCCAGGACCCCCTAATAATTAGAATATGTCCTAATTATATATTAATTTATTAAGATAATTTATATAGTTAAGCTTGATGGGTCTCTTCTAGACTCAAAATATTATGCTCAATGATGTTTTGGTTAAGAAAAATTAATAGTTGCTAGTATAATTTTAGATAATAAATACTACTTATAATTTTTTTAGTTCTCAATTTCATTTAGTCAGATTTTGGCCCCCGTCATTCTTCAATCCTGGCTTCGCCACTGTATAGTAATGAATTATGATAAAAATCATAACATAGCATACCGGGTGGAAGGATCAATCACTCGCCTTAGATATCTTCATCTTTCTCGTAGACCCGCTATACAGTTCCTCCAGGCTACAAGGCAGTTTATTCTCAACTGGCGCAGCCTTACTGGCTGGGTAATTTAGCACTCCTCCATCAATTGACCGGTAATCAAAATTTGCTACTGCCGCCATCACCACTGTACGATTGAAACCTCATTGAGGCAGCATGCCACATGGGCCCAAAATCAAAATTCTGCGAACCAAAAAACTCAGCAAAAATGTCTTCGGCATTCCTGGGTCTGAAACCAGCCCTCTCCGAGCTGTTTTGTCCTGGTTTAGGGGATGATGAGGCCTGGTGGCCTAATTTTAGGCCTTCTTCCCCATATTCATTGTAGATTGATCTCTTCAAGGGATCAATAAGAATCTGCATATGAAGCTTGAAATATAATCATTTAAGAAATAGAACAATTAAATTAAAAGTAGTTACCTCATAAGCCCCACAGATCTGCTTGAAGCGCACCTCAGCCTCCTGCTTATTGGTCGGATTCTTGTCAGGGTGACACCTCAGTGCCAGCTTGCGGTACGCCTTCAATTCCTCATCCGATACACCTCGACCCACATGGAGTATCTCATAGTAATCCAATCCCATTGATCTCTAAACCTAATTCTATTCAAGGCAGTTTGCCTAGGCTTTAGAAAAATCCCATTAATGAGCTACAACTTATGCATTGCGTCCTGTAAAATTTTGCATTGGACTCTTCCTGATTCTCACAGCCCAGAATTCCCGTACCAGTAATAGTGACGAAAAAGAGGGATGTAAAATCCATAGGAAGGAAGCAGAGATGATTGATAGTTGTAACATTCTTTTTTTTTTGTCTTTGATGCCAACTACCAACGACTACTGGCCCGATTAAAATGGCTATAATATAATAAGACCAACGGTCTATCCGTATTTTATGTTAGCGCGCAGGTTTTCAAGTCAACCCCAACCGATTTTCGTTAGGAGGGGATGATAATATTAATGTATATATTTTTTTTATATATATCAGGAATCCAAAACGTGTTTTTTTTACTTGAGCAGGCACTTTGTTGTATCATATTTATGCGCATACAAAATTAACACTATTCATCACTCCTCACATAAAGCACCAAGCTACACGATTATAATCATGGAAATATTACAACTATAGCACAAGAAAAGTTTTGCATTTGCATCTCGTTAGATGATTAGGAAGGAAATGAATCTCGTCTAAAAGGTAAATAATTTCTCAACGCACTCCAGTATACAATTGAAATTTGAAATTATTAGTAGGTTGGTTTAATGCGCATGAATTTAATTAATTAAAACCAACATAACCAAGTATAATGCCCCAACTAGTAATCCAATTTTACGAAAGCATATAATTGAAAAATACAACAAATAACAATTTGAAAGATTTTTCTGCTTGTGAAATTGATCCTACGACAATTTTATTCTTTCCTCGACAATTTTGTTAGCTTCCAAATCCTTCAGAAAAAAAAGCGTATCGTTACAAAGAGGGAACAAACAATGTTTGTTATGGTCATATTTAATTGTATAAAACTCTAATCTTCAAATATTGCCACTTCGGCAGTCCGATTAACCCCTTGCAATCTGGAATAATATCTCTACACACGGTGCACGCACACAATACATGATTCATAAAAAAAGAATAACCCCATAAGCAGCTCACAAGAACTGTGAAGTCTCTAACTGAAATGTTCATGGCATCTAGGAGAGAATTTGTCATCAAATATTTAAATTGGAAATGTTACTGTCATGAACAATCACCACTCCTCAAGCTCTGTAGCAATTGTAGATAACCTTCACAATCTGGGTCTATGTATCTATAAATAAACAAACCAGTAACAAAAGAAAAACTAATATATTAAAATAATATTACTGTTTGCGAACTCACCAATCAATAGTAAAGATTTCCACCTATGCAACTAACACCAGTTATCTATTCTAAGACATTGCAAATACCAAAGGTTAGATTAGGACAAAGGAAAAAGCACCTCCTATCAAAAATATCCACAAATTTTAATCTAATCCTAATGAGTTAGGGTTTCTTTTATACTTGGAGATAACCAAGATTTTTTTTCATGCTACTTCCAATATAAGAAGAGTTGGAGCTATTAGCATACAAAGATTTCAGTACCATCAACCCTAAACTTGACTTTTGTATGGCAGTTAATAATAGTGTGTTTCCCTGCAGGTTGTTGTGTGTGTATGTGTGTGTGAGAGAGAGACAGACAGACAGACCCATGTCGAAAGAGAAAGTCCATAATAACAAGACAACAATTCGGCTTGTAGAATTCAGTACTCCTGATTATATTTGCAACTTGAGAAACAGTTATTAACCTAAAACTATCCACCTCTCCATCTGAAAAGTTAAATCAAAATAATACATGAGTAAAACCATAGTTGATCTCTCACAAACTCTGGCATCTGATGTGATTGAAATTGAAGAATTTTAAGTAATGACATAACATAAAGGGACAAAAAATCATTGATGAAATCATGGGCCATTTTGTAGGAGATTGACATTTCAGAAGTAACATTTTGGAACAAAAATGTGTATTTGCATAAAATACCTCGAACCTTCAGAGGTATATGCAGTCATGCACAACACAAATAATTAAATGTAGGAGTAGAACCTTCATTTTTGGGAACAAAATCTGGAGGCAACTTCAGATCATAGCAGAAAAGTACATCTCTTTTGTACCGGTATCCCTCAATATCCATGTATGAAACTGCCCCTACAGGTGTGACACTGGAAAACCAATGCAAAAATAATAGTACTTTTATAAGTATAAGAAAACCAATAAGTTCCTCGGGTTTAAATAAAGAGATAAGGTATTTAGTTTTCTATATACTTGGTAGAGATTGATGTGGGGATTCCAGCTTCTTCTACACATTCCTTAATTATGTTCTTCTTGCATGAAATTCCATGGGGCTGAAATCAAAATTGATGGACCAGATTATATTTCCACTTGTTGAACCCAAAAGTTCAGTTTACCATACTCTTTCTAGATATACGATGTTCTTTTCCAAACACACCGCACATCTCTTTCTTTTGTTTATGTAGTATATGCCTCAAATGAAGGTATTGTTGTGGTGGTCATTTTTTGGGTTTAACTTTTCATACAGTCGCAAGCAATCCTTCAAATGAAGTAATATTTAATGAGCATAAAATGCAACATGCTAATTGACATTGTGCTCATCTAATAAAAAAATGAGTTTCACCAGAGGAACAACCTGAAACAACATAATCCAACAAGATAGGTTCGTCATATCAATGCAATTCTGAACACAAACAATTCATCAGGACGAAGATTTCACAAAAACAACAACAACTAAGCCTTTTGTCCCAAACAAGTTGGGGTAGGCTATGGGTTTCATTTCCATAGAGATGACTGGATTTTTTACGTTGGCTCGCCTATCACAACCCTCCTCCTTTTACCCGGACTTGGGACCGGGCTATACTAAACAATGCAAACAAAGATTTCACAAAAAGACTGGCAAAATGATTATGAAAGAAGAGAAAAGGAGAATGATCTATTTGCACATTCCATGAAATATTTCAATATACTGTGAAATAGAATACACCATTTTGTATTAGAAACCACAAGCTGACCTCATTTGAAATATTAGTGTCATTGCAAGGAACATTAATTAAATTCTAACAATTCTGCCTCTACAGCTAATGTCTTTTCCTCCCAGAGCCAAAAAATGAACAGACTCAAACAAAGATTTGTAATTGTTTTGACAGTTCAGACAAAACATAACTCGAGCACTTTGGTTAAGTTAACATAGGAGTAATTGAATCATTTTGATTCAACTAAACCTTGAGTTTATCTGTTGGGTTTCATTGTCATTACCCGGAGGTTAATATCAGAAATTTGGCAAAGGTCAGCTATCAATTTATAATGTTACAAAGTGGGAAAGGTAAACTGTGAAATGACGGACCAAGCCGCCGGCAACAAGGTGATCGAGCATTCCAGGAAAAGTAGGCTTAGTTTGACTTCTTTTAGCAACCCAGAGAAACTTTTCACCATCAATCTCCACGTATCCATTCATGTGTACTCCATAAGCCTATGATGGAAAATGGTAAATAAAAGTATAAATAATAAATAATAAGGTAGAAAGCAGAGATATATGTTAGTGGCTCCTTGAATGGTAACATAAATTGAAGGGTATTTCAGACCTTTATGCCAAAATATGGGGCAGCTGCCCGCTCCAGTGAAAAGAAAGGCGGAATTCCAAATGCTGATGTAACTGGATACAACTGGTTGGAGATGAAGAAAACGGTGGCAATTAATTTCACAAATGAATAAGTAGATATTATATTAGTTAATAACAGCAGAATGGTTTTTTATAGGGATATTATATTATATTAGTTAATAAGAAAAAGCTGAGAAGTTGGAAGAAGAAAAAGGGTGTACCTGTACCTCATTTCGAATACCTGGAATAAGGTTGGGCAAAGATTGAATGACATGTGCAACTGCTTGTGTTCTGGCCTCGTATGTATTTAATGAGGGGTGAAATTGAAGGTAGTGTGCAGTTGGATGTGATGCGATAGTAAAAACATCGTTGTGCTTGATCAAGTGGTGCTCAGCAAATCTGAAAGAAAGAGAGAGAATATAAATTTGAAACTGGAAGGTAACAGAAAAAAAAAAAAAAAGAGTAGAAAGAAAGACCAAAGACCGTTCGTGAGTAAAGCCAGCAATATGGTGATCGATTAGGAGCGGAATGAATCGGTGCTTGGTTTCCTAAGAAGAGAAGTAAGAAGAGAAGAATTGAAGTCAGGACTCTAACTGCCCCTTATATATATAATGAAAGAGGAAGAGGGACGACTGACTTACTGCTCCACGGTTGCAGAGACCAACTTTCTCCAAGAAACCGGACAGATCTGATTCCAATTGGATGGACCCCGACCTGAGCGCATCCTCCCACCCGAACCGCCCCGATGTCGCGGTCGAGGCCAACCGGGTCCGGGTCCGGGTCCGGGTCAGGCTGGGGTTAGCAGTATTAACAAGGAAGCCAGGAGGACACAAGGCCATGGAGAGGGAGGGCATTTTCATTCACTCCTCACTCCTCCATTCATTCTTACTTTCTTAGATTAATAAGGTAATTACTATGTACCATCCAAATAATTAGCATCCAAGCCGTCTGGGGTGTCGCCGCCGGAACCACTGTCAAGTCACTCATTCAGTTTCAATTTGTTTCTTTTTTTTCTTTATTTTGTATTTTCTAGTGCTCAAGTAACTGTTTTGGTCATAGATCTTGTCATTCTCCACTTTCCTTGAATTGGTCTGCATCTATACGCTTATGTCTTAGTTTTTAGGGAAAATCAGCCCTATACCCCTCAAATCTTATTTAATTGGAAATATCACCCTCTAATCTTTCATTTTGGAAATATCCCTCTCTAATCATGATTTGTATAGATATTTACCCTTTCCTTAATATTTTAATTCTGAAATCTAACATTTGAGATTTAGGACAAGAATGCCCTCAATTCCTTTAGACCATTCTTCTCTGTGCCTTCTTGCAATCGATATCAGAATAAATTCGAAACCTTTGGGCTGAGTTTAAATGCTAAACTTCAAAAGAAATTTTTTTGAGGGTTAAAATTTTATCGTCCAATGAAGAAATCACGCATGCATTGAACTTGAGTGTCGCATGTTACCAATTGGAATCAAAGTTTCCTGGGATTCGGTTACCTACGAACACCAAAAGGAATTTAAGTAACATCTCCTAACAAAATAAGGAAAGGTCAAACATGGTAGTGGTTGGGGTTAACTCAATCTCTAAGTAGGAAGAATGCTTTTCAAGAAAAATCAAATCGTTACTAAAAAAAATAATAATTTAGCGTAGAAGGTTGAAAAGAAAGTAACTTATTTATATGAGTAAATACAGAAGTGTTGCGCTTATCTTTTCAAATTGAGAGAACCAAATTAATTCAAATTTCAGGTAGCTCAGTATCTAAGTTGGCATAATTAAAAGAACAAAACCCCCATGAGAATAAGAATCGGAAGTTCAAAATGTTCAATGGAAGATGAATCGTCAGGGGACAAGGGCAATTTTGTCCTAAATTTTTAAATTATATTTTTCAGAATTAAAATACCACTAGAAATAGTCAAAAGGGTAAATATCCATATAAGTTATAATTAGAGGGGATATTTCCAAAATAAAAGATTAGAAGGTGATATTTCCAATTAGATAAGATTTGAGGGATATACGACTGATTTTTCCTAATTTTTACTAATTTTTTGATAGAAAATCCTGATCAATTGCACTTGAAATGATCGTTCGGTTTTCTAATGATTTTTGTTAATTGGTGCTAGATCTATCTTTTTTAATTTGTAGGACCTCATATTAGTCCTGACTATAGATTACTCTTCCATCCTGAGATGATCGACGGCTTGCCAGGCACGCTTTCAATTGTTGATTACTTATTAAGAAGCTAAATAGTGTATCTGTTCATTTTATTGCATATGTTAAATATGTTGTTATAAGTGTTCAATTTATATGTTGAATATGACCATTTATTTTTTAATTATGAAAGTTGTATATGTATTCAGTTTATTGTTGTAAATATTCATTTTGTTGGTGTAAATATTTGATTTGTTTGTTTTATTTGTTTATGTTTTTTTTATTTAATTTATATTTGTGTGTCTTTGTTTTGTTGTTGTAAGTGCTTGTTTTGTTGTTTTAAATGTTCATATTTACGCCATATCACAACTAAACCGTTGTATTATCAATGCATCTAACTGAACACATAATTCAATTTAACTCATCCTTTAATGTATTATAAACTGAGCACAAAAAACTACAAAATCAAATATCTGATGTAATTAACTGAACACATACAAACTTTAAATTCATCCCTTAATGTGTTTAACTGAACACAAAAAACTATAAAATCAAATTTTATGCTGCAACTAACTGAACACTTAATTAGTTTAACTCATCGTTTGACGCATCTAACCGAACGCAAAAATCTGTCTATTTGATGACGTCAGCGCACAAAAAATAAAAAAAAAATTTGAAATTTTTTTGATGACTTCAGCGCGCGGAAAAATTAGACCTGGAAGCCCAGAAGCCCATTAGAAAGTAGCTAGTGAGGGATGGATGCTTGGATGTTTTTTGGTTGGACGGTGTATATCACATCCGGATTAATAATACAAACAATAGCTATTTCGGCTGAATTGCTGGGCTGGGCTGGGAACACCAAACCAAGTACAATGTTCATCAATCAAATATCAATTTGGGCCATGTTTTTTTACAAATTAGCTTTGTTTCTTGGATTTTTTTTTCTTTTACAAAATTGATTTCGATTTTAAATGGCTTCCTGCTGCTCCTAGATCTTCCTTTGATCGACTTCTTACATAATTTTTTATTTTGCCATATTTTGGTAAAACAGTGATCAGTTTATACTTTGACATACACATTGTTAGATAAATAGTGACAGGTATCGTTCCTGATTATAAACATTGCTAAATAAATTTCATCCCAATTATTTTTCATGATTTTTGTTACTTTTAATATAACAAGTGGAACTCCGTAATTTGGCGTCCTAATTTTACCAAAGTTCTCAAAGGTAAATCCCAATCAACGAATTGTCTAATCATATGTGCAATTGCTGCTCCTATAATGTTTCAACTCAAATCAGGTGTCGCGCAACACTTGGTGTAGCGCGGCATCCTGACCATCTGATCAAGATCCAATGGACAAGGGAGCTCCGTGCATGTAACCTAGATTGATAGGCCCGTAAAAAATAAACCGTCCGATCAAGATCAGACGGCTCTGGATGCGCTAAAGCAGGTGTCGCGCGCTAGCGGAACGGATTGATAATGTTTGGATACACATGAACATCTTTGTTCGCGAACTACGCCAGTTTGGCGCGAACCAAACATGAGTGAATACGAACAAAGACCTGTTAACAAGTGTATTCTGGGTTCCAAATTTTTTTAAAAATATCACGAACAAGGCTCGCGAATTGGGAAACTATTTTTTTAATACTAGATGGGGAAGCGCTCCTTTGCCGCGCGTTAGTGGATTTTTAATAATTAACAAATGTGATCTCCTACCTGAATTATCTAAAAATTTTTTAATGATGTCTTCCAATTTGTTTTTTTATGAGAATTATCTAAATTTTTTATAAATGTGATCTTCGCTGCACTATGTTTTTTTAGATTGAGAATAATTCAAACTATTTGCTAATTTTTCGGTCTATTTGATAATATATAATTTTTAAGAAATGTAATTTAACACAAAGTTGTTTTGCCAATTGAACATATTTTACAATTGTTTAACACATTTGGTAACATATATTTTGTTACGAAATTAATATATTTCAAACCTATAGAAACAAAATTTTATATAATGAAATTATATAAAATTATGTGCGAACTGTGAAAATTTGAAGATATCTTGAATATCTCTAAAATCCTTTACTTTGCCTTGGAACGACATCCAATAGTTCTTACATAGGGTATCAAATATAAAATTATGTGTGAACTGTGAACATTTGAAGATGTCTTGAATATCTCTAAAATCCTTTACCTTGCCTTAGAACGACATCCAATAGTTCTTACATAGGCTATTGATACCCACGTTCGTGCATATGCTACTAATATATATCTCAATATTTTAAAGTTTTATCCAAATTCAAATCATAGAAAATAGCATAAATCTAATGACAGTTTAAATTTGAGATGAGAATTGTCAGGATCTCTCAAAATATGCCTATAATTTTTTACTTTTAGCGGTGTGAAAGTGAAATATGCTCAAAGTTTGGTGAAAGTGAAAATACCTGACAAAAAAAATCTAAATATATATGCGATTTTCTGAATAAAAGATGTCCTTAAAACTAATGGTCTGTATTGATTTTTACTCTTTATATAAGGTCCTTTTTCAATTTGATTTTCAATTCAAACTAATGGCCGGCATCCATGCACTGAAGGTTTTTAACGGCGAGATTGGTATAGGTCTAATATTTTAATTTACTTTTATATTGGAACGACTTGATTTAAATAACAAATTTATATTGTAAAACAATTCGTTTTCATATCTACGATCTAGATTAAAAAAAAACAAATCTATTTTTAAATAGGAACGCAATCAGACCCTTCTAATAAGTTAAGCCAAACAACAGTTACCTAAATGTGCTTATTGAATTGGTATTGGCTGGTACTCTTGTTTGTACCAAATGTCATTTTAACCAAAAGATAAATATAATTAGTTCATTTTATTAATTATTTTTTTTTAGAAATTTTCAACCAAAAGATAAAGCACTCAAGCTGTAAGTATTTATTGGAACGATGAATATGTGATTTTAAATGCCAACTGAAATGGTAACGTTAGATTTACATTCAGTGAATAGTTATACCAATATCCTTTATTTAGAATGTACCAGCACCAGTATCAATACCAGATTAATGGGTCTATTATATTTTTTCTGTTCATTAAAGCTGTTGAGTCTGTGTTGTGCAAGTAGGATTCCAGAATATCATGGCTGAACAATTAGCTGCAATACCACTTGATATACGTAATATTTGAAAATCAATAGTTGTACATCATGCCAACTACTCAATTAATGCCCTTAGAAAACTACTAATATTGTTTGTTTGCATTAGTTTGTTTTGCATTTTTAAGAGAGATTATCAGTTAAATATGGTAACATTAACCTTCCTGTGTTAATGTTCACTTGCATCTTATGAATAGTTATTTATCAACAGGAGTACAAAGAAGGATAGATATGATTTAGATAAAATAACTTTGAATGAAACCTTATAGCTAGGGAAGCGTCAGTGATCACAATGGCCTCAGTACCAACCGTGAAATGAATGCAGAAATACATGAAAATAACTCTGAGTCAATATATCAAACTACATTTCTTCATTAAATTTAAAATAACTCTACAAAGCACTCATTAATCGTAGCAAAAACTTCCAAATAAAAGACCAAGAGTGAGCCTCCAGGACACATATTTTGTAATTTAGACAGAAACAGATTCATTCAACTCTTCTATGGACCTGATAATCTCAGCAATTTTTAAGTATTGCATCATAATTATTAGTAATTTGATGCGGTTCTTGGGAATTTGATGAGAATTTTATTAAGGTAAGGATGACTAATGCATAGAAGTGAAGACATGAATAGATACAACATAGACACTGATAAGACCAATTCTCAAATTGATTACTTCATATATATCTTTGTTATTTAACAATTATTTTGCTGCTATTAATCCTAAGGAACATCTTTGTCATGTATCAAGACCCATAGCAACACACTCCAAACAGCAGTGTGCATCTAATTTGCACTACTTGTACCTGTACTAGTCATTATTCATACTCAAACAGTGCTATGCTAGGATCTATTAACAGAAAAGTGTTTCCACATAATTGACCCTGGGATTATGTTAAAATCACAGAGACATCAAAACAAATTCAGAGAAAAAAAAATGTTTCATATAAAGACATTCATTTTGCTTTAGGAAACCTGGCATAAAATTTATGACTTTTATACAAAGAAGACCTTGCAATAAATTTAATTTTCACCTAACAACAAATTGAGATGGGAATTAAAAATTCAATATCCTTGAGGTATTTCAGATGGATATAATTTTTTTAAAAAAAAAAGAAAGAGGGGTAAAATTTGAACATCTGGTCCAAGTAGTTAGGATGCTTACCTCTTATCAATTTGAGAAAATTTGGGCTATCTAATTTGAACAAAATTGATCAATTTGTATGAGAAAATAAACCATACTCAAGAATGATATAAGAGGCAATTTTGAAGTATTATCTATTGTTCAGAAAAAAAAGAAAAATTACCTCATTATGTATTACCCAATTCTATTTGTCAGAATGATGCAGTAATAGTGTGCGTGGAGTTAATTTATGGACAACTCATAAATTAACAATGTTGTATTTTTTCTTTTCTCGTCTCCTTCTTCACACAATTAGTTTCGAGAAGAGGAGCGTTTGGCAGAGCATTAGGTGGAGAGGCGGACACACGAGTGCTGTTGAGGGTTGGGGCGACGGAGGAGGAACCAAGATGAAGAGCAGACATGGAGAGAGGCGATCAGAGGAGGGATTGCGCCGGAAGGAGGTCGAGAAGCGGAGAGACTGGGAGGTAAGAGGAGGGACGCACCGAGGAAGACATGGACGGGTGTTGTTGGGGTTTAGGGAAATCAACGAAGGAGGGAGGGGTGGGGGGTGGAGGGCCTGGAGGAGAGGGCGAGGTGTTGGCGGAGGAGAGGCGGGAGGTGAGACAGGAAGTTGGTGGAGGAGGAAGCGACAACGGTTTTTCTGTCGTTGACGAGAAAGAAGAGATGGAGAAAGTTACTAATCAATCGATCGAGAAAAATAATTGGACGGCTCAGATGTATATCGCTGATCGCCGTGTCGCGCTTCCAGAAAAAAGAAACGATCCTCGGACACCCACGGATTTTAATTAATACTATAGATATAGATATAGATATAGATGACTGGATTCACGAACCAAAGTTCTTTGCACACTCCCAAACACACCCGCATGCACCCCTTTGTTCATTGATTGGCATGATCTTCTTCCCTCTAAAATTATACAATGCATTTTTTATCAAAATGCATGACACCACCTTCTCCATTCGCAAATCGCAATGGCTGCTCCCAATAAACAATTCATTGATTGGGACGCCATTTATATTCCTAGCAATGGTCTTCTTTCTCTTGAAGATTCCATTGCTCTTATTTTTAAAGATTTGAGAAGTTTATATCCGAATAGAGAAAAATTGAGGGGTTTATATCAGATTTTGCCTGAAAAAAGAAAGTCAGGAGATTGGTGCCACTAGGTCTAGGACTCACTAAAAATTAATTCCAAGTTTCCAACTATTCTGACCCTTTCAACTTAGCTAACCTGTACACTCGGACTACATCGTGTTGTCTTAAGATATTCCACCTAATACGTCTGCATCCCAGTATACAATAGCATATATATTTTTAAACTACTTTATTTGCAATTAGTTCATAGAATATAGGAAAATTATATATACACCGCGATCATTTAACGGCAAAACATGTGTTATCACTGACCGTACCATTACATTTCATTATAGTTTAAAATAACTAAATATTTTTGCATCCTTTTCGAGAAATTTTTTACAAATAAATATTATTGATAATACTATCATAATGTTTATTTTTTTAGTGCTTATTATCTTTATGTATATTTTATTTAGATTTTATTTATTTTTAATTTGTAATATTCTTAATATATTAAACGTTAAGCTTAAAGATACTAGATTAATTACACAAATGATCCTTAACTTGTCATCTAATATCGTTTTAATCATTAAGATTTTCACCTTCTGCCAAATTGTCCTAAATTTATAGCTGGTCCAAAAAACTAGATTGACACGCACTTCGACATTCAGGTAATAAAAGTACTTGCAATGAGTTTTTTTTTTATGAATATTATCTTTAATTAATTTAATGTAACACAAACATTAATGTTAGTATAAGCATTTAATAAGAGCACCAAATTATTTGCATAGGTCATATCAATAAATTCACACTATATGTACGTAATGCTAAAATGATGAGACAATAAATTAACAAAATTATTCTGTTAATTAATGTTATATATAGGACAAATTTGGTACAAATTGAAAACTTGCAGCACTTTTTTTTAATTGTTCTATATGTCATAATATTAGTGATTAATTGAACTATAACTTAATAAATTTTTCTACTATATACTACAATTTTGCCTTTTATATTGTCGCATACCTCCGTGAAGAAAGATTGTAAAACTAGTTCGAGTTTTTCGTTCTTTGAAAATTAAGAAAAGAAAATTTGATAAATTTTGTAGGGGAGGGGCTGGGGCTGGGGCCTGGGGAGTGAGCATAAATGTTTTAAGATCAGTGTCCTCCTATTATTTTTCTTGACTACTTCCTGTTACGAGGTGAGATGGATATTGAGTTTAGGCACCATTTGGATGCGTTGAGAAGAATGTAGGAAGAAGGAAGAAGAGAAAAAATAAATTATAAACAATCCAAACTCTTCACAAAGTTACACACTTCTCAATAATTCTTCCATTCTTCCCTTCTTCCCACACCTATCCAAACAGAGCCTTAGATAAAATAGTAACTTTACTTTCTATTCTGTTTGGATTGCTTAGGAATAAGAAGAATAGCCTATTTCTAGACAGAAAGTATTGGAAGTGTGTAACTTTGTGAAGAGTTTGGATTGTTGAGTGAGGAAATAAGGAAATAGTTTCTTCTTACTACCAAATTTATTATAAACAATCCAAACTCTTCGTTGGAGAATTTTTTATCAAAATGAATGAATTTGATGTCAGATAGTTGGAATTCTCATATAATTAGATCCAACGAAATTTTGTGAAATCAATTGTAATAAAATGAAAGTTGTGCAATAATAACACCAAATCCATTCATTTACAGCTAGCACAGTGTGTGCTCATACATGTCTATTCTTAATTGGGTATATGTATATCTGAAATCATATGATTACCAAAACCGACATACGTGATCAAAATAATAGCATCGTTGCGTACAAATATTTTATTGAGCATTTGAGCTTAACAAATTAATTAATGAGGTACATCCGGACTCCGGTATTACGCAAAGAAATTTTCCGCGTAATCTGCATGCACTGGAGAGTGGAGTCTGGAGTATATGCATCTTTCTTAAATTTGCGCTAGCGATTTTTTTTTTCTTTAATCTGATTGATATTTGAAAGATAATGGACTTAACTGATTACTCGACGACAACCAGGACTTGCTATTTCGTAAATAATTTTTTTTTAATTCCATGCAGCGTTGTTGGATAATTTGTTGTCAAATATTGACTTCGTGAATAAAACGATTAGTTATTCGGAGTAAAAAAAATTATTTCTAAACGATCAAAAATAAGGTTTTTGAAATCTAGAGTGTTATTTTAAAATGGTTCAATATTCGAATTAAATTTTTATTCCGGTGTGTTTTGATATTCTTTTTAATCTTCAGTATCCGGATTAAATTTGTATTCCTAAAATATTTGGATCATCTTTTTAATCTGAATTAATGCGGATGTTGGACTACTTAAATATGAAAGACGAATCTTAATTTTATTCTTAAACAACCCAAATGCACCAATATGAATAGTGCCGCAGACTACAGTGATCTGATGTTAAATTTCTGACTTAAACCGCTAAATATGAGTTAGTGTACTTCTCTTTCTTAATTTAAAAGTAATGAACTTGTTAATTCCTTTTAGCTATTTACTTTTACACACATCAATAAGTACACTTTCATTTGAGAAATCATTCCCTGATGTTTGTTTTGCAATCAAGTTGCTGCTGATATCTGATACTTATCCGTAATAACAACCTAAAAATGGAAGTTGGTACATAGCAGTTATAATTTAAATTAGATTAACTTTACAAGCATTCATTTAATTGCCTTCATTGATTGCGTCTCATCTGCCACTCTAAATATTTTTTTTTTTTGATGATCGCCACTCTAAATATGAATATTCAAATGAAGATTGATTATATCGTCAAAGCGTACCTAAAATGGACTTGATGTAGGGAATTGCCTTTGGCAACTGAATTTTTGCTGCTCGCAACATAATTTTTTTTCCAAATGCTGCCCTTTGATCAGTCTAATTTTTGTCAAAAAACTTTGATCTCCTCCCCACCCAATAAATATTACCGGCTGTCCCTCCCTTCACTTTAGCTTCTCTTATCATCTCCACTTCCACCTTGGCACATGGGCAATATACAGTCAACGGATCATGACGAAGCAGTATAAATAAAATTAAAGTTGTAGTATTTTTTTTTTAATGGCTTTTGCATGCACAAACTAACAGAAAATTAAATAAGTGCATGATTATGTGACTTTTTGTTATGAAAGTTTTGATTTTCTTTCGCGTGAAACAACAACAAATAATACTGCACAATTAAGAAACAAAATATGAAATGCTGCCTCTGAAATGAAATTATTGATAAATAAAATTTATCTCCACCAATAAGTAGAAATTTGTGCGGAACTAAGCTTCAAAATTTTAAATTTCTTAGAGGAAAGGAACGACAGTAATTGGAAATTCCAAATTCTGTTATTAGGAAAGAGTACGGTTGTCTTTTAGCGAAAATCTAGAAAAGAAAAGGAAATATAATTAATTAGATCGGATAAATTTAAGAATACAAATTGTAATTGATACTAAGGATCATATTTTGTCTCCCTAAGGAAATTGGGGAAAATATTACTTTGTAATGCACTGTTGTTACTTAATTAGCCTTTATGAGAGGATAAAATAATAAAAAAGAAAGAGAGTTTTGGTTTAGCAGTAATTTAAGTTTCGATATTGCAAAAAATAATAATAATAAAATGGAACTGATTTGATATGTGTACAGCCCATCTATTTACATCTCATCTCGATCGTATAATTATTTTACGAACTGATAAAACAAAACTAAATTTATCCATTGAACTGAATTCATTGTTATATCCCTATCTTAGCTTATATGTTTATAACAATTAAAAAAATCATTTGAAAGCGAATTTAGGAAAACGAAGGAAGCCTAATTGAATAAGAGAAATGATAACTGTTATCTGCAGTTTTGTCATCGCTTGAATAAAGTGAACACAACAATAGACAAGGTGAACATATATAGATGATCAAAGTGAATATATACAAATAAATAAGTTTAATAAAAATAAGTTGAATATGCATATAAAAATCGGAACAACCGATGACAAAACTTATTTGCTAATATGTGTTCACTTTAATCATTTATATGTCTATCTTGTTTATTTTATATATTCATTTTGTTCAAACGATGACAAAACTATGGATGATAGTAATCAATTTCCATCGAATAAGCCTATTATTACTCCAAATAGAGAACAATTATTGGGATTGGCCCTGTAAACAGAAATATTTATCGTAAAACATACTAAAATAAGAAAACTTCTTTCCAACTTTTTTTCCCCAACAAAATATACACAGGAATAACTATATTTTAAGAGGAATGCTAAAGTTTAATACATCGGATGACAAGAGTCCGTTCAATGTGTTCGTTTTTTGAAATTTTAAGTCTCAGAAAATTATCCAAATCATCAAATATCATCTTGAAATCTAGTACAAACTAGAATTTAGCACTTTCTAATTTTTTTTTTACTATTTTATCGTATTTTTAGAAAATGATCACCATAAACGGTTCATAATTATTTAGATCGAATCTGAAAAAATAGTAAAAAATTTAAAATATATATATAATTTGGTTTTTACTAAATTTCAATACGAAGTTTATATTCTGCGATTTTGATTGGTCGTTCGATACTAAAAACTCGATAATGAGCTCATTGGACAGACACCCTTGTCCAATGCATTGGATTTAATCTTGCTTATATTATAATGCTTTAAAAATGTATTATCGTAAATAAAATGATCAATCGCACGCTAATTAGTGCAAAACGAACATAATAAAGATGACTAGCTTTGAGAGTTATTGTCTGGACTTTTTTTTCGCCGCGGAAATGATAATCTAAAGATATGTGGAAAAAGAAAAAATCTATCCAGATATCCTCCACGCGTCACAATTCGATATAAGTCTTTTCTTAACGAGGAGAGAAGAACTCATATGAATTTTTGTTCACGCGAAGTTTTATTATTTTGTGAGTTCTTTCTTTCCAACAGATGCAAAATCCCTGCTGTTAATTGTCTTAGGAACAACCATGAAAACCTCTGATCGAGGGGTTCAAAGAATTATATGTTTAGGCTAAAAGAGTTGTGAAATGCAACTTATTGGGTGATTATGTATGTGATATTTGTTTATGAGGTTTTTATGGCAAGTTGAGATTTTTACAATTTTAAATCTAACTTGAACCATAGTGGTAAATTACCGACCGTTTCATTAGTTGATCAAATACCGCTTTGTTTTGGAGTTGAGATATTTGTTCTCGTCTTCGACATTTGATTTAGGATTTTAGTTATTTGTTCTCCAATTCTGTGATGTACCAAGTTGTAAGTACATAGCATATTGTTGACTCAGAAATAAGAACTTCGTAAAGTTAGGGTCAAGAGTGTAACCGCATTGGTCGCTCATGCGCAATAACTTTGCAATTTGTACACTGAATACAAAGCGGGCCGCTGAATCAGGAGACGAGGGAACTTGCGATCAAACTGGGTCTTTCGTTCAGTTAGACCGCTTTTGATTTTTTACACTTGTTTGGATATAACTTGAGTTAATTTGAACTCAAATTAAAATTTGACTTTTGTGAATCAACTTAGATTCAAATTAGGTTAGTATGAGACAATTTGAGGCCTCACACAGTAACACTATATTTTAGAAAGCTTAAGTGTATTTGATACTTAAGTTAGATTTTATTTGGATTTGACACGATTTGAGTCAATTTAGAATCAAATCAAAATTTGATTCAATTTGGTTTGCATTTCTGTCAAATTGATGCTCACAATTGTATCATTTACAATTTATATGCGTAATTACCATGTATAATCCAATTTTTTTTAATAAATAACATATAATCATGTTTTATTCAGTATAAAGAGTTTAAATATAGATTATTGTGTTGAAATAACTTAGAATGAATCAAGAAACGATTGAAATGCTCAAATAATACTCAGAATTGAATTATTTGCATTTTATATGCATAATTACCATGTACAATCCAATCTTTTCGAATGAATAACATATGAATCATACTATTCAACATAAAGAGTTTAAACGTAGATTATTATGACGAAATGACTTAGAATAAATCAGAAAACAATTGACATGCTCAAATGATGCTCGGAATTACATTATTAGAACTTTATTTGCGTAATAACCATGTACAATCTAATATGTTTTTCAATAAATAACAAATGAATCATATTATATTCAGTATAAAGATTTTAAATGTTGATTATTGCGATGAAATGACATAGAATGAATACAGAAACGATTGAAATGCTTAAATGGAGCTCAGAATTGCATTATTTCCACATAATAAGCGTAATTACCATGTACAATCTATTTTTTTCAAAAAAATAACATATGAATCGTATTCTATTCAGCATAAAGAGTTTAAATGTAGATTACTATGATGAAATGACTTTGAATAAATTAAGAAACGATTGAAATGCTCAATTGAAGCTCGGAATTACATTATTAGCACTTTATTTGCGTAATTACTGATCGAGGTGTGAACCAAGGTCAAACAAAATAAACCTTGTACTCGACTAGACGTTCGTAGTAAAGCAAAGGTGTCGATCCCACAGAGATGGTGATGAACACTAATCCTATTTGTTCGCTAAAGCTAGACAATAAAAGTTTAGAAAATGATTGGTGCAACAAACTAAAAGGTGAAATGAAAAAGATGCAAGTGCAAGAATGAAAGTGATGCAAAACATTTTAAAAGAATATTTTTGGGATTTTTAAGGGTTTAAAATATGATGAAAAAAAGTGCCTTAGGGGTCGATTTCACCTAAATCTGGTCACAGAGTCACAAGACTTAGCACTGTCGTATTCAGCCTTGCTAATTCGGTTCGAATTCCGGACCGAATTCCACTGTGTAAATGCTGTGGTTTACTCTTTTGTTGATTTATTCAAGCCAAAGGTCCATCTAGCCAAACCTAACTCCCTAACCCTCTGCTTTCGCCTATTGGGTATGGTATTTGGAATGGGATCTAGTGTTGAATAACCCTCATCGAGTGTATTGCACCCCCAACTTTCGTTGTTCGGTGGACTTACTCGAGTTTACCAATGGTTTTCTACGAGGTATCTAGTTAGATTTTCGCCAAACTAGAAACGTTCACTTTTGGTTATTAATTGGTCGACTTTCGCCTTTGACCTACCTCGAAGTACTCGTACAGGATTCGATTAATATAATGTAAAGAAGTTCCCAACAAATGCGCGCGTACAAAAGTCGAGCGATACAAGTAATAAACGGTCCAAACACAAGCAATTTCAATAAAAACCCCAAGGGTAATTAGCTTCGTCCATCAACAAAATAAACAAACCAAGCAAAACCTGAATTTAAGCTACATCTATCCCTAAAGCAACAAAGATCTAACCTATCATACTAATAAAACAAGATACAAACTCCATGACTAGAATAAATAAGAGAAAATGACATACAACAATATCCAAGTTTACTCCTATTTGAATCAAGTCCGAAGCCGTGGTTGGGTTGAATCTAACGCTGTTGCGCCTAGTTTTGCTCCCAAATCGCTGCCATGGTCGAGTGATGGTGGAGAGGTAGTGGAAATCCCACGCCTTTCGGCGTGAGAACGGCGCTGAGAGGTGGAAGATTGATGGCTGCTGATGGATAATGGTGGATTCCCCTTCCTCAAGCAAGAATAAACTTAATATAGACTCCTCTCTGGCCCCTTGACAGGTTGGGAACGTTTTCCCTTGATTTAGGCCGAAATTGGGGCCTTTCCATAAGAGAAAACACCTCAGGAATACAGCTGGAAACCTTCCCTGTATAGCAATTCGGACCGAATTCCAGATAATTCGGTCCGAATTAGCTTCTCTGTAATTTTCTGTGACGCAATTCGGTCCGAATTGATTACAATTCGGTCCGAATTCCTGTGCCAGCATTGCGCACCAATAGTATTTTGAGCATACTTTCTTCATCCGGGCTCTGATTGAGGTGATTCAAAGATCGCCGGAAAGCTTACAATGAGCTCTACAATGATATTGCATCCATTTAGCTATTTGATTCTCTTAAATCCACCATTTTATACAATGATTATGCTCGATCCACCAAATTCCTACAAGACAAGTCAAATTCCACGGCAGTATCCAATCTTGCCAAACAAATAGAAAAACAAGATAATATCACGGTTTTAGTCACAATTTCGATATAAAGTCTGGCCAAAATATCAGTATAAATACGAGATATCAATTACCATGAACAATCTAATATTTTTTTTTCAATAAATAATATATGAATGGGATTCCATTAAGAATAAAAAGTTTAAATATAAATTATTGTGATGAAATGACTTAGAATGAATCCAAAAATGAATTAAATTCTCTAATGATTCTCAGATTTGCATTATTTGCACTTTATATGCGTCATTACCATGTATAATCTAATCTTTTTGAATAAATAACATATGAATCTTGTCTTATATAGTATAAATATATGAACTGCAGATTATTGTGTTGACATGACTTAGAATGAAACAAAAAACGATCGAAATGCTCAAATGATGCTTAGAATTGAATTATTTACACTTTATATGCGTAATTACCATATATAATCCAATATTTTTAAATAAATAAAATATGAATAGTATTCTATTCAGTATAAAAAGTTTAAATGTAGATTATTGTGATAAAATGACTTAGAATGAATCACAAAACGATTGAAATGGTCAGAATTGCATTATTTGCACTTTATATGCGTAATTATCATGTATAATCCAATCTTTTTGAATAAATAACATATCGATCGCATTTTATTTAGTATAAAGAGTTTAAATGTAGATTATTGTGATGAACTGACTTAGAATTAATCCATAACTGATTGAAATGCACAAATGATGCTCATAATTGTATTATTTGGAATTAATATGCGTAATTACCATGTATAATCCAATCCTTTTGAATCGATATCATATGAATCGTATTCTATTCAGAATAAATAGTTTAAATGTAGATTATTTGTGATGAACTGACGTAGAATTAATAATGAATCGATCGAAATGCTCAAATGATGCTCATAATTACATTATTGGCACTTATATATGTAATTATCATGTATAATCCAATCTTTTAGAATAAATAACATATGAATGGTATTTTATTCAGTATAAAGAGTTTAAATGTAGATTATTGTGATGAACTGACTTAGAATGAATAAATTGAAATGCTCAAATGATGCTCATAATTACATTATTTGCACTTTATACGTGTAATTATCATGTATAATCCAATCTTTTTGAATAAAAATAACATATGAATCGTATTTTATTCAGTATAAAGAATTTAAATGTAGATTATTGTGATGAAATGATTTAGAATTAATTCAGAAACGATTGAAATGCAAAAATGATACTCATAATTGCATTATTTACACTTTATATGCGTAATTACCATATATAATCCAATCTTTTCGAAAACATAACAATTGAATCGAATTCTATTCAGTATAAAAAGTTTGAATGAGATTATTGTGATGAAATGATATAGAATGAATACAGGAACGATTATAATTCTCAAATGATGCTCAGATCTGCATTATTTGTACTTTATATGCATAATTACCATGTATAATCCAATCTTTTTGAATAAATAACATATAAATCGTATTCTATTCAGTATAAAGAATTTAAATTTAGATTATTGTGAAAAAATGACTTGGAATGAATTCATAAATGGTTGAAATGCTTAAACGATGCTCAAAATTGTATTATTTGCACTTTATATGTGTAATTACCGTGTATAATCCAATCCTTTTGCATAAATAACATATCAATCGTATTATATTCAGAATAAACAGTTTAAATGTAGATTATTTGTGATGAACTGACTTAAAATGAATCAAGAAACGATTGAAATTCTCAAATGATGCTCATAATTACGTTATTTGCACTTTATATGCTTAATTACCACGTATAATCCTATCTTTTTGAATAAATAGCAGAATCGTATTCTATTCAGCATAAAGATGTTATATGTAGATTATTGTGATATAATGACTTAGAATGAATCTAGAAATGATTAAAATGCTCAAATGATGCTCAAAATTACATTATATGCACTTTATATGCATAATTACATAATCCAATCTTTTTGAATAAATAATATATGAATCATGTTCTTATGCATTACAAAGATTTTAAATGCAGAATATTGTGAAGAAATGACTAAGAATAAATCAAGAAACGATTGAAATGCTCAAATAATACTTAGAATTGAAATATTTGCAATTTATATGCGTAATTACTATGTACAATCCAATATTTTTGAATAAATAACATATGAATCATATTCTATTCAGTATAAAGAGTTTCAATGTAGATTATTGTGATGAAATGACTTAGAATTAATGTATAAATGATTGAAATGATCAAATGATGCTCACAATTGCATTATTTGCTCATTATATGCGTACTTACATTGTATAATCCAATCCTTTTGAATAAATAACATATGAATCGTATTCTATTCGGAATGAACAGTTTAAACATAGATTATTTGTGATAAACTGACCTAGAATGAATCCATGAAATGATTGAAATGCTCAAATGATGGTCAGAATTGCATTATTTTACTTATATGCATAATTAGCATGTATAATCCAATCTTTTTGAAAAAAATAACCTATGAATCGAATTCAATTTAGTATAAAGAATTTAAATGTAGATTATTGTTATGAATGACATAGAATGAATCAAGGAATAATTATAATTCTCAAATGATTCTCAAAATTGCATTATTTACACTTTATATGCGTAATTAGCATGTATAATGCCGTATTTTTTAATCAATGACATATGAATCGTATTCTATTTAGTATAAAGAATTTAAATGTAGCTTATTTGTGATGAACATACTTAGAATGAATCATGAAACGATCGAAATGCTCAAATGATGCTCATAATTGCATTATTTGTACTTTATATGCGTAATTACAATGTATAATCCAATCTTTTTGAATACATAGCATATGAATCATATTCTTTTCGGTATAAAGACGTTATATGTAGATTATTGTGATGTAATGACTTAGAATGAATCTAGAAACAATTAAAATACTCAAATGATGCTCAGAATAGCATTATTCGCAATTTATATGCGTAATTACCTTGTATAATCCATTCTTTTTGAATAAATAACCTATGAATCATATTCAATGCAGTATAAAGAGTATAAATGTAGATTATTATAATGAAATTGCTTAAAATGAATCAAGAAAAGATTGTAATGCTCAAATGATGCTGAGAATTATATTATTTGCACTTTATATGCCTAATAACCATGTGCATTCGAATCTTTTTTTCCAATAAATAACATATGAATCATATTCTATTAAGTATAAATAGTTTAAATGTAGATTATTGTGATGAAATGAATTAGAATGAATTCAGAAACGATTGAAATGCTCAACTGATGCTCGGAATTGCATTATTTGTACTTTATATGCATAATTACCATCTATAATCCAATATTTTTTAGTAAAGATGTTATATGAAGATTACTGTGATGAAATTATTTCGAATGAATTAAGTAACGATTGAAATACTCAAATGATACTCAGAATTGCATTATTTGTACTTCATATGCATAATTACCATGCATAATCCAATCTTTTTGAATAAATAACATATGAATCGTGTTCTATTCAGTAAAAGAGTTTAAATGTAGATTATTGTGATTAAATAACTTTTAAGAAACGATTGAAATGCTAAAATGATGCTTATAATTGCATTATTTGCACTTTATATGCGTAATTACCATGTATAATTATTGTCATGAAATGACTTAGAATGAATACATAAACGATTATAATTATATAATGATGCTCAGAAGTGCATCATTTGCACTTTATATGCATAATTACCTTGTCTAATCCAATCTTTCCAATTAAGTAACATATGAATCGTATTCTACTCAGCATAAAAAGTTTAAATGTTGATTATTGTGATGAAATGAATTAGAATGAATTCAGAAATAATTGAAATGCTCAAATAATGCTCAGAATTGCATTATTTGTACTTTATATACGTAATTAACATCTATAATCAAATATTTTTATTAAATAACATATGAATTGTATTCTATTCAGTATAAGACGTTATGTATAGATTATTGTGATGAAATGACTTCGAATGAATCAAGAAACAATTGAAATGCTCAAATGATGCTCATAATTGCATTATTTGCACTTCATATGTGTATTTACCATGTATAATCGAATCTTTTTGAATAAATAACATATGAATCGTGTTTTATTGAGTATAAAGAGTTTAAATGTAGATTATTATGATGAAATGACTTAAAATGAATCAAGAAACGATTGAAATGCTCAAATGATATTCAGAATTAAATTCTTTGCAATTTATATGCGTAATTACCATGTACAGTCCAAACTTTTTGAATAAATAACATATGAATCGTATTCTATTCAGTATAAAGAGTTGAAATGTGGATTATTGTGATGAATTGACTTAGAATGGATCCAGAAATGATTGAAATGCTTAAATGATGCTCACAATTGCATTATTTGCATTTTATATGCGTAATTACCATGTTTAATCAAATTCATTTCAATAAATAGCACTTGAATCGTATTCTATTCAGAAAAAACAGTTTAAATGTAGATGATTTGTGATGAACTGACTTAGAATGAATCATGAAATGATTGAAATGCTCAAATGATGCTCATAATTGCATTATTTGCACTTTATATGCGTAATTACCATGGATAATCCAATCCTTTTGAATAAATAACATATGAAATAGTATTTTATTCGGAATAAACAATTTAAATGAAGATTATTTGTGATTAACTGACTTAGAATGAATCATGAAACGATTGAAATGCACAAATGATGCTCAGAATTGCATTATTTGCACTTTATATGCGTAATTACCATGTATAATCAAATCCTTTTGAATAAATAACTTATATTCTATTCTGTATAAAGTTTTTAAATGTAGATTATTGTGATGAAATGACTTAGAATGAATTTATAAACGATTATAATTCTCAAATGATGCTCAGAAGTGCATCATTTGCATTTTATATGCGTAATTACCTTGTATAATCCAATCCTTTTGAATAAATAAATATGAATCGTATTCTATTCAGTATCAAGAGTTTAAATGTAGATTATTGCGATGAAATTACTTGGAATGAATTTAGAAACGGTTGAAATGCTCAAATGATGTTCAGAATTGGATTGTTAGCACTGTCTTTTTGAATAAATAACATATGAATCGTATTCTATTCTGTATAAAGAATTTAAATGTAGATTATTGTGATGAAATGACTTTGAATGAATGTAGAAACGATTGAAATACTAAAATGATACTTATAATTGTATTATTTGCTTTTTATATGCGTAATTACCATGTATAATCCAATCTTTTTCAAAAATAACATATGAATCGAATTCTATTCAGTATAAAAAGTTTAAATGTAGATTATTGTCATGAAATGACTTAGAATGAAGACATAAACGATTATAATTCTCAAATAATGCTCAGAAGTGCATCACTTGCACTTTATAAGCATAATTACCATGTATAATCTAATCCTTATGAATAAATAGCATATGAATCGTATTCTATTCAGTATAAAGAGTATAAATGTAGATTATTGTGATGAAATGACTTGGAATAAATTTAGAAACGGTTGAAATGGTCAAATAATGCTTACAATTGCATTGTTTGCACTTTATGTGCGTAATTTTTTATACCATGTATAATCCAATCCTTTTGCATAAATACCTTATAAATCATATTCTATTCAGTATAAAGTGTTTAAATGTAGATTATTGTGATGAAATGACTTAGAATGAATGCAGAAAAGATTGAAATGCTCAAATGATGCTCACAATTGCATTATTTGCACTTTATATGCGTAATTACCGTGTATAATCCAATCCTTTTGAATAAATAACATATGAATAGTGTTTTATTCAGAATAAACAATTTAAATGTAGATTATTTGTGATGAACTACTTAGAATGAATCTTGAAACGATTGAAATTCTCAAATAATGTTCAGAATTGAATTATTTACACTTTTTATGGGTATATACAATTTACTATGTAATATTTTTTTATCAATAAATAACCAATGAATCGTATTGTATTATGTATAAATAGTTCAAATGTAGATTATTATGATTAAATGACTTAGAATAAATCCATAAATATTTAAAATGATCAAATGATTATCAGAATTGCAGTATTTGCAATTTATACGCGTAATTACCATTTACAAACCAATATTTTTGAATAAATAACATATGAATCATATTTAATGCTGTATGAAGAGTTTAAATGTATATTATTATGATGAAATGGCATAGAATGAATTAAAAAACGATTGGAATGCTTAAATGATGCTAAGAATTATATTATTTGCACTCTATATGTGTCATTACCATCTATAATCCAATATTTACGAATAAATAACATATGAATCAAATTCTATTCAGTATAAAGAGTTTAAATGTAGATTATTGTCGTGAAATGACTTAGAATGAATCCATAAATGATTATAATTCTCAAATGATGCTCAGTAGTGCATCATTTGCATTTTATATGCGTAATTACCTTGTATAATCCAATCCTTTTGAATAAATAAATATGAATCGTATTCTATTCAGTATAAAGAGTATAAATGCAGATTATTGTGATGAAAATACTTCGAATGAATTTAGAAACAGTTGAAATACTCAAATGGTGCTCAGAATTGCATTGTTTGCAATGTCCTTTTTGAATAAATAACATATAAATCGTATTCTATTCAGTATAAAGAGTTTAAATGTAGATTATTGTGATGAAATGACTTAGAATGAATACAGAAAGATTGAAATGCTCAAATGATGCTCACAATTGCATTCTTTTCTCTTTATATGCGTAATTACCGTGTATAATCCAATCATTTTGAATAAATAACATATGAATAGTATTTTATTCGGAATAAAAAGTTTAATTGTAGATTATTGTGATAAACTAACTTAGAATGAATCAAATGATGCTCAGAATTGAATTATTTACACTTTTTATCGGTATTTACCATGTACAATGTAATCTTTTTTTGTCAATAAATAACCAATGAATCGTATTCTATTCAGTAGAAAAGTTCAAATGTAGATTATTGTGTTTAAATGACTTAGAATGAATCCATAAATATTTTGAAATGATCAAATGATTTTCAGAATTGCATTATTTACAATTTATATGCGTAATTACCATATACAGTCCAATCTTTTTTAATAAATAACATATGAATCGTATTTAATGCAGTATAAAGAGATTAAATGTAGATTATTACGATGAAATGACTTAGAATGAATAAAGAAACGATTATAAGGCTTAAATGATGCTAAGAATTACATTATTTGTACTCTATATGCGTAATTACCATGTACAATCTAATCTTTTTTTTCAATAAATAACATATGAATCGTATTCTATTCAGTATAAATAGTTTAAATATAGATTTTTGTGATGAAATGACTTAGAATGAATTCAGAAACGATTGAAATGCTTAAATGATGCTCAGAATTGCATTATTTCTACTTTATATGCGTAATTACCATCTATAATCCAATATTTTTGAAAAAAATAACATATGAATTCTATTCAGTATAAAGACGCTATATGTAGATTATTGTGATGAAAAGACTTAGAATAAATTATGAAACGATTGAAATGCTCAAATAATACCCTTTATATGCGTACTTACCATATATAATCCAATCTCTTTAAATAAATAATATATGAATCGTGTTCTATTCAGTACAAAGAGTTTAAATATAAATTATTGTGATGAAATTACTTAGAATGAATCAAAAAACGCTTGAATTGCTCAAATAATACTCAGAATTGAATTATTTGCAATTTATATGCGTAATTACCATGTATAATCCAATCCTTTTGAATAAATAACATATGAATCATATTCTATTCAGTATAAAGAGCTTAAATGTGGATTATTGGGATGAAATGACTTAGAATGAATCCAGAAACGATTAAAATGCATAAATGATGCTCACAATTGCATTATTTGCACTTTACATACGTAATTACCTTTTATAATCCAATTCTTTTGAATAAATAACATTTCATCGTATTCTATTTGTAATAAACAGTTTAAATGTAGATTATTTGTGATTAACTGACATAGAATGATTCATGAAACGATTGAAATGCTCAAATGATTCTCAGAATTGCATTATTTGCACTTTATTTGCGTAATTACCATCTATAATCCAATCTTTATGAACTAATAATATGTGAATTGTATTCTATTCTGTATAAAAATTTAAATATAGATTATTGTGATTGAATGGTTTAGAATGAATCAAGAAAAGATTGAAATGCTCAAATGATGCTCAGAATTGCATTATTTGAAATTTATATGCATAATTCTAGTGTATAATACTATCTTTTGAATAATTAACATATGAATTATAATATATTTATTATGAAGAGTTTAAATGTACTTTATTCTAATTAAATTACTTAGAATTAATACTGTAACGATTGAAATTTTCAAAAGATTCTCAGTATTACATTATTTGCATTTTATATGCGTAATTACCATGTATAATCCAGTCTTCATGGATAAATAACATATGAATCGAATTCTGTTCAGTATAAAGAGTTTAAATTTAGATTATTGTTATGAAATGACTTAGAATGAATCCATAAACGATTATAATTCTCAAATGATGCTCAGAAGTGCATCATTTGCAATTTATAAGCGTAATTACCATGTATAATCAAATCTTTTTGAATAAATAACATATGAATCTTATTCCATTCAGCATACGGATTTTAAAAAGAGATTATTGTGATGAAATGACTTAGAATGAATTCTAAAACTATTGAAATGCTCAAATGATGCTCACAATTGCATTATTAGCACTTTATATGTGTAATTACCATGCATAATCAAATGTTTTTGAATAAATAACATATGAATCTCATTTCATTCAGCATACATATTTTAAATGTAGATTATTGTGATGAAATGACTTAGAATGAATCCAGAAACGATTGAAATGCTCAAATAACTCAGAATTGAATTATTTGCAATTTATATGCGTAATTACCATGTACAATCCAATCCTTTCGATTAAATAATATACAAATCATATTCTGTTCAGTATAAAGAGTTTGAATGTGGATTATTGTGATGAAATGACTTAGAATGAATCCATAAATAATTGAAATGCTTAAATGATGCTCACAATTGCATTATTTACACTTCATATGCGTACTTACCTTGTATAATCCAATTCTTTTGAATAAATAACATATGAATCGTATTCTATTCAGAATAAACAGTTTAAATGTAGATTATTTGTGATTAACTGACTTAGAATGAATCATAAAACGATTGAAATGATCAAATAATGCTTAGAATTGCATTATTTTGCACTTTATATGCGTTATTACCATATATAATCCAATCTTCATGAATAAAAAAAATATGAATCGAATTCTATTCTGTATAAAGAGTTTAAATGTATATTATTGTCAAGAAATGACTTAGAATGAATCCATAAATGATTATAATTCTCAAATGATGCTCACAATTGCATTATTTGCACTTTATATGCATAATTATCTTTTATAATCCAATCCTTTTTAATAAATAACATATGAATCGTTTCTATTCAGTATAAAGAGTTTAAATATAGATTATTGTGATGAAACGACTTAGAATGAATTCTCAAACTATTGAAATGCTCAAATGATGCTCACAATTGCATTATTTGCACTTTATATTCATATTTACCATGTATAATCCAATCTTTTTGAATAAATAACATATGAATCATATTCTATTCAGTATAAAGAGTTTAAATGCATATTATTATGATAAAATGACTTAGAATCAATTCATAGTCGATTTAAATGCATAAATGATGCTCAGAATTGCATAATTTGCATTTTATATGCGTAATTACCTTGTATAATCCAATCTTTTTAAATAAATTACATATGACGCGTATTCTATTTTGTAAAAAGAGTTTAAATATAGATTATTGTGATGAAATGACTTAGAATGAATCCAGAAACTATTGAAATGCTCAAATAATACTCAGAATGGAATTATTTGCAATTTATATACGTAATTACCATGTACAATCCAATCTTTTTGAACAAATAACATATGAATCATATTCTAATCAGTATGAAGAGTTTAAATGCATATTATTGTGAGAAAATTATTTAGAATCAATCCATAGACAATTTAAATGCATAAATGATGCTCAGAATTGCATTATTTGCGCTTTATATGCGTAATTACCTTGTATAATCCAATATTTTTTAAATAAATTACATATGAATCGTATTCTATTTAGTAAAAAGAGTTTAAATATAGATTATTGTGATGAAATGACTTATAATGAATCCAGAAATGATTGAAATGCTCAAATAATACTCAGAATTGAATTATTTGCAATTTATATACATAATTACCATGTACAATCCAATTCTTTTGAATAAATAACATATGAATCGTATTCTATTCGGAATAAACAGTTTAAATGTAGATTATTTGTGATTAAATGACTTAGAATGAATCATGAAACGATTGAAATGCTCAAATGATGCTCGGAATTGCATTATTTGCACTTTATATGTGTAATTAGCATATATAATCCAATATTCATGAATAAATAACATATGAATCGAATTCTATTCAGTATAAAGAGTTTAAATGTAGATTATTGTCATGAAATGACTGAATGAATCCTTAAACGATTATAATTCTCAAATGATGCTCAGAAGTGCATCATTTGCAATTTATTTGCGTAATTACTATGTATAATCCAATCTTTCTGAATAAATTACATATGAATCATTTTATATCCATTATAAAGAGTATAAATGTAGATTATTGTGATGAAATGACTTAGAATGAATACAGAAAAGATTGAAATGCTCAAATGATGCTCATAATTACATTATTTGCACCTTACATGCGTAATTACCGTGTATAATCCAATCCTTTTGAATAAATAACATATGAATAGTATTTTATTAGGAATGAATAGTTTAAATGTTGATTATTTGTGTTGAACTTAGAATGATGATATCTCGTATTTACGTTGATATTTTGACCAGACTTTACGTCAAAATTGTGACTAAAACTTGATTTTTATCTTGTTTTCTCCTTTCTTTGCTAGATTTGTCACTGTCTTTTGCACTTTGTTTTGATTTACAGGAACTCAAGGAAACAACAAGGAAAGCAGCAAATTAGGTAGCTAGACGACTCATTCCAAGCCTAAACTAAGCCCCGACTCGAACCGATGCAGCTGCTGCGTGCGAATCAATGCATATCTCAGACATCCCCTTGAATTCGATCAAGACTCCCCTGAATTCGGACCGAATTCTACCTACAGTTCTCTCCAGCGACACCAATTATGTCCGAATTCCTCTAAATTCGGCTCGAATTGCTATACATGGAAGGTGTTCAGCTACATTTTTGGAGCGTGTTCTCACTTGGGAAGGCTCAAATTTCAGCCTAGATCAAGGGGAAACGCATACCAAGCTGTCAAGGAGCCAGAGAGGAGTCATATAGGCGCCTTCCATCTTTGGAGAGCGCCATCTTTCATTCCTCATTTCCATTTTCTCTCTTTTTTGCACTAGATCTGGGTTTTCTCTCTTTGTGTGCAACTTGGGCAGGGGTGAAGGACGAATTGGAGTTGTTACTTGCTGTTCCAACGAGTTCCCGAGGTTCTAAGTTGTTCCAAAGTGCATCGATAGTGGTTTATGACTTGAAACTTGGTTTTATTTGTTGTATTCCTGATACTTTTTCTTTAATTTCTGAATTTATGGCTTGTTTGAACTCATCTATTGTTATTTGCATGGCTTATGTTAGTATGTTAGGCTAAAAACTTGTTGCTTTAGGGGTAGATGTAGCCTAAGTTTGGGTTGCTTTACTTTGTTTGTTTTGTTGATGAACGAAGTCAATTACTGCTTGGAGATTTTCATGAATTGCTTGTATTTTGAGTTGGTTGTTATTTGAATTGCTTGACCTTTGTACAGCCGCATTTGTTAGGACGACAATCCAAATTAACAATCGAGTTTTACATAAGTATTTGAGGTAGGTCAAGGGACGAAAGTCAACTAGTTAGTAACCAAAAGTAAACACTTCTAATTAGAGCTGTCAAATGTTGAAACGGAACACGGAAATGTCCTGTTCCGCTTCCGTTCTGTTCCAGTCGACGGAATAGAAATCCATTCCGTTTCCGTTCCGTTTCGTCAAACGGAACAGATTTTCGTTTCGTTTAACGTTCCGCCCTCAATTTCCTATTGATTTCAGCCTTTTTCCATCAATTTCTGTGTTCCGTTTATGTTCCGTTTTTTTTCCATTTCCGTTTCCGTTCCGTTTTCAGAAACGGAATTGATTTTCTGTTTCATTTAATGTTCCGTTTCGATGGAATGGAATGGAACAGCAGAACGGATGTTAATATTGACAGGCCTACTTCTAATTAGGCGACGGCCAAAGTTAGATATCGCTTAGAAAACCAAATGGTAAACTCGAATAAGTCCACCAACAAGCGAAAGCTGAGGTGCAATACATCTGATGAAGGTTAACACTAGATCCAATACTAAATACCATACCCAATCGGCGAAATCAGAGGTTTAGGGAGTATAGGTATGGCTAGATGGAAGGACTTGATCGAATCAACAAACGAGTAAAACATAGCTTTTGCACGGTGGAATTCGGACCGGATTCTGGATCGAATTTGCAATACTGAACACGACAGTGCTAGGTTTTGCAGCCCTGTGACCAAACCTAAGTGAAATCAAACCCTAAGGCACCTTTCTCATAAAAAATTAAACTGTCAGAAAACCCCAAAAATATTTATTTCAATTGTTTCGTATCATTTTCATTCTTGCAATTGTATCATTTTATTTCTCTTTTATTTATTCACTTGATTTGTGGCACGAGAATTTTCTCTAAATTTTTATTGTCTAGATTTAACGAACAGATAAGAATAGTATTCATATCCAACTCTGTGGGATCGACACCTTTACTAACTACAAACTACTAGTGGAGCACAAGGTTAATTAGTTTGACCCTGGTTTATATCTCGATAAAATGAATCCGATTGAAATTCTCAAATGATGTCCAAAATTGAATTATTTACAATTTTTATGGGTATTTACCATGTACAATGTAATCTTTTTTTTTATCAGTAATGAATCATATTCAATTCAGTATAAAGAGTTCAAATGTAGATTATTGTGATTAAACAACTTAGAATGAATCCATAAATATTTGAAATGATCAAATGATTCTCAGAATTGCAATATTTGCAATTTATATGCGTAATTACTATGTACAATCCAATCTTTTTGAAAAATTAACACATGAATCGTATTTAATGCAGTATAAAGGGTTTAAATGTAGATTATTACGATGAAATGGCTTAGAATGAATCAAGAAAAGATTGTAATGCTCAAATGATGCTGAGAATTACATTATCTGCACTATATATACGTAATTAACTTGTATAATCCACTCCTTTCGAAGAAATAACATATGAATCGTATTCTATTCAAAATAAATAGTGTAAAGGTAGATTATTGTGAATGACTTAAAATAAATTCAGAAAAGATTGAAATGCTCAAATGATGCTCAGAATTGCATTATTTGTACTTTATATGTGTAATTACCGTCTATAATCTAATTTTTTTTTAAAAAAAAAATAACGTATGAATCGTATTCTATTCAGTGTAAAGATGTCATATGTAGAATATTATGATGAAATGACTTAGAATAAATCAAGAAATGGGGAATTCTAAAATGATACCCAGAATTGCATTATTTGCAATTTATATGCGTAATTACCATGTATAATCCAATCTTTTTAAATAAATAACATATAAATCGTGTTCTATTAAGTACAAAGAGTTTAAATATAGATTATTGTGATAAAATTACTTAGAATGAATTAAGAAACGATTGAAATGCTCAAATAATACTCAGAATTGAATTATTTGCAATTTATATGCGTAATTGCTGTGTACAATCCAATTCTTTTGAATAAATAACATATGAATCACATTATATTCAGTATAAAGAGTTTAAATGGGGATTATTGTGATGAAATGACTTAGAATGGATCCAGAAATGATTGAAATGATTACATGATGCTCACAATTGCATTATTTGCACTTTGTATGTGTCATCTTGTACAATCCAATCCTTTGAAACAAAAAACATATGAATCGTATTTTATTCAGAATAAACAGTTTAAATGTAGATTATTTGTGATTAACTAACTTAGAATAAATCATGAAACGATTGAAATGCTCAAATGATTCTCAGAATTGCATTATTTGCACTTTATATGCGTAATTACCATGTATAATTCAATCTTTATAAATAAAAAACATATGAATCGAATTCTACTCAGCATAAAGAGTTTAAATGTAGATTATTATCGTGAAATAACTTAGAATGAATTCATAAACGATTATAATCCTCAAATGATGCTCAGAAGTGCATCATTTGCTCTTTATATGCGTAATTACCATGTATAATCCAATCCTTTTGAATAAATAACATATGAATAGTATTTTATTCGGAATAAACAGTTTAAATGTAGATTATTTGTTATGAACTGACGTAGAATTAATCAAGAAACAATTGAAATTCTCAAATGGTGCTCAGAATTGTATTATTTACACTTTTTATGGGTATTTACCATGTACAATGTAATCTTTTTTTATCAATAAATAACCAATGAATAGTATTCTATTCAGTATAAAAGTTCAAATGTAGATTATTGTGATTAAATTACTTAGAAGTTCAACAGCGCCCTCCGAGACCAGCTCAGATAATTTCTCGTCCCCTCAAGTTTGATATCATTAGGTAACAATTCTATCTTCTGTACCGCATGTGACTGTGACTCTGACACAGATCCAATCTTCTTACCAGACTCCTCAAACTTCACATTCAATAATTTGGCCATTCCCTCCATAACGGCCTGCAACTCCTTATTAGTCACAAATTCACCCAATTTTTCCACAATTAGATCTATATCTCAAACACAGACACAACTAGAGGACGAGATCAATCACACTTCAACATAAACCGTGCGGACGCACACGATCACGGTCTTTTAACATCTACCAGAACAGATCTACGAAATTGTAAAGAAGGCAAAACAGAGACGACCTGAGAGAGAGGGATACATGCGGTCTTTGTGCGCGGTCCACAACAGAGATCGATCGCGTGTCCGGTCTTGTCGCGGTGCACAGGAGAGGCGAGGTCCACAGCAATTGTCCGGTCTTGTCGCGGTGCACAAGAGAGGCGAGGTCCACAGCAGTCCCTCGTGGTCTTGTCGCGGTGCACAGGAGAGGCGAATGCTGCCTGGTCCACGCTCGGCTCACGGGTGTAGGTTGCTCAAGCAGCTGCTGTACTCGACGCACAAGCCAACTAGAGAAGGAAGTGAGAAGAGCAATCAATGCAGGGAAGAGAAAAAGAAGAGAAAGAGAGGATTCAGCGCCGCCGCCGTCAACAATCAACGGGGCTCTGATACCATGTTAGTTGAGAAAGAGATTTAGGTTAAAACTAGGAATTATGGCCTTTGTACAGAGGCTCCCCTTTTATATTAATCCAGAATCATACTTTTACAAATAGGACCCTAGACTTCTATAAATAACATAAATACTAGAAATAATATCATAACTAATATAACTCAACAGTTTATAATAAATTTATTTCATTATTTTCTTATTTCCTTATTCCCACACCTCATCCAAACACAGCCCTTCTTAATATGCAACTCTGTTCTAAATTCAAATTTTGCACCGAAATGGACCTGCAAATTTGTGGAAATGTCATGCAAAAATAAATATGTAGACGGAAAATATGATGTAGACTTATTTGGAGTAGCAAGTTTGCAACTTGGTAGATTTTGCTTAGATTTGTTCGTATTTTCATTAATCAAGCTTTTGACTGGTTCATGTGATTTTTAATATTTAATATTTAATTACAAAACTAATAATGAGGAAAGAAAAAACATACTCATTATTTCAAACCGGAATGACTACATGGATATGTGACATCAAAGGCCTAAACAATCAGCAATTTACTATCCGTTAATTAACCAATTAGGAAATATATTTTCAAATAATAGTTGTTATTGTTTTTTGAGTAGCTAGATTCTGTAGAGATATAAAATTTTGCAAAATAGGCACTAGTCAAACAGTCAAGTGGACAAAAAACATATACAAGAGAGACTATGTAAGTGTGTTATTTAATCAGGAAGTACTATCAATACAAAAACGCTTCACTATCATTTTCAAATTTCAACATTCATTTTTTTTCTCATTCTTTTCTCCCAACCAGTGGCGAAGACAGAGGGGGACTGGCAAGGGCCAGGCCCCCCCTAATAATTAGAATATGTCCTAATTATATATTAATTTATTAAGATAATTTATATAGTTAAGCTTGATGGGTCTCCTCTAGACTCAAAATATTATGCTCAATGATGTTTTGGTTAAGAAAAATTAATAGTTGCTAGTATAATTTTAGGTAATAAATACTACTTATAATTTTTTTAGTTCTCAATTTCATTTAGTCAGATTTTGGCCTCCGTCATTCTTCAATCCTGGCTTCGCCACTGCTCCCAACTTGGCTTCAACTTAAACCGCACGGTTGGGTTAAATACTTACGTCCACATGCATACAAAAAATATCTACTTGCCTTTTTTGACTGACATGTTACTTGCATCAACAACCTCATGCCAGTTGCATATTTGGATGGTGGTGAGGATATGTATGAGAATTTAGTCCACCGGATAAATAAACAATGATGCAAGATTATCTAACCGCTGATTAAATTTAATTATATAATATGGCGAAACACGGGCCAAAGGGACCATTTTTTATATTACTTCTTCCGTACGGGTGGTGGTATAGCTTCCATAAAAGGAGATTATTTGATGTTTCCATTAAAGGAGATTATTTATCTGATGTTAGGATAATAATTTATTTTTATATATTGGTTTTCAGTATAGTGGTCCTAGTGGAATACTATTAGGTCAGTGGGGGCCAATTAGTTGGTCAACATTATCTCTTGTAAGTTGTAACAATTAATAAAAATCCCGGTTCAATAAATTATAATGGAACTTTTGAAAATAATTTAGTGGGGGCAAATTAAATCAATCCAAATATGCATATGGTTTCTTAGGCAATCTATCTTGTAGGTTTACAAAAAAAAAGTTGTTAAATGCAGTTCACATATATGTTTTTCTCCGTGAAATAAATGATGCAAACAAACATTAGATCATTCATTATTAACTTAAAGGTTATTGTTGTTTAAATTAATTAATATTGATTCAAATCACCTTAATATATAGTTGGTCATCTGACAATTTAATATTTTATTTTCTCAGTAGATGCTTTAATTTTTTGCGTTGATTGACAATTAACACACTATGGAAACCTTGCATCTATAGACTCCACCCATCAAGCAGAAATAAAAAATATATCAGGAAAAAAATAAAAATAAAAGCAAAACACGCGAAACAAATCACAAATTACACAACACGGATGCCTCTATTTGTTGCATTGGGCCATGAAGAGGGGAACAAAATCAATTAACGTCAAGCAACATTCATCTCCTTCTCTGGTTTTTACACATTAACAAACCCTTTTGCACCTGTCTGCTCTAGAATTTTCATAGGAGCAATTTGATACCTTTAATAGTTTTATATCACGAAGTGAACTGATGAAATTTTTTGAATAATAGTCATTCAAACTTAGAATAATTAAAAGATTAATATAGTTTCAAAGCGTAAATAAAAGACATTAAAAATTTATGAATACTTCTTTGTTCATTTCTTGTTAGGACAAAATAGTAAGTATTGCAATCCTTATATACAAACTCTAACTTACTCTTTATTAAATTCCATCGTAAATTTTTTTTGAAGATAAATTGAAGTCAAATTTTCTAATTTATTTTTAAATTAAATGTCTATAAAAGACTCTCAAGTCCGATTTCGAAGGATTTCGAACCTGTCATATTTTTTATCATGAATATTCACGGTACAAACGTATCAAATTTTGTCGTTATTAGCAGTGTATATAATATATATTTTGCGGCTGCACAATTATTTTTATCTTAATTTCTGACGAATAACTTGAACGTTGTGCTATACGGTTGGACCAAAATGGACAATTCATATTCTACAATAAATTCATTGTAGGGATTGTTCACGGAACTGTCATACCATTTTTTTTACTAATCCCGATTACTAGGAAGTAACGTGCCTAGCTACTTGTACGCTTGTAGCCTTGTATTCACGTATATATATAGACATTTTTTTAGGTTTAAAAATATTCAAAATCATCCCTCGTGTGCTTCACAAATCCCCATTAACCGAGAATAATTGGTGTAAGTATAAATACCAGAGAAATAAGAATTAGGAAGGATCGAGGAGGAATAACGGGATTTGTGTCGATCCATGGATTATTATTAACTCTTTCATTTGTTTTACTAATCCCAAAACTTTGCTTTCCTTAACTGTCACTCTCCCTTGCGTATTTGGCTGTGCTTAAAAGCATTTGTTTGTAAGACCGTGCCAAATTGTAATTACTCAAATATCCTTCAATCTCACATTTTTATCACGCAATAGTTTATAGGATACATTTGCAAGATAAAAAAGAAAAGATTATTCGGGTTAACGCTTTAAGATTATTATTGATAAAACATTAATTGATTGTGTATCATAGATGATATCTATATCGGTTTAAAGAGTGATTTAATGATTTCAAATGAAGGACTAATGAATTATTCTAATCTTTGTTGGAACAAATCTCGAAAAATATACATTAATTGACGTCTTATCTTTAATATTAATTTGAAAAATAAATATTAAATTATGAAATGATAAATATGATGAAATAAAAAGAAACAAGATAGAAGAAATTAAGAGACTGATCTAAATACAAGCAATATCTATTATGCTCAATACATCACCCGAGTGATATTTTTTCTTAAAATAAATTTATTCTTAATTATTTAAGAATGAAACTCTTAATCATGAATAATCCTTGCATCATCCAAATATTTTTTTATTCTCGTAATTAATTTGTTAACTTTAATTTAAGAATACACTCTTAATCCTGATTCCTGGATGACTAATTCTAGTCTAATTCTTCAACGATTCAAATTCCCCCATTAAGAAATAACATTTTTTAAGAAAATAAAGAGATTAATAATGAACCGTCTTCGAAATAAGAACCAACAAAACTTTACCAATTTGCACGTATTTCATATTCAAATAGATAGTTTTGAAGATTTTTCATTAGAAAAGATAGAGTTAACTTTTTGAATCTTTATTTTCTACTCGACGAGTTCCTTTTTAAGTCACTGAATCAAATATTCTCAATTTTTCAAATTCTATATTATAGAAGTACATTTTATAGTTATTTGATAAAAAATTATTCTCGGTTATAAAAATTTAAATATAAAAAATCTTAAATGTATTGTTTAATTAGTACTTAGTTACATGGTAAAGTTCACACTACCGAGTTATTCACGGATAAAATTCTCAATTTGTGCCAACATGACTTTGACTAAATTATCCCTCAATCGATATGTTAATTAAGTCCTTAATGAGTTCTATCACTTGATTGATGGATATTTTAGTCAAAAATATGTTGCAATAGCAAATAAAATGTTGCATTTAGCGATTTCCTCGTGTGCTTCATGCACTATGCATTGCACCGTGGCATTTTATAAATGACCTTGCATAGAGCAGTTATAAGGCTAAATTCGTCATTTAACTTTTTAAACTCTTGGAAACGTTGTGGAGAATCAACGCGCAAAAGGAATGAACCCAAAATCAAAGCGGTACCAATAATTCTGCACCGTGACAACGAAGAAAACGAAACGCCGTATACGAGAGTCTGTGACGTGGCGTGAATCCCGGTTCATCCTGGTACCGGGTCTGGTCCGACATCCTGCCTACCGGTCCGACTCGTGTTCCCCGCTCCGATCCACACTGCGTCCGTAACTGTCACGTCAAAGATCGTTGACCTGTTGTATAGGATCTTGACACGTGTTCTGTTTATTCATCGGTTGGCTGGGTGCTATTCGGAGTGTTTTCATCTTCCTGTTGGTCAATTTTATTATAGTTTATTATTGGAAAGGTTTTTTTTTATTCTCGAAACATTCGATCAGTTCGAAATTATTTAAAGTTTTTTTAATTTGAAAATTGCAATTGTATTTGTTCTGTTATTTTTTATATAAAAAATAAATATTGAATCTAATTTTTTTTCTAAAGGAAATTTTTTTTTTGGAAGTTTAAAGGGGTCAATTTGTGAGTAGCAAAAGCAAGGAGCGATAAATTATAAACATTCTTTTGTATTTTTTGTTGCGTGGCATGCTGCATATTGTAGTGAATAATGGTTTTTTAAACTTCAATTACTTTCCCTTCTCCTCTTTTAAATATTTCGTGGATCCCTGACCAACAAAAATGGTGGTAAAAAAATATAAACACATGTGGATATTATAAACCCTTTGATCTTTTGGTTGCCAGTCAAGTATCTTTACCATTAGGCTACTATATCACATTCCAGGAGTTCGGATGTTAGTTTCTACAAAAAAAGAAAAAAAAAACAAATGTTGACAGTACAATTTATCAACTGAGAATTAAGTTTATATGATGGTTTTTTAATATGGGATTTAACTATAATATTTTGTATGACAAACTTTTTAAACAGTATTGCAGTATATAAATTGCTTCAGGAATTATAAGTGCCATCGGCAAATATACTATCCCAGCCATCGCTAAATACAAAGTGAACATATACAGCAAATAAGGTGAACATATATAGGATCTAAGTGAACGCTTACAAACAAATAAGTGTTGTCATTACTTGTTCAAAAGTTTACATGCATATTCAACTAATTTTCATTGAACTTATTTGTTTGTATGTGTCTACTTAGATCGCCTATATGTTCACTTTGTTTGTTGTATATGTTCACTTTATATTTAGCGATGGCAGGGATGGCAAAACTGCAGATGGCAGTAATCAATTTCCAAATTGCTTTGCTAAGAATTCTTTGAACATTTATTTAAGAATCTTAAAAAGCTTCATAATTAAGTAAAATTCAAACATAAATATGTTCTTTTAGGTGCGATGATCATGGTCGACATAAAAATGCTAAGATTTATCATTAATGCCTTGAGTTATTGATGGTTTGAATTTTTTAAATTTAACACATTATCAGATGATCATAGTCCTGACATTTAACTAAACCTCTACATGTTCAATGATTCATCGATATATCTAAACTTCATATTTTGCTCATCATGAATATTAAAATAATTTCAACATATAAAAAGAGTTTGGGCATTTCTGGAACAAGTTCTTGATTGAATGCCAGATCCACATTCTTCTCTGATTTGAAAGGATTGATTTCAACTCAAAGTTCAGCATAAAAATCTTACCACAATTTGCAAAAGCTCATTCCCACAATGTAAAAAGATGTCCATAATAAGCCAAACTTATATTTTATAACGTCCCATCAAATCTTATTGTAAGAATCAGAATATAGTGTGAGCTAGTTGCTCGCATTTTGCCTTGCTTTTGTCTATGTTTTAATAACTACGACTTTTTCTTTAATTTTGTAAAATTGATAGTGATGCTGCTACGCTTACCCATCATGACCCCACATATTGCCATGTGGGTTCAAAAGCCTTATAGGCTTGGTGATGCTTTGAGAATAGGAACAATATATTTTCTGAAGAAAAATAGGGTGTGTTTGGATGCATCGTGAATAAGCATGAATAAATCTATTTCTGAATAAAAATGTGAATATAATTCGATGAAGAATAGGCCTATTCATTAATAGAGAAATGTCGTTTGGATGGTGTGTGATAATAAGAATAAAGAAAAATAATATAATAATGATTTATTTTGTTTATTTTTAACAATAATTTTTAATTAAATACACTTTTCTTTAACATTGTTTATAATAATAATAATAATAATAATACTAATAATAATAATAATATTATTATTATTATTATTACATTTTTATTGTATAAAAGATAGTAATAATAACATAATATTGGAATAAATAGAACATATTTTACAAAATAATAATAATAATAATAATATATTTTTATTGTATTAACGATAGTAATATTAACATAATATTTGAATAAATAGAAAATATTTATTTTTTTCACAAAAAATAAATAATACTAAATAACAATAATTATTATTATTTTGAAAATAATAGTTGATGAGCAAAAATTGTAAAAATATCGATCATATTAATTTAACTCTAACAATTTTGTTTACAAAACTCTTGTTATTTTACGAGACATGCATAGATTGAAAAAGGAGCAAGCATCTTGTGTTTTCATTAATATATTTTGTTTCTATTTGTACCTTCTCTCTCTTCGGAAAAGAACATCAACTCATTTTTTTAAGAAAATTGATTACTGCCGTCTGCAATTTTGTCATCCCTGCCATCGCTAAATATAAAGTGAACATATACAGCAAACAAAGTGAACATATAGACGATCTAAGTGAACACATACAAATAAATAAGTTCAATGAAAATAAGTTGAATATGCATGTAAACTTCTGAACAAGTGATGACAACACTTATTTGTTTGTAAGTGTTCACTTAGATCGTCTATATGTTCACCTTATTTGTATATGTTCACTTTGTATTTAGCGATGGCTGGGATGGTATATTTGCCGATGACACTTATAATTCCTGTTTTTTTAATAATATTTAAAAGAGTCACTAAGTTCAGAGAAGCTTATTCGAAGTTTTTGTGGACCGTGAATAGGGCTATTCGTCCTATTCGTGGTGCATTTGGATGATCTCTATTCACCTTATTCATGAATAGGAACTGAACTGCTAATTAAAATGATAAGATTTTGAATTATATCTAAAGGATTATGAGTTTCCAATTTTGATATAATATGAAAATAGGCTCACAAGCCTTCTTCGTTATTAAAAAAGAATGAAAAAGATATCGGCTAACATGTCTTTGTTGGCATCTTAATTTTGCTAATCAGGCAAATGGGTCCAGCATATGAGATGTGACATTGTTAATGTAGAAGTCTACAAGGACCCCAAAACTAATGTAACCCACATCACGCAATACATGAGAAGAATTATCTTAATCAGAAAAATCATCACAAAATCTTGACCACCAAGAACACTTTATTACGTTAATTGGGCAAAATGAAATTATAGTTGTCATGCACATTTTAAAATTTGTTGGAATTTTATGACATTTAACTCTTACATAATCACCCCAGTAAGTTTCTAATGCTGGACGTTGCAACAGTATCATTTATGCCACAACACTTTTAGGCCCCCTTTGGATCGTATGGAAATAGGAGGAATAGCTTCTTTCTAGACGTAAAATTCAAACTTTTCACAAAGTTACACACTTTCCAATACTTTCCGCCTAAGAATCCTCTTATTCCTAACCAATCCAAACGGAACCTTAGTGACTCCGAGTTAAATTTTTGTATCATTCGTGTAAACAAAAATTATATTTTTGGTATAAAAGTGTAAGTAAGCCAATTTATTATAGGAAGTCAGAAACCTTGATCAAGGGTCCCTCTGTTCCTCAAATTTCTCACCTTATGATATCAGCAACGTTTCGCAGGATAGCATTAGCAATTAATTAATAAAACGATTAGTGCGATCAGCCTATATATATCAAAGCTACTTCAAGTTGGATAATATGATATTATAATTTGAAGAAACTAAATATGGTACAATACTACAATTTTTTTTAAGGTTGGTTTTTAAACCAACTTTCAAAATAAATGCAACTAGACCACTTGGTTGACGGAATAGAGCCAAACCACTAGTCCGAATAATCCAGCTTACAATACTACAATTTGAAAAGAGATTTATTAAAATTTATAATCAGCGAACAAATTTTCCAAAAGTATAAAAAATAGTTTACTAGAAAAGTTTCCAGAATAATAATAATAATAATAATAATAATAATAATAATAATAATAATAATAATAATAATAATAATAATAATAATAATAGAAGACAAGTATTATACAGGTTGTTTTAACTCCTGTTTTGTGAACTGCAATGGGAGAGAAGTAAGGCAGTGCTTCAAAATTGTTAAGGAAAAAGAAAGATAAGAAACACCTTTTTTTCTTTTATTATTTTTAGTAATGAAGGAACTCAGGTCGTTCAATTTGAAATTATAGTCGAAAGTACGTATTGAAATAGATTTTTTGGAAATGCGGTGACATCGATCACTGATCAATTGCACTAAAGATATATATTTTTTTTTAAAAAATTGAACTAGTTTGATGCATTTCTTCTTCTTTTTAATTAACTTCTTATTTCTATGGCTAGTAAAATCCTAAGATTAACAATCAAAACATTACGTAAAATTTGTTTATAGTTCCTTTGTTTTCCAAAACAAGAGTCTATTCCTACAAAATTTTTGTTATTAAAATTTAAGAAAATACAAAAGATTTAGAAATGACATACCGACCTTTAGATTAGATATTATAGGTTGGTTTTCATAGGTTTTTGAATATTGGTGCATGTTAAAGCACGATCAATCCGGAAGACACTATGTCCTGATATTAAAGGACGCACAGAAAACACATAAACTTTACCTAAAGTCGGAAGACTTCTTGTGTTGTTTCTTTATAATGTTTTCTCTATTTATAGAAACAGCCATCTTTATTTTGTCTATGAACTAGATCCCTTAGGTTTGGTTCAATAGGATTTTACTTGACGATTGATAATGATAAAGGATGGCCAACAATATATAGCTGGAGAGCAGTTTTATTGCCTGGTTAATGATATGAAAATGTAGGAGCATAGGAGGTGGGGGGCCTAAATTGTAGAATTTTTGTCAACTAGTTGAAGGGTACCCATTAATAAGTGCTCTTAAATTTTGCAATTGCAAGTTGGTACATGCCAAATCAACCTAACTGCATATAGAGTAAAGCTACCTAAGCACAGGGTACAGCACCCCAGTTGACCCAACTTGATACAATTGATGCTAATAAAAAGGTCTAAATTTGAAGTAAGGATATATAAATACACACACTAGCAAATGTGAACAAATAAATAAACAAAATAACAATAAGCGATAAAGATATATTTCTTAATTACTAGTAATACAAGTAGATATGTTGCTCAATTTGTTTCTTTATTAGACGGAAAATCAAAACATATTATTGCTTCGTCTAGTGATCGATATTCAACCATAGATCAAATCGATCAAACAGTACAAACACATGTTTACATGCTAGATCTTGCGTGTAACACCTGTTGAATCTGTGCGTTTATAAAGAGTAGAGATAGAGATATATAAGACTAAATTAGGTATCCTTATCATATTCGTTAAGGGTGTGTTTGGATGAGAATAGAATAAGGAATAAGAATAAGAAATTTCGATATGCGTGCTTATTCTTATTCTTGTGCAACCCAAACAACACAAGAATAAGGAATTTGGGTCCTTATTCCTATACTAACAAAACCATGGTATAAGAATAAGAAATTTGGATAAGCACGCATATTCTTATTCCTTATTCTATGCTCATCCAAACACACCCTAAAAAAAAACTTTGATATATGTTCATCAAATATCAAAATTTCATGCCCAATATACTGTACAAGATTATTATCTTCTCACCTTCTCCAACTAAATTATTTCCTTCTCCTTCTCAGAAACATTAATTGCACTCACGGAATAAACGGAAGGAAAAGAATATGTAACAAAAATATCAAATATATGCCTAACCTAGGTTCAAGTTTGCACTAAAATTGAATCCTCCAGATCCTTATCACAATAGTCAACATACCTAATGCTGAACAGAGGAGGACGAGGTGCACTGAGCTTTAACACGACGGTACCAGAAACCTTTGATCCTTTACTCCAAAAATAAATAAATAAATAAATAAATAAATACATAGATAATAATAGAAGTAACATTTTATCCAGAAGTGTAATACCTTGACAGCCTCTGTTAAGATTTCTCTAAAAACAAAATTATTCTCAAGTGGAACAGCACTTTCCTGATCTAATGAAAAAAAAAATTTTCCATTCCTGTAATTTTTTTTTATCATCCACAAATATGTGTGTTTTTACCTTGAACATAATTTGCTCGTCAAGTGATGGTCATAAACAGGCAAGAAACTATGCACTAATTCTTAAAGGTATATAGTTTATATATGGCGAGACTCGTGGCCTAGAAAAAGAAGATAGTCATTACGGGTGCGTTTGGATCGTTAGAAGAAAGAAGAAGAAGAAGGAAGAAGAAGAAAAAAAATTATAAACAATCCAAACTCTTCACAAAGTTACACACTTCCCAATACTTCTTCCCTTCTTCCCTTCTTCCCACACCTATCCAAACGCACCCTACAATAATCGAATCTAACTGAGGAGCTTAACAATCATAGATCGATGAATTTGTTTTCTTAAAAGTGGGAAAAAAAGAGGGATGAAAGAGGAGAGCAAAGATGGCCAGAATGCAATTTCCCATGACATTTTAAATAGATTTAAGGTGGATGAACTAGCTTTGAATAACTTTAGCTATAAATGGTTCGAAACTGATTGGGGAGTCTTTCATAAATATTTAATTTAAAAATAAGTTGGGTGACTTAGACCTCCAATTTATCTTAAAAAAAACTTTAGCTATATATGTTTAAGGTTTTATGATATTTTTAAGGCATTAATCTAACTATTTCAAATATTAATTGCTTAATTTTGTTGTAGACTATTTAATTTGAAATAATTTTTTAAGTTACTGAATTTCAATTATTTAATTTTATCAAAAGTTTATCTCTCGCCAACTTTTCTACCCAAAATAATAACAGAAAAAAACACCAATTTTGAAGGAAATGTAAGTATTTTTTATGGAAAAGTCGACAGAAAATCAAATTGGATCGTTATCAAAGTTTAATTATAAAAATGAATTTAGTAAAAGTCCGTAGCTAGGAATGGATTTTATGTCAAATTCAATGACATCTGACAAAAGAACCCGATTAAACTCATTTTGTAATTGCAAATATTCAAAGAACCCTACATGCTTACCCTATGATATTCTCATCGATATGGTTGCTCTGTTCTCATCTTGCTAATATAAATACGAGCATAAAATCAAAATCAGAATATAAACAAAATATGAAAAAGTACCCTTCTGATATATCAAACCCATTATTTAGTGTATATTATATTAAACCCCTTATTTAGTGCATATTTTAATTACCAATGTTGTATATCCGAGTTCATCTCGGTGACAGAAAATTGTTATATTAACAATTTCCGCATCTTTCTCTCCTCCACTTTCTTAGTTTTATCTAGCCTTCCCCCCTTTCATTGGATTTATTCCTTTTTAGTGGCCTTGTCTATCTTCCCTAGTGTGATCTGCATATGATCAGTATCAATAAACATATTATACCTGTTGGCAACAAGGAATCACGCTTTGAATACATCAATAATTTGTAGGAAGTGACTGCGACACTTAACTAGTTTGCAATACGCAAATTTGAAATAAAATATAAGTTTTTCCAAATTTTGCTAATTGACAAAGTTTGTCCACATATACATCCATTCTTGGTAAGGGTTTGACTTCACGCATGCTTATCATCATGTTGATTAGAATTCATACTTATCTTCCTAAGAATTTGAAAATACAAAAAAGCAGCAGGCGTATCTTAATTTCAATTGATTAATTAAATGTTAACCCAATCCGGAAGTTACCGTACGTTTGATATTAAGTAAAATTATTCAGCATTACATCAATTAGGAGGCCATATGCATACAAATGACATATTTTATTAGTTTGAAATTAGGTCATAATCACCTGCTCCAAATTTTGTCGGAACATTAGCGATTGTTTTTTCATTAATTAAAAAAGAGATAAGGATGAATTGGAATCAGTAAATGAAGTGTACATTTGATGGTCAATTCTTGCATTACTAATTTTCAAACACTACGCGAAATTTCGACTTCTGTAACGGTTAATAAAAAGCATTTATAACGGTACACGTAACGTTACAGTAGCCCCAGTTACAGAATGTCTAATAACCGTTACAGAAGACTGGCTTCTGTAACGGTTATTATCTAATAACCGTTATGGTATTGTGGACGGAAATGTGGTTACGATTTTATGGAGAACATTTGTAACAGTTAATATATAATAACCGTTACAGAAGACTGGCTTCTATAACGGTTGTTATATAATAACCGTTATCCTATTATTGACGGAAATTACATTTACTATTTTTTTAGATCCAGTGTAACGGTTATAATCTAATAACCGTTATAGAATCCAGTCTTTTGTAACGGTTATTAAGGAATAACCGTTACAGATATTGTTGATATAAAAAAATGAAATTATGAATTCTGTAACGGTTATTCCTTAATAACCGTTACAAAAGACCTTCTTTTTTTTTGGATTTCGCCTGTTTTATTGGCTAGCCCAATTTTGCTAGCCGAATTGGTACCAAATTGGTACCCAATTTACATCATACAATCCAACATGCAGCAGACAAACATATATCATGCATATATCAGATGTCACATATATATACCAAGCACAAAACATATATCAATATGTAGCAAAAATTAACAAAGTAACTATACATAGAGTTAACACCAAATCAAGTCAAAATTTTCGTAAAATAATACCCCATACATGAAGTCCATAACCTCCGAAACGACTGCATCAACGTCTTCGTTTTTATATGGTTGTTCAACCGGCTCGATATACTGCAATTTGATCATTAACAATTGATAAAGTCAAATAATTTTGTAAACCCTAAGCCCTAAACCAATAAAAATATGAAATCCTAAAATAATAAATCGGCTTAACATTACCTCAGGAAATTCTCCGACCGTAGTCCAACTACTTAATATTGCCCTCATGTTGAGCATTGTGAAATATCCACACTCTGTGCCGCCCCTTTGTATCGGTCCCTAATTAAGATTCCAACAAAAGAAACACAATCTTTTTTAGTTAATTTCAATTTCACAAATAAATAATATCTTAAACTGATAAGTTCTGTACCTTAATTCGGTACCAATCAAATCATGTTCTGCTCTTTTGGCTATATCTTCCGGCTTCCACTAAAAACCGCTTGTATACCCTGCATGCAATATCATTTAAAACAACAAAATCTAATATTTTTTAATTTGAAAAATCTCATCATGCTTTAACTTAATTCAGAAATGGAAACTTACGAAGATATGAATGGCTTAATATATAACTTTGGATTCTTGCGTTCCAGAGAATCAACAAAGTGAACGGTGCGCTTCTCGACATTAATAACAAGGACAACCCAATGAAACCTGTAATTAATAGAGATTTATTATTTTGGTGGAATTAAAGGAAACTACAAAATTCTTTCATTAGTAGCCATATTGGTTATATTTCTTACTGCTGATTATACGGCAAAACAAGATAGGAGGATGGATTATCCATGAATGCTCTCGTTAGGTAATTCACCGCACCGAGTTCTTCGTCTTTGAATTTCCACTCAGCCAATAACTCTGGATCCAGTACGGTGATGCTCTTGGAGAACTCATTCTCTTCTTGACCTGTTGAAAGTTCTTCCATCCAAAACCTGCAAACATGGATATCAAAGTTCAACAATTTCAATTTTGAATGAATTGAATGAAGAAAAAATAAACATTAAAGTTGAAAAATTCAAACCAGCAGTAAAATTTCACAATCGATTGAGATAGCTCATCCCTTTTAAAACATTCGACAATATCGTCGACATTAACGTTGAACTTAACATCGCCATCGTGCGTACCCCAAGGATTGCAATTAGGCAGCTCAAAATTCTTCTCTTCTTCTGGTTGGAGCATCAACAGTCTGTATACTGCTTGATCGGATGGGCTCAGCCTGTCAATAATATCCTTTGGGAGGAGTGGATCACAAGTAACAAACGACCCCGCACTTGGGACCTTTGAACTCTCCTCCACATTCTTCGCCGCCTCCTTCGCCTTTGGCTTCTTTTTGGCCGGCTTCTTTTTGGTCAAACTCTGCATTCAATGCCATCATATTAATAAGTCATTAGGAGAAATGTACGAAACAGATTGTCATAATTAAATAAAACGATATCTTGTGGCCTATCTCCACTAAAAATGACGGCCATGGGAATCGGCCCCCTATATTATTTCCTAATAGCTCATCTGACCTACCAGAGACTTGCCATTCACGAAATTCATCGCCTACTCGGAGAAGATGGACATACAATTGTTGATCAGTTAGAGGCACGCCGTGTACGATCTGACCAACAACACTCGGAATAATATTTCCTTCGGCCACCTTAATCCTCTGGTTGTTGTGATCAAGAGAAAAGAGATCGCACGACATTTCTTCCTGAAATTCAGTTCAATCAGAAACCCTAATGCTGCCAAAATTAAATCTAAAGAGAAAAGAGAAAAATGATCAATATGAACCTGAACAACGCTTCTCGGATCCGGAGGCATATAGCTTGAGGCAACCGTTCGGAATAACTCTTCGTTTGGCATTCCTGAGTCTACCTCAGCTTCAACGAATGGCTGGTACGGCGTCACAAATTGCTGTGGTGCTTGAATCTGCAATCCGCTACTGGCCAACCATTGTTTCACGTCCTGAAAATTATGAAGCAACTGGATGATGAAGAATAGTTTTCATTCATTTTGATTAGATTTTGATTGTCAAAAAGGATTACCTGAAAAGCTTGTTGTCTCGCTGCATTCATTATCTCCTCAGAGTGAATCAAGTCCCTTTTGGTTTTCTCAGCGGCTTCAACTGCGACCCTGCTCATCAATTCTTCAATCTGGTCTGGTGCCATCCATCCTTCATGCGCATTCTTTCTAGTCTTTCTTTTATACACATCTTCCTTCTTGATCCATAAAGGATATCCCTTGATTCTTCCTGGATGTTCCGGCCTGTCAACCGCCCGATTTAAGACTTCTTGTTCCGGTATTGACCCGGAATTGATTTCACCGGACATGGCACTCAACCGACTGAATGCCTCAATAGTCGACGAATCAGAGCTATGGAACGTGTAAGTATCTAACAAGCAACAAACAAATCTTATTAATAATCACAAAACAGAATTTGAAGTTAGCATATATAATAAGTCTTTACATGTGTAAGTACCTTTATCCTTCGTAGCCACAGTCCTTCCCATGAAATACCTTTGACTTCTCGGTTCCAAATCGCCGATGGTAATGCTCGTGGAACCGGCCCCTTCAGAATCTCCGGGTATGACAATCTTGTCTGTAGGTTTCCATGAATCTTTTTTTCCTCTATAGCCAGTGGAACCCATCCTATGAGGCTCTTTCCATTTCTTTCTCAACTCCTTCGCTTTGTTGCTCTTTTGTACAAAATCTGCACCCGTCCTTTTCATGAAAAATTCTTCCCATTCTTTTTGTGAGATTGGGTGTTTATCGCATGGATTTTGGGGATTGTTTGGATCGGCATTTGTGATGTACTCCTCAGCAATCCTACTTCTATAAGCCCTGTGACTTATGCCCATTGCTTTGAGAGTATTGTTCATGGCTTTATCATCTTCGATGTTGAACATTTTCTGAAACATAACGAAACGTTAGTTAATTGATAGCATAGAAATTTAAATTAGATGATTTAAGTGAAAATTTATTCACCTTGATGTCCAACCACAACTCAAGTTTGGTTTCCTTTGAAACGTCCTTCCGCCAATCATTAATTGTGATTGGCACTCTTGCTCTAGCCAGATACCCGCAATATGATGCAAATTTGTTCACCGCCTCTTCAGTACCAATTGGCACTCCTTCTTTGTCAAATTTAATCTTATACTTTTCCCCAGCAGCTTTTTTTTCTCCTAAACTCTTCCATTGTCGTCATGCTTCTTTTCTTCAGTTCAGTCGTCGTGACCTCTTCATCGCTTGATTCTTCCAAAGCCTGTTCACCCTGTAAATCTCTATCTTGATCTCCAGACATATCTATTAACAAATAATTAACAACAATGAAATCAAGTTAACATAAACATAAACAAACATAAACATAAACATAAACATAAACATAAACATAAACATTAACAAACATAAACAAACATAAAGGATATACATAAACAAACATAAACATAAACATAAACATTAACATTAACATAAACAAAATATATTAACATAAACATAAACATTAAACGACAAGTTCAATATCAAATAACAAAATACATTAACATAAATCTAAATCCTAAAACTAATGTTCATTATCCGACAAAACAATGACTTCATCATCTGATATTTCAATTACTTCTTCTTTCCACTCTGTGTACGGTGCCACAAGCTTGTCAATCAAAAGTTTGAAAAACATTGCATGCTGTTCATATTTTGAGAGGCTTGGCTGGTCTTGGTTTTGAGAGGCTTGGTTTTGGTTCGTTTGGTTTTGAGAGGATGGATTGGCACGAACTTTGCGCCTAATGTACACTCGTTCGATCGGCTTTTTTCCCTTTGAATTGCTTCCTTCACCTTTCTCCATTACTACCTAATTAAAACACCATATATAATATATATTAATGTTTGGCGCAATGTTCAATTTATTCAAACATGGACAAGTTTAAAATTCAAATAATTAAAACATACATAAATTTAAAATTTATTTAATTAAAACATACAATAATATTCAAACATGAATTCATACACAAATAAAATAAACTTCAAATTACATAGATAAAGTTCACACAACATAACATAGATAATTTTATTAATTCCTAAGACAATTCAACCCTAATTCTTGTCCTCTTCCTTAACCTCCTTATTCTTCTTGTCCTCCTCCTTATTCTCACTGGATCCCTCATCTATTTTAACTCCCATACTAAAATCAGGGCCATCTGTAACGGTTATTAGCTAATAACCGTTACCGAAGCTTTTGCTGTGAATTTTATTTCGATATTAAGTGATTTTGATTGATTGTCGGTGTGGTTAAGTGATTTTGACTGACTGTTAAATTTAAGTTGAACAAATAATAATTTTGAAATGTTAAATAATAAGTTCAACAATTTAGAATGTTAAACAAAAATTAAAAATAAATTAGCTCATAAATTTGCACATAAATTAGCACATATATGTTAAATTTCACCAATTAATGACCTGCAACATTTTGCATTCTTCTCCTTTAGCACATATATGTTAAGAATAATTTATATTAGTTTTTTTAACTCACATGTGATTATGTAGCTACTCTTTTTTTTTTCCTTCGCGTGTCGACCCACACGCCTTCGGTGTTATCTGTACGCCTACAACTGATCGATACTGGCTGTAATGTATCGTCGATACCGATAGAAAAAGGAGGTATTTCCTCGAAGTGGTCGTATGCTTCTTCATCTACGACATCACCAACGCCGACAATACGTCTTTTTCCTAAAAGTGGCAAGTAATAAATAAGATTAACATTTGTATTTAATAAGGTGAACATTTGTACTTAAATAAGATGAACATTTACCTTGAAGCACAACATGTCTTTTCTTATCCGCCGGATCTTGAATGTAAAAAACTTGCATTGCTTGCTTATTTGCAAGTATAAAGGGATCGTCTCGATAAGCCCTTTTATTGAAGTCAACAGTTATAAACCCCATCTTGTCTTTTTTAACTCCACCGTCCTCGAATTGCGACCGGAAGTAATTGGGTCAGTAGGACGTGATAATCACGTGACTTCATACCAAGTAATTTGTTGTCCTTAATAGAAACCTTTCTTGATATATTCGAGGAATAACCAGTAGGAACCTTAATAGATTTCAGGCATTCTAATAAGTTTTTTTCTCTTGCTTTGATAAATTAAATTGTGCTGCAGATAGCCAAGTTCGACTTTTTTCCCTTATCTTGTGCCGTTAGTTCTTGCCGGATCCCCATTTCAACCATGTCCTTCCTCGCATTTACGCCATCTTTAGTTTTCCCTTGAATTTCCAACATGCAACCAATCAAAACTTCACATATTTTCTTTATTATGTGCATCGCATCTAAGCAATGCCTAATCTCCAAAGTCTGCCAATATTCAAGATTCCAGAATATAGACTTCTTCTTCCATATCCCCTTGGGTATCTCATTTGCAAATTTCTTACCAAATTTTACATTAATGTCCTTCACCTGTCGATACATCCCTGAACCGGATAACGGTATTGGGGCCTTGTCTTTTTCTACAGTACCGTCAAACCTTTCCTTGTCTCGACGGTAAGGGTGATTGCGGTTCTTAATAAACCTCCGGTGTCCCAAGTAAACATTTTTTCTAGAGTTTTCCAGGTACACAGAATGGGTGTTTTCCATGCAAATAGGACACGCTTTCGCTCCTTTATTCCTATACCCCGATAGGTTTCTGTATGCAGGAAAATCATTGATTGTGCAAAATATCATGGCACGGAGGTTAAACTCACTTCTAGAGTGTGCGTCATATATTTTCACTCCATTCTGCCATAATTCACCAAGGTCATCTATTAATGGAGCCAAGTACACATCTATATCATTACCTGGTTGTTTGGGACCAGAAATCAACAAGGGCATCATCATGTATCTCACTTTCATGCATAGCTAGGGAAGAAGATTGTAAATACACAATAAGACCGGCCACGTAGTCTGCCGATTACTTATGTTGCCGTAAGGATTCATCCCGTCTGTACATAAACCCAATCTCAGATTTCTAGGTTCACTGCCGAAATCTTCAAATTCCCTATCTATATTTATCCAATCCGGAGAGTCTGCTGGGTGTCTGAGCATGCTATCGCCTTTTTTCCTGCAGTCTGCGTGCCATCTTGACAATTTGGCATCCTTCGCGTTAGAGAAAAGCCGCTGGAATCTTGGTATTATTGGTAGATAAAACACCACTTTCGCAGCTGGTCCCTTACTACCTTCATCTTCAATTTGATCGTCCCTCGGTTTATACCGTGACGCATTATACTTTGGACATTTATGCAAGTGTCCGTACTCATTCGGGAATAATATGCAGTCATTTGGACATGCATGAATTCTCTCAACTCCAATTTTTAAAGGACATAACATCTTTTTAGCCTTATAAATTGAATCTGGCAACTGGTTCTCTTTTGGAAGAAATTCTTTATGTAATAGTTTGAGCAAAGATGTGAAACTTGCATCACTCCATTCATTTTTGGCTTTAAGATTGAACAGTTTGAAAACAGCATTAAGTTTTGACAATTCACAACCAGGATATAAAGCTATTTTATCTTCTTCACGTAACATACCAAAAATTTCAACATTATCAATAAAATTATCATCCGCATTGTTCACAATTTCATCTAAATCAGCATTAAATTCTGAGTTATCTACATTTCTATCATCATCTACATTCTCATCATCAAATACATTGACATCATCAATTTCATCATCCAATGATACATTTTCTTCCTCATACACACAATCCAATACATTTGTGATATTACAACCATCCCCCCCATTCTCTCCATGGAGTGTCCACCGACCATAATCCGGTTGAAATCCATTTATAATCAAATGAGCTTTCACTTCTTCAAAATTAGACCACTTCAACAAATTCTGACAAACACGACAAGGACAATACATTTTATCATCTTCTTTCATTTTCAAATTCTCTTTAGCACAAACCATAAATTCTTCAAGTCCTCTAAAAAATGTAGACGAGCATCGATTACTTAAGTACATCCACGTCCGATTCATCTGAACAACAAAATTTATGCAAATTATTAGGGTTTCGGACCAATTTGTCATATTAGGTTTTCGGACCGGTCACCATCCTAGCCCGCTCTTTGGATACTCTGTCTCATTAGCGAGCGTACGTTAGATGCAATGTGCTATCCGAAAAAAATTCGGCAGCATTTCCCCTTATGTTCCCTGAATACGCCAACACACGATTGCTCGTGCGTACGTATCCGTGGGAACACAAGGGAAATGCCGCCGAATTTTTCTCAGACAACACATTGCATCTAACGTACAACTCGCTGTCCTAAATGAGACAGATCGTATCCAAAGAGCAGTACTCCCGACCGGAAGTATTATCCGAGATTAATCCCTAATGGATTAATTTCGGACGGGTAATGACCTAAATTCAGTTGAGTTCCGGTATTTGGTTCCTATATGACAATACAAAATTCATGCCTATATATATATGCAAATTATTAACGAAATGCAAATAATTTAAAAAAAGAGAAGTTCATGAAAATATACTTTCAATTGTGTGCCTTCCGATCCGTTGAATCGTGCGACTTATCCGGCCGATGTAAGATCTTCTCCTATTCAATGATATCTTAAAATATATAAAAAAACAAAAATAACCATAAATTAATGAAAAAATCGAAATAAATAAGAAAAAAAATGTAAAAAAAATACGGTTCAAATTTAATTTTTTTACCTTAAATCTGCTCTCCTTCTTATTCTCTTTCTAATTATTATTTTTTCAGAATTTTTAGAAATTTTTGGCTATTTTTTTGGAGTGAAGCCACCACCACAAATCGCAATAAATGAGAAGATCAGAAAAGAGTTAAGTGCATGCGGCGCTAGCTGTGAGTTTGTTGGGATGGGAAAGGAAGACCTAAATACAGAACTATTCTGTAACGGTTATTAAAAAATAACCGTTACAGAATCATAAAAAAAAGCCGTTACAGAATTATAAAAAAATTAATAAAATTCGTCCCATATCAGTAACGGTTATTAGAAAATAACCGTTACAGAATCATTAAAAAATAAAAAAAAATTAACCTACTGTAACGGTTATTTACTAATAACCGTTACAGAAGATGGTTGATATTATATATTTCTTTTTTCTTTTCTGTAACGGTTATTGGATAATAACTGTTACAGAATATAAGAAATCTGTAACGGTTATTATCCAACAACCGTTACAGAAGGTTGATGCATTTTTTTTCCTGACCATGACGGAAATGTTATTACGGTTGTTTCATAATAACCGTTACAGATTTGTGGCGCCAATTTTCCCGCCTAATGCCTCACTATTCTGTAACGGTTATTTCAAAAACCGTTACAGAAGTGCCGTTACTGAAGGTCTTTTTTCCGTAGTGAAAGAAGAAAACCTTACATGTATATATGACCTCAAATGCCCATACTTTTGAGGTACAGAGATTCTTGTATCTTAATTTTATTTTAATTCACAAAGCAACTTAGTAAAATTGCTAACAATAGTGAGTTTTCTTCTTCCATATATATATGTATGTATACGTACACATATGCTTACATACTTGAAAATAGCTTTTGTAAATTTATGAAAAACAAAAAGTATGCATTTATCTAACTAATTGAGTGTACAAATGTTCATTGCAATGCATGGTGACATAGATCCATGACAATATATATTTTTTAAACTCTCGTACTCTGTCCTAAGAGACAAAAAATTTTTTAAATAATTTTATAAGCAACATACATTGGATCTTTTCAAATTAAACTTTTGGGTGACTGAAAGTTTAACTTAGTCTGAGTTTGAAAGTTGCTAGCACAAATAATGCAATCCAATTCTGGTGTCGCGCGACACCTAGTGTAACGTACCCAGATCGGACGGTTCATTTTTTGCGGGCCAATCAATCTGGTTACATGCACGGAGTTCCTCTTATCCATCCGATCTTGATCAGACGGCCAGAGGCTGCGCTACATCAGGTGTCGCGCGACACCTGATTTCAATTTGAAATAATAAAACTGGCATTATGTCGAAGTCATCAATTATAAATATTACTTGAGACACAATTTTAAAATAAATTTTGTGGTTGAACAGAAATTCCTCAATTTTGACATCCACAAAAGCAAATATTGCACGCTTTTCCTTAAGTCGATATTCGACAGTAAAAATTTTAGCCATAGGGATTTCTGTTTTCTAGTGAAGCTTCGAATAAAGCATGCGACCTCATATTTATAATCCAAAAGAATCGTGAAATATATTGGGAAAAATGAAAAGGCATAGCTTTGTTTCCACTATTAAAAATGCACTATTTCTATGGTTATCACTTATCTACATAGTTTTTGAAGTAAGTAGATATTAAAACAGAGTAACAAAAATTTTGTCAAAGTAATTTTTATCGCTTTTCAACCCTTCCATAATGTTCATAAAAAAAAAAATCCTTCTATAATTTAGTGTTATCATTAATTCTTTCTTTTTAAAAATGCACACAATTGACGTCATATGATGTTATCAGATACTGTTGATAACGTAGAAATTTAAAATGATCGACATTTTTTATTTTATTTAAGTAATGTACATGCAGTTTGGTCACCGTCAAAATTAATATCTATATAATTAAATAAAAACGACATGAACATCGATATCATCCACATCATAATGTGCACATTGACTATTTGGCATCAAACTTCACGTCGTCGCATACATAACTTATCGTCTTTCTGTCCATTTTCAATTTGGTACAAATTAAATTTTCATGGGCTTGGAATGAATTTATAATTTGAAGGAACCCCCCCCCCCCCAAAAAAAAAAAAAAAAAAAACAGAAGGGAGGCCTTGCAATCGATTTTAGAAAAGTTCATGAATATTTAATTTGTTCTTTTCCGAATCTTTTTCAAGAAATTATTTTTTTTTCTCGAATCTTGACAGCAGATGCTAAATGAATATTTAATTTGTTGAGAGAGCTTAATTAGTAAAAAAATGGTGAACATTAACTATAGTATACATGGCTGATTAGTGATTTTTTTTCCTATACAAACGAGGTCAAACCCTAAAGGATGCAAAAGAAAATTTCGTCGTCGAAAACAAATAATATATAATACATCCGATTTTATATTTACGTACCGAGCTCGAACGAAACAATTCAAAAAATATAGATACGGTCCCATCGATCAGTGACACTTATCCCACCTCAATCAATGATCGGGAATTCTTTATTTAACTGCGGACAGTCACATAGAAGTCGAACTTGCTAGAGACCGCAAAGAACTAAGAAGAACAATAAGAGAGATGTATCATATCATATCATATCATTGTTCATTGTTGTTGTGTCTAGAAAAGTTGAAAGGGAGAGACTCGAAGAGTGAGATTCATCAAAGAAAATATAGATAAATAAATAATGAGAGAGAGAGAGAGAGAGAGAGAGAGAGAGAGAGAGAGAGGGAAATCGAATGCATGGCATTGGCATGGGATGGCATGCCTTTTGTCTTAGGCTTGGGATGGAAGCGTGCTAACTGGGAGCAAGCAAAGCTAAGCTGTAATTAATGATAAAGCTAGAATAAGTAAAGTAAAGCTAAAAAGATATCTAAAACGGATCAGTCAGTCAACGGCCCGTTGACCAAACGTTACGCCGTATTCCCATCCCCATCCCCTGTGCCCCACTACCAGTACCACGGCGCCTTCATCATTTCATCGTCTACAGTTCTTGGTAAGTTGTTATTATCCCTTTGAATTATTTATTTATCTGTACACCGGGTGTATAAGTATTTGATGTGTTAAGATTTAAGAAGAGGATATTGGTACGACCAAAATAATTTGATAATTCTGAGGATTAATCTTCTTGTCTTTTATTAATATTATCATAAGCAACATTTGATTTAATGATTAAAAAAATAATTTTTTAACACCCTGATCGAAAACCTTTTTTTTTAACAAAGGGAATTGGAATTGGAATTGGAATCAGAATTCCCCTTCATCGCATTCTCAGATCGGAACAAGGGATGAAAAAATCAAAATTGGAATCGAAGGAAGTTCAGCGCCCTAAAATTCCATTTCCAAATTCTCTCAAAATCTTGTGATTAAATCACTTCCCTAAAATAACGTAGAAAATTAAACTTACAAATCTTGTGATTTTTAGAAAATAAATTTGCAATCAAAATAACCATCTCGTAGGATATTATCAATGTTAACTGTCCGACTACCTTTTTGCTCGGGGCCAAACACATGATAAAACCAGATGAACAGCCAAACTATAAATTGTTGGTTGTGGCCTTGTTGCACATAAGATCTCATAAAAATAAGCGAGAAAAGATAAAACCAGCGAACAGTCCAATTTTCCATTACCATGTACCAACCCTATATACTTTCCACGAGTATAATGTGAGTGTGGATGGCAGGGCATGTGATACCTATGGGTACTCTTTCTTGACAAATCAGTGGGAAATAGTGATAAAATGTCGACCGTTAAATGAATACGGACTCGTATTGAAGATGAGTTGTCATTTAATCAGAAAAACCACATTTATGTTATTGAAGTCGAGCAAAACATATATTTTAATTTTCATATCTATCCTGTCCTGGCTTATTAAAAAGAAACTGACCGGGTTAGGTTCGACTGGTAATTTTTCGGAAATTTTTTTGATAAAATCTGATCCGTCAATCCTAAGATCAGGGATCACACATGAAAAGGAAGACCTCATTTAATAGCTTCAATGACAGGAATAGTTGACCGAGAGAACATATCGTGCATACTAATGTACGGAAGGTTCGGTGCATACTGATCCGAATTCTAGGATTTGCTTTAAAATGACCGATCCAAACCGTCCAATATGATCTCCTTGTTATAATCTCCTTACCGACCAAATTATATATTTTTTCGAAATTTTTAAGTATTTTTTTAATTTTAAAAAATCGCTATTCTAATTTTTTCTGAACCGTTCAAAAATAGCTGTTTCTAAAAATCAGAAAAAAATACTTAAAAATATTGAAAAAATGTAAAATTTGATCGGCAAGGAGATTTCAATAGGAAGATCATATTGGACGGTTTGGATCGGTCATTTTGAAACAGATCCAAGAGTTCGGATCAGTATGCACCGAAGCTTCTGTACATTAGTATGCACAATGGGTTTTCTCATAGTTGACCTTTGATCGGAATGAAAGTGTTCAAGAATTCAATAGATTTTTACGGACATGAGTGCACTGGAGATTGATTTTCTTTTATTTGCTTAAATTAAATTTGTAAATGAGGGGATGAATTTGATGTCCAAACAATAAAAAGAACCATATTTCCCCCCCTTTTTATAATTCTTGATAATTGCTGCCAAATTAGTTGTAAATTTGTAATAACCTTGTACAGCCGCTATTTTTTTTAAAAAAAAAATAGCTTGCAAATAATAGTATTACAAATTTCTAGCCGTTAACTTTTTTTCAAAGGCACAAATAACTCTTTAATTATCTGAACTTTGGCCCCGTTTAGATTCCATCTGGGAAGAAAGGAAGAAGAGAATAAGAGAATAAATTTATTATAAACAATCCAAATTCTTCACAAAGTTACGCATTTTCAAATACTTCTTCCCATACCTTATCCAAACGGAACTTTTGAGAAGAAGTAAAAGGATGCTAATTTAAGTTGTGAAATCGGATTTCTCTAAAGTCATTTTTAATAATTTTAGAAAAAAGACAACGAAAATATTAGGTCATAGCTGACAGCGAATACTATGTTTGTGCTGTTTTCTTTAAAAAGAAGTTGGATAATTACAGTCTAATCTCCAATAATTTAGGTGCCATTGAGGGTGTATTATTTAAAAAAGAAAACACTAAATTTATTTTGTTCACTTAAAGTAAGTTACATTTCAAGTTCTTTCTGTAACACTGCAAATATGGAAGCATTAGATACAGAAAATCTGAAAAATTTGAATTTGATAGTATGTTTCGCGGTCTAAATTATGCATTAGTTTGTAAGAATAAAATTGTGCAGTTGGACGAATATCTTCATAAATTCAAAGAAAGAACAGAACCGTCAATTTATATATGACGAGTCACATCTCCAAATCTCCACCATCTGATCTAAAATTGACGGTTGAGATCCACTGAGAGAAAGATGAACAAAACCCGCTTGTTTGTTATCGGTCAAAACAATCTTCTTTCTTAAAAGCAGATACGGAGACGTGTATGAGAAACGATAGCCGTACGTAGAACTGAACCAGTATCAACGCAAAACGTAAAGCAGTCGCCTTTTTTATTTATTTATTTATATTGTCTATAGATAGACCGAGTCCATTTAAGTAAATACGTTTGCACCTACATTGTATAAATTCCACAGCCTTATCTCTCTCTCTCTTTCTATCTCCATCTCTGCATCTCACACCTTGTGCTCCCCGTGAGGTTACATCCCATCCTCTCCATTTCAATTCAAGCTAAACCAAAACAAGACTGACAAGAAACCACGACAGAGAAGAGAAGCTGAAGCCAAGAGAAGGGAAAGAGTGCAGAGAGAGAGAGAGAGGTGAGAGGAGTTGATGAGAACGAGAAGGGGAGTGTGTTATAGTGCGCCGCCGGAGGATCTCCGGCGAGTGAGGCGGCGCAAACTCGACCCGTTCGAGGCGTTGCCTGATGATCTCATCCTCTCCATTTTTGCCAACCTCAGTGCCACTGCTGATTCTCCTTCCGATTTGATCAGTCTTCTTCTAGTGTAGGTTCCTCATTCTGTTCTTTCTAGATTATTCCTTTTTTTTTCCTCTTCGAGTTCTAGTTTATTTTGTGATACAACGAGAATAAAAGGTGTCTTTTGTAATATTTCAAGAGAAACATGGTTCCAGTGAAGTGTTTGCTGAGTAATAAAGTGGGATATGTATTATGATCATTTCCCATGTTGATTTTCTACTGGTTTTGCTCTGTGCTTTGATTTTTTTCTTCTGGAATTTTTTGTGGAATATAATATTACAAACATGCAAGGGTTGGCATTGAAATTTCTCAGTAAGGTTTATGTCTTCCGCTCCTTTTTTATCATTTTGCCATACCTGCGAACACAAATAACTCTGCTTTACTTGGATTCTTAGATATGATATGAGAAGTTTCCAATCAAAAAAAAAAAAGAGAAGTTCTTTGGAAGTAGCGCTATGGTTGGTTCCAATTTCACATCTTTTCTACATTATCTAAGGGCTTTTGAACCTTTTTTGCTTAATCTTTATTTCTTGCTTTGTTTCCCGGTTTTGTTTGAACAATAGTTCTTGAAACTTTTTTTTTTTTTTTGGAATAGTTTAACACCTAGTGAAAATTTTAAATGAGACTATTACAAATTTTGGGTTTCTGAACATTTTTTTTTCCAATTTTAGACTGTTTTTCAAATAAGGTGAAAATGCAAGGGCCAGAGAAAAAAAATATTATCTGCTGCAACCAGCTCAGCAGCATTATACATTCCCTTGTCTGTATCTGATATTTCTTTTATCTTACTGGACGAAATTGGAAACAGAGGTAACACTTTTGTTTCTTTCCATAACAGGTGCAAGAGATTTAATGGCTTGGCCATGGATCCAACTGTTCTCTCAGTAGCATCCGAGAAATGCCTCGGGATTCGTGCACAGAGATGGTGTGACCCGGCACAACGGTTTCTCAGGCGCTGTGTTGACGCTGGAAATGTGGAGGCTTGCTTCATCCTTGGCATGGTATGCACACTTTGTAATTTCATCCCTTAAATTTTATTAGGCTGTGCTAATTGTGTTAGTTCACCAAATGGAATTTTGCTTTTACAAGCAAAGCATTATATGTGGGGCTTAGACTCTTTAGTTGTTAACAAGAAACACTTGGGATTTCAATGGAAAGAAATATAAATTGGAGCACCATGTCCATGTATACTTGGCTCTCCTATATTTTTGTTGCTTTTAATAAAAAGGTTTGCCATTTGTACTTGACAAGTGTTAGCAAGTAATTATTTTGATGATTATCCTAATTAAATGGTCCAAAGGCAAACTCCTCGTTAGTGTTTTTGTTAAAGGAAATAAGATCTCGATTCCTTCCCCTTAGAGGATCTCAAATGTAATGTATAAACAAACAGACAAATGCTGGGACCCGATGTGAATTACATAGAATCATTGCATAAATGGCACAAAGAAGTAAAGAAACATATTTCTTTTGGTCAAAACAGATCAAGTTCTATGCTCTGGGAAGCCGCCCCACTGGTGCAGCATTAATGGCACAAGCGGCAATGCGGAGACATGCAGCGGCGCTGTACTCCTTAGCAGTGATACAATTCAATGGGAGTGGTGGGTCTAAGCATGACCGAGATTTGCGTGCTGGTTTTGCTCTCTGCTTTCGTGCTGCTGGATGCGGTGGTCTTGATGCACTTCGTGAGCTTGCCTATTGTCTCCAGGTAATTGCTCTTGGCAATTGCTTCTTCAAATTATTATGTTATTCCTTTGTTGTAAATTTTAATAAACTCTTTTCCCATATGCAAATTACAAGAAACTTCTATCAGGAGAAGGGAATCATCTTTCTTTTCATTTCTGTTTTACAATAGTGCCAAGGGGTATATGCTGACACAAATATCAGTACACTATTAAGTGTTTATTGGTCCCAAAGATTGCAAATAGTGTTCTATCTGTATGGAAATAAATATGAAATATATTATTAGCAGATAGGTTTAGTTTAGTTTTGTTTTTTTGGCTTAAAAGTTTAAGAATACAGATAACTATGTTATTGATACAGTAATAATTATTATTGCTCTTTTCTAAAACTGCCCAATTTTATTTATCATAGGATGGATATGGCGTTAAGCGCTCCATTCCATCTGGCAGGCGTTTACTGGTCCTAGCAGCCTCTCTTGAGCTAGGGTATCTAGCACCGGCAGCAGAGGAACATGTCCATGTGGCAAACCAATTCCTGTGTGATTGGTTTGCTACACGAAAGGACACACTGGAGGGGAAGGGGCTCAGACTATGCTCACATGATCAGTGCGGCCGTGTTGAGACGCGGGTCCATGAGTTCCGCCGATGCTCTGTTTGTGGTTTGGTAAATTACTGCTCGAGGTCGTGCCAGGCTCTGCACTGGAGGAAGGGGCACAAGGCCGAGTGCGTGCCAATTGATCAGTTCCTTGACGACGGTGCATTTGCTTTGCTTGTGTGACTGTTCGCTTGGTTCGGACAGGGTTTTGTGTTTGTTTTCATTTGTTTTAGTGTTGCTTCTTATTTAGAATTTTTTGGTACTTAGTTTTTTTTGAAAAAGGATGATTAGTTGTAAATATGCTGAATGGTTTTAATTTCCGCATGAAAAGAGGGGAAACAGAAAGAAGAATTTTGTTTGAAAAAAAAAAAGAATTTTGTGAACTTTTGATGGCTATTTTATCGTTGTTTTATTCTTGCACCATCTTTGAAAATTTTTAATTTATTCTGATTTAATTATGGTTGTCCTCAGAAGTTTTTCTTTTTTGTGAATATAATATAGCAAAATTCTAGGGGTTTGGAGAAAAAATCTGCAATATTTATAAACTGAAGGTGGTTACCCGAGCGGTGGCGTGGCGGGAAGGACAGGCGGCGACTGTGTCACTCGTACTGGAGTTTGTTGGAGCAAATTAATGTTTCCTAATTTTTCCCTCTTTTCTATTTTGGCATTTATTGAGATTTTGTTTCTTCTGCACCGTTTCCGTCTGTTTAGTAACTGCTGTTTCCCAATTTCACATTGTAACTGCAGTTATTTATAAGGCTTATATTTGTTCATAGGTCACGATTCATTTTATGAAATGCAACACATAGACTAGACCCTATCTTATTGCAAATTATAGACAGATTTATAAATCTAGCCTTTTAAAATCTTCCTAGTGTATAATAGACAGATTTATAGAAATCTAGCCTCAACATTGCAATGTGCTAGGATTAGGTTTTTGTAGTGTTTACACCTTACCTTATTATTGGCAAATATAGGAAATATGAGAAGGTTCTTTATATATTTTTCTGAGATATAATTTTTTTTTTGTAACAAAGATATTGAAATTTAATTGACCGAAATGCAAGTTATACAAGCAACATATTTAATTTCATTTGGTTGAATCAAAATTTTAAATAGCGTTTCATGCTTTGACGCAATAATATTTTAAAAGGAATTATGGCGGATAGTGATGGTCATCGCAGAAACTATCTTGGATAGCAATTTTTTTTACTATGCATATATTAAATATTATCTAAAATATAAATTATTTCATAGGGGTTGTAACAAATCTAAAGTTCTTATTATCTATATCTTACATAAAATTATCATTAACGAAACTATACAAAAAATATAGAAGACCAAAATGCATCTAATTCTTACCAAAAATTCCTACTGTTATCATACAAAATGATAAAAATGTAATACAAGTTGAATTCATTATAAGAATTTAACAGTTTTACTTATCAAATTAACTTTTTCCCCTCCCTGAAATCTAATTCTCAAACTGGAAATAATTTCCGACCAATACTCATGTCAGTGCATAATAATTGCAATTTAGCCAACTTATAGAAAATGAGAATATATAGAAATGAGCCAAGAGAATAATATAAAAAACATAATAACTTTTAGACTACATACGAATCATAGAAATGAATCTTGCAAGATGAAGAGAAAATTTGTATAATTATAAAATCAGAGATAAGATAGAGAGTTTATTGATATTCGATATCTGACAAAGTGATTTATGTAGACTCTTCCAAATAATAAACAGATAAACGCTATAGACACATCGTAATAGTGATTTTACAGTCACCTCGAGCAGTAAATAAACTTTTTTAGTTAGGTCTAATTATATCGAAATAATTTACACATGCGATTTCATTTGATTTCAATCGACTGGAATTAATCTTTTAGAATTTTTTTGGTCTAATTATATGAAATTCCGAGCAAATGAAATCAAATTTATTTATTTTGATAAAAAAAATCAATTAACATGGAATTCCATGGAAAACGCTATGATCAATAAAAAGGTACGTCGGATACAAGATAGATAGTCATAAATAGGCCACATATAGCATCAAATAAACAAATTAATGTAAAATGCTCACGACAAGAAATCTGACTAAAACCTTCCATGATAGAAACGAATACAACCCTAATAAATGTGTCGAACTAATTTTCTAAATAGACTATTCACTGACTCATCCCGTGATATGGGACAAGATGGTGCCAAATTTCATACGTCCCATTCAATTATTCAAAATTCAAAATTTGTTTTTCTTTTTTCTTCCTCGGGTTTTTGGTATGAGGTAGGAAGAGCACGCAAAATTAGTACATTGCGGGTGGTTGGAATGATGGAGCGTGCATTTCTCGTGACCGGAATAAAGTATTAAAATTTATGAAATTTTGCGGAAGGACATTAATCTTTCTGATATTACTAGTACTTCAAATCCAGAGCACAAGGATTATTTTTGCTTCTATAGTCATATCATGTTCAAGTTTTCAAGATAATTCCTCTAAAATTTTTGACACAAACATATATAACATTTAAATTCATGCATGTCCTTATGACTAGATAACATTACAAGTAGAGTTATTTTTTTTGCAAAAACTTTTTTCTGTTATGCTTATATTGTAATAATAAAATTAACATAAAAAAATGGAAGTATACATATATACTTATGTATTTCATTGATGGCATGAAATTATAAAATAAAACTTAAAAAGCTAATCTATTTACTTTAGTATTTCATTGTAGTTTGCAAGTTTTTAGCAGAAACATTTATAATTCAATATAAAAATTAATTAAGATAAAAAATTCAGTGCTGCCAGTTTGAGGAAATTTATCTAAAAAAAGATACTATAGAAAGTATTTTAACGAAAAATTTGAGATATTTATTTTTATTTGTAAAAATAAACAAAAATAAGGAAGTGTTTTTATATGTAAAAAGATTTAGAGTTTCGGTTCCCTTCCTACTCCAAAACATAATTATATCAAAAGAGAAGTACAATAACGGAAAAAACCTAGACTCTAAGAAAAGTAATTTATTGGTGTCAGTTTGGAAATTGCCTTATTATAACGGTCAAAAATGGTTCAAACTTACACAAGGTGCCACGCGAAGAGGATTTCTTCCCATTAAATTTTGTGGGGTCTTTTACAGTACACGTGGTGGACCAATTAGACCAGAGACTTTGCGTTGGGGTTAAGCTTGGAGTGGAGGTGGCTGGAATAAAGGGGTCCCTTGTTCCTAGAAAAAAACAAAAGAATAAAAAAAAGGGAAAGAAAATTGAATCTGTAAGAGGTCAAGTTGGAAGTAACATTAAAGAGCTTCAAATGTGTGGCCTACATTTTTGAAGAACCAGATGTCTCATGCATCTTATCTTATTATATCAGATATCTTATTCGATCCGAGACTAATTTCTGAATTTTTTGTGATAAGACATCTTTTGTTTGCTGCTTATCTACTTTGACGTGATCATATTGAATGTGAATGGATGATTATTAACCAATAAGATGTAATTGGTTGACAGGGATTTATCTTAACAAACATCATTTTACATGTCCAGTCAATAACAATTTCAGGCAAGAGTATAGTAGAGCAAAATTTATCTAGCGTAATTAAGTATGACATTAATTTTTTAGTAGAAGAAATAAAATCGATATTAAATTCTAGTTAGAGTGTGTAAAGAAACAATGACTTTTGGCCTTCCGTCTACTCAGAAAAAAATAAAAATAAAACATGATAATGATCTCAACTTATAATTTTCCATTATATCAAGTGGACTTGTTCTGGGATATTTAGTTCTCAAACAGTTGCAGCTCGCAGATATACATTATGAATTTATGAGTGATGAGTCATAAGCCGCTATTACAACAATTACCGTATAAATAATAATCATAAACTTAAAGTTGTGTCATTATTAGTATTATTACTATTACTATTTCTCCAAGTGATAATTTATTTAGAGAAATATCTCGATATTTATAAATTAACTTTATCTCTTTATACTTCCAGCATTAATTGAACTCGAATAAAAGCTGACAAAATCAAGATATTTTATTCATATGCCCCAATAATATAAATATAAATCACAAAACATACAACAAATTATCTCGCAAAAAAAATTTGTCGATCGATTCCTTGACAGCTGATGTCAAGTTCTTGAAAAAAAAAATCGTTGATCGAATTAGTTCCTTTTTATCCCGTCGACAAATTTCGGAATTTTTTTTAAGATAAATTGGAGGTCTTAGCTACCCAACTTATTTTTAAATTAAATGTCTATGAAAGATTCCCAGCCGGATTTCAATCCTGCGACCTTTCACTCAAGGAGTCAAGGTGCATTGCTCTTTGTCACTAGACCAAGAATTGGTTCTCAAATTTAAAAAAAAAATTAAACTTACATTTGCCATTTGGAATAAACTATTACATTTTAGATTAATTATTTAGACTGAATCATATGTTATCATGCAGAAGTATACTCAAAGAAGAAGAAATAATCCATAAGTATGGTTTCTTGAGTGATTATCGGAGTGTGATTGATAGCAATTTGAGCAGTTGGTAGTCAAAATTCAAAAAAGGACGAATGCTAGAAGTTTGTACGAAACGAAGGAAAAGGAGTTTGTTTGAGGTAGCTTTCACTTCTCCCCATAAATACAACTCCAAGTCTCCAAATTGAGATCAGCTGCCGCGCGACACAGCGTGTCGCGCGGTATGCTGGCCGTTTGATTAAAATCCAATGGACAAGGGAGCCCCGTGCATGTAACCTAGATTGGTAGGCCCGTAAAAAGTGAACCGTCCGATCAAGATCAGACAGCTCGTAGTGCGCGACACGCGGTGTAGCGCAACAACGAATCCGGATTGCAAGTCTCCAACCCCAAAAATAGTGACCGTCAATGCGTTACTTATCTCTTCTTATCCTTTTCTTGTTTGCATTTCTGTACACAAACATTTGCCATTCCCATTTGGATGCCCCCTCGCGGAAATACAGTTCTTTTATCTTATCTCCATTAATAATCAGAATATTCACCAAAGAAACTAATATGAATGCTTATTTTTAACGACATTTTAGCCACTTCAGTATATTACAATGCGTTTTTGAAAATTCAAAGAATCATCAATGCTATAGTATTTTTATGATTTTCTGTAACAGCTGTTTTAGACTGAAGAAAAAAGTTTATAAGCGGTGATAATACTACGGTTTTATAGGCAGTTAAAAAGTTCATAAATACACACACACACACACTGTTAATACACAATACCAACATATCACACAAAAAAAAAAGAAGAGAAAATCGCACTAGGTTTTTATTAACATTTTTCTAATAACAAAAAATGACAATGACTGTCAAATATTACCATAGGGGGGAATATCTTTGAGAAACAAAATGGCAATCAAACAATAATTATTAGTTTTTATAACCCTAATATAGTTTCTTCCATATTACAATAAAAATAAAGAGAAAACCATCTACTTTCTAATTTCTTAATAATTTTCTTTGTAACTATAAAAAATGGAAAAACATAACTCTCCAAAAAAACTACCCGATTAATTTGAAAATGATAAGTGACATTTAATCAATTTCTTGAAAAAAAAAAGTTATTGTGAATTACTAAAAAAAAATCTTCCCAAAATGGTTCTAATATTAATTTTTTTTAATTTTGTTGTAGCAAAATTATGTGTATGGGTGAGGGAGGTGCTTTGGGCAGCCTACTTTTCACTTGGAGCAACATCAATTTTTTTAAATAACTAAAATACCCCTCCGAACTTTCCTTCTTAATCTTCGAGTACGACCTTTTCATGATTTCTTCATAATGAATTTTGATTATAAATCTTTCTCTAAAAAAGACATGTCATGAGCATTAGAGATTATAAAAAAAAATTAAGATAGCTAGTTCAGTTCTACTATTAAACATTATATTTATTAATTTGTATTAAGAATTTTTTCAGATAATGGTTATAGTACTAATACGCTATTAACTTGTACAAAGATGGCAAATAAAAATCTAGCACAGAAACAAAAGAATAGTTCGCCTCAAAATTTAAATTTATGTGCACAAATAAATTCATTTGAAGAATAATTAAAATTTCAGCTGACCTCAAACTTAAATTAATTGGTTTTAGCGGCTAGTTTTGTTAGGAAGTATTCTACTAGAAAATTTTTTAGGAAAGTTAACTGAGGGTATATTTGTCCAAGTTATTTTCTAAATGTTGCTCCAAGTGAAAAACAAGTTGGCCAAAGCATCTCCCGTATGGGTGATGCTTGCTGATGATGGAATTGGCAAGCTTGAAACAACCTTGTCTTTTTATGGAATCCACCTTCGGGTCCAAAAGAGGAAAATTTGGCGTACCAACAAGCTAGCAACAGAACTGTTTCAAAATATCATTGATTTGATTCCCGGAAAAGTGCAAATAAATATGACTTTGTATCCATCATTTTTTTGGTGAAAGTTTTGTTGCCATCTTCACATGCAACTTGATCGGTACCGACATGTAGTGTGGTAGGGTTTTGCTGTTTCACCTTCGCACATATTAAAATTCATGTTGGTGGGATTTGAATCATCCAACCATATTACCAAAAAGAAGAGTTTATTATTTGGTTTTTTTATTCGATAATCCCTAATTTTTTTTGAAACACTTCTATAGTTTTTAAATAAATTAATTCTTATTACTCCTGAGTTAGTCAATTATGTATTCCCACATTTAAAAACATTATAAGAAGTTGATAAATAATAATAATAATAATAATAATAATAATAATAATAATAATAATAATAGTGCTCGTGTTCTACGACTCGTTGTTCCTTAGGTTCTATATACAAGATTCATGACATGTTAGCGCATTAACAGAAAACATAGTTTTTTTTTATAATTCAAAATTTTAAGTGGAATTGAGTACAGTTATAAATTATAAATTTAAATTCCGTCAAACAATGAATTAATATATTTTATTGCTTTAGCGTGGCAGCTAGAATGTAATCACGAAATTTTAGTTATAACAAACAAGAAGAAGAGGTGTAACAAAATAATATTCATCAATAAAAGATAACTTCGTTAATAACTTTTCGGAGAACTGTTCGGAGAGTATTTATTGCAGTCGAAAGCAGCCCAGCTGATATATTTTCTGTTTAAAAATAATGCACTGCAGTATTTGAAGACAACTAAGACGTGTCAAATTAAAGAAGCTTTTTTTTATTTTTTTGTAGATATGTACAAGAAAAATGTATTTTGTAGACAAAGAAAATCATCGAAATTAAACCCAAAAAAGTACATGGGTTGTGTAAAAATTTATAACACGATAGATTTGAAATCTGCTTTTAATTTTACCTTTCTGGTATTAAATTGTTAATGATGTTATACTTTTCAGTTTTTTGGTAATATATTGTCAATGAAGATAATAGTAGCCAATTTGGTACCAACACGCTACCTAGTGCCCGACCACTACCATTGTTGCATCAAAATATCGAATCAATATATCTTTTCCAGTTTTCCTTCATCCGCTTAGAAAAAAAGAATCATGTAGCTAGATATCAGAGACAAGGTAATCTCAATAGATCAATGAGATTGCGCCACGTGGAAGTCTGGACAAACTAGATACGGATTCCGGTAAGATTTATTACAATATGAGAGTTATATGACTTGTGTGACTTATGAGTCACAATCCCATCCCTCACGGCGTCCATGAACTTTCAAATTTTTAGCTTACATGACCCCCAAAAAAAAATTAATTGATCCTAACATATATGTAAAATATAACAATCTAACTACACAAACAAGAAATTATTTTTAAGATGGATAGGTCAAATTTTATGGTAAAAATATGGAGTATTTACAAATACACTCTAAGATACAATACATTATATTTGTAAGGTTTACCGACCAAATTTATTTATCTATTCACCATTTATATTATGTATTTATCTAAATAGCTTTTATTAATTACTTCACTAAAAAAGAGTATTAAAATTTGACGAGATGTAATAATGTAAAAGAACTAAAGAAGTATCATGTTTGGATAATTATTTCATAAACAAATTAGTGAAGCGTTAAGAGTACGAACAAGTGTGTAACTCCCCAACTACCCATTGTCTTTGTCATAGCTTCTCACACAGCCTGAATTTTGGGATTGTGCAACGGTTATTAAAATGAGATAACCACGGTTTACATCCGTTGTAGAAGCCCCTGTAGCAAATTCGATTAAAACCGTCTTAATATTAACGACGGTTTTCAAATAAAAACCGTCTGCAAACATAGGCAGTTAAAGACGAATTTTGAAAAAGGCCCGTCGTAGGCCCAACAATAACGACGGTTATTAAAATAAGAACCGTTTATATTTGAAAACAATATCTGCCTAATATAAGAACATACTTGAACTTACTGACAGTTTTATATACATAACCGTAGCTATTAATTTTTTTTTGTTTTGTCGATTTTCTGTGGCTAGCCCAACATTGCTAGCCGTACCAATGTACCATTGTACCATTGTATCAGCATAAATATTCCAATTCACAAATGGTACCAACGTACCAACTAATTAGCTATATCACAATTCACACACTCACATATATATCAAACATTACACAAATAAGCCAAAATCACACAGATATATATAGGCAAGATGAGAAGTTAAAATTTTTTTTTTAAAGTGCACCCGAAGTAGGTCTACTCAGCCAATACCAAGTATCAATTCACACAAATTAAGATCCACTTAGCAAATAGCAAGTATCAATTCAAAATACTTAAACTAAAGAGAGTTTTTTTGAGTCACAAGAGTGACTCATACAAAGTACCAAGTATCACTGCAGCAAAAACCAAAAAATCACCTAATCTACTCAGCATATACCTGACACATTAGTATAGGCTAAAGATCAGTAAACCAAGAAGACACACAGTGGCACACAGACTTCTATCTATTGAAGCAAATCTTCATCATCAGATCCCTCCAACTCCCTGCACACCTCTTTCCAATCTAGCCTCCATACCTGTTCACATAGAAAATTGTGAGTAGTAATGCAAACTTAAAATTGAAGACTATAAAATTATAATCTAGTTGAGACTAAAATATTATGCATCTTAAAAGACAGAATTGAAAACCAAAATAAATTCAAGTACTAAAGTGTACATACATAATGATCAAATCCAAGAACCAAACTATCCTAAATGAGCGATTTCAAACAGTAGCTAGATATCAGTTTTATTGAAATAAGTCAATGAACTCTTTAACCACTAAATATTAGTTTACTAAATATCACTAAACACTGAAGAAAATGTTGCAAGTCATGGATACAAACCTCTAACTCAGAATAATTTATTCTTCATAAAGTTCATGAGCTCTTTCACCACTATTCCAATCTCTTCATTACTATATGCACTTCCAACAGGTTCTATTTGCTGCATTTGATTAAACAAACCAAAACATTGATTAAACTTCAAATCCATGAACCCTAGAATGGTTGTATATAAACCCTAAATCTTAAAGCAGTACCTTGGGCAATTGTTGATCTTCGATCATTGAGATTATTAGGCGCTTCATGGAAAGAATTGAGAAATATCTGCATTCGGTTGCACCTTTTTGTTTTGGACTCTAAAAATCCAAATTCACAAAAGTTAATGAAGATTTTTAATAAATGTCTGAAACCAAAAACAAATATAATAGCTAGTTTAAAAAGAGGGCAAAGAAAAAACAAAAGAAAGTGGCATTTTGCATACCGGAATTTCGATCCATCTAAATGACCTGGTTGAACGGCTTTGATTCATTTCCATATGATAATGTTTATAAGCCCTGCAATCAAATTAAATTAGATGGAATGTCTTTCAATCTGAGCATTATTTTTGAATCACAGAACAAAATGCCTCTTAGTGAGGACTTCTACCAGGCCAACAACAAAAATCTCTAAGTATCAAAGCCAAAACAGTAATTAGTTAAAGTACAAACTGAAACTGAACAAAAATCTCTAAGTAACAAAAATCTGAGCATTATTATGTTAAAGTACAAACTGAAACTTACGTATTTATAAATCCCTTAATATCTAGCAAATCTGGGACCTTTTTGCGTTCCATAGAATCCACATAGTGAACTGTTAACTTCTCGACATTAACTACAAGGATTACCCAATGAAATCTATAATAAACATTAATTAGTATTGTGATGCAAAGAAATTTAACAAGTACTGTAATTAGTATTTATCAGTTTAATTATTCATACCCCTGATTGTATGGAATGATCATATCAGCGGATGGATAAGCCTGGTACGACCTCTTCAAGTAACCCACTGTTGCAGCTTCTTCACGTTGGTAAGTAGCTTCAGCCACCATATTCGGATCTAGTACGGTGATGGCTGTGCATTCAAATTCTTCCGTGAGTTTCTCTAGCCAGTACCTGCACTCATGGATATCATACGAAGATGTTCAAAGTGAATGGAATAATAAAGTTTGAAATTAAAGAGGATAAGGTCTGACTACATGCAGCTTTTAACTTCTTGATTTTAGCTGCTTGTGCATATTTCTTTTTTATCATGTTGAATGATCATCTTAATTGTCTTGATTTGAGCTGTCTTGTATAATTTTTATAGGGACATTAACTAGGATATAGAAAGTTATACATATGAGCTGTCTTGTATTTACTTAATTTTTTGAGATGTACATAATTAAGTGATAGAATAATAAAGTGAATCCATACCAGCTGTACATCTTCATTATGGATATGTTTAGAGATCTTCTTTTCAAACATTCAACAATATCTGCCAATTGAACCACGAGCGTGACCACATCATTATGTGTATCCCAAGGATTACAGTCCTCTGGTTTAAAGAAGGTATCGTCTGCCGGTTGGAGCATCAGCATGTTGTACAAGGAGCGCTCGGATGTGTCAAGTTTAGCAACGCTCTCTGGTTCGAGCAGCGGCTCACGACCAATTCCTGACGCCTCACTTGCCACCTTCTCGTTACCCTTAACCGCTTGTGGCAACGGTTGTTTGCTACTCTGCATCTAAGGACATTAATCAGTCAAGAGAAAAAATTGATATGTGTCAGACAAACTTTGTAAATAAAAGAATACCTGTTCTTGTATCTCTACGTCAACTTTCGGCCACGGAATTGGAGCCCCCAAATTATCGGCTATTTGTTCTTCATCTAATCCTGGAATATCCCACGTGCGGTACATCTCGCCTACCCGGTCAATTTGGACCACAATCCAATTTGGAGGTAATGGTTGACAGTGTACAATCCGACCTGGATATGACGGAAGGATTAATCCATAAGAGAAATATGATTAATTAGGGGGAAAAAATCTTATTGAGGCTAAAATATTTGACAACTTTTTTCTAAACTAAACTAAGTTATCTACTGACCATGATTTGACACTTTGTACAACTGCCACAAAATTAATACCAATATAACTATACAGTAAAATACATGTCCATGAACAATGCTAGGAAGTATGTGTACAAAAGACACAATTTTGTTTTGTTGATTTTTGAGGCATAGAATCCAAACAGATTATTACTGCAAGTGTTGATAGTTTGCAACTTTGCATTGTTAAATCTACATTAGGCATGTCTGATAGGACTATATTTTGGCGCTACAAATTCTGTAGACAACTGCATTTCTCTCTCTGTCTCCCTCTTGTTGATTTTTCTTTTAATTTTTTGCTTCCTTTTCTCAAGACTCAAGAGCAACTGCTGATTATGATATTTGGCAGGTGCGAAAACAAAAAATGACAAGAGAGAGAAGAGATTCTTTCAGTTTGCAACTACTGCAATTCCTAAATCTTACCTGGATATGACGGAAGGATTAATCCGTCAGCCACCTTAACCCGCTCGCCTGTGCTATTGCGGAGGAAGAGGTTGCACCGTGGGAGTTCCTGAAAATTATAAATTGGTTTATATCATAATTTATTTTGAATGTTATCAAAACTCATTACATGATAGGAATAAGAAAGATAACCTGATAATCACCAATCGGATAAGGAGGTATAAAGTTTTCGCCCATATCTGTTTGGAATACTGCATTCGGCATTGCTGAGTCCACCTCCACCGAATGAGGTTGGGATAGCGGGTTCTGAAATTGCGATGCAGTCGGGATTGGAATCTGCACTCCCATCGAGGCAAACCAATCTTGCATCTTCCTAAAACATGCCTCAGTGGTCTCCTTGACTACCTTATCATATTGTTCCTGGCTCATGCCAGTCTCTTTCATTTTTTTCCTGGGCTCTCTGTCATACTCATCTGTCAATTTGCTCCACACAGAAGTTCCTCTCATTCTCCCTGGGTGTTCTGGCCTCCCAATCGCCCTACTTAAAACCTCTTTAGGAGGGATTGCACCGGAACTGACATCTTGAGACATAGATCGTGCTCGTTTGAATGCTTCATGAGTCTCCTTATCCTCCTTTCGGATTTTGTAAGTACCTTCTTTATCAGTAGCCACAGCCCTTGCTCTGAAATATCTCTCGGCTCTCGGCTCGAATGAACCTAAGGTGATGCCCGTTAAAGTGACATCTTCATCATCAGAATCACCTTCTGCGATAATTATGTCAGTAGGCTTCCAAGTCTCCTGTGCTCCTCTATAACCGTGGGATCCCAATCTGTGAGGCATGCGAAACTTCTGTCTCAACTCTTTCCCTGCCTGACTCTTTTGCTGAAATTCTTCGGTCTGCCTCACAGAACAAAATTCCTCCCACTGCTTGGGTGTGATAGGATAATAGTCACATGGGTTTTGTGGGTTATTTGGATCAGCATTAAGGATAAAACACTCGTAGAGCATATGCCTGAATTGTCTATGCCGATCACCCAAATTTTTTAGAGTTTTCTTCTTTCCATCATCATTGTCGATGTTGAACATTTCCTGAAATAAATTACAAAAATATTCACAAGTTAGTGGCTCCAATTGACATTTCCTGAATGCAAAGTCCAGGGAACTACTAAGATTAGTGTATCAGTATTTGTGGCTCTGATGCTAGTATGAAATCATTGAGCAAAGGTTTGTTATGATGCTAGTCCATGGTCTCACGTATGATACACTCGAAAACATAGAAAAACAATTGCGTTCTGATCCATTAACAATTAATTTTAAAAAATTTATTGAATGTATTACATACAGATATCATGTTATGACAAAGATAACAGTTTGTTGAATGTATAACGTTGGTCTGTTTGTTGCAATGTTGCTTCAAAATTTAGGCTCTATTATTTAATTTATAGAAGGAAAATTACCTTGATATCCATCCATAGGTCATTCTTCAAATCTTTTGGAACTTTTTTCCAGTCCTTGATTGTAATTGGCACTCGATCCCTCACTAGGTACCCGCAGTATGTCGCGAAGTCATTGGCATCCTTACCGGTCGGAAGGTCTTTTTTGTCAAAGGTAATCTTGTAATTGTGTCCTTGTCTTTTTTGCTTCCTAAACTTCTCTAATGAGGTCCGAGATCTTTTCCTCCCTTCTGTCTCTTCTTGGCCTCTTTCTTCTACTTCTACTTCAGTTATTTGTTCTCCAGACATGTCTATCAAGAATTCAAACAATTATAATTAGTACAAGTGTAGTACTACTTCAGCTACATGACTAATTTTCATTCTACTTCAGCTACTTCAGCTATTTGTGCAAGTGATAAGGGCTATTTTGCTAATTTTCAGCTATTTCTTCTACTTCATCTATCTCGAGTACCTCAATTTAGTGAGATTATTTGACTCATTGCTTGTTCATGCCCCCACACATATCCACTCAAGTAACCAAGGGTTTTGTTTTCCCTGAAGTTTGATTAACTCTATTAAGTGTGTTTTGTCATGCCTTTTTGTTCTAGACAGCATGCTATCTATCCAAATCCGAATTCCTTTTGAGTGAACAGTACATTAGTTTTTCATTACTTTGCTTAAATTAATGTCACACTCAAATTAACTAAAATAAAATTAAATAAAATAATCTAGTAGTCAGAGTCAAAGTTTTAACACAACTAGCAGAGATAAATCTTGAGCAGAAAAGGCCCAGGCAAGTTACTAGTTTCTTTTTTTCCCCAATAGAAATTGTATTCAACACAATTTGTTCTTCCTACAAAACGACGCATTTGTCTTGTACAATTTGGTTGATGTTAATAAGAAAAAGAAAAAAAAAGGAAGAAAGGAGGTTGAAATCTCGGTACTGTTTATAATATTTCTTTTCAATTGGTTTGGTGGCAAACAAGTACATAACACATGTGAACGCTAGCTGCGTTTGGGAAAAAAAAAATGTATAAAAGACCAATGTATCTTTCTATGGATTACAAAATGCCCCAGCTTGCTTAATTTAATTTGGTGTTAATCTACTTGAAGTAACATTTATTTTCTTTCACAACAAGTTCAGTACACTTTTTATCTCGTGCTTAATGTGTGTTGAACGAAAATAAGAACCATATCTAGAAGGGGGAATATTGAGAATGCAAATGTCGTGCTTAATGTGCTTAATGTGTGCTTAATTAAGAATGCAAATGTCGTATCTTCTTTCACAATCCTTCATCCAATGAGGGGGAATACCAGTCTGATTTCATGTGCCTAATTACTCCACTGAATTATGTATTTAACTATTTATATGATGATGGCTATCAAGGTCAGATATCTGCAGTCATCTAAATTAAATCATAGACACAGTCCGAAAATATTTCAATAGAGTTCACTCAGTATCTGAAACATAAAATTAATGTTTGTGTATATTTTGAAAGGACCTGTCGTTTTCTTATTCCTTCATTTGCTAGTACTATCTACATATTTGTGTCACTTTTGCTCTTGCATCTAGCTGTCTGAATTTCTCTTCTATTTTTTTTTTTTTTTGTGAGTAGAAATATGCACTTTTGGTAAAAACCCTTACCAATCTGCCAAGTTAATCACTTAAGTACTAAATTAGTACCAAATTGGTAAAAACCCTTAAAGGAATATAAAAAAAACTGATGCCAATTTGAAAAACACTAATCTAATCACAGAAATTAAAAAAAAAATCGATGAAAGAAAGGAACAAACCAGCGGCAGTGCGACTGTCGGCAGAGAGAGAGAGAGGCTTGTTGAGACCGGCGGAGAGGAGGAGTGAGTCGGCAGAGAGAGCAGGGCTTAGGGTTTGTGCTGGCTGAGAGAGGGGGCGCTGACGGTTTTGTCGCGGCTTTTTCGTCATTCCCTCGAAGGATAGAATTTGGGTTTCCTCGAGAAATGGGAACATAGCCTTGGATTCACCCCCCTTAAGGTTCGATCTCCGTTCGAGTATCTCTTAGCGACAAGAGAACCAAAACGTGAGTCGCTTCTTAAAGAGGTTTGTTGATTTCGTGGGTTCTTTCTTTCCAGTAGGCGCAAGCCCCTACTGTTAATTACCCCGTGATCGCTCACGAGAACCTCTGATTAAGGGATCTGAAGAATTATATATAAAGGCTAGGAAAATCGTTGGTTTTATGTTTATTTCTTTTGGTTTAGACTGGACTCGATTGGTGTACCAAACTTAGTTGACGGGACCCAATTGAGGACATTTTGATCTGCTGAAGAGTTCTCGTTCTTGAAATGGAGAGGTTTCGGTTTTGTCTTTGGGGTTCGTATTTCGACTTTTAACTTCTTAAGTTTCTCTTTGGATTTTACCATTTTCACAATTTTTAATTTTAGACTTTTGAAATATTTTTTTATATTTTTTAGTTATGTTTTTGTTTGAAGATACTTGATATCAAATATATTTCTTTTAAAATTTCAATATCTATTTTTGAAAACTTGTCAAGAGAGTTTAATTGAGTTTTAAAATTATTTGGAATTTTACAAATTGATTTAACATCATTTTAGAATTTCATAAAATTTATTTAATATTAAAAATACTTCAAAAATAGAAAAGACCAATAATTTGAAAGATTTTTATATCAAAATATCAGTGAATTTGGTTTATTTGGATTTTTAGGATTTTATGGATATTTTATTTGAATTTTTCTGAGTTTCCTACTATTTTTAATTAATTTTTGAAGTCTTCTATTTATTTGTCTTTCTCTGATTGGTCCACGTGTGCACGAAAGCTGCGTTGGCTGCTGACTGGCGTCCGGCGTGGCTTGCTGACGTGGCAGAGCGCTGAAAGCTTTGTTTTGTTTTATTTGATCTGAGTGTAACGGGTCATCATCGCGTCAGTGACTCGCCACATGGGGTTTAGCCACAGCGGATCCATAAGAACACGGGTTTGAACCCGTCTTCTCCAGCGGGAGATGGTGTTTTTTTTGCAGTTTGGTCCTTCCTTCTTCTCCGACGAAATTGGGGCTGCTCCAGCCATCATTTCGGTTGATTTTGGATGCGTCGGAATCGTGAGATCGAGGAGAGGACGTTGATTCAACTATTTGAAGTCATGGAAGCCTGTGTGCCCTTATCCATCTTAGGGAAGCTCGAGCTGCCATTAATGGCGTTTGAAGCTTTCTGGATACCCTTTTCTACCAGTTTGAGGTTCTTAATATTCATGGAAATTCCTTGAAGACGTTTGTGAAGTCAATTTCAAGTGGGAGAGCTTGGAATTAGATGAACTGGACTGAGGTGTTTCGACTTAAAAGGGGTCTGATTTAGGTTTCTTCTGTGGGGCCCACTGAGCAGTTCTTTTGTGCCAGAAGTGATGTAGGTCGCTTCAAGGAGTCAAACTTAGCTTTTCTATGTTCTTGTTTCAGCTTGAGATGTCATGGTTGATCATGGGAAGCATCGAGGCAGAAGACATCCTTTTGTTCAATTTTGTTCAACTTTCAATTTTACAGCAAAACCATTTAATTTGATGTCCAATTTATATCCATTTAACCTTGTTTCATGTGCTCAAATTGATACCAGGCATAAGAGCAAGTATTTTAACACTTTACATAATCTTCACTTTTTGTTTTAAAACACTTACTTCACTGTTTTAAGGAAATTTTATTTGAGTTGCTTTAGTGCTGGAAAAAGAGTTGCAAGGGTAATAAGAAAAGCAAATCAATTGACATTTGTTCCAATTTTCAATTTCCAGATTTGATCAATTTTGTTACTGTTTTGGTGAATTCCTCGTATAGAGTTACTCAAATGCAGTAAATTCAACTTCATAAGCCACAAGGTATTACAAGAAGTGTACTCCACAGTTGAGAGTTCATTTATTCATATTTGCAGAGAAGCCCAAGGTTTTGTAAAATAGCAATTTATTTAAGAAAATACTCATGTTGTCTTTAATAAGGTGTATAAAATCATTCAAACAGAAAATTTTATTCCCTGCTGTCTATGTAACCTTGTACCTGCCAGTCATGTGTATTTTTGTGTCTTTATGCAAATAAAACCTCATTCTTTCATTTATTTCATTTCTGCCCACATTTAGTACTTTTGCATATATTTGTTTATCTCATAAAAATACAAGATTGAACTTGAGAAGTGCAGAATCTATATTATTCAATGCATTTTAGTCCTAAACCTTAAGCAAATGGCAACACATGAGGACTGGTTTAGATTTAACATGTCTTTCCCCATTTTTGTGCTATCTTCGGATTTTCAACACTTTGAGCATGGAATAACTTAATTTAGTGCATACTCGATTAAATACATAACAAGCATGATCTGACATGCTCATCATATATTTAATCCAAGTAACACTTCTCAACTAAGGACTCCAAAGCTGGGCTAAGGAGTAGCTTAGATGAGTTCATCCCAATTACATTTTTCATGCGCTGCGCGCAGTCAAATTGTAATTGGGGCAATTGATTACATTTCATACTTCACTGGATTGATCTTCTCATGCGCTGGGCGCAATCAAAGCTCAACCCAGATTTTTTCTACTTTGAATCTCAAGCAAACAATACTACAAGAACTAAATTCAGATCTTCAATTGCTAAAAAAAAAAAAAAGCTTCTTTGATTCACACAGGAATGAATTACAAGCGGCAACTCTTCAATTTCACCTCTCTTTCCTTCTTTTCAAGTGTTTGATGAAATGCTCTTACAATTTCGCTCAAAACTCTCTCAATTCAATACAGAAATTGTGTTCTAAGCCTAGCCTCACCTTGCCCCCTTCTTCCTCTCTTTTTCTGCTGCTCCAATTGGGGCTTTATATAGAATGGGGATTAGGGTTTCACATTTGAGCCGTGGGGCATCTCCATCGTCAGATGTTGATCCAATGGTCGAAATGGAGCTGCGCTAGGGCTATGGTTTCGCAAACCCGTGGGCAGAGTTGCTGGTTTTGGGTTGGTGGCGCTGGAGGAGGCCACGTAGACGCTTCTCTTCCTCTCCTCCATTTTCACCCGGCATGCTACAGTAAAAATCGGAACTCTTCTCCTGCTTCTTCTTTTTACCCAGAGAGAGACGACTCTGCACTTGGGTCCTGCCTGTCGGATTAAATGAGATACAGGGAGATAGGTGCAGTCGGTCTATTGTGAACCAATAAAATGGTGTAGGCTTTGATGTATTTCGGTGTATAAACCAACTTCACTCAGGACTCCAGCTGAGATGGTAAAATTTAAAACATAGCGCCCTCTCCATCTTCCCTGGATCCGCTGCAATGGTATGCACGCGACATGGGGTTCTGATTTTTGTGGGATTTCCGTTTGATTTTCATAATTTCCTTTTTATCTCCTTAAGGCTGAACCAAAATAAATTAATTTGGGGTCTTCCCTTGAGTATTTTTCCATGAAATTTTGTACACAGCTTCATAAAAATGTGTAGAATCTAATAGAATCAAGAATGTTCCAAAAAATACCCCTACTCCTATTTTATTTAATTTCTCCAAAATCAGGGGCTTCTTTGCATAAAATGGGAATTCTACAGCTTCTTTGACCATTCTGAAAGAACCATAATCTCCCTCATGCTACACTGGATTTTTGGGTATTTTTCCATAATTTTTGGGGTCCATTTGCTATTTTTCATGATTTTCTCAAACTTCTCGTAAATCAGTCTGTGTCTCGAATCGCGAAATTTTAGGGTCAAACAAATGCCCCCCACCAGAGTAGGTTGTGAGGATCTTGGGCAGAACAGCGTACTCTGGTGGCCCCTTCTTGACCCCTTTCTCTTTGTCATGGTTTGACTTCACCTTGTAATTCCTTAGGTTGCCTCTTATCCCTTTGATTTGTATCAGATTTTGGTTGATCTTTTGGCTCTTGCCCCAGTTTGATTGTTGTTGATCCTTGTCTTGTAGCGGCCTTAGTGATGCAAATACGAACAATTTTGCATCCTCGAGATTCTTAAGAATCCGTCCTTGGTAGCAAAATTTCCTATATTACATTTTGGCTGGTGGATTTTGTGGAGTTGGGAATATTTAGGTGGAAGGAATGACTTAAGGGCCATAAAGGCAAGTCACCCTTATTTTTTTTCACCCTCTCATTTCTCACCCTCTCTTTTTAGGTATGGGCACTCAATGTAATAGCACTCAATATCGGCATTGGCGGTATTGATATTTTTTTTAAATGTAGGCCTTTATAAAGGAAATGTCTATGAATGCCCAAGAGGACAAAGACATTCCTTTGAATTTAGGCCCGACGGGATAAGTTTGGTTTTATTTGTTTGGGGTTTTATTGTACTTGGTTTCTTTTTAGATTTTAATTAAGTAGGGTTTAGTTCATTTTTTATTTGGACTTTTAAAGTTAGGGAATTTTATCGGACTTTTATTTATTTATTTTTGTCATATTTATTTAGGGCGTTTGCAAAGGAAAGTCCCATATTGTTCAAAAGAACGGAACACCCTTTCAAGCATTAGCCCGATGAGACATGAGACATAAGACTTGTTCCTTGGGTTTTGGTTGTCATGGCTTTTTATTGGAGTTGTGGATTTTATTGGTTATTTTGGAGTTTTAGATAAGGGTTTCATTAAGATTTTGGGATTTTGGATTTTGGAATTTGGAGTTTTAGGCATAGGGATTTTGGATTTTGGAATTTGGAGTTTTAGGCATGGGTTTGTCATGTTGAATTCACAAAGGTGCGTGATGGAGCACGGCTTGTCGCGTTGATCGCGGAGTTGCGTGATGGAGCACGGCTTTGTCGCGTTGATCGCGGAGTTGCGTGATGGAGCACGGCTTGTCGCGTTGATCGCGGAGTTGCGTGATGGAGCACGGCTTATCGCGTTGATCGCGGAGTTGCGTGATGGAGCACGGCTTATCGCGTTGATCGCGGAGTTGCGTGATGGAGCACGGCTTATCGCGTTGATCGCGGAGTTGCGTGATGGAGCACGGCTTTGTCGCGTTGATCGCGGAGTTGCGTGATGGAGCACGGCTTGTCGCGTTTGATCGCGGAGTTGCGTGATGGAGCACGGCTTTGTCGCGTTGATCGCGGAGTTGCGTGATGGAGCACGGCTTGTCGCGTTGATCGCGGAGTTGCGTGATGGAGCACGGCTTTGTCGCGTTGAAATCGCGGAGTTGCGTGATGGAGCACGGCTTTGTCTTTGTTTTTCATTTTCAAGTTGGGGTTTTAATGCACACTTTATAAAGCGCGCGGTTTTGAGAACTTTGGATTTTGTCCTTCACTTTCAAGCTGGAGTTTCCTTCACTTTCAAGCTGGATGTTTCCTTCACTTTCAAGCTGGAGTTTTGATGCATACTTTAAAAAATGCACGGTTTTGGTAATTTCAGATTTTTGTCTTTCACTTTCTTCTTCATTTCATTTTCACTTTCTTCTTCATTTCGTTTTTCCCTTTTTTTTCATCTTCTTTTCCTTTCCCCGTCTTTTTATTTCTTTGCAAATTTTCAATTTAGTTTCCCGACTTCGGTTCCGGGACTTTATTCCTTCTTCATTTTCCTTTTCTTCTTCTTTTTCCATTTTTATTTCTGATTTTCTTTCTCCTTTTCTTTTCCCTTTTTTTTTTTCAATTTGGCCTCTCGATTTCGATTTCGAGACTTAATTTCTTTCTTTTTCTTTCTCCATTTTTATTCCATTTTCTTCCTCGTTTTTCTTTTTTCTTCTTCTTTTTTTTTCTTGTTCTTTCTTCTTCTTTTTTTCTTCATCTTTCTCCCTTTTCTATTTTGATTTTCCGATTTCGGTTTCGGAATTTTATCCCTTTATTCTATTTTTTTTCCTCCATTTTTATTTACTTTCTTACCCCTTTATTCCTCCTTCTTTCTTCTTATTTTCTTCTGCTTTCCTTCTATCTTCTTCTTCTTCTTTTCTCGTTTTTTTTTCTTGCTTAGTTTCCCGATTTCGGTTTCGGGACTTTATTCCTTTATTCTATCTTTGCTCCTTTTTTATTTCACTTTCTTTCTCCTTTTCTTTTCCTTCCTTCTTCTTTCTTCTTCATTTTATTTTCCTCCCCACTTTATTTCTTTCCTTCTATCTTCTTTTCTTTCTTCTTCTTCTTTTTTTTTCTTAGTTTTCCGATTTCGATTTTAAAACTTTCTTTCTTTCGTCATCTTCCTTCTTTATTTCACTTTCTTCCTTCTTTTTCTTTTCCTTCCTTCTTCTTTCTTCTTTCTTCTTTTTTTTTTACTTCTTAATTTCCCGATTTCGATTTTAAAACTTTCTTTCTTTCGTCATCTTCCTTCTTTATTTCACTTTCTTCCTTCTTTTTCTTTTCCTTCCTTCTTCTTTCTTCTTTCTTCTTTTTTTTTTACTTCTTAATTTCCCGATTTCGGTTTCGGGACTTTCTTCCTTTCTTCATCCTTTTTTTTTATTTCACTTTCTTCCTCCTTTGTTTTCTCCTTCCATTTTTTTTTTTGACTTAGTTTTCCGATTTCGGTTTCGAGACTTTTACTCCTTTATTCTATCCTTCTCCATTTTTATTTCGCTTTATTTCTCCCTTTTTTACTTTTCCTTCCTTCTTCTTTCTTCTTCATTTTATTTCCTCTCCACTTTATTTCTTTCCTTTTATTCATCATTTTTTATCCGTCTTTTGAAGATATGGCCTTTGCCCCAATAACTGCCCCAGTGAATGCGGCGACCAATTATTTGAGAGGATGTCATCACTCATCATTTTTTGTTTTCACCACGCTTTAGGCATGTGGTGGTTGCTCCCAAAGAATTGCCCCAGTGTGCAGCGACAACTCGATTTTGATCATCTTTCCTGCAAAGAATAAAACTCCACAGAAAATTATTAGTACTTAAAAAAATTTGATGATTTTCCCTAACTTTTTCATTATATCCTTTAAATCCCAAAGATGAGAGGAGAAAGATGTCCCACCGGGCGTGCCAGAGAATCTGTGTGGCACGAGGTGGGCTTTTGATACAAATATACTTGAAGTTATTCATTTATTTATTATTAATTAATTTTTTTATCACTTTTTTTTTTTACTTTCCCTAACCTTCACATTATATTCTTTAAACCCCAAAGATGAGAGGAAAAAGATGTCCCACCGGGCGTGCCAGAGAATCTGTTGTGCACGAGGTGGGCTGTTGATACAAATGCACTTGAAGTTTTACATTTATTTATTATTTTATTTATTTATTTATTATTTTTTTTATCACTTTTTTTTTACTTTCCCTAGCCTTTTACATTACCCTTCAGATCCGAAAGATGAGAGGAAAAAGATGTCCCACCGGGCGTGCCAGAGAATCTGTGTGGCACGAGGTGGGCTGTTGATATTTGCAATTTTTTTAAGACTTCCCATAGCCTTTACATTATATTTTTTAAACCCCAGAGATGAGAGGAGAAAGATGTCCCACCGGGCGTGCCAGAGAATCTGTTGTGGCACGCGGTGGGCTGTTGATACAAAATACTTAACAATTTTATTTATTTATTTATTTATTATTATTTTTTTTTTTACTTTCCCTAGCCTTTGCATTATATTCTTTAAACCCCAAAGATGAGAGGAAAAAGATGTCCCACCGGGCGTGCCAGAGAATCTGTCGCGGCTTTTTCGTCATTCCCTCGAAGGATAGAATTTGGGTTTCCTCGAGAAATGGGAACATAGCCTTGGATTCACCCCCCTTAAGGTTCGATCTCCGTTCGAGTATCTCTTAGCGACAAGAGAACCAAAACGTGAGTCGCTTCTTAAAGAGGTTTGTTGATTTCGTGGGTTCTTTCTTTCCAGTAGGCGCAAGCCCCTACTGTTAATTACCCCGTGATCGCTCACGAGAACCTCTGATTAAGGGATCTGAAGAATTATATATAAAGGCTAGGAAAATCGTTGGTTTTATGTTTATTTCTTTTGGTTTAGACTGGACTCGATTGGTGTACCAAACTTAGTTGACGGGACCCAATTGAGGACATTTTGATCTGCTGAAGAGTTCTCGTTCTTGAAATGGAGAGGTTTCGGTTTTGTCTTTGGGGTTCGTATTTCGACTTTTAACTTCTTAAGTTTCTCTTTGGATTTTACCATTTTCACAATTTTTAATTTTAGACTTTTGAAATATTTTTTTATATTTTTTAGTTATGTTTTTGTTTGAAGATACTTGATATCAAATATATTTCTTTTAAAATTTCAATATCTATTTTTGAAAACTTGTCAAGAGAGTTTAATTGAGTTTTAAAATTATTTGGAATTTTACAAATTGATTTAACATCATTTTAGAATTTCATAAAATTTATTTAATATTAAAAATACTTCAAAAATAGAAAAGACCAATAATTTGAAAGATTTTTATATCAAAATATCAGTGAATTTGGTTTATTTGGATTTTTAGGATTTTATGGATATTTTATTTGAATTTTTCTGAGTTTCCTACTATTTTTAATTAATTTTTGAAGTCTTCTATTTATTTGTCTTTCTCTGATTGGTCCACGTGTGCACGAAAGCTGCGTTGGCTGCTGACTGGCGTCCGGCGTGGCTTGCTGACGTGGCAGAGCGCTGAAAGCTTTGTTTTGTTTTATTTGATCTGAGTGTAACGGGTCATCATCGCGTCAGTGACTCGCCACATGGGGTTTAGCCACAGCGGATCCATAAGAACACGGGTTTGAACCCGTCTTCTCCAGCGGGAGATGGTGTTTTTTTTGCAGTTTGGTCCTTCCTTCTTCTCCGACGAAATTGGGGCTGCTCCAGCCATCATTTCGGTTGATTTTGGATGCGTCGGAATCGTGAGATCGAGGAGAGGACGTTGATTCAACTATTTGAAGTCATGGAAGCCTGTGTGCCCTTATCCATCTTAGGGAAGCTCGAGCTGCCATTAATGGCGTTTGAAGCTTTCTGGATACCCTTTTCTACCAGTTTGAGGTTCTTAATATTCATGGAAATTCCTTGAAGACGTTTGTGAAGTCAATTTCAAGTGGGAGAGCTTGGAATTAGATGAACTGGACTGAGGTGTTTCGACTTAAAAGGGGTCTGATTTAGGTTTCTTCTGTGGGGCCCACTGAGCAGTTCTTTTGTGCCAGAAGTGATGTAGGTCGCTTCAAGGAGTCAAACTTAGCTTTTCTATGTTCTTGTTTCAGCTTGAGATGTCATGGTTGATCATGGGAAGCATCGAGGCAGAAGACATCCTTTTGTTCAATTTTGTTCAACTTTCAATTTTACAGCAAAACCATTTAATTTGATGTCCAATTTATATCCATTTAACCTTGTTTCATGTGCTCAAATTGATACCAGGCATAAGAGCAAGTATTTTAACACTTTACATAATCTTCACTTTTTGTTTTAAAACACTTACTTCACTGTTTTAAGGAAATTTTATTTGAGTTGCTTTAGTGCTGGAAAAAGAGTTGCAAGGGTAATAAGAAAAGCAAATCAATTGACATTTGTTCCAATTTTCAATTTCCAGATTTGATCAATTTTGTTACTGTTTTGGTGAATTCCTCGTATAGAGTTACTCAAATGCAGTAAATTCAACTTCATAAGCCACAAGGTATTACAAGAAGTGTACTCCACAGTTGAGAGTTCATTTATTCATATTTGCAGAGAAGCCCAAGGTTTTGTAAAATAGCAATTTATTTAAGAAAATACTCATGTTGTCTTTAATAAGGTGTATAAAATCATTCAAACAGAAAATTTTATTCCCTGCTGTCTATGTAACCTTGTACCTGCCAGTCATGTGTATTTTTGTGTCTTTATGCAAATAAAACCTCATTCTTTCATTTATTTCATTTCTGCCCACATTTAGTACTTTTGCATATATTTGTTTATCTCATAAAAATACAAGATTGAACTTGAGAAGTGCAGAATCTATATTATTCAATGCATTTTAGTCCTAAACCTTAAGCAAATGGCAACACATGAGGACTGGTTTAGATTTAACATGTCTTTCCCCATTTTTGTGCTATCTTCGGATTTTCAACACTTTGAGCATGGAATAACTTAATTTAGTGCATACTCGATTAAATACATAACAAGCATGATCTGACATGCTCATCATATATTTAATCCAAGTAACACTTCTCAACTAAGGACTCCAAAGCTGGGCTAAGGAGTAGCTTAGATGAGTTCATCCCAATTACATTTTTCATGCGCTGCGCGCAGTCAAATTGTAATTGGGGCAATTGATTACATTTCATACTTCACTGGATTGATCTTCTCATGCGCTGGGCGCAATCAAAGCTCAACCTAGATTTTTTCTACTTTGAATCTCAAGCAAACAATACTACAAGAACTAAATTCAGATCTTCAATTGCTAAAAAAAAAAAAAGCTTCTTTGATTCACACAGGAATGAATTACAAGCGGCAACTCTTCAATTTCACCTCTCTTTCCTTCTTTTCAAGTGTTTGATGAAATGCTCTTACAATTTCGCTCAAAACTCTCTCAATTCAATACAGAAATTGTGTTCTAAGCCTAGCCTCACCTTGCCCCCTTCTTCCTCTCTTTTTCTGCTGCTCCAATTGGGGCTTTATATAGAATGGGGATTAGGGTTTCACATTTGAGCCGTGGGGCATCTCCATCGTCAGATGTTGATCCAATGGTCGAAATGGAGCTGCGCTAGGGCTATGGTTTCGCAAACCCGTGGGCAGAGTTGCTGGTTTTGGGTTGGTGGCGCTGGAGGAGGCCACGTAGACGCTTCTCTTCCTCTCCTCCATTTTCACCCGGCATGCTACAGTAAAAATCGGAACTCTTCTCCTGCTTCTTCTTTTTACCCAGAGAGAGACGACTCTGCACTTGGGTCCTGCCTGTCGGATTAAATGAGATACAGGGAGATAGGTGCAGTCGGTCTATTGTGAACCAATAAAATGGTGTAGGCTTTGATGTATTTCGGTGTATAAACCAACTTCACTCAGGACTCCAGCTGAGATGGTAAAATTTAAAACATAGCGCCCTCTCCATCTTCCCTGGATCCGCTGCAATGGTATGCACGCGACATGGGGTTCTGATTTTTGTGGGATTTCCGTTTGATTTTCATAATTTCCTTTTTATCTCCTTAAGGCTGAACCAAAATAAATTAATTTGGGGTCTTCCCTTGAGTATTTTTCCATGAAATTTTGTACACAGCTTCATAAAAATGTGTAGAATCTAATAGAATCAAGAATGTTCCAAAAAATACCCCTACTCCTATTTTATTTAATTTCTCCAAAATCAGAGGCTTCTTTGCATAAAATGGGAATTCTACAGCTTCTTTGACCATTCTGAAAGAACCATAATCTCCCTCATGCTACACTGGATTTTTGGGTATTTTTCCATAATTTTTGGGGTCCATTTGCTATTTTTCATGATTTTCTCAAACTTCTCGTAAATCAGTCTGTGTCTCGAATCGCGAAATTTTAGGGTCAAACAGGTTTGTGCTGAGAGAGGGGGTTTACGGCTGAGAGAGGGGGCGCTGACGGTTTGTGCTGAGAGAGAGGGTTTACGGCTGAGAGAGGGGGCGCTGACAGTTTGTGCTGAGAGAGGGGGTTTACGGCTGAGAGAGATAGAGATAGAGAGAGAGAGAGATAGGCTGTGAGAGAGAGTGAGAGCGGCTGAGTAAGGCTGAGAGAGAGAGAGATGAGAGGAGTGAGTCGAGGGTTTGTGCTGAGAGAGGGGTTTACGGTTGAGAGAGAGCTGAGAGAGATAGAGAGGTGTTGTGTGAGAGAGAGATAGGGTTTGTGCGAGAGAGAGAGAGAGATAAGCGGCGGAATGAGCGAAAATTTAGAGGTAACGGCGGATTGCTCGAAAATTCAGAGGTGTTTGAGCGCTAAATTTTGGAGGCGAAAATTCAGAAAAGATTTGAGCGCCTCTTCGAAAATTTGGGAGAGAGTTGAGCACCTGTATTTTGGAATAGAAAAAAAATGTAAAAAATAAGTTAATAAAATTAATAAAATGTAAGTAATAATTATGTAAAATTAAAATTAATAAATAAGTAAAGAAATTATGTAGAAAAATTATAATTAATAAATTATGTAGAATAATTAACTCACACATTAATTATGTAGTTTTCTTTTTTTTCCGTCGCGTTTCAACCAACACATCTTCGGTTTCTGGACGACGATGACTTGTGCAAACCGGCGTTGATGTATCGTCGATACCAGTAGAAAATGGAGGAATTTCCTCGAAGTGATCGTATACTTCTTCGTCCACGACATCTCCAACACCTACAATGCGTCTTTTACTTGAAAGGACAACATGTCTTTTCTTATCGGCCGGATCTTGAATGTAGAAAACTTGCAGTACTTGCTTGTTTGCAAGTATAAAAGGGTCTTCTTGATAAGCTCTTTGTTTGAAGTCAACTGTTGTGAATCCATTTTTGTCTTTTTTGACTCCACCGTGTCCGTTGTTGATCCATGCACACTTGAATAACGGTATGTTGAACTTCATGTAATTTAGTTCCCATATTTCCTCAATCCACCCGTAATAAGTATTAGCACTTCTGTTATTATCACTAATAGCTACAACTGTGACTCCACTATTTTGCACGGTGCTTTTACCATCTTGTTTTTTGTGTAAAAGGTAAAGCCATTCAAGTCATATCCTTGGTAGGTTTCGACGACCGCTGAAGGACCTTTCGATAACCATTTTACGGTTTCATCGACCTCTTGCTTGTTTAACAGTTGGGATTCTACTTTTTCTCCAAACCATTGCACAAAATTCAAATTGTGCATTCTGTTAATCACATTTTCGTCCAAAGACGGATGTTGTTCATGCAATTCGACTATATGTTCACTTATGTAAGGCGCCACAATGGCAAGGTGTTGGAGGATTTTAAAATGCGCTTTTGTTCTCAATTCAATCCCCGGTCTAAAACTACTTGCTCCAATTGTACCTTTTGTTAGAGTTATGTCCTAGAAGTCAATAATTTAATGACTTAATTATTAGTTTATGTATGGGATGATATTTTATCATCTGTTCCTAGGTTTATTATTGACAGATTATTCAGGTTGAGGATCTGAATAGTAGATCTCTGTGGATCATTCTTTAGAATGACAATAATAAATCTAAACGGTCCATAATCTTGATAATTAACAAGGAACATTAATTATCTTATAAGATTAGTATGCAAGTTAAGTGATGATTAAGTTCTACTAATCATAGGTAAAGAGTTGCCAACTTAATTGCATATGTGTATGTTATGGAACATAGCACAGGACTTGACCCATCGAAATAAACATATGGATTGTGTTATGTGTCATTGTTTATTTCGTTATGATTTTGGTTCTAAGTTTGAGATGTTTATCTTTTCCACATGAGGATAGGTTCAATAAATATCGTCTACCGCTGATTCCCGATAAGGGCTGCTATACGGACTTTATTTATGTTCTCTTGAATTGTGCGGGGAAAAGCTAATCATCAAGAAAACCGTATGTCCCTCATTAATTCACTTAGTGAGTGACGATATCTGTTTGGGCCCCTTGATGGAGTTGGATCGTATGCGCGCAACTAAGCGATCAACTCTAGATCAAGAAACGTATAATCTGCAAGAATGACACATTCCTATCTTGGATTATACGATGATATCGTGTGACATAAGAATCAAAATAGAGAAACATATTTATTCTCTTATGCAGGATTGAAATATTGTAGCAGTACACTATTTATGCGAATTGGGAGTCATAACGTGTTGCTAGATACCGCTTATGATTATTGGAATTAAATAACGATTTAATTCCATGGCCAACATAGCATAAATCCTCAAAGGGTCACACAAATAGGACATTAATCACACAGTGCATTATTTATTTATTCACAGCAGTAGGTTCTGTGGAAATATGATAAGATTGATTAATTAATTATATACCGTTGCGAACCGTTATAATTAATTAAGTCAATGGATCATATAGAAATAAATTAATGCATTAACTAATCCTAAAATAATTATTAATGAGTTAATAATTAATTTAGTTCAACACTTATTAATATAAATGGTTATATTGATGAATTGGGCCGTTATTTAAATAGCAAATATATAGCCCAATTAAAGAGCAAAGTTGAGGGACCTTAATTATATGAATTAATGGTCCAAATGAAGGGGTTAAATGGCCCATAAAGGCCCATTTCGTGGCAGCCATTTATGGTGGTAGGTGGGATGGCATAGTTGTAATTATGCAAGAGGTCAATTAGGTTTTGTGCTCTATATAAGGACCACTTATGAGAGCCTCCACCTAGCTTTCTCTCTCCTCTCATTTCCTCCCATGAGGCCGCCATTTTTTCACCCTCTCCTTCTCTCTTTTGCTCATGTGTTGAGCTATTTTCTCTCCACTAAATCAAGGTTGTTGATTGATGCAAGAGAGAAAACCATAGGGATTAGGCTTGTTCTTTGGGTATGCTAGCACGTACCTTGTAGAACGTGATTAATCCTCCTTGGTGGACTCGAGGGCGGTTACGAGACGTGGTGGAGACGGTGGAGAAGGCACGCCATCGATTCCCATGCCTTGGTCGAGCCCCGCGAATACGATTTCGCGGGAGGTATCGATTTCTCCTCTTTCTCTTTGTGTCTATTGCTTAAAGTACTAGATCTCGTGTTGCTTGTGTTTTAATTGGATTAATTAAGCGTAATTAGTCACAAAATTAAAATTGGGCAATTTCCTAACACCTTTTCCTTCAAGTCTACCTTCGTGCCGGGACTTTGGAAGGCCGATAGGTTGGACATCTTCCAAATAATCGGTGTAGTATTCAATAACCTCCTCAGCCACATATCCTTCCACTATGCTTCCTTCGGGTTTAGATCGGCTACGGACTAGCCTCTTCAATTGACCCATTGCTCTTTCAAAAGGATACATGTACCGTAGAAATACTGGACCACACATTTTGATCTCTCTAACCAAATGTACGGTTAAATGCACCATGGAGTCAAAAAATGACGGCGGAAAGTACATCTCAAGCTCACAAAGGGTCAATATAACATCGTCTTGTAACTTGTTCATTTTTTTTGGATCGATCACCTTAGAGCAAATTTCATTGAAAAAATAGCACAACTTAGTGATAGTTTTCCTGACTTCTTCTCGGAGAACTCCTCGAATTGCGACCGGGAGTAACTGAGTCAACAAGACGTGATAATCATGTGACTTCATTCCAATTAATTTATTCTCCTTAATTGACACCTTTGTTGATATATTAGAGGAATAACCAGAAGGAACCCTGATCGACTTTAGACATTCCAACAAACTTTTTTTCTCTTCCTTTGATAAATTAAATTGTGCTGCAGGTAGCGAAACTCGTCCTGTACTCTCTTTATTTACTGCTAACTCCTTTCGAATTCCCATTGCAACCATGTCATTCCTCGCATTCACGCTATCTTTGGTTTTTCCTTGAATTTCTAACAAGCAACCAATTAAAGCCTCACATATATTCTTGATTATGTGCATTACATCTAGGCAATGCCTAACCTCCAAAATCTGCCAATATTCAAGCTTCCAAAATATAGACTTTTTCTTCCATATCCCTTTCGGAATCTCCTTTACAAATTTCTTACCAAATTTAACATTTATATCCTTTACTTGTTCATATACTCCTTTCCCAGATAACGAAATTGGGGCCCTACCTGTCTCCACTGTACCATCAAATCTTTCCTTGTCTCACCGATAAGGGTGATTGCGGTTCTTAAGAAACCTGCGGTGTCCCAAATAAATATTTTTTCTGCACTTTTTCAGGTAAATAGAATGGGTATTCTCCCCACAAATAGGACATGCTTTTGCTCCTTTATTCCTATACCCTGATAAGTTACCGTATGCAGGGAAATCATTAATCGTGCAAAATATCATGGCACGGAGTTTGAACTCAGTTCTAGAGTGTGCATCAAATATTTTCACTCCTTCACGCCATAATTTATCGAGGTCATCTATTAATGGAGCCAAGTACACATCTATATCATTACCTGGTTGTTTGGGACCAGAAATCAACAAAGGCATCATCATGTATCTCCTTTTCATACATAACCATGGAGGAAGGTTGTAAATACACAATAAGACTGGCCACGTAGTCTGACGACTACTCATGTTGCCGTAAGGATTCATCCCATCCGTGCATAATCCCAATCTCAAATTTCGAGGTTCACTGCCGAAATCTTCAAATTCTCTGTCTATGTTCCTCCAATCCGGAGAGTCTGCGGGGTGTCGAAGCATTCCATCGCCTTTTTTCCTACAGTCTTCATGCCATCTTAACAGTTTGGCATCTTTTGCATTAGAAAAAAGTCTCTGAAATCTTGGTATTATTGGCAGATAAAACACCACTTTCGCAGCTGGACCTTTTTTTCCTTTGTCAATCTGATCATCTCTCGGTTTGTATCGCGATGAATTACACTTTGGACATTTATCCAGATTTTCGTACTCATTACGAAATAATACACAATCATTTGGACATGCATGAATTCTTTCTACTTCTATTTTCAAAGGGCATAACAATTTTTTCGCCGTATAAATTGAATCCGGCAACTCATTATTTTTAGAAAGCAAGAGTTCACGCAAAAGTTTGAGCAAAGATGTGAAACTGGCATCGCTCCATCCATTTTTTGCTTTCAGATTAAACAATCTGAAAACAGCATTAAGTTTTGACAATTCACAACCGGGATATAACTTTATCTTATCAGCTTCTCGCAACATACCAAAAATTTCAACATTATCAACAAAATCTTCATCCACATTATTCACTATTTCATTCAAATCATCATTACATTCTGTATTGTCTACATTTTCAAATACAATAGTGTTCAAATTTTCTACATTTTCACCATCCAATACATTCTCATCATCCGATAATACATTTTCTTCGTCACACTGTAAATTCAACACATTTGTACTAGTCCCAGCATGTAAAGATTCATCCTTAGTCTCTCCATGACGTGTCCAACGAGTATATCCGGGTTGAAACCCATACATAAGCAAATGACCTCTCACTTCTTCAAAATTAGCCCAACATCTCAAATTCTGACAATCACTGCAAGGACAACGCAGTTTATGATAGCCTATCAATTTCAAATTCTCTTTGGCAAAAGTCATAAATTCTTCAAGTCCATTTAGAAATTTAACCGAGAGTCGATTATTTGTGTACATCCACGTCCGATCCATCTGAACAATAAAATGTATGGAAATGGTCAGGATTTAGGGTTATTAGGCTATTTATCATATCAAGTTTTCAGGCCGGTTACCATCCTAGTCCGCTCTTTGGATACTCTGTCTCATTAGCGAGCGTACGTTAGATGCAATGTGTTGTGTGAAAAAAATTCGACAGCATTTCCCCTTATGTTCCCCGAATACGCCAACACACAATTGCTCGTGCGTACGTATCCGTGGGAACATAAGGGAAAATACCGTCAAATTTTTCTCACACAACACATTGCATCTAACGTACAACTCGCTATCCTAAATGAGACAGATCGTATCCAAAGAGCAGTACTCCCGACCGGGAGTACTATCCGAAATTAATCCCTAATGGATTAATCTCAGACGGGCAATGACCTAAATTCGGTATTGTTCCGGTATTTTGGTCCTATATGACAATACATGTAATTAACATGCAAATGCAATTAATGCATAAATTGGATGTGATAAATGAAAATAAATAGATAAGATTATGGAAATATACCTTCAATCTATATTCTAGGTCTTGTCTTTTGAATTAGATCTGAAATTATGATAAAAATTACAAAAAAGTCACTAATCTCATCACAAATTAAGATAAAACCGAAATAAAAAAGAAAAATATGAAATATTGGCTTAAATTTAATTTTTTTACCTTAGATCAGCTCTCCATCTCTTTCTCCTTTTACTTCTTATTTTTTCAGAATTTTTGGATATTTTTTGTTATTTTTTTCAAGTAGTATATGGGTATGGAAATTAATGACCAATTAATGAGATGAAGGATACTGTTGCGGCTGGCTCCGTGTCGAATGAGGAGAAGAGGGAGAGGCCATTGTGTTTTTTACCTAATTCGCACAAATAAAGACGGTTTATTTTAAAAAACCGTTGTTAAACAATAAAGACGATTTTATATAAAACCCGTCGTTAAATAATTTTGAAATATAGACGGTTTATTTAAAAAACCGTCACTGTTTGGGAGAGAACTGTTTTTAAAAGTTTTTGTCCGGGAAATGGGCGACGGGTTTTATGTATGAACCGTTTCTATTTGTTGATCTGATTTATTCTCTCTCCTATTATATTGTTTCAAACGGTTCTTTATAAAAACCGTCTTTAAATGTCCGTTGCAAAAGACTTGTTTTCTGGTTGTGTCATGCGCACTTTATAATTCTGGTAAGTTTCTGGAACAAACACTAGCTAGAAGTCGTTTGATTCTAACCCTTGGATCTGAGTCTACAGTCTATGCTCCTTAACAGGAGCTATTTGCCTTAGGCTTAACAACCTGTCTAATTAAAAGGTACCCAAACCCTGTAGGTTCAACAGAAATCGTGGAGTTTGGGTACTTAATGGTCGCACAAGGTAAGAGTTAATTAAACAAACCCCTCAATGATTTTTTTATTTTTTTTACTTTTACGATGTTGGTACGCGCGTTATTACATCTTTACAAATAGAGAGAGTAAAAAAATTCATGGCTCATGGCTAATTGTTCGACTTTATCTTGACATTAATTAACTTGTTCGATTAAGAAGTGACTAGATTTATTCGAATAAAATATATTTAAATTTAGATATAAATAATATCTTCTTCTCCCACTCTTATTATAAAATGAATAAAAATATTAGTTTATAAAATTTTTTTAAAAATATAGCTTTAAAAAAAGAAATAATCTAAAAATAATAAACCTTGATTAACTTTTCACTGATTTTGAAAATATAAAATTATATATATATATATATATATATATATATATATATATATATATATATATATATATATATATATATATATATATATATATATATATATGAGGATGGCTAATGTGCCATAGATGGCACAGAGGGTCCCGTGCCATAGAGTCGTTTTTCGAGATCCAAAATTCAAATGCTCAATTTGAACCATCCAAGTTATTCACCACATTAAAATATCCTTGGAGACCAAATTTTACATTTTTTCGAATTTTTTTGCTATTTATTATGATATTTTTAAAAAACGTTATAATTGGAGTATTTCAGACCCTCCAATTTGAACATATCAAAATAAATACCAAAAAAATTCAAAAAAATGTAAAATTTGGTCTCCAATGGTATTTCAATATGCTGATCAATTTGAACGATTTGGATTGACCGATTGAATTTCGGATCTTCAAAAAATGACTCAAAAAAGACATCTATAGCATTGCCATCTATGGCACTTTATCCCACCTATATATATATATATATATAAATAATATAAGAACTGAGCTTGTGTGGAACTCGAGTTTGTTTCATGTGTTTGAAAAAGCTCAATTTGACAATACTCGATATAAATTCAAATCAAACTTGCATCATGAATAGCTCGTTTGAACTCGATCGATTCATTGCCAGTTCAATTTGCACGCTCAAAAACAAAAAATATAACCTTCTACAACTACAAGTCCCATTTACCTCAAGGATTTCTTATAAAGTACTTGTTTTAAAACTACCAAAAAAAGAACTTGGTTTAACGGGTCGGTCATGGGACAGGTCGGATATCGGATGCCACATGAGGCAGGACCCGGATCCGATTATGGTCGAGCCAGTGCTAGACTGTTACTCTGTTAGTACCATGGTCTCCTTGTTACGGAACCGAACAAACCACGTGGGCTGTAACAGCCGAGCTGGTGGCTGGAAAAGCAGGAGCGAGGCCTTTGTTTTGGAGTTTTGTCCACGTATGACGACACGCGTACGCTGCGTAGTGCTTCTACGACACGTGTAGATGAGGTTAGAGAGACGTCGTTAGCGGACAAGGGATTGTTTCCAACATCCCTTTAACAAAAGTTGCTTAGGAGTTAGGACCTCATGGCTATGAAATGAAATAGGTGAGAAAATAGCATATGCTAAGAACTAACTCCGAGATGCATACATTTTTAGCCGAAATTATTTTATATAGAATTTTTGACACAAAAAATTTTAATAGAAAGAATTATTTATTTTTTTTTTAATAAGAAGAAAGTTCGAACGCGTTTTATAAAAGCGTACAGTCTCTCTCCTTCGTACCCGTTTATAAAACGCGCTCGAAGCCTTCGAGCGCGTTTTATAAACGCGTAAGAGGAGAGAGCTTCAGATACGCCTGAAAGGCTGGTCAGACTTTCGTACGCGTTTATAAAACGCGTTCGGAGCCTTCGAGCGCGTTTTATAAACGGGTAGGAAGGCGTAAATTTTTCGAAATTGAGTTATTACCATTTTTTTCAAAATTAATAGAAAAATTAATGTGAAAATTTAAGTTAAATTTAATCTTATTTAAAAATGACATTAGAATATTAATTTTGACATTAATATCATTTTGTTTGAATAACTATCAAGAAAGTCACTTAATTTACTGCATTTCTCTTTTTAATGATTAATTTATGATTTTAAAAACTTTTTTAGTAGTTTAGAGTGGTTTTTAGGTTTGCAAACTTTCAAAGTGAATTTTGGAGGTCTAGAGAGCGTTTTTTGGCTCCGAAAATGGTCGTTACGGGGTTTCACCCCGGTAACATGTGTAGATCTCGTCGCGAGCTTTCCGGATTGTCCTCGATCACCCCAAACGGACATTCCTATCAAAAATTAAGCCTGTTTAAAGTTTTAATGTTCAAAATTGTTTTAAAAATTTATATTTTAATTATTTCCATATTATATATTATTTGATTATATATATGGCTAACATAAAATAAAAAAAAAAAGAAGAGACTACAATTCAAAAGATAAGTATGTAAAATTACAGGGTCGTCGGTGAATAATTATTCAAACAAAATGATATTATACACATGTTCAAAAAAAAAATATGTGCAATTAAATGCATCTTTATTTGGAAATAAAATTTTGATACATCTATTTAATACATCTTTAATTGGAAATAAAATTTTGAGAATTTTGTAAATATGAAACATGCAGGGACCTTATTGCAAAATATTATTTTTAATAAGTTAAATGTTGCGGTTTGGTGGAAAATATGAAAAACTAATAACACGTTTCTAAAACGCGCTCGAAGGCTCCGAACGCGTTTTATAAACGCGTACGAAGGTCTGACCAGCCTCTTCAGGCGTAACTGAAGCTCTCTCCTCTTACGCGTTTATAAAACGCGCTCGAAGCCTTCGAGCGCGTTTTATAAACGGGTACGAAGGAGAAAGACTGTACGCTTTTATAAAACGCGTTCGAACTTTCTTCTTATTAAAAAAAAAATAAATAATTCTTTCTATTAAAATTTTTTGTGTCAAAAATTCTATATAAAATAATTTCGGCATTTTTAGTATTGGCACTTTCATCGTCTTAATAACAAAAATGAAGTTCTTAATAATATTATCATAAATTTTAAATAAATAAATTTAAATATTAGATTTAGTCATTTAGATGTGATTTTATGTTTTTTCCCCTTCACGTCCACGGATTTTTTTTTCATTTCTACTCTGCTATATTTATTAAGAAAAAAAATTAAATATCAATCAGAAATTATGTATATTGAGTTTTTTTTTTAACAAGATCTAGAGGTGGAAATATTTATATTTTTTGTGTAAAAAACCGAAAAAGTGATGTAGATTATATCTAATAGTTTTCTTTTGATTTTTTAGTTTTAAATTTTGAATATTACAATTTTCTTTAAAAAAAATTTGTGATGGAGACGACAAATGAAAAAAAAAATCTGTATCTTTCATTTTAGTAATGTTACAAATCATATTTTAGGTCCTATCTAGTAGTTGTTAACTGACAAAAAATAAGTTAATAATTACCAATCTTATATTTTATTAATTACGATTAAACGGAGAGCTAATGACTAAATTCGGTTCTTTATTTTATTTTATTTTTTCACATTTTGTGTTCAAATTTGATGAATGGATTTTGGGATGCTAATTAATCACTATAATTAAATGCTGATAGGAAAGTTATTAGTTAACATATACACGGATCAGGCATTTAGGCGTGAGGTGTCGGTTGTTTAGCGGACAGTCATGTGATAATGACTGCAACGGATAGCTAGTCTTTGTACCCCTGATTGCCACGTGTATTTATCTTCTTTGCTTTTTTTTTCTTTTAGTTATGTCACAATTTGCAAGATATATATCAAAATTGCCCAAAAAAAAGAGAAAAATTATGAAACAAAACGGGCCCAACAACTGTAATTTTATATCTTTTGTAAAATTACACAATAAATTTTTGTAACTGAATTCTGAATCTATTTATCATTTTTTTTCCCAGTAAGGGAGATCCAGACTTTTATTTTTATTCAAATATGAATTGATGCAAAAATTTAAATTCATAAACTCTCGTATAATTATGAATTCTATACCAATTTATTAATTTATAGAGAAGATCATTTCGGAGAACTATTAAACTTGGTGGATTATTCAAAGGCAGCAGAGCAAATTAACTTTTGACACATATACATCACGTAATTGCGTAATGCATGTAGGCGTGTCAACGGCAGGCGTATACCGTTTGCCACCACGTTTCAGTATAAACGAAACGGTTAACGAGATGCTGAAATGTTTCGTATCTTGAACGAAACGGCAGACGGAACACCAAATTGTACCGTTTCAGTTTCATTTCAAACCGTTACATGTGTATTTTCTGAAGTGGCACAGTAAACGAAATGGAATTATGAGCCGTTTCGTAAACGAAACGGTTAACGGAATGGTCTTGTATACCGTTTTTTTTTACGAAACAGTAACGATTTGGGGCTTTTCCGTGTTTTTTTAACACGTTTGACAGGCCTAAATGCATGATCTCTGTTCATTTTTCTTAATTTGTTTCTTTCTTTTCTTTTCTTCTTGTATTGGTCTACGAATTCTCTGTAGCAAAATTGACTCAACAGTGAAGAGTAGAAGGATGTTGCTTAACGCATCTGGATTGGTTCCCTGCATGGGGGCAGGGAGGCATCCAGTGCGTCTGAATTGGATCTACAAAATCAAAATAGTTGTAATCCTTTCATAACCCAAATCAATTTGTCGAATTGTTGGTCTAATTTATTTAATAAAAGTGCTGCAATTAAAATTATTAGGAATTGTAGAGGTGGAGGTTGGCTTTTGGTCGTACATATTATTTAACCAATGGAAAAGCAGTTAAGTTAGATATAGAAATGATCGTTTGATATACATGTGAATGTGTGTGTGGATCTACAGTTCCTCAAAAGCATTATACAGTAGGATAATATTTATTTGGTTATATATAGAAGCTTCTCAATTAAGATATAATCTTTTTATTTGGCAAGAGTCTTATCCTATAATAATTTTCTCTACAGTTCGTTGGTAACCAGTTGGGCATGCAAAAGGCCTGCCAATAATATAAATACTAGTAATAGCAACAGGGTTTAGATAAAATCAACCATATTATTTTGGTAGCTTAAGCTGGCATGCAAACCATACTTAACACCCTGGCGCTTGGTCCACCGACTTATTTTGCATAAAAGCTATCTAACAGCATTTACCTTTTTTTTTTAATAGAAAAAGGAACATTCTAATAATAAATTTATTTGATAATTGCGACAACCAATGTAGTAAATTTATCAAATCAAACACTATAAAAAAAAACAAGTCCTTTTTTTTATCCAATCAGTACATTTATATCGCATGATAACACAAACATAAATTGTAGGATACATAATTTACATGTTTTTGTTTTTCATTTTGATAAATTATAATCCAATTGCTATGTTTGTTAATATAAAAAATTCATTTAATAAATTGGGTGTACATAAGTCAGTTCAACACGTAAAGCGATGCATTTAAGTATATACGTACAGTATATTTTCTAATTTAGAGAATTAAAACATTATTCTATTTATTCAATATATTTCTCATATAAATCTATAATCAACTGAGCACACAGACATAATATAATTATTATATAATAATATAATAGACCCAATGATAGTTAATAGTTTACTAAAAGAGAGAGAAAATGCCAGGTTCTCCCTGTGTGTGGTGTAAATGCTTTTGTGGTCGGAAATCATTTTCGTGCAATGATGTTACTTTGAACGGGGAACTGTTACTACGTCATGGTGATGGGCCTTTGTGTAGAGAAGGGAAGCATGTATCCTCTCAGCCCAAATTAATAAAGCAAAGAAAAGCATCAAACGAGAGCGAAGAGGGGAAAAAGAAAGGTGGTTGTCAGAGAGTTCTTGTATGGTTGATACCACATTCATTACCTAGCACAATTCTGTTGTTGATTTTTCAAACATGTATGTCCCACACTAGAAAAGAAGGGAAAACCATTCCAGTTTGGCTTGCTGGTTGGGTTTTGAAGCTTCTGGATATTTTGATCTGTTCTAATCTTTGTTTGAAAAATAAACTGATGTGATTTCTGGTATTGAGTAGAAATGATAAAATTAAGCTTATAAACTGAATTAGAACAACTGATTGTCAAGGGTTTTGAAGAAATACTATTAAGTAATAATATGATAACCTCTAAAATCAATTCATAATTGCAACCTCAAGGAAATTACAATAGGAAAAATTAGTTACTCGGTACATTTTCGTTCAATTTTTAAAACTTTTGAATATTTTGTTGAAATAAAAGGGCACTCTGAGATCCACTAATAACACTAAGATCTGCCAATAACATAGTTTCATGATTTATTGTATATTACTGTGAACATTTTTGCTGGTATTTAAAACCATTTATGGATATGAACTTATCAGCTAACTATTCTATAGGGGTCCCATTCGTATATGATTGAACTTAAATATGAAGTGTTTGCCAAGGCATATGATTTGCCCTCCAAGGGAGGCAGTGGTCTGAATTATATGCATGACTTTGCATAGTTAGTAGTTGCATCACATGCAAGTTAGGTGAAATCTTTTAAAACTACTAACTATTTCTGGTGTTTTCTTAAATATACAAGAAAGATGGACATGTTCTATTTGCAAAATGCATAGTGATAGTCAGGATACACTTTCTATTCGTACATTCCTTGTCGTTTTCTCATCATCCTTGGTTTTATAATCATCGTTTGTTAATGTCTGTTAGTATATATGATCTTATGTTGTATGAAGGAGAAGATTAACATTTAACAGCAACAATTGTGGGATTAGTTGTATTAAGGCAAAAGTTAGAGGTAATAAGGCACCCAACTATATTCATCTGTTAGTTGTAATTATGTTATTTATCTTTATTCAATCCTTCATTTAGAAGTTAAATACTTATATCTTATGTTTGGAACTTTTCAGAAAAGTTCTGGTCGTGGAAATTTTTTTTGGTTGGAATACTGGAGAAATTTACAAGGACTATTTTGTGATTCTGCAACTGAAGCATAAAAAAATACGTCTCTATGTGTTACAACTTACAAGTGGTAAACTTGAAAGGGGACTACTATATATAGGGGTGAAAACGGTCACCGTTTCGACCGTCATTTCGTTTAGTTTCGTTTCGTCCAAAACGAAACGGTTAAGATTTTTTGTTGCGTTTTATAAACAAAACGGTTAACGAAAGCTTAGAACAGTTTCGTCCATGTGTATTTTCGTGGTATTTTCGTGATTTCGACCGTTTCGTCCAAAACAAAACGGTTAACGCAAATGGGTGATCAATTTCGTTTTAAAACGAAACGGTTAATGAAATCGACCGTTTTCGTGGTCGTTTTAGATGTTATGCAGCCATAACTATATACTGAACCAGGAGAAATGTGTATATATTCAAGCCCACAAGAAAGGCCCAGGCCTCCAAAATTTCATTTGAGTTAGGAATTCAAGAAGAAAAATTTAAGATTTCAACTAGACCCAATATCTCTGTTCACCTGGACTGTGGATAGGCAACAATTAAGGTCTAGAAACCTATATCAATCTATGCCCAATGAAGCCTCCCTCAAGTTAAATTAACTGTTTCTTTAACACCACTAATTATTTAACCTTAACAAACTTCCTCTTGCTTTTTGTGGTATCCCAGAGTGTTATATACTATTTTGTTAGTTGCTCTTTTGTTTCAACAGTTGTAACTGGATTGCAAAATGTAATAACTTCGTTTTTTTGGCAATACTGTTAATTTTTTTGGAATGTAAAATTGTAGACTGCTATATTCCTCTGAAGGATGGTATATTATAGCAATTTTCTATAGGGTATTTTATTTTTATTTTTTTGCTGCAGATATGTTTTTGGTGTAGAGGAACAGATGATTCTTATTTTAAGCTAATTCTTCTTTTGTCTTCTTATGCTGAGAATCTTGATTTGTTGGTGGACGAGGAAGAGCAGCTGGCATAGTGAGTCTGATGCATTAAACAATAGAGAAAGATATTGAAAAAGTACGAAAAGAGAGATTTTGGTTCTGAAATCGTACAAATTATCAATTATTTGATAAAGTTTAATTTTAAAATATAACTGTCTGTCAAAAGATACGACGAATTCTTAAAAGCAAATACAAAATCCTAAAAAGACAAAATACACAAAAATTGCTAAAACGATCCTAAAAATCATGAAATATGTAAAGTAAGACTCATATCGCGAATCTGACCCCACAAAAATGGCCAAAACGAATCGTAGATTAGTTTTGTTTCGGACTTTGGGTTGTGGAGCTCAATGTGACAAAATTTCAGGCCAATCGGATCAAAATTTATGTCTCTTTTTGTGAATTGTGGGCGGTACCACATTGCATCAGGGTCGACACCCCTTGGTCTGTACCAGAAAATGCAGAAGGCTGATTCAAATGTGCTTCTAAAGCTAGTTACTAGTTATCTGTGATATAAAGCTACAAACTATCCACCATACATCATCTTGTGTACACAAAAGAAGATAAGATTGTGTTGAATAGAAACCAGTAAAACACAACACTAAAGAAAGGAAACTGATCAGTTATGTACAAATCACTCATCATGCCTATTACCAATAAACAGAATGTCAGGATTGCAATAAAGATGTAATAATTACTTATTAAAATGAAACAGAAGTTTCATATCGAGAATTTCAATTTTTTTTTAAAAAAATAGAAATATAGTTTATAGAGGTCACATCATATCTTCATCCACTTTTACTCCAAATAATTACAATTAATTTTCAAATGAATCATAACATGCTTTATCTTGATCTACAATAAAACCCGACCCTGCAAGCATGTTGTCTCTTAATCCCTTCACCAAATTATATCTTTCAACATCATTCTGATACATTCTCTCGCTCTCTCTATCTAATAATACCGCACCTTCTGCCCCCATTTTTTCGAAGTCCCATTGCATCCCATTCTCCATATCAAGCTCGATTGATTGCAAATCACTATCATCCCCTGAATCAATTTCTCTAGTGTGCAAAAGTTTATCTTCATCATCAAACTCTCCTTCATTGCAGATTTCACCCTGTTGAGTCTTTGCATTCAAATAGATCTCCAATTCATTGCGCAATTGATCAATAGCTTTATTTTTCTCGTTAAATTCTATTATGCCCGCCTCAATGCACATGTTTTCATTCTCACCCTTATGCTCTCCTTGAATGTCGATTTCATCATCCTTTTCAGGGCTTGAATACCCCATCTCGTTTCTTGACTGATTAATCCCCTTCTCTTGAAATTTCAACTGAACACTTTCTTCATGAAAAATTTCATTTGCTATCTTAAACTGGTCTTCAGTTGCAATGTTGCTATCTTGGTGCTTTTTAGAAACCAAATAAGCCTCCAATTCATTTCTCAACTCATCAACTGCCATATTTTTCTCTTCAAATTGACATCTTGCTTCTGACAACTTCATCTGCACTCTCTCCTCCCTCCACTCATCGGCAATCTGGAGCATCTCTCTCTCCTTCTCTAGCTCCACTTGCAAGATTTCTCTCTCTCTCTCTAGCTCCTCTTGCAACTCAATGGCCTGTCTTTTCAATTCTTCAACTTGGGTACGGTCCTCTCCAATCCCTCTAACCAACTCCTTACAGACCCGCTCGACTCTCTCTCTAGACCGCCTTTCTCTCTCCAATTCATCAGTAGCCTCCAATACAGTCTTCTCCATTTGGATCAATGCCATTTCTAACCTCTTATTCACTTTCTCAGCTTTTTTCCTTGCTTTTTTCTCAATGTTCAGTTCCTCTATTACCATTTCAAAACCATGTAATATCTTCTCTTTCTCTCTCTTCCTCAATGTTTCTTTCTCCTCTAGACGATTCAGGTGCACATGGGCCCGGTCAAGCTCAGAATGGAGCGCTGACAATAGAGATAATTTAGAGGATTGCAAATTCTCTGGTCCCATCAGGCGGATTAGAGCTTTTAATATCTCTCTTGACGCAGCTATGCTGTTGTTTAGATGTCTTAATCTGTGGTTTCTGCTTTCTCTAACAGAATTTTGTGGGGAGAGGTGATTACAAGCTTGAATCTGGCATACAATTTGAAGGGCAATTCAATTAAAACAAGGAACTCGTACCACAATTGCAAACTCGACAAGCTTGTTTGCTCAAGTATATAGAGAGGATATATTTTGTTACTTTGCATGATAAAGATCACAGATCAAGCAAAGTTGAGAAATTAGGAGAAATAGGTTGAAATTGATTTAAAACTGGCAGCCAGGTCTGTCTGAGTTTATAAACAACTAAAATGTTCCTACCGACATCTGGTATGTCTAATGCAACATTGTTATGCCTAATGCAACCAGAGCAGACATGAGGAATTTTAACAAACATGTGAGCCCCACCAATAATTAAAAAAGTATATCTCATGAACCTTATTTTACTAGAACATGTACATGCTTTTTGTACTGCATTTTTATTTTGTTATTAATTTGATTTTCTTTTGTGCCAAGTCAAAAAAGTGTTAGGCAAATGCTGGTAAGGTAATGAGAACTCTTTTTGACTAAAGAGGACAGAAATTAATTAAGAACCAAGAAATGATTGGATTATCTGTTTTCAGGTACCACTGGTACACTGCAATCCAAAATCTCATGGAGTTTTGCAAGGAGTGCAAATATGGGTTAGCACTGTGCTGTACAGACAGGTGCCTGCCAAAAACAGTAGATAACACAGTTCTAGTTACTGCCCGTCAGTTTTAACCATTGATGTTATTTTTCCTCATGACAGTTTTTGAACACCATCGGCTTTTTTTTTATGTTGGGAAAAATAAAAAATTACGAAATTACACTATGAGAAATAAAAGTGTCAAAATTTGAAAAATGCAAAAGGGCGAAAGGCCAGACTTTGAAAGTGCAGCCATCACGAATTGCAGAATGCTTCTGGATTATGCATTCAACCCACAGCCAGACTTTAAGAGTTCATCATATCAACTCTCGGCCAGACTTAGAAAGTCGAGTGCCAGCCTCTCCACAGTTTCAAATTTTAACAATTTAATTTCTCAAAGTCTAATTTAACAATATGTTTTTTCTTGACGAAAAAGAAGCCGAAACCCTCATTATACATATAGACACAAACTTCAAATTACTTGAGAAAAAAATTGTTAAAAAACACAATTGAAACCTAAGTATGGTGCGCTGTTGTAAGTTACCTGCATTGCATTCGGAAGATTACAATGTGATGAAATGCTCCTTTCTTCTCTGTACCAGGAACTATTATTTTTACTTCGATCATTCTCCAGTGCCTTTTTTCTATGCCTCTTTGTTTTATAGTAGCTCGATATCTGCATTAGGTAGCAGTAATCATAAAGCAATACATTTGCCAGGAAGGAAAACTTCGCTAATATCCAGGATATAAATCATATTGCAACCCACCCTCGTATACGGGAATTTATATTCAGATTATACCAGCTGAAAGGGACAAATACATAGAAAATGATTGTTTCCTTACTATACAAACCTTCAAATTTCATTACAGAAAAGGATAGATACATTAATTGCTCAATTATTAAGAAGTGTAAATGAAGTCTTAGTCAATAAAAAATTTTTGATGCATGCCAAACTTTACTTTTTAAATACAATTATCTAGAAAATAAACAAAAATTGACAATTACAACTCACACTTGAGGCGCTGTTGCGAGAATACTCAGATAAATCTCTATTTTTAATATCATTATTCAATTGCCACAGCACACTGACAAGCTTTCGAGCCGAAATTGAACCTTCAATACCATCCAAAACCTCAGGAGATCGATAGTTCTGAGAAATTCCAGGAGCATCTGCGCAAGATGACCGGGACCCACCACGGGTTTTCAACATAGGCACTGGTGTGGTGGTTCCTCCTCTTCTATGAATCAGCAGCGGCCGCTTGAGCTTGATCTTTGTACGAGATGACGACGTGGCAGATGAGGATGAGAGGCCCCTCTTTTTCAATTGGACCCGTCCAGTGTTTCGCATTCTTTCATTGGTGTTTCCTTCCGTTTCTTTCCCTACTAGAAGAAGCATCATTTTAAAATAATGTTAGAAATATATACATGGGTATTGAGATTCAGCTTTATTAGAAGGAATAAGAAGCACAAGTATCTACTCTGTTCATAGTATATTCGCAACCATGTTACTCCCTTTTTCTTCTCTCTCTCCCTCTTAACTTTTCCTGGCCAATTGGTTCTAAATTGAGCAAAAAGAAGTATGGTTTTGTAATAAAAAGGAAGAGAGGGACCAATAAGAAAAGGATTTGAAAATACCAACGAGAGAGAGATGGAGAGAGCAGAGCGCAGGAGACGAGAAAGATCGAAGCTTTAGCAAAGAGCAGCCTCGGTTGCTCCAAAAGGGACCGTCTCTGATTCTCTATTAGAAAAAGAGAGGAGAGGAAGGAAGGTTGCGAGAGAGATCAGAGATTTTAAAGTTGATTGGAGGAAGTGGAGAGCAGAGCAACACTATTATGTATATCCGTTCAATTGTATAAGTTACTATTTCTATTTCTATTATTGGTTCGTTAAGGACTTGTAATTGTAAATGATCAGTGGTTAGGAAGACTAAGGTACTTAACATTAATAATTTGAAAATGATGTGTATCATGTATTTTGACCAATAGTACTACATCATTAAATTCAGGCTTAAGAGCATGAAAACGATATATCTAAAGAAAAATGGCACTTTATATTGATTTTCAGAACTACATAATTATTTTTTCAAACAAAAATTAATTAAAATTACTTGTGTCCTTCAATGTTATTTTGTTTTTGTCTCAACTGATACTTTTTATATGAAAGAATTTTAACTAATTAAATTTCAACACCTTACAATTTTATCGTAACTTAGTAGCGACATTATAACTCATATTATCATAATATCATCCAAAATGAAATGGAAAAGTTTCTGAAAATATATATTTTCTTTAATTGAAAATAACTAATTAATATTAGCAAAAGTTTTCACAAATTCAAGTAATATTTTATTTGACTTAATATGCATGGATAAAAATCAAACCAATGTTCAAAAGTAGATGGACAAGCAAGACATTGTCATCGTTAATAAAATATGTACGTTAAATAAATAAAATAACTTGACTTATTAATTTATGCAACCTAAAGGGTTTAGAGAACTTTGTAAAAACTGCATTTCAGATCAAAAAAGAAATTGGAACGCTTGCAATGTAACAAGGATAACAGATAACAAGAAGGCGCACGAGTGGGGGGCCTATTCCTCTCCATTACTTCCCATGTCTGCTCGAGATGCTGCTTGCACTTGGTGCATAGCCGTACAAAACATGCCTTTCTGCCAGTAATAAACCGCAGACCACTCCTGCTGCACCATGCATGCACCATTTGCACGGTGGCTCTCAATTATTGAGACTTATTTGGATACAATAATTATTTATTGATAGTACAGCAAAATGTTGAGCGTATGAGAGAATACAGTGCTTGGAAAGATCTATATTTTAGGTGTGTTTGGATGAGCCGGAAATAGGGAATACGAATAAGGAATTTCGGTTTGCGTGTTTATTCTTATACCATGGTTTTGTTAGTATATGAATAAGAGTCCAAATTCTTTATTCTTATGTTGTTTGAGTTGCACAAGAATAAAAATAAACACGCAAACTGAAATTTCTTATTCCTATTTTCTATTCCCGGCTCATCCAAACACACCATATGAACATTGTAGATATTAAATTTGATAATAGTCAAAGACATCACCAATAGTGTACCTCTGAGTAGATATTAATTAATTCTTATATATGTTCTTATTTCTTAAAGATATTAACTAGCAATTAGAAGGTGCTGGAGATATTTTAATACATAAACGTACCCCTCTACAGCTCTACATATTTATATCGCAACAAACATGATAGCTAATTAGAATGTACTTACGAATGTTATGAATTTACTTGATTTATTTTAGTTTTGCATTATCAGAGATGCAAGATGCATTGGTCTTATATAAACGTTTTACTAGTTAAAAATTGCATATTACATTATATGAAATAATAATTAGTTAATGCATTTTGTCTGATATATTTAAAAAATAAAAAGAATAGTCTATAGATTACCTGTGAAATGAAATATCTCCTTAGTCGTAGATCGGCAATAAACCCGTTGTATTACTCTTATCATTTTTTTTCTTGGAAAAATAAGACAGTTATATAGTACGAAATTACAAAAATAAGGCAAAAAAGGGAATTTTTTATGCACAATTTCGTTTACTTCAAAGAAATTCGATATTCGACATCTCCAACTCGATGACAATTTGTTCGATATAAAAAATAAAAAAATATGCTCACTCATTTATAACTTTCTTTAACTAAATTTCATTATTAATTAGAGATCCTACGCGGCTTCTCAACAGTGTTTTTTTTTCCTAAACTATATTTTGTCACTAAATTTCGACTTGTGCTCTTTTTTTTTGATGAAAAAAGCTATTATTGGGAACAAGACTACAGGTCTACAGCTTATGCAAACGGTCATGAACACCATACAGTGTTTGCATAGCGTCGGAGAGGATAAGAAGACGGTACATGCACCGGATGCAGCGAGTCTGGTATTGCATGTCAGGTACTCGACAAGAGAAGCATCCCCGGACAGCTTTTGGACAGACGTAGTGTGAGCTGTTCCTTCCTACTTAGTATTATTTCCCATATGATCTCCAATTTTTGTACTGGATTCATCCATTATTTCCATTACAGTACTTATTTTATTGTGCAATTTATACCTTTGATTTGGATAAAGAAAATTGAAATGACATATAAGAAATGGCATAAAGTCCACCAACTTGTTGACGGTGTACCTATCTCTTACGAGATTTTAAAATGTTTAAGTTAGTGGAGGAAAGATGCCAATGCAAATGGAGGGGATATATAAAGAAACTAGGCTGGATTTGTAATTGCTAATCATGTTTCAGAAGGAAAATTGAATGAGCTACATCAACAAGTAAATGCATAACAAGAATATAGTTGTCTATTTAGTAGCATTCTACCGAAAAAATTCCCTCTATTTTTTGCTTTAATGAAATAACACTATTTGCATTAAGAATCTTCAATGGATGGGCAATAACGTATATTAATAGTTCGATGTGACATAAATTACAGTGCTTCTTAGGGGATAATAACACAATTAATGTTTTGTCGAAATGTGGCTAGCTATCATCAAATAATTAAATGCATGTCACTGATCCTCATGCAGATTGTTATGTTGAAATTTATAAACATAGAACAAAATTGAATAAGGATGTATATCATAAATAAATTTAAAATGAAACGTTTATTATTGATGGATAAATCGGGCTATCAAAACTCATAGAATAAAATCTCAGCGAAATTTAAATTGAAATTTATCGATGGAATGTGCACAGATTAACAGATATGTATATATATTGAAGAAAGGGTAGAATAAACACCAATCAAGGTTTTAGTCGTGTTGGGTTATCATTTTATTTTTTTCTGCTAAATTCTGCCGTAGACAAATTATTTTAATTATTGGAATGAAAATAGACCTCTTGTTTAAAATTATGGACAACTAATCAATCAGGACTCAAGTTGGGCTAAAAAAACTAATCAATCTTAGAATGACCTTTTTCTTTTATACATATCGAATTTCCCATAGAAACAGAAAATTTAATCAACAAAGTCATGAGAATCGGTGAACTGAGTTCACTTGTATCCAAAAAGAAAACAACAAAACCGTACCTTTTATTTTATTTTTCTTGAATTCCAACAAAAGCGTACTACTTAGGAGCGGAAGTAATATGTTTTCTGATCTATAATATATTAATATAATTGTTACTTTAAATTAATGGCAGTTCACTCTCAATATATATTGAAGATAAATTGGTAATCCTCCTGATTTATTTTTAAATTAAATATTTATAAAAGACTTTCAGTCAGATTTCGAACTTGCGAACTTTAACCTTTTTTTTTTTTTTTAAAGAAAGCGAACTTTAACTTAAAATATATTGTTCTTTGTCACAAATGGATACTCATTATATTTCTAAGTTTTCTAAAATCCTAAATGAATATGACTTCGCGTTGTGTTGGATATCTGTGTTTGTATCCATATATATATGCTCCATAGATTTTCCATGAGATATTTTATGGAGATCTTTTCAGAACCTTGTTCAGTTGCAAAATGCTGCATGGAATTGTGTAGTCTCTTCTTTAGGACTTTTGATTTTTTTCCCCTTACACTTTAATTTGGGAACTGTGGCTCTCATTTTTTTCTCCATCTCTCGCATATAAAAATCAGGAATGATAAGTGTCATCGCTAATTATTATTATTGTCTGTTATAAATGTTCAGTTTAATAATCAAATGTGTTTAGTTTAATAATGAGGTTCTGTTTGGATGTGTGCAAGAATAAGGGAATAGAAGTGTTCAGTTAAATGCGTCAACTATAATTTTATTATATAAGGCCGCGCGTTAGTCGCATCAGCCTTGGAGAGGGGCGTGTCAGGGCCAAAGTCGAAAAAAATTTAAATTAAATCGGATCGGTTCACGATCCCTTCTAATTTTTTCATGTGATTTTTGTTTTCAGTTCATGACCCCTTCGCTTGACATGCACCTATTAAAAAAAATTGAGAGTAATACTTAATAAACTGAGCATTTATATGTAATAACCTGAACATTTGTACTTACGAAACTGAACATTTGTTCTTGCTAAACTAAACACTTATACTTATCCAAATAAACATTTTTACTGATAACATTTATATTTTTTATTGCAACTAACTGAACATTTATATTCAACTTTTATTTTAACAAACATTCATGTTGGTTGTCACAGCTATTAATAATGCTGGATTGTGATCAATACATATATAGAGCATCCTTTTATACATTACCTGATTAATTACTAATAAATTGTTTGCAATATTCGCCATGAGAATCCATCTTGTCACACAACGTATTTTGTTATTCGTTTTTTTCCTTCTCTGTGGGTCTACTTCTGTATTGTCCTTATCAGTGTTTCAATTGGCGACAACGATTCTAGTGCTACAGTCATATACCAATTACCAAATGCATGCTTAATGAGAAGTTGGAACAAATAATTCAGTAGGTGCAACAGTGGATCCATACGGTATTGACCTCCAATCATGATTTATTAATTATTTGTTTGATTGATTAATTGGTCTGATTGGAGTCAGTTATATATGTTGATCTCATTCAAATATCTATGTTTTATCAGTCTGTATATATATGGGTCAATTTAAAGCAATTGGAATTTACGAAATGGATAATTAATTATATGTTTTTGCTAAAATTTCTACGGTTTATTATCAATATAATTTTTTCTTTCTGTGAGATAAATGTGGGGGTTAGCCGTACGTCCAACTTTCAACATAAAATTTTATAAGCCATATCTTTCACTTAAGTTTCAATCTCACATGCATCCTTTACTTTAAAGGACATTATCTTTATACTAAAGGCCATTTATTAGTATTTAACTCGTTAATTACTGGTTCCAGTAAGGATTTTTATATTTAGTTTCTTGTTTTAATTGAAGGAAGCCCATACCTTCTACCAAATCTGACATATATATGGCTCCGTTTGGATGGTGTGGGAATAAGAGGATTCAAGGAAGAAGTAGGAAAGAAGTATTGAGAAATGTGTAACTTTGTGAAGAGTTTGAATTGTTTATAATAAATTTTCTTCTTTACTCTCTTATTCTCTAATTTCTAGGACTCATCCAAACAGAGCCTATATTATTAAGGTTGCTTTGCGGGGCATGCATGCATTTTGTTCGACTCGATAATTATTTGCAATCTGTTGGTTTTAAATCTCGACTTACATTCTACAATCAATCTTAAAATTTATAGCTTTTTGGTTATAAATTGTCCACCATCTCAATTTGATATAGTCAGTTGCGGTGGCAGCTTTAGGCCGGCTTTGTATTTGGGCCATAGAAGTATCTATTATCTAGTTCACTAGGGTATTATTATTATACGTTGTATAGGTTTGTTGGTGGGATTCGTCTCTAGCTAATAAACTAATGGTTTTTGCTCTTCAATTAATTAGCACGAACAGAAAAATTTGTATAAAACTCGGACCACCATATATTATTCGATCATCAAGTTGGTTAGCGCCTGTCAGTAGCTTAATATCAATCTTACTTGAAATAATCAGTAGAGTTTGTACATAATCACAACTAAAATTTCTTTCTCCGAACATACATATATAATACTTATATGAAGCCTTAATTGTATCTATGAAAATTGAAGTCGCTTCAATTTATATTCTGAGAAGTGAAATAATTAATTCATGTCACGAGTTATTTTTGTCATATCCTCATAAATCCTTTTCTCATTATTAATATTTTTTTATTTTAAATACTCACAATGATTTAAAACAATTGTTATTTTTTTTATATCAGATTCAGATGTAATATCTAAAAGATATAAATTTTGAGGAAGTCTTGTACAAAAATTTAAAAGTTTAATACTTACGAACTAATAATTATTCATTTTTATGTGGTCCAGTTTAAATTGTATTTCTCCAACAAAGATATTTAATTAGAAGATTATCTAACTGGATTGACCGCCACAAACACAGAAGTCAAGAGGAACTCCAGGTTCTATTCACACGTTAGGTACTTATTTTGTAATGTTGTTTTTGGACCATTCCATCGTCTATAGACTATATATATACTCCCCTATATAGTATTTTTAACCTAGCCCTAACTTTTGAAATTCTTAACTGTAAAGTCTGAAACTATGCCTTTGTCAACAACAATCGTGGTAGCCAACGTGGAGAGGAGTCAAGTTTGTCTAGGATGTATAACAAAGTAAAAAATAATTTTGTTTGAGCAACAAACTGTCATAAATAACCCATCAGAAAAAAAAAAGAAATAGAAATCCAGCTTCAGGCATGTTTAAACAACACAGGCCAACATTTTCGCATTTTCTTAGCACAACTTCAAAATCGATATTCCAAATTACTTACGAGATGGGCTAAAATCAGCCACGACTGACGGATGTAACCGTCAGCTACGATCAAATCTTAATTTTCGAGATTCTAACAGTCGATCCGAACCATTCAATGTATTCTCCATATTGAAATCTCATTGGAGACCAAATTTTACATTTTTCTGATTTTATTTACTTACGAGATGGGCTAAAAAAACATCTCGTGCATTTTAATTGTTTTTCTCTTTATTTAATGACTTGCTTATGATGTGTGCACGCGCAATGTTGGAATATGCATTTTAACAGGATAATGCAGAATAAAATCTCAGAATCTTAATGAGTACTACCGGTAATTGCTAATGTTTGAATTGTCAATTGTATAGTGCGCCAGAAGCATACCACTAATCTAATCAGCCTCCCGTACAATGATGGCTTATTTTCGGAATGTCGAACTAGATCATATCTTCTTTCGCCCTCTATATTCTCCTTTCTCCTGCTTTGACGAGAGATAGAGGATTAATATTGAATGCATGATACTGTTTTCCATCAAAATAGTGTTATTTTAGGGATTGGATCACTTGAAAATTTGTAAACATCATATACAAACCAATGATTGAGATCACATACGTTCTGTTCAGATTCTCTGCATTAGACCAATCATATCTTTTTGAATTCAAGCGGGTCTATTTGAAATGATTCCGAGACAAAACTCACATTCTCCCACATGAGCTCATCATCCAACAATTATATATATCAATAATGCTCTCTTTTTATATTTATGTGAAATGAAAAAAATATAATACACGAATCATGGCAGTAAGTCATCTTATCGTTACTAGAATCTAAGACAACTAGTAAATACAATTATTACTTTCTATGTATTACAATGCACTTTGCAACTTCTAATTCCACCCTTTATGTGATCAACAAAATACTTTATGAATAAACTCGATGTTTATTCTTGGTCTATCTTTATGATATATTTCTCAACCATATTATCAAATATATATTCCATATATGTGCGCCCAATCAACATAAGAAAAATATCTATACTTTTATGAAGAGTTTGTATACAATCGTACGATCAATTTAATTCATAGGACTAATTTCTACAAATCTGCTACATGATCTTTGAATTCCTTGATATCGTTATTATTTGATAGTATTCAGATCGTACTTAGCACCTAAATTACATTCAAATCATTAAATTGTTTGATAAATTGCTATATTTTTCTAGAAAATGGCTCTACTATCATGTCTATTCTTATTTTCAGGGTTCTACTTGGTTTTTGGTGGATTTACAAGCTCTAGATGGTTTCCGGCACAAGACGAATGCTAGATGACTCATTCCTAGCGCGAGAAGACGATTTTCATACTACAACTCGGACCGAGATGGAGGCAACTCGGACCAAGTTCCACATGCTTGATTCACCTCTTCTCAACTCGGTCCGAGTTCTCTTCATCTCGGTCCGAGTTGGGCGCCGTCTCATCTCATATGGCAAGTTTTCATGCATAGAAATAATATTTTTTGGTAGTTTTTCTTGTCTTGGCGCCCTAGATCTCTTTCCTTGTGCGTGGAACCATTATAAAAGGCTCTTCCTCTGCCTAAGAAGCCATCTTAGCCTCCACAATTTCATACCTACCTTTACAAGCTTTGTTGACCACCGAAACACTAAGGAGTCCTAATTTCTAAGCGACGACAACGAGACGAAGGCTTAGAATTCATCCTGCAACACCCCACGGCTCTGTGGATCAAAGTTAGCACATACGAGGAGTATTTGGTTTATTTTTCCTATGTTCTCTATTTTGATTTCTTTGAGTTTGTATCTTCTTCTTCTTCTTCTTCTTCTTCTTCTTCTTATTATTATTATTATTATTATTATTATTATTATGACACTCGTTGTTTGTTCTAGTATTATGTTAGGCTAAATCTGAATTGTCTTAGGAGTAAGGGAGTAGTTTATGGTTGGATGGTGATATTTGACTTGTGATGTTTTGATATGATTTGTGGTTTGTTTAATGAGTAGTCTTTATTTGCTTGCTTTGAACTGCTTGTGATATCTTAATCAGCTTCTAAATGAATGGACACGTTTAGTTAAGTCCAATATAGGATAAAAAAGAATAGTTTGAACTAAGTACACGGGATAAATCGTTGATCTGAAAGGGAAGATTAATTAACATCAAAAGTGTAATTTTTAGACAGTGCAAAAGACTTCTAAATATCCCCACGAAAACCATTAAACAAGTTTAGGCTAATTGCTTTTCTTATACTAAAAGTTGTAGGATTAATTAGTTTAAATTGAAGAAGTTGATATTAAACCATTTTCTAATCCAAAAAGCTAACGTTGAGGGTTAGTAAGTCTAGGTTTAGCCAACCGAGTCGTGCACGAATCATAACAGACCAAATCAACTCAACTTGAACCACCTCAGTCTTCAACTCGGACCGAGTTGAAGCACAATTGCTTTTAGAATTTGAGTTTTTGCATGAAAGTGTTGAACTTTGAGTTTTAGAAGTCCAAACTAAAGCGAAACTTGATCCCTAAGTCGTTTTTATACTATTTGAAAAACCAAAACAATCATTTAGATTTTTTAATTATTTTAATTTACAAAAATACCCAAAAATATTTATCTTATTGCATGTTTATTTATTTAGTTTGTTTTACAATTAAATCCACTCCTTTTTAATTGTCTAGCTTCTAAAAAAGAACAATTCTGGTATTCGTTATTCCGTCCTTTGGGTTCGACCCTAGAACTAAATTATAAACGATTAGTGAGGATAGGTCTAGGTTTATAAATTTATTTGATTCCTAGGTTCTAAGCCTTCATCATTGCTTTAGTTGTAGTATATATTTAAAAGATCGGTTAGCGTCTATTATGTGTGAATATAATTAAAGACCACTTAATTTTCCTTTAAGCGCTCTTTCAAAACTAGATGCTTAATGTTGATATATTAACCTCGACTTATACCTTTATTTTTCTCGGTTTAAAAGATTGATATAAAATTATCACACATAATCCTTAATTGCTTAGATGTAGAATCCATGATTCTGAGTCTCAAAACAAAACTCTTCAACCACCACAAAATTATCCTTAATCGACTAATTTTTTAAACTAAATAAACACATAGAATTAATAAAACAAAAATAAATAAATAATTAAATAATATTATTATTGATTAAATATTACTTTTAATTAAACATTATAAATATTATTATTTATTAAATATTCATAATTATTATTTAATTATTAATTATAATAATTAATCTTCATTATTAATTATAAAATTTTAATAATTATTTTTACTTATTAAATATTATTTATTATTATTAATTATTTGTTAATTATTAAATATTATTATTAATTATTTGTAAGGGGTATTGTTGGAAAAAAATAACGGGACCAGTGCATAACTTATGCAACCTTTTTAGGTGTAATAAGTTGTGCACCTTTAAGACTTCTTATGTAACAGATGTTTGGTGACTTAAGAATGCATAACTTATGCAACCTCTAAGTCACAAACAAACGGCCCCTAAAAAAGGACGATACCCAAAAATGTACTAATATGGAAGCGTACGTAGGTCAAATTATGTACATTGTAAGGTTTTTAAATACAATTTGTGTGGTTTAGCGGTTGGCTGATGATTCGTGATAAAACAGTTGTGCGGTATAGCTAGAAAAATAGAAAATTCAGTTCAATCCGTGAGAAACGGAGCGTTTTTGAAGACTTATACATTGCAATTTTATGGCTGCTTTATATGATTTTATTTTATTTTATTTGATGAGATGCGCTACCTTAAAAATTAGATTCTTATTTGCACAAAAAATAATAATTATACTTAAATAATTAGATTTCTCCGCTAGCTATTCAGTGATATTAATGTGGTCATATATACCCCAGCTATTTATGGAAACAATCGTTGCTGGATTACATATTTTCAAAAAATTATGTACCAAATATATCTCCATTGAAGACTAGAAAATCAAGTTGGGAAGATAAATGTCTTTCACGATGCAACAATATTAATTGCAATTCAATGGCAGAAGATTTTGTTTGCGATCAAATTAAATTAGCTATATATCATGAGATTGCATATTGCCCTTACATCAGATCAAAGAGCTTATATAAGAGAGCTGCTGGCCGGAAAGAAAAACACAAAAACACAAAAAAAAAAAAAAATCAAGAATTATTATTATTATTTTTTTTGAAAAAAGGTGGGAGCGCCAAAAATTAAGAACATTTGAAAATGAAAATGGCAGAGCGTAGGCGAAGCGTGTTGATGTTAATAAATTATTATTTCTTTGCGATGATGATTGCTTCAATCTGCCTCCTTGAATCCCCAGGACTCACCTGCGCCGATAGGAACTTTGTTCTGAAAACATGCAACAACACAGACACCCCTGATCTATGCGCACAAATTCTGCTGTCGGATCCGCGGAGTGTAAATGCAACGGATGTGAGGGGCTTGACGGACATAGCGCTAGACATTGCAGCCAGGAGTGCAGATTCAGCATCGTCTCACGCATCGGACCTGTCAGACAAGTATGAAGGGCTGCCGGAGCAGGAGCCGCTGGACCTGTGCAAGGAGGGGTGGTCGGAGGCGGCTGACGATCTCAGAGATGCACATGAACAGGTCGATGAGGCTAACTACACGGCTGCGGCACGGATAATTGGCGAGGCTGTTGACAACGGTAATGTCTGCGAGAAGGCCTTTGCAGACGACGGCCTCAAGTCAGTCATGGCTGACGTGGACAAAACGACCAGCGACCAAGTAGTCCTTGCTATGGATCTCATTAGTTTGTTAAATGTACCTTGATCGATTGAGTTCAGTAATTGGTATTTGTCTAGCTAGAATCTAGATTGATACTTGATAGATAGTTTTGAGGCGGGCGGGCATTCGGTTTGTAGTTCAAGTAAGAGCCTGCTATATATTTTAGATAGACAATAAATTAGAAGCGTGTTTTTATCAATGCACCACTGCTTTATAAAAGCAAAAAAAAAAAAAAAAATTAAAATTTAATAAGATCATGCTTTTGGCTTCTGTCAGATATTGGACATTGAAAAAAAAAATATATAAAGTAGTTGTACATTTTCAAATAGTAATATTCTTTATATAGAGGTAAGAAAAGAAACTGATCACATGCCACAATGGTATTATACGTCTCATGAGTGATTGAGTGTTAATTGTTAAACAAATATAAGATAGTAATGAATCCAAAATCATACAATTCAATTTAAAAAAAATAAATACACGAAAAAAATAAAAACCATGCTAAGACTAATTAAGATCGGTCTTTCAAAGAATGATATTGTGAAACTATTGTTAAAATTTCACTTATTTAGTAATAAAATCGATATTTAATATTACTTTAATATTATTTAAATTTTTTTTCGGTATGCTTTTATTATGAAATAAAATTTCTCAAAATTTGCACAAGCTATCCCAGGCCATTTATCTCTGGCCCGTTGGAAACCCGATAAATTAGATACGATACGAAGCCGAAAAATTTAAAAATAATATTAAATTAATATAATATATTAAAAATAATATCAATATAATAATATTTTTTAAATAGTATCACAAGTTCGGAATTTGGGATTCCGATCGCAATTACGGAATCCCGGATACCGATCTTAGCTAAGATCGGAATCCCGGATTCCTATCTTAGCTAAGATAGGAATCCGGGATTCCGATGTTAGCTACTACTCATTTAAATATTATTTTTAATATTTAAAGCTAAGATCGGAATCCCGGATTCCGATCTTAGCTTTAAATATTAGAAATAATATTTAATTAAATTATTTAATTAAATATAAATAATTATTTTTTTAATTAAAAAATGAATAATTAAGTTATAAATTTTTTATTTTTAATTAATTTACATTAAAATTATAAATTATTAAACAACCATTTGATCTGCGTCTCGGGTGCCGTCATATGTATAGCCAATAAAAGTCTCGGGAGTTTGTTGTACGAATATTCCCACGATCCGAAAAGATGTTCGATTGCTCTCTCTCTCGCCCATGCCAAATCTTGTTATAAGTGGGTACCACATTCGGGTATTCTTTCTCCAATAGAGATTTCACGCCCGGTAAGAAAATACCGACATCTCTCTTTACTGCATTTCTGTCTTCGGCCCTTCTCACGCATGTAGGGGTGTACAAAAAAATCGTGGATCCGTTCAACCTACCCGACTCGAACTGTTTTTTACCGGGTTAGCATGATGTTGGGTTGGGTACGGGTTCTAAGTTTGACAAACCCGATACTTCGGGTTGGGTTGCGGATTTTGTACTAGTAAACCCGTGTATAGTCCAACCCACCCGTTTATCATTATTTATTCCTCTTTGTCTCACTTTTTCTCATGTCTTTACTCAAATATCTCTTATTTCATGAAGTTTCGATGTCCTCTATAGGCATGCACGTCATCTATTTCTCTCACAATGACTCGAAAGTTGAAAGATGATTCAAATGCGTCTCTAATTTGTCTCGAACTAAATTGTAATAGCCACAAAATGATTTTTATATGTATTAAATAAATTAATTAAATAAATTAATTAAATTTATATTTAATTAATTAAATTAATTAAATTTATATTTAATTAATTAAATTAATTAAATTTATATTTAATTAATTAAATTAATTAAATTTATATTTAATTAAATTAATAAATTAATTAAATTTATATTTAATTGAATAAATTAATTAAATATTATTTTTAAATATTATTTCTAATATTTAAATCTAAGATCGGAATCCGGATTCCGATCTTAGCTTTAAATATTAAAAATAATATTTAAATGAGTAATTAGCTAAGATCGGAATCCCGGATACCGATCTTACCGGGATTCCGATCTTAGCTAAGATCGGTATCTGGGATTTCATAATTGCGGTCGGAATCTCAGATTCCGATCTTGTGATACTATTTAAAAAAATATTATTATATTGATATTATTTTTAATATATAATATTAATTTAATATTATTTTTAAATTTTTCGGGATACGAAGCAAGATTTTTGGGCCTTTAGACACGCCATATGTTGACAGTGGGTCCAGCGATGTTCTTTGTCAGGCTTGTTTGTAATGGATGCACATGCACGGCGATATAAAATGCACTAATTAAGTAGATACCCTAAACATTTTATCTGAATAATATATTTTGAGATAAAATGTTGAACTTATTATTGAGGTAAATTAATTTAATGTAGTATATTTTGACGTGACAAATCCTTTTCTTACTTAACAATGTGGCGTTTGAAAGTGCAAATTTCATTTTTTCTTTCTTGTTTCCTGTAGTCCAAAGAATTTTGCGAACCATTAAATAATCATCTCAATGACGTTAATTACCACAAGCAAAAGTGCTTTGATGGAGCCTTAAAAACGTTTTCCTTTGGAATATTTATCATTCATTTCTAATGGAATTGACTGAATTGGCGGGACTGCTATTAATGAAGTAAAAAAAAGGACCACAATAATATTTTAAACAAAAATACTTTCATCGTCTAATCCACTTCAACCCTATTATTTGCATATCATATCATAACCCTTTAAATTGTCTAAGCACCACAATTACCCCAAATATGTGAGGATTGTAGTGTAAAACCAGCCACTTTAGCAACATGAGTAGGCTAAGAAAGGAATATTAGTTGTGCTCTTCTTTTGTGCTTTGAAGCTCACAATGCACTGTGCTGCGCACCACTTAAATTGCGCCATGCTATGCATGTATTATTTTTGTTGCCTCCCAGTTTGTCATGACATGAAAAGGAAAAATGCATTTAGTATGCTGTCTGATTCTGGCAAATGGACCCACATGGAAGAAAATTAGAAAAGATGCCTGGAACCCACCTCTCAGGTTCGCACTTCATGTTACAGCGGTGTGAATAGGCCACAACGAATTATGCTTGTACACTAGCTAGGGTTAAGCAATCCTAGTCTCCAACCGACTTTTTAGCAATAAAGGCAAAATTTAAAAAGTATGAAACCATATTGCATGTGCCAACCGCTCCAGGGTAAAAGAGAATTTGGAGAGGATGTTTCGTTTTGCTTTATAAAAGGAGGCTATTTTTATTGTAGTAATAAAATCACTCGGTTCATTGAATACAACAATTAGCCGTTTTTGGCTATATTAATTACAATAGTAGAATTATTGTAGTAGCTAGTTACTAGCTTAAAGAAATTATCAGTTTGCCATTAGTGGGTATCACATAGCTAGTATTGTAAAAGCAATGCCATAGGCATCAATATATACACATGATATTAATTATGTTATTATTACGCTTTTCTTCCTAATGAAGTTAACCAGATATGTGATCTTTAAACAAGAGGTTCTGTTGCTATCGTATGTAATCTCTAACTTCTTAAGATTAATTGATTATTGATACCATCAACCATGCAAAAATGTACAATCTGTGCCAAGTTCAAAAAGCTAAATGCCGCATATATTAAGGAACAAGAATTTGAATTGATGAATGCCTGCCTTTTAATTACTCATTTAGGGAAAAAAGTTTTACAATGGAAAAGGTTTTCGAAATTATAATTATTGAGCTTCAGAAAATTCAAAGCAACCAAGACAGCTGTTTCGTAAGGAACCCTGCAAAAAATTAGTACGGTTGGCCAATCATGTACTGCCTAGTGCGCCCTTCAATTTTTAATTTTTAATTATATTGTCCCACGGCCACGGAACATTATAGCTGTTCCGTTTCGGTAACGAAACAATTTTTGTTTCTATTTTGTTTCGGTAGAAATAGTTTTCTGTTCCGCTTTTTCATTTTCTATTGAAATGAATCTATTTTCGTGTTTTGTTCTGTTTCATTTCGGTAACGTTGATAAAATCATGTTTCATTTCCGTTTCGTTTCTGAAAACAAAATCATTTTCATTTCTATTTCTATTTCGTTTTGGGCTGAACGAAACAGAAACTTCTCAAAAGGCGGTATCTTGAGAGCCCTACTCGTCATTGTTGCAAGTTGCAACTTTTAACTTTGCCTTTTCCTCTTCCACTTTAGCTTTTTACTTAGATCACCTTTTCTTTGATAGACCTTTTTGGTAGACACCGTCTCCCATGAAATTCTATGGAACGAACGAACACGAGCTTGCAATATGTTTTAATTACAAGACTCACAAATTATTTACTAGTCTTATATTGGACTCTTATGCTTTATTTTTATTTAGATTGTATAATTTAGAAAATTAAACTTAAGCATGCTGCTCGTTATTTTATTTTGTGCAGCGCATATATACCTGCAGTTCCTTAATAATAATAATAATAATAATAATAATAATAATAATAATAATAATAATAATAAATGTAGATAGTTTTAACATGGAATTTGTTGAGTGAGATATGAGCAACTAACTTAAAGAAGTATTAGTTCTCGCTAAAACATTGTGTACAAATTTTAATATTAGATAATTAATCTACGTCATTTAATATACAATATTTAACCGTTAATTTATTTTTTAGTTTATATGTATTCTGTTTTATTTTGCCCTTTCCGATATGATATATTATATTCTTATGTGCAGGTAAATAAATAATGTATTTTTTATTCATATATTAATATATTAATTGGAACATCAAATTGTTAATAAAAATCAAATAAGCCGTATATATAATGATTAAAATTTGGTGGTTCTGTGACCGTCTAACAAGTGCGTGAAATTTTATTCTAACACAGTTTAGTAAAATAGAAGAACAAGGAGCATAGTTTTTAAATTTTATTGAAGAAACGTGTTTAACTCGCATTTCATTCTTGTTTGCTTAGCCCCATCAAATCTAGACGCCTCTTTCATACGCTTGAAGCCACCAACTTCTAGCTATATATACCTCTGAAAGACTGAAACCCTCCAAGAGAAACTCCATGCCAAATCACTGAATCAATCGTTCCCAATATCTTCTCTCCTCTGAGAAAAATAAACTTACACACATACCCCTCTAATTAATTCCACCATCTCTCGTTGTAACACAAGTACACAAGTACACAACTACCTTTTGCTTCGCGTCTCCTTGCACATCTCAAGATGAAGAACAAGGCCACCTCTTTCTTGAAGCAACTAATAAACAATATTGTCACGGCTATCAAATCCAAGTCCATGGTGGTAAAAACCAAAACCAATTCCCTCAAAACTCGCCTTGCCATCTTCAACCTACTTCACAACAAAAAACTCGTCAGCAGTGCGATAAACCACAAGATTCATGCAATAATGGGTCAAGATAAAAATGACAATGAGGTATCTTCAAAGCAGCAGAACATAGACTACTCCAAGGCTCTTGTGCTTTACAAAGGCGATCAAAAGTACGAAACCAAGGAGAACGACGACAGTTACATAGACATGTATAGCCCGTCTTTTAACGAAAGCTTTATTTACGAAGAAGGCGTGGATGGTGATGATCAAGATGAAGAAATTGTGAATGGTACGGCATCGGTGATAGATATGGTGAAGGGGTCGAAGGAAGACGAAGGCGAGGAGTTCAGCTTAGAGGACGAGATAAACCACGTGGCCGATGTGTTTATAAAGAGGTTTCACCGCCAAATGAAGATGCAAAAGCTCGAGTCCTTCAAGAGATACCAAGAAATGCTTGAGAGAAGTGTGTGATTCTGTGATTATTTCTGGCCAGTATATAATCTTTGCATAAATTCCGATGTAATGGCATTGCATCTCAGTTGATCGATGTAATTTGTTAAGTCTTGATGTTAATTAATTTGTTTGCTTGTTCCCTGTCTGTATATATACATGTACATTTTCACTTTTCAGCGTGCGCCATCTTGATTTGGGCAAAACTTGAGCCAGCTAGAAAAGTACGTAATAAGCTTTCCACTTCTCACGAGACTGTTCCTTGGAATTCCCTAATTAATGCATGCGAGTTGATGGGCTCTTCGAAGAAATTGGGCCTTAATTTTGGTCTGAATAACAGCCATTACTACAGATTATGTGGAGTTGGAGGGTTGGGACGTTGGGTTATGGTTTAGGACTTTAGGTTCTTCGGGGGTGTTTGTTAATTTTATAAATAAGTGTGAAAGTCGTTCGAAATTCGACTGGAATTTTTCATAGATATTTAATTTAAAAATAAGTTGGATGACTTAGACCTCTAATTTATCTTAAAAAAAAAATTATGCATAAGTGGTTGCATAAAAAATTATGCAACACACTTGTGCAATCAAACATCCCTACACAAAGTTGTATAAAGGTACATAACTTATTACATCTAAAAAAATTGCATAACTTATGATCCGAAATTTTTTCATCTCATTTGAAATTTATACCCTCCAATTAATTCTCACCGGTTCTAAATGTCTAGCACTAATATAGTTCAAGATAATTATTTTTAAAATATTATTATTATTATATACTACTTATTCAAAAAAGGAATATGAATTGTTTTATTATAATATTATTATAATAATGAGAATGTTTAACAAAAATTATAATAATAAAACCATTAGTTTTTTTATTATATAATAATAATGCTATTATATATTATTATATTATAATCTTACAATATTATTTATTTTTATTACTTATTTTATTATTCAGATTATTAGTATTACATAATAATAATTTCTTTTTATAAGAATAATAATATTATTAATTATTTTATTATAATTGTAACACCTTGAGATTTTTGTACGTATTTACTAATTAATTTGAACCGCCAATAACATGGAATTCTTTTTATTTTAATATAGCAAATATATTTCTTATAAATATTGGAATTCTTATATTGTTATACGGATATTTTATTTTGTCTAAATATCATATTTAAATTTTGCATGTGTATTGTTAGCTAGTTTAAAGTTTTTACCTTTTTGTCCTATCCGAGATCATTTTTAGTTAGTATAAATTAGAAAACCGAATTATGCTCCATTAATTTCTAAAATATGGTGTTTAAATGCCCACCGTTGTATATGCTTATTTTCCTCCTAATTTTATTTATTATTAATCCTGGTATCCACCTATTTAATATTTTTGGTGTCGGTTATACACCATATTAGTTCTCTGACTTTTCATTTGGCTCGCAACCCAGAGACCCATTTGTTTTCAGTTTTCACCGATTTAAATTTTGTTTCCGTGTAACCGTAATTGTTGCAGTTAAAATTAATTGCAAGATTTATTTTGCTTGGAGCCCACGCACTCTTTGGTCTATTAGTAAAATTCATTGATCGTCATTATTTCTCATCCGAGAAATGAATTTAACCACCTCTCCTTCCAAGCAAATTTAGTTTCTTATCGTTTGATGTGCCGAGCCCAAATTGAATATCCAAAGTTTACTCGAAAATTCAATTGATATCAGTTGGTCATCCGATTTGAAATTCGAGTACTACGTCGCGTTCTTTTGTCGCTTCATTTGTCTAAACTGCTTGTCCTCAGGTAACCAGACTTCTCTATAATTTAATTTTCGCATTGATTGATTTACATGCCGTTTGTTTATTTGAATGAATTGATATGATATATGAGAATTCTGACTGCGTGTATTTTACGAGTCAACGGGTCTCTGTTTGTGACTTGATTTGAAATGAAAAAGTGAAATGGAATGTGAAGCGGAATCGCCTAGAGAGGGGTTCGCGCTAATGTGAAAGTGAATTGAGAAATTGATTTGAGAAAACCTAGACCCGTTGATTTCTGTGAAATACATTTATTTTATTGTTATTGATGTGTGGATTAATCCGATCGGTTGATATTTGTTATATAAATTAGTTATAGAGAAGCTGCGTCGTTAAATAACTGGTTACTCGGCTTTGTAGCTGACTCCGTTTTGTTTTTATTTATGTTGTGACGTAGGTTGACGGACCGTCGGATGGATGATCAGATACTGTGTCACCTCACGCCTCGTATCTCGAATACGGGGTGTGACAATAATATTCTCCTTCTCATTCCTTATTTATTATTTTTTATTATTAATATTAAATAATAATAATTAGGTCAGATTTCAATCGTCTGATTTGAAATAAACGATCAAAGTATGTTTTGTATTACTACATATGCATTATCCATTACTAAATCAAATAATTCAAATTTAAAGGCATTTTAGACTTTTGACATGAATATATGCATGCATCAAATTACTCTTACTTACTATACAACCAAACATCCATAATTACATAACACTACATGAGCACTTATGCATGCTTAACTTATGCAACTCCTTACTACAAAACTGTTCATATGTATATCCTTAACTTATGCAACTCCTTACTACAAAATCAGAAGCCGCCTTACGCACTTACTTTCTCTTCAGCTAAATCCACTAGGTTCAAAGAAGACAAATCATCACTGAGACAATTCATCAAACACCTTGTGTGGACTGCGAAAAATACACGGTGACCTAGATCAGAGAGAAAAGGTTTGTAAAATTAACGAATCAGAGACAATTCATCAAACACTTTCTGCTAATAAGAAGGTCAATTAGATAATACTAATCCTAAACTATACCAGTAAAAACTTTATTAAAACTTGTATGTTTGGGATAGGCGCGAACATCACGCGAACAAGAGAACGTGCTAGTTTTCAGTTCCCACATTTTCTGGAATTGCAAACAAGGGATTTTGAAGTTCGCGAACAGGTAGTTCGCTATTGTTGCCAAACACACCTTTTTAAAGGAGGGTATAATTATAATTCATAATGAATTGATGAGGGCCATAAATATCACTAAATACAGTTGAAAAGGTTTTAATTATTTGTGCATTCTTTCTAAAAGGCTCCGTTTGGATGGAAAAAAAATAGGAAGAATAGCTTTTTTTTAGAAATATTTTCTTCCTAAACATCTAAACAAGTTAGAAAAAAGAAGAAGAATATTTTTTCCTAGGAATAACATCTTCCTACAATTATATATACATAATTTCAACTAAAATTAGCTAAATACTAATAACTAAATGAAATTTCATATGCTCTTTAATTAGTACTTTATTTAATTTAATATTAAAATAATAATTTTTAATAATTTATTTAAATTAATATCAATTTGCTTATTCCTAACACACCATCCAAACAACATTTCTTATTCCCGAAATAATATCTTCCCACTCTTCCCAAAGTTACACACTTCCCAATATTTTCTTTCCTAATTCCTTATTCCTTCCTTATTCTTTAACCATCCAAACGGAGCCTAAAATAAGAAATGTGCAGTACCATATGTATATCTTTTCTATATTTTCTTTACAACAAATGTCACGTTAGATGAAACAAGCTAAAAATATTTTTTACTTATTTATTTGGCAGAAAATAAATCTATTCACACCTCACGAAAACTGAAAAAGAACACACACATATATATATCATATATAGAGATAGTCTATTGTCCTTCAGATCGGACTCATCCATTTTTCTATTAAGTTTTTAGCCTTTAGATGGTGTCAAGATTTGTGCCAAATTATAGATATTTGGTGAGGATGAATGCGCTATAGAGAGGGATTCTGCGTTAAAATTTTTCGTCTATTCACCTCTGTTACTAATCCTTCTCTGAAAATCGCACGCCTCTCAGCTTGATATCCACGCGATCTCTCTCTCTCAAACCCTTACACAAAACACAATCTCTCAAACTCCCATTTCTCTTTTTCTCAATTTTCGTACAAAATTCATGAAATTTTCATCTCTCAAGTTATTTCCGAAAAGAAATTCATAGCACCTAAGGCCTTAAGGTAATCTCTTCATCTCTCAAATTTGATTGATTTCTTGAAATTTTTCTAAAACCCTAGATTGGCCTGTGTAACAAGAAAGATGCATGATAACAAGGCAAATAGGTTATTTCTTTTGGGTACAGCCTGATAACACGTCACATGTTGCATGGCAAATAAGTAATGTGTCACATCCCGCGCTGATACACGGGACATAACATTGCCATTATTATTGGTTAATATAAAGCGTTATTTTATAGATATTTTCTAAAATTAGGCAATTTTGTTGTTAAATTTTGTAGGAATCCAATTAAGATGGGTACAAAATGAAGTTAACGAAGGTGTTGCAACAATGATTGTGGATGAGAATACTAGCCAAGAGGAATTTTCAGATGGCATCGACTCACATGAGGGTCTAGACCTTGTTCTTTTTGTCGGAAAAGAATTCGACACAACTGATGATGCTTTTGAGTTCTACAATGATTATGCTTTATGATTGGAGTATAGAAATCTTCCAAGTTAGGAGTTGTCTCATCCATGTTGTGCATATGCTCAAAGGAAGGCATGTCTAAAAGGGATAAAGAAGTCTAACTAGCAAGAGAAGACAGGTGTTGTGAAAGTACACCCCAAAAGGATAAACCAATAACTAGAACCGATTGCAAGGCAGTCTTAGAATCAAATTTGGAGACGGAGTTTAGAAATTTAGTGTTTTTCATGATGACCATAACCATCCACTTGTCACTTCTCCATCTAAGATTCGATCCCTACGTTCCCATAAAAAAATGGATCCCGAAGTTAGAGACACCATAAAAGTCATGCATGCACAAAATATTGAGACCGTAAAAATACATGAATACTTAAAGGTTAGAAACGGGGTTAAGCAATCTCTTAAGTTCAAAAAGAAGGATGTGAGTAATGTGATAGCTTCTGAAAATCAGGGATTTGTTGGTGTAGATGTGGAGTCAACTTTGACGTATTTTCAAAAGAAGAAGGAAGAAGATGTAGAATTTTTTTTATGATGTAGAGGTGGATGAGAGTGGGCGCTTGAAGAATATATTTTGAATTGATGCTAGAGCAAGACAAGCATTTCAAGAATTTGGAGATGTCATGACATTCGACACAACCTATCAAACAAATAAGTATAGTGCAAATTTATTTTTTTAAATTAAATGTCAATAAAATTTATTTCAAAATATTGAAAATTCAAAATAGGATGTAATATGTGTGGCACTCTGTTGCTATGCGTGCTATGAAAAAGCACTATGTTGCTATGCGTGTAAAATAAGTATACGTGTGCACTCTTTAGTCAATATTTGCTAATAAAATAATTTTTTGTTTCTTTAATATGTTAACTTTAGGTTCTGCATGCCTCTTGCACCATTCGTTGGCTTGAATCACCATCGGATGTGTATTATCTTTGGACTTGCAATGTTAAGGTCGGAGGAGGTATCGAGTTTTGTTTGCTTGTTCCAAACGTGCGTGAAAGCGCTATGGTAAGGAACCAAGAGCGATCATCACCGATCAATGCCCCTCAATAAGAATTGCCATCATGTTAACATGTTTCATCTTCCAAGCCGATGCATAATGAAACGGTGGTGCAAAGAGGCTAATGCGCGTGTTAAAAAAAAAAGATCAAATATTGAGATGAGCATGGAGATTGGGAGTACTCAAGTGCAAGAATCGGTTAGGTTTGCTACACTCAAGAGCAAAACAGCTAGTCACAGCGATGATGCGCGATGATTTTTTTTAGCAAAGACACTTATCATTTCTGTAAAAAAATTGGGTTTTGGACTAATGCACAAGGCTTGATAACATTTGACCTTTTCTAGGCCCGACTTGGGCTTTTGAGCCACTTCAGAATCTAATAGATCCTCCGTCTGCCGGAGGTAGGGCTGTAAAACGGTCGAAACTAGGATGTTTCATTATCCGTTTCGTTTCGTTGACAAAATAATTTTTTATTTCGTTAATCATTTCGTCCGGACAAATTGATCGAAATTAACGAAATTTTCGTGATTTATACATGGACGAAATCATTTCATTGTTTCCTTAAGGCTCTGATCGGAATGAGAAATTAGTAGTTCCAACGTCAATTGGAATTAACGGGAAATAGATTTTTTTGATCGGAATGATTATTGGGCCGAGAGTTCACTTCAATCTGCGCGATTTGAAAGGAAAAATTAGCGCTGACCAAATCGTGTCAAAAAATAAGAAATTTCACGCGATTTGGCCGGGTGAAAAGTGGCGAAATTTTTTTGACCTTTTCTATCCCTCCCGCCTCTCTCTCGATAAAAAAACCAAGTAACCAACCCCGCTGTGGCGCTATGTGCCTGTCTCTGCACAGTCATCAATTTTGGACCAAGCAGAGCACGTGGCGATTGGCGAACCCTCTCCTCTTTAATCTTTATATTCTTATCTCAATTTATTTTTACTTTTGTCTCTTTCTAATTTTAAAAATGATGAGAAGCACATTTTTTTTTTTCGAGAGAGAAGCATATGAATTGGCATACAATTGAGAAATACATGTTCGGTCCATCATTTGTCTTTTCTAACATCTAGCAAAGCCTCTTTTATTAGGTCACACGATCTGACGATCAGCTCCATTAAATTTTTTTTGCTTGTTTGTATCCGTCTAATATGATTCTAATTCCATTCCTTATTTCATAGAATTTCTTACCATCAAGAGTAAAGATCATGATCCAATTTATCGATTCTATTAGAAACGTAAGATAAATCTAAACACCCTATAAAAGAGATGAAACAAATGACGTATATACAGGGGCGGATCCAGGATTTAGAGATGGAGTAGGCCAAGGTTTGAAGGACTGACTTTAGTTGGTTTGTGATAGTCCATTCATTTTTTTCCGAGAATACCAGCAATCAATATAGCAACCATTCCAGCCTTTCCAGGGCAAATACCGCTAGAAAAAAAAAACTACGGAAAAATATTAAGTTATTTACTAATTATCATCCCATAATTTATTATAAAAAATTATAAGAAGTACACAACACAAATCTTGATTAGCATGCCTTCCTTATATCAAAATCCAAAAACTTCATGTCTCCATCCTAATATCACAATTAACAGTAACAGTAGAAAAAATATATATGAAGAATTAAATAAACAATAAAAATACTTACAAATTAGTAAATGACATTATGACAATCACTAATTATAAGCATAATTTAAAGCAAAAGTTACATCATATATTCAGATATGTATTTGTACCAAAAATTACATCATATATATATATATATATGTATTAAAACAAAAAGTATTGGAGAACGAGAGAAGACGAGAAGCACAGCCGCAGTGTCGCCGACCGCTGCCCGCTCCGGCTGGTCGTCGGAGAAGATGAATAGGCACCGCCTCGTCGTCGCCGGTCGCTGGTCGTCGCCTCGCACAGCTGTTCACAAACACAACGACTACTCGCTACTAGCGCTAGGTTACTTAGCAGTTAGAAGAGTTGTATCAGAGAAGAGAGATGAATCTCACGATATGGATTCACAAAAGAAAGAGATGAGTTAAAGACTAACGGGCTGAAGTGAGCTGTGGTCATAGAGTAGGCCCAATTCCTAAATGTCATTAATTTACACTTAATTTTTTATGTTTGTAATTAAATTTTTTAATTCACAACATAGGCCAGGCCTATGTTGGCCCCCCACTGCCTCCGCCCCTGCGTATATATGCCAGGTATAAATAATAGAGTGATGATTATAAAAAGAGTGAGGGTAAAATGGTCAAATATAAGGAGATGTATTCATTTCTTTTCTATTTTCGAATGGCATCCAATCACAAAATTCATTTCTCTTTAATTTTTTTTTTCTATTTATTCTGATCACTAGATTTCATTGCAAAATCATCTCTATTGAACTCTATTCTATTAAATTGAATTGAACTCTCCCGAAAAATCATTTCGATCAGGCCCTAACAGTTTCGTCCAACCAAACGAAATCGTTTTATTGTTTCATTAACTGTTTCATCTGGACGAAACGAAACAAAAAACAGTTAAAACGACTTCCATTTGCAGGCCTAGCCAGAGGCCTAAAAACAAAAGGAAAAAATATCAAAACAAAGATGACACAATCTTCTTCTGAAAAAAGTGAGAACAAACTTTGCTTTCAAAGTAATAATAAAAAGCATTCTCAGAATATATGCTAACTTGTCATTTCATCTATTCCTTTCTTAATCACTAGGCTTCATCTGCTAGTGATTCAACTTGCGTATACAAAGTCTATTTGATTTCATTTCATTTGTGATTTGTACTCGCAACATAAAGAGAAGCCAAAACATCACTCTCGTCCTTTAACATTTTTAAATCACTAGCAGCCCCAGAGGTAATATCATTTAGTTCAGTTTATTATTTTTTTGACACTATTTTGTTTGATTATATTAATTGCGCTCATTCATTTATGTTCTGTCCAAGTTTAACAATGCAATTAGAGGCCTAATTCCTACATGCTTTTTTAATTGTGCTTTAATTATGAGTGATAACATGTATAAATTCTTTTCTAACCCTGATAGGCAACTGAAAGGTCACTGCTATATATAAATTAAGCACTAATTAAACTTGTCATCCCGATCATAAAATTGCCTAAGAAAACTTTTTTAAATTCCATGGATTTAAGACATCTTATGTACTAATCAGTTTAAAAAACAATGCATTACACTAACACTGGAGCTTTATATGATGACTGTTTCGATCCATTAGATTTTCCATTTCACAATAGCATGTAGAAAAGTAATATAATTTTCTTTTTTGTTTCTTTTTAGCTACTTAACGTACCCTTGAGATCTCAGAATTTACTTGGTAGAGGAAGGTAACTGTGATTGCACGGCACAAGCCCCGCTAGTTTACACATTTCAACTGGTTTTCAAGGTACCCTTTCTACCAATAATAGTTTTAATTTATTTAGGTTAATTATATTGTAGGTTGAAGTCTCTTATTTATAGGGAAAGTGAAAAAATAAATAGAATAGGATACGGATTAATTAGTGCACACTTCTTTTACAAAATATGCGGTCTATCTTATAATTTAGGTATTGACCATTATTTTCTTTGGCGAGGCACCGACGTACAGATAGATTACTAAGTTATTTCTTAATGATTTTGCGCTTATTAATTAACTATAGTTTCTAATTAGTATGAAAAACATGACGAAGTAGAGCTTATAATTGGGCATACTTTACTAGTTTATTTGGTAATTTGACAGCTGACAAGACTACCATCATTATTAAATAGTTTATCTGGTAATTTTTTTTTTTTTGAAACAAGTAGGCTCAAAATGGCCTACCACTTCAATTTCAAAGAAGCAAAGTTGTTACAGCGATTACAATCTACAACAAACACAAACACCTAAAGCTGCACTAATACCCAAATTATTGGTGTCAGTGTCTACACCGCTAACTCAACTCTAGAAACTGACAAAAGCAACTCGCACTGGTACCAAATCCGGTACCAGTGCACCAATGCTAACTAACTCCTCCTACATTTAATAGAAAATGAATGGCTAACCACATATCAAGCTGATAATCAAGACCCCAAATTATCATCCATCTCCCAGCAATATTACACATCAAACTGATACAATCAACAACTACAAAAAACTCGTTTTTTACAAACCCCCCTAAAAGTGTTGTATTTGCCATTACACATTAAGAGCTGCTAATCCCCCTATTATAGCTTCTGCCATCTCCTCTCAAATCAGCTCCTGCATAAACTCCATGGAATCACCCTCCTCTTGACTCCTTTCTAGCTGATATGGCAGATTGACAATCTCAGGAGTAATTATCTTACTGCATTCTTGAGTTTAACTGTCCATAAACTGCTCCAATAAGATATGAGTTCTAATATTTAATTGCAAACCAACATTTCTCACAGAAGGACAAGCTGTACCACCAAAAATACACTTATTCCTACATTTCCAAATAATCCATAGAATTACACCACACCAAATGATCTGAAACGCTTTTTTATACTGTCTATTGATTGTACTTTTTATAATACCTAGATCTTCTAGCTTGGAGGGTATATGAATTTCAAATTGACTAAGAAACTTTTGCTGGATGTATAGTACTCGAGACCTGTACATAATTGCTTGTATTTTTTTTGTTTTATTTCAATGAAATCTGTAGGAGTGGTTTTCGCCACCCTACCTTCAAAAAAAAAAAAAAAAGACTAAGAAACCAACTCCAAATTAATCTGTCAGTGTTACAACTAAAAAACAAATGGTCTATATGTTCTATTTCCTCACAGAAGCAAAACTTAATATCTCCCTGCAAACCTCTGGCTGCCATATTATCCCTAGTTAACAATTTCCTCTTACTTACAATCCATAAAAACATTTTAATTTTTAAAGGAATTTTCATCTTCCAGATGAACATACTGGAACAATCTATGACTCCCCCCCTCCATTAACCAATTATATGACTTCCTAATTCGTGAGATTTGACCAATTACATTTTAGTTTTATTTTAGATAATCTATTTTTGAAAACCAAACTTCAATTCAATTGCTAAGGAAATTCTTTATGGTTTGGAGATGCAAATTTGGAATCCAAGGATCTTTTGTGAATATTTAATATCATGAAAAGCTTGGCTCCACATTTATATCTGAAAAAAAAAACTTTTGAATGATTCCAAATAAGCAAAACATATTTCAATGCAGGAGTAATTTTTCTTACTATGTAAGTAACTATAATTATTTTTCAAAAGACATCCAATTAGTTAAGAAATATAGAATATGTGACTGTCCAATTTCTATTATAAAATTAGAGAAACATTAATTTTGTACAATACATTTTAGTTAGAATTAATAAAACATTTAGTAAATCTAAATATATTTTTGTCTGCAAAGATGGTAGTTATTCCAAGGGGCATTTATTTATCGCCTGTTTTGAACGTTGATGAGAACCATAAAATTCTAAAACATCATCTCTCTCATGAAGAATATTAATTAGATTTTAAGGACTATATATTATACCATTATCTAAAATCAATCGGTGGGGCTCAATTGTCACAACTTCAAGTTTTCAAGGGGTGAAAGGAAAAAATGGAAAGCTAATCTGAGTCTCCATATGCACTATTCTTAGTTTATGACCTGCGCATTTTACATAATGTGTAATTCTTACATTCATCAAGTTTTCATATTATAAATTTTACATGTTGAAAGAATATATCATTAAAATAAAAACTTAAAAAGTATATACTTTATAATGACTTTTCAAATATAGACTACCTAGAATTAGGCTTGCAGAACTTGATTTATTAAATTCTTAGGCAAACATTTTTAAACCAGTCGATAACGAGCGTTAGAGTATAATAATCAGAATAAATTAGTGAGTTGATCAATTAATAAGACCTTAGGTTTGTCAAGAAATATAATGTATACTTTACCGTGCTTTAGTTAATTTTTATATATATAGAGATAGATTGGCTAAAGTATACTCCACCATACAGATCGTCCGTATGTTGGAGTCGTTTTTCAAAATATAAATTGCATGCAGTCGATCTAAATTGTTCAAATTGTTCTCCATATTAAAATCTTCTAGGAAACCAAAATTTATATTTTTTTCAAATTATTTTTCTATATATTATGAAATTTTAAAAAAACACTATAAATGAGAATTTCTGTCCCTTCAATTTGAAAATAGCATAATATATAGCAAAAAAATCGAAAAAATGTTAAATTTGGTCTTGAAGGATATTTTTATAAGGAGAACAATTTGAACGGTTTGGATCGATTATTTGAATTTTAGATTTTGAAAACCGAATCCAGCATACGGATTTGATATTACTATATATTTTAGCCAATCTCTCTCTCTCTATATATATATATGTATATATATTACTATGTTGAGTCGTGACTTACCAAGAGTATGTGAGTTTCATTCAAAACTCCTAGATCTGATTTAAAATTACTGATCCAAACAATCTAATACGATCTCCCTATTGAAATCTCCATGCAAACCAAATTTTATATTTTTTCGAATTTTTAAATATTTTTTTTGAAATTTTAGAAAATCGTTAATCTAATTAGTTCTAAACGGTTTAAAAATAACAGTTTTAAAAATCTGAAAAAATACTTAAAAAATTTAAAAAATATTTACAATTTTGACTGCATAGAGATTTCAATAGGGAGATCATATTAGACGATTTAGATCGGTCATTTTAAACCAGATCTAATAATTTTTTAGCGCGAGTCACCAAAACAAAACACTCTCTCTCTATATATATATGACATTTAACCTAAGTTACTCGGATACTTCATATTAACCTAAGTTACTCGGATACTTCATTTGACCACCGTATCCCGTGTCGGACGCGTATCCGACACGGATACGTGTGCGATTCGAGTGCGATACGCACTGGATGAACCAGGTGGCGCACTGAATTATTTTAATTGATTTTGACTGGAAAATACGGTCACGATACGGCACAGACGCGCGAATCGGATTTTCAAGTTTCAGCCCACGTGACGCATTCATGCACCCAATCTTGCACGCCAACAAGGACATTAAAATATTTTTCATCTGTCTGTAGCGCATTCTATATATATCTACGTTAATCACTTATGTGGAACTGGTGGAAAGATAGATGCAAGAGGGTCTATGAAGGTAAAAAAGTAAACCCTCAGCAAACTCTGGCAGCTGCCAGCTATTGGACTTTCACTCTAGAGAAAGCAAGCTTATTGCATACCAAATACCTTTCTCACAATTGCCATCATGAACAACACTATCAAGAGCACGTTCACTCAAGTTTTACATGCTGGATTGATGCCTCCTGGACTCATTCTGGTATTGGAGGTACTGGTGCAGCTTACATCCTTCTGGATAAGGAGGGGCAATTGGTTCATTACCAGCTCAACCTTATGGAGGCAACATCACCTTTCCATGCTGAACTGCTTTCTCTCAAAGAGGCCTTCGTAAGTGTACTACAGATGGGTATCTCTCAATGTGTTTTCTTCACTGACTGTTTACTTCTCCAAAGCATAATTTCTGGCACCACTGAACTTGAAGCGGCAGATTGGATGGCTTTTAATGACACAATGGGTTTTATGGCCGATTGGGTTAAACAACCACAGTTTTACTGTATACATGTTGGCAGGGAAAAAAATCAGCTAGCGGATAATCTTTCTAAATATGCTAGGACAAAGGGAATATGTTACAGGGGGTTTACTTTTCCCTTTTTTCAATACCCGTGCGATGTAATTTGTAATGACTCAATGCTTTAATGGAATGGCTGCCTACTGGCATTTTCTCAAAAAAAAATGTGGGACTAACACCCACTTTCAAAATCAGACAAACTCACTGGGCCTAGGGCCTTTAATGGATCGATGCTATACAGATACGTGAATTGTGAGTTATAAAGAAGCAAGCAACAATTAAAGCATTATAATACAACAAATTTGTTTAATTTGATAATTGCCCTTTAAATTGTAATGATTTTTTAATTTAGATAATTGGTTAAAGCATTATAAATTAAAAAGTAAATTGTTGAACGAGCTATTTGCTCAATTTCCAACTATTGAAAAATTAGTGCTACAGTTCAATCTATCAAAAAAAATTTCATATACACCAAATTACAAAAAATTACAAAATATATAAATTATTTTTTTTAATTACAAAATATATAAATATATATTTTTTATTATTTTAATTATTTTATATATACAGACGTATCCGAGTTTTTTGAAAAATATCGTATCCCCGCACCCGCATCGTATCCGACACGATACCCGCACCCGCACCCAGGTAACATAGCATTTAACACTCGACCTCCATCCAATTGAGTAGGTACCGAAAACAATACATTATTTGGTAGGATGTCTGTGAAAGGAGTCTTTGATTCTGCATTTGAAAGAGAAAATTAAAAAAAAATATGGCTTGTGGGATTTGGTGATGGATCAGGCATGTTAGGTTCTTTGCAGCGTAGCACTGAAAAGGAGCTTAATGAGAGGTTTTTATTCGTCCACACAATACGTATCTCAATACCTTCTCTGATCGATTCCAGTGGAGGATCATTTGCCACTATCAAACAAATCAAGGAAAATGCAGTGTTGACAGTAGCTAATGCACTTAATCTAATAAATGAACGCAATTCATAAGTTTGGTCATTGAAAAATAAAGTATATGACGAAGTATATTATAATGGGCTAGATACTTCTATTTCATCATATACTATGATCAAAAAATTGAAAAAACAGATTTGTGAGAAGTTGTTGGGGAAGAGATGTCTAATAATCGTGGAAGACCTGCTCCAATCTCTAAATGACCCAATAAACAAGTGGTTGTTGGAAGGTTGGCTCCCTATACCTGTAGTTTGGGACGACTCAAGTAGTTGGTGGTTGATCTCCACACCCTCCCGTAAAGTTTGTGAGCAGAGTAAGGGTGAATTAGATATTGTCGTGGATATGGATTATTATGACGTCAAAGTCGGTACCGAAAGGGCGTTATTGAACTCCGAATATTGCTTGCGCGTACTTGAAGTGTTGCAGCATTTAGTTCAGTCCATGTCTTCTAAACTAGCTTGCAGGGATGCGACGGAGGGTATCTTCTGGAGTTGCCTTCTTTACACACTCCTTCTCAATGGTGACGATATCAGCACACAAAAACATAACCAAAATGAAAGCCTTGTGGAAAAGTACTGTACTGGAGCAAAAGAGTTGATTCGGTTTTGGATCTCTGAGGGCCTTTTTACTAGAACAATAGAACTCAATATGGACTGTAAGAAATTTATTATTCAGTTAGAAGAGGAGGAACAGGAAAATAGGATCACCAGTACCGATGATTTGTTTGAATTGGCAAACACAATATTCGAAGCTCTCTATTCAAGTTCCTTGCTTCAATCACGTCATCCTTGTGCATCTCGTTCTTTACCATCACCTAATACCTGTATTTTCCCCTTCTCTGGAATGTTGCTGCTCCTTTATAAAAAAATTTATGGTATATCATTCAATAGAGTGGGGTTCTTAACAGAAAACGATCTCTCTGATCCATCTAAACTAGCTAGTAGAAATTGGATATCTTTTGCAACTGATTATTACAAATGGATAGATGTAGTTGGAAATACAAATTATAAAACCACCACGCTAACATTGAGGGATAGGAAAGAGCTATCTCAACCAATCATCGAGGCTCTCATTTCCCACATGCCATGCCTTCGTGTCCTTGATCTGTCTTACACCTCTATCAAATCCCTACCTCTCTCGCTAGCATCTCTTGCCAACCTTCGACTTCTTTCTTTGAAACACTGCCAAAATATGACTTCTCTTGCACCTGATTTGTCCACTTCATATCCCATCAGTACTCTAGAAAGGCTAGAGGTCCTAGATTTGCATGGAGTTCCTCTTACTGAGATACCCGAAGATCTAGGCCACAAAAAATCAAAGATTTATTATCTTGATCTTTCATGTCCGACAATCACGTCCCTACCTTTCAATATATTTTTAGATATGGGGAGCCTTAGAGAACTTACAATTCTCGGTTGCAAATACCTCACGAGCCTACCTCTCTCTGTCGTTTCGTTGGCAAACCTTAAAACCCTCTCTGTTTCTGAGACAAAACTCACACATCTTCCCCCCCGATACATTTAAGCAAATGCTATGCCTACGTGTTCTCAAGCTAATCAATAATAATTTACTAGAAGAACTACCAAAATCACTTTGTGAAGCTCAAAACCTTGAAGAGATTGAATTGGACGGTTGTAGGAGCCTAATTGCAATTGATTCGTTCCCAATAAAGAAGTTGAAAGTTGTAAAACTCATTGGTAATGATAATATGGTTCAATTGCCAGAATCAATGTCACGATCACACAATCTTCAAGAATTGACTGTAAGCGATTGCCAATCCTTAACTGAGATAAAGATAATGGGACATGCGACTCTTAAATCATTCTCTCTCTCAAATTCACCTATTAGTTTTTTATCTTTACGCGGTTGTCGAGAATTAGATAATGTGGTTCTTCATGATCTTCATAAATTGGAGGAGCTCGATCTTTCAGGAACAACCATTAAAGAGCTTCCTCCTGGTATCTCTGGTTCCATAAGGCTTAGAAAGCTAGATTTACAAGCAGCTCCACAGTTGAAAAGAATTCCTTGGGACCAACTAGATCATGTTCCTGAGGAGTTTAGCTTAGACCAGTGTGAACACATTACTACAACAATTGGTGACTCTGATGCTTACATCAAGATCAACCCTAAAGCAGGAGTCTGTATATCTGTAAGAGATTCATGTCTATTCTATAAATTGGATGAAAAAAATTGTAGACGTCTAGTAGCTGGAGGATCGCTTCAGTCATTTTACATTTTGGTTTCTTCATGTGAAAAGAGAAAAGAAAAGATGAGAAGGTCGAGTGGATCTATCCAACCACAAACTAGTGCCACATGCATTTATAAGGATGTTGATTATTTTAAGAACTTAATTATTATGCCTTCCCCAGCACAACACCCCAGACGTGGTCATGTTGAGATATCCTCTACTGAGCAGGAACCAAAATATCTCATGGGGATTTTGGAGATAACAGAGTCATTATCAGTGAAGGATGATGATTTTTTGATGTCATTATCCCATCTACATAAAAATTTTCCGAGGTTAAAAGATGTTGTAGTTGAGAGATGCCAACAAATGTTACATTTATTCAAAAGTTGGTGGGAAGGTGTGGCTAGTGAGTTGCTTAACATGCGAGTTGGATACCTTCCACAGCTTACTACTTTATCCATAGTATATGGCCCAGATGGGAAAAATAATTTTGTTGCACTAAAGCATTTGCATGTGTATAATTGCAAGAAGCTGAAGAGCATCTTTCCAGACCGAATGCTATTACCCAACCTAGAAACATTAACGATCAAATATTGTGACATGCTTCAAACAGTGTTCTACAAATCAGAGGAAAAACATGTTGATACAGAAAATCGATTGCAAAACCTTCACAAAATAAGGTTTGAGGAGCTACCGCAAATTCGACACATCTATGAGGAACAGATATTGGTTGGTCCGCTTCAAGCTCCTCAATGGAAGAGCCTCTATTTTCGAGGGTGTTGGAGCCTGCAACAACTCCCTTTGTTAGAAGGACCACGAGATCAGCAAGTTCGTGTTGATGGAGAAGTTAGCCAATGCAAGAAGATTAAAATGCACATGACAGCACAGGATGTTTCCCATTACGAATTCAAATCCCCTCCCTCTGTTGCCTCCTTAAAAAACTATGTCAATAACAGGATCTTCCTCAAATGAGGTAAATTGCTCTTTGTCTTTGCTTCCAGTTTTGATTATAACTTTTTAGCTAACATAATGCATTTAAGTTTTTCTAATTATACATGATTGTCAAGCTTAGATGGCTTAATTATGTTTCATTCTTCGTAATTATTTTCACATTCTTATTATTCCAATTTTTTTTTTCTAATTGTGCAGTTGTTTCTGTTTTTATGATGCATTAATTTGGTCTCGCATCTGACACCTCATATGTCTAATAGCTTGCTACTTATTATTTCAGCTACTAGTTTGGCAGGTACATTTTTTCTAGCTGATTATTATTGAATCAAAAACTTCAATTGCAATATAGTCTTAAAGAGATTGGTTTATTTTAGCTATAGAATTAAGAATTATTTCTGCCTTAAATTTTATATTCTTTTATTCATGCTCATTGCGTAATATATGTATACTTCCGTCTAGAATTGTGCTAGTTCTAGAGGCATGATAATGTTCAAGAATATGCTGTGGATTGGATTGATAATGGGGACCTTGCTGAAAAGCATTCCAACATGAAAATTGAGGTAAGTTCACATGCCAAGTATCATTTCAACTTTAGTATACAACTATACATGTACATAAATAGAACATTTAACAATTTTTAGTCTAATGTTTTGCATACTTTTCTGGTACTTCACATTTTTACTAGGAGGCTATTATTATATGAAAAGTTGACGAGTATGTGTGTATGCCAGTGAAGGGACCTAATAGAAAACAACAGTGTGATTGAAGAAAGTGAATAACTCCTACAATTTGTTTGCCTTTTGGCTTTTTAAAACTTTATTTCTTTTATTATGGTGATTTGCCCATTTTAATTTGCAATTCTCTTAGTTGAATCATGCATGTAATATTTTGTTGTTGATTTTGTAATAAGCAAGTATAATGGTCATTCTTCAGTTGCTCAAGAAACAAACATTTGTTACTCTATCATTTATTTAAAGATAAACATTATTTCTGTTCTTTGAGTAGATGTAGGAACTGAATGTAAAATAACAAAAATTAAAATTTATTCGCTTGTGTTTTTAGATCAGGATGGATACAACTATTTATAAGCATAAAAGCCAGTGATAACTTTTACTCTTTAAGTCTTAACTGCATGATAGTAATATAAATATATAGGGTGTGTTTGGATGAGCCGGGAATAGGGAATAGGAATAAGAAATTTCGATTTGCGTGCTTATCCTTATTCCTTATTCTTATACCATAGTTTTGTTAGTATAGGAATAAGGTCCCTTATTCCTTATTCTTGTGTTGTTTGGATTGCACAAGAATAAGAATAAGCACGCAAATCGAAATTCCTTATTCTTATTCCCTATTCCCGGCCTTTCCAAACACACCCATAATGTATTAACTAGTTAGGAAAAGACTAGGCATAAGCACCGAGTATAATTGGGGCTTCCGTTTCAGTCTATGTTACCCCGGTACTTCAAATATGCAGAAGTACCGGTACCGGGTACGAACCGGGTGCCTCTGGTACGGCACCGGTACGAACCGGGTACGCCACGTGGCATACCGAAATATTTTAATATATTTTATTATGCCCGGTACGATCCTGGGTACGTCTGACCAGCTATGGTACGTCTGGGTACGTTTGCATTTTGTCCGCGATTATTGAGGGGACTGAATTCAACAGGTGCACAGGCGCACATCTCAAGAAGCGTGCGTTGGTCCCACCTTTAATTAAGCAAGCTAAGAGACATCCTCAACTTTACACAACCAATGAAAATGAATTCTAATTCTAATGTCCAATCAGATTTTTCCATTACATCGCCTCGCACTTTTCATCACAGCCTATATATGGCCTATGGGCCTATTATAACTACGACTGTAGGTAGCATTTGGTATGATAGTACTCTCTGGGAAATTGAAGCGTGCATTGGTCCAATGAAGTATTTCAAATATGCAGAAGTATCAATAAAATATTTAAATAATACATATATATCGTGATTGGTCCAATGAAGCCTTTATATTAGTATTTATGTCATTTATTTGTATGAACTTCAAGTCTTAACAAAATAAAATTATGTTGTACACATTATATTTTATAATATAATATAATTATATATCAATAAAATATTTAAATAATACATATATATCGTCGTACCCGTACAAGAGATTTTTGAAAATTTTCGTACCGCCGTACCCGAATCGTACCAGGTATGGTACTCGTACCCGTCCCCGTGCAACATAGGTTTCAGTTAAAAGCCTCTTCCTTTTTGCATTACTTGTGCTAGAAAAAGTATTCCTTACATATGTATATACCAAAAAAAATGAAAAAAAAAAATCAATCTAAGTATGCCTGAAGGGAACACTAGTCATTTGTGGCAAAAATAAAACAGCTCGTTTTCTTGTAGTGTATTAGAAACAAGAGAATAAAAAGAAAAGGATTTATAGGTCAGTTGTCAAACCCAATTTATCTGTATAATGCGTCTATTCTTGGGAAGAAAAAGAACAAGTATTTATTAAATGGTGCGATTTTTTTAATTTGATTATTATTTAAATAATATACAAACACAGCTTTGTGTTGTGTAATACGAATTTCTAAATATCTGTACAAATAATGTCAATAAGAGAGCAAAAATATCCTTTTTACTTCTCTAAAAAAATTCAACTGTCATTTATTGGAAGCAATAAGAAAGAGCATTATCATTCTTTTTTTGAAACAAAAAGTGAGTTAAAAACAAGATCCAAGCAAAGAGAAAGTCTTTACTTAGACACAAACTCTGAAACAGAACAAAGCATAATGAATGATATTTAATATCCTTGTCACAATTTTTTTGTAAAAAAATTCCGGCAACATATCATACTCATCCAATCAAATAAAAACTTTGACATTCCTAAGTAAATATTTGTAATTTCTAAAATAATATAAATTACATAAATATTATTGTCAAACTGTGATCATTACTATTTGTAACCATACCGCAATGATGCGATTAACATAAATATAATGTTGCAGGAAATCTGTTGGAGAGCTCTATATCTCTCTCTTGCTTTATTAGTTTTTTTTTAATCAATGAAAGAGAGGTGTCCTAGTCAGCTACTTCTATCGTCTAAATAGTCTCATTCCAATTCTATTTAGGCCTTTAATTGTTGAATGTAATCCAAAAATAGAGAATACTCGTAAAGAGTATTAGTTTATAGAATAGTATTTCAGAAAAGTCTAAATAAGTCGGTAATTTGACACAAAATAGTTGTGGCTTTTAAGGATGAAAGAAATAGGAAATAAATGTCCATGTATGGACGTATATAGCTTAGAATAGATCAGTTATCTTTAGAGTTGTAATAGGTATAGGTAGCAGGTCAATTTGTATCAAATATGCAAGAAAGAAATAAAAAAATATTGTGCATTTGTGTTCATCTTCTCCTCTGTGTTGTCGATAAATTTTAGCTTTTTGCTAGTAAACAACCAACAATTGTGGTATCAGAGAGCTAGATTTTTATTAGATCTGATGGCTGAAGCGAGCAACAACACAATCAACATGTCGGTGCCTCAATTCAAAGGAGAAAGTTATGAATTCTGGAGTATCAAGATGATGATTATGTTCAAGTTAGATGGTGTACGGGAATGGATAGAGAAAGGTGCTGGGACAACGGCCGAAGAATTGAAGAAAGGTGCAAAGGCGTTGTTCCTCATTCAACAAGCTATTCATGATTCAGTATTTACAACGATAGCTGCAGCAAAATCAGCAAAGAAGGCATGGACTATTTTGAAAACGGCATTTCAAGGGAGTTCCAAAGTGCTCACTATCAAGTTGCAGGGCTTGAGATGTGAGTTCGAGACATTGAATATGAACCAGGTGAGTCAGTTCAATTGTTTTTAACACAAGTAACATCAATAGTCAACCAGATTCGAAGTTATGGAGATAATATATACGAGCAAATGGTGGTTATGAAGGTTTTGCAGAGCCTTACAATAAAATTTGACCATTTGGTCGTAGCGATTGAAAAATCCAAAGATTTGTCTACCTACACATTCGATGAATTGATGGGTTTATTGCAGACCCATGAAGTTCGCCTCAACAGACTTGAAGAAAGAGGTGACAACAAGGCTTTCTACACAAAAGGAGAATCCTCGAGAGGTCCACAATAGGGTAGAGGATGTGGCAGAGGAGGTGGAAGAGTGATGAAGGAATTAAATCCTAGTACCAAATAAATTTTGTATACCTAGACCTAACCTCACTAATCGTTTGTAGTTTAGTTCTAGGGTCGAATCTAAAGGACGGATTAACGAATACCGGACTTGTTCTTTTTTCTGAATCTAGACAATTAAAAAGGAGTGGATTTAATTGTAAAACGAACTAATTAAATAAACATGCACTAAGATAAATATTTTTGGGTGTTTTTGTGAATTAAAATAATTAAGAAATCTAAATGATTGTTTTGGTTTTTCAAATAGTATAAAAACGTCTAAGGGATCAGGTTTCGTTTTAGTTTGGACTTCTAAAACTCAAAGTTCAACACTTTCATGCAAAAACCCAAGTTTTATAGGCAACAACATTTCAACTCGGTCCGAGTTGTGTCCATCTCGGTCCGAGTTGAGAACTGAGGTGGCTCGATTTGACTTGGTTTGGTCTGTTATGAATCATGCAAGGATTGGTTGGCTAAACCTAGACTTACTAACCCTCAACGTTCGCTTTTTGGGCCAGGGAATGGTTTAATAACAACCGCTTCTAATCAAACTAATTAACCCACAACTTTTGGTATAGGAAAGACAATTAGCTTGAATTTGTTTAATGGTTTTCGTAAGGATATTTAGAAGTCTTTTGCACTGTCTAAAAATAACACTTTTGGTGTTAATTAATCTCCCCTTTCGGATCTACGATTTATCCCATGTACTTGACTTAAACTAATCTTGTTTATCCTAACTTAGGCTTAACTAAACGTGGCCATTCATTTAGAAGTTAATTAAGAAATCACAAGCAGTTCAAACAAGCAATTAAAGACTACTCATTAAACAAATCACAAGTCATAACAAAATATCACAAGTCAAATATCGCCATCCAAACTTCAACTACTCCCTTACTCCTAAGACTACTCAAACTTAGCCTAACATAGTGCTAGAACAAACAACAACAAGAGTATAAATAACAAGATACAAGCCCGTCAAAAATAGAGAAGAAAACATAGGAAGAATAAACTGAATACTCCCTCTATGCTTCAACACTGTCTTCTAGGGCAGTGGGGTGATGCAAGATGAATTCTGAACCTTCTTCTCGCTGCCGTCGCTTAGAGATTAGGGTTCTTTAGGGTTTCTGTGGCTAACAAAGGTTGGAAAGGAGAAATTGCAATTGTGGAGGCTTAGATCCCTTCTCAGGCAAAGGGAGAGCCTTTTATAATGGTTCCACGCACAAGGAAAGAGATATAGGGCGGCAAGGTAAGAAAAACTACCAAAAAATATCATTTCCATGCATGAAAACTTGCCATATGAGATAAGTCGGTGTTCAACTCGGACCGAGATGAGGTCAACTCGGACCGAGTTGAAAACAGGTGAGTCAAGACATGTGCAACTCGGTCCGAGTTGCTTCCATCTCGGTCCGAGTTGTAGTCTGAAAATCGTCTTCTTGTGCTAGGAATGAGTCGTCTAGCATTCGTCTTGCGCCGGAAACCATCTAGAACTTGTAAATCCATCAAAAACCAAGTAGAACCCTGAAAATAAGAAGAGAGACAACGACAAAGCCAATTCTTGGAAACACATAGCATTTTATCAAATAATTTAATGGTTTGAATGTAATTTAGGTGCTAAGTATGGTCCCAATACCATCAAATAATAACGATATCAAAGAGCCCAAGGTGATTTTGGTGGTAGGAGAAGAGGCAAATCAAGCGACAATCAACAGAATTTTGACAAACAATCGAAGAAAAATGTCGAGTGTTATTACTGCCACAAGTCAGACCATGTGCAAGCCGATTGCTACAAAAAGAAAAAGGAGGGAGGACAAGATGTGGAGTGTTATTACTGTCATAAATTTGATCATGTGCAGGCCAAGTGTTATAAGAAGAAAAGAGAAGGGGTCGTGCGAGTTTTGCTGAAGAAAAGAACAATCAACCACGTTTATTTATGGTCAAAACCAATGAAGAAACAAATGTGAGTCAAATATGGTTTATCGTTTCTAAAAGATCAAGCTATGTGTGCAACCAAAGTGCAAGAGATAGTGCATACTGATTTGTATGATCCAATAGAGGTTGAATCAATGGGAGAAAGCAAGTATTTCATGTTGTTTATCGATGATTACAGTAGGATGACATGGGTATATTTTCTAGGTTACGAGCATGAAACTTTTGGGTTGTTCATGAAGTTTAAAGCCATGGCTGAAATACAAATAGGGGTAAAGTTAAAAGTCTTGAGGTTAGATCGTGATGGTGAGTTTCAATCAAAAGAGTTCAAGCAATTTTGTGGAAAAGGAGTTCTATAGCAGCTATTAACTCCTTACACCCCTAACACTGTGTTTGGTTTTCAATAAGAGAATGGAAAGGAATGGAAAATATAGAAGGGAAGGAAAAGAGATGGAATGGAATGGAAAAAAATTACTTTTCTTTGTTTAGATGATTAATGAATGGAAAGGAATTTTTTCCCCCTGTTTGGATTATCAAATTAAAAGAAAGTACGTAAAATATGACTAATTAATAACAAATTACTATTATGACCTTGACTCCTTCAACATGTTCTTTTAAACTCAAACAATATATATCATAACTGTATAACTTTCGCATGAATCAAAATACCACATTGCTACTCATTTATTTCTAGTATATTTTATGCTGTCCATCTTGACAAAAGTAGTTGAAATTTAGGACTAAGTGTAATATATAAAATAGAAACCAATTCCTTAATTTTAAATTTTGATATCACTGGAAGCCTATATGTGTCTGCATTCAAGCGAGGAAATATCGACAGGCTAGAAGATGGAGAACCATCATTTTTTTAATTTAAAGGGGAATAACTCGTCCACATCATTTTTCTAAAATGCGCAAAAAGAAACTCATTAGAAACTGTCCAAGGTTTTGTACCGATACACATTTGAGTTGTACCGCTGTACCAACCTCAAAGGCTGGTTTAAAGCCCAAGGAATTGACGGAAAAATGCCTTTAACATGTACCCAATTAAACAATCACATGAGAAGAAATGTACTGGCCTAGTGGCCTTAGGTCTTAGTACAAGGTTCAAAGAGAAAATAGACAAAAATGAAACCACAAATTTAAAAAATAAAATAATCAAATAAATCATACTAATTCAAATTGGAGGAGAGCTTGAGATGCTCTGGCATCCAACTCAGAAGCACCACATATTAATCCAACTCAGACACACCTACTGTTACACTGGTAGTATTACTATCTAAAAAGTATCTGCGGCAAGCAAACTAGTAAAACAAATTTTTGCAAGCAAATTCTCAAACTTCAACTTATTACAAATTATAACTAAACTTGTTAAATATAGCAGAAACTGATATCATTTGAGTAACTGAACTTCTTTAAACTGGTTTTGATTTCTCAATTAACAAAAGATATGCTAAATACCACAAATAATTTGCCACCTTCACCCAAATTAGATCTAAATGATCAATAATCCCCATCATCAATAAGAAAACCATATTATATCCTGAAGAAATTACAATTAAAAAAAATACTAGCAGACTTTTTATTAATTCCAGACGAACATCTCAGAAATTTTCAAATGAAAATGCATCAGTAAATAAGTAAAAACAAAGAGAAAAAGACAGTAAAAACAAAGAGAAAAAGACATACGAAGTGAAACCTAGCTAGAAAGCAAAGCAAAACCCAAGTGAAGAGAAGGGAGAAGCTACGGTCCTAATAGGACAAAATCGATTAATGTTCTTATGCGGAGAGAAATCGGGCCAAAAAGAGGAGATCATGCAGGGCATTCTTGTCTGACAGAAAAGTTTCGATTTTCCTTCCGTTTGTTACACCCCAAATCGGGGGATAAGATATTTGTGCATGAAGGAAAAACACGAAGGAAAGTTTTTTTCCATCCGTTAATATCTTTCCTTCCTACAAAGACGCAATCCAAACAAGGTAATTTTATATTTTCCTTCCCTTCGGTGAATTTCCTTCCTTTTCCCGAAAACCAAACAGACTGTAAACAAAACGGTCTAGTTGAGCGCAAAAATTGCACGGTAATTGAATTAGCAAGAAGCATGCTGAAATAAAAAAATATGCCAAATAATTTCTGGGCAGAGGCAGTGGCTACATCTGTTTATATTTTGAACTTGTCACCAACAAAGGTAGTGATGAACAAGACACCGTTTAAAGAATGGTTTGAAAGAAAGCCAAGTGTAGGACATTTGCGTGTATTTGGATGTGTTGCATACACCCTCATTAGCGAACAAAATCGAAAGAAGGTGGATTCAAAATCAGAAAAGTGTGTGTTCATTAGATATTGTGTGCAATCAAAAGGCTATAGGTTGTATAATTCAATAACAAAGAAGATTATTGTTGGAAGAAACATCATGTTTGATGAGAATGCTAGATGAAATTGGTCGATGGAAGAAGGAAACATTCCAATAGCATAAATGGAAGAGGATGATGATGAGGACAGTAGAGAGCTTCAACCTGAACCAAACGTGCCAAAACCACTTCAAGTCTATACAAGTAGAAGCAATCATCATCCACCACAGAAGTCTAAAAGCTTACAAGAATTGTATGATACAACCGAAGTGTTGTATGTGGGAGATCTGGTGAGCTATGAAGAGGCATCAGAGAAGAATGAATGACATCTAGCAAATGGATGAAGAGTTGAACACGATTAAACAGAATCAAACTTGGTAGCTAGTTGAACTACCAAAAGACCGTACTGCCATTGGTGTTAAATGGGTTTATAAGACTAAATTTGGGCTAGATGGTAGAATTTTGAAACAGCAAGATTGGTGGCAAAGAGCTATGCACAGAAAGAAGAAATAGACTATGAAGAGACATTATCTCCGGTGGCCAGATTTGAAACTATTCGATTGTTGATAGCGGTTACAGTCCAATTCAATCAACCTATCTTTCAATTTGATGTTAAATCTGCATTTTTTAATGGTGAGTTGAAAGAAGAGGTTTATGTCAAGCAACTGGAAGGCTTCGAAGTGAAAGAAAAATAGCATTGGGTTTATCATTTGTTCAAGGCGTTACAGGTCTGAAGCAGGCCCCTCGTGCGTGGTACAGCAAGATTGATGCATATTTTTCAGAAATTGAAGTTTGAGAAAGTAAGAATGAACCTAATCTCTATGTCAAACGCAAAGAAAAAGAAAGCTTAATAGCGGTATGTCTTTATGTTGATGATATGATCTATTTTGGTACACACAATGCAATGGTGAAAGAGTTTAAGGAGCAAATGATGCACATGTTTGAGATGACAGATTTATGGAAGATGCACTATTTTTTGGGTCTGGAAGTTGATCAATAGAAAGGAAAGATCTTTCTATCTCAATGCAAGTATGCAAAAGATCTAGTCGAAAAATTTGGACTAAGGGATTGCAATACTATACAAACACCAATGAATGTGAATGAGAAGTTGGTAGCAATCGATGGAATATGAGTAACAGATGCTACACATTTTAGAAGCTTAGTAGGTGTTCGATGTACTTGACACATACAAGACCAGACATTGCACATGCAGTCGGTATGATGGCGAGATACATGCAAAAACCAACTAAACAGCATATGGGAGCAGCAAAGAGGATTCTTCGTTACGTTGCTGGAACATTAAACTATGGTTTATGGTACAAAACAGTTGATGAACCATGTTTAATAGGCTATAGTGATAGTGATTGGGCATGAAGTGTAGATGATTGAAAAAGCACAATAGGTCATGTGTTCTTTTATGGGAATTGTGTGATCAGTTGGAGTTCAAAGAAGCAATCAACTGTTGCATTATCAACTGTTGAAGCTTAGTACAATGCATTAACAACAATAACATGTCACGGAGTTTGGCTAAGGCGTATGTTAGAAGAGCTAACTTGTGAGCAGAATAGTGCAACCATACTTCATTGTGATAACCAATCCACAATTGCAATTGGAAATAATTCGATGCATCACAATAGAACAAAATACATAGATACTCGATTCCATTTCATACAAGACCTGATTGATCACAAAGTGTTTGAATTGCAATATGTAAACACAGATCAACAAGTTGCAGATATGTGCTAACTAAGCCACTCTGTTGAGACAAGTTCACATGGTGCCGTGTCATGATGAATGTGATAGATTTTGGATTAATGGGGGTGTTGAATGTAATCTAAAAATAGAGAATACTGATAAAGAATATTAGTTTATAGAATAGTGTTTCAAAAAAGTCTAAATATGTCGGTAATTTGACACAAAATAGTTGTGTTTTTTTAGGTTGAAAGAAATAGGAAATAAGTGTCCATATATGAACGCATATAATTTTAGATAGATCAGTTAATTTTGGAGCTGTAATAGGTATAAGTAGCATGTCAATTTGTATCTACAAAATTTAATATTTTTCTGAAATTTTTTAGTATTTGTTTGGTATTTTACAAAATTCTTAATCTAATCAATTCTGGACCCTTCAATAACTATAATTTTTAAAAATAAAAATAGTAAATAAAATCAGAAAAATGTAAAATTTGGTCTCCAATGAGATTTCAATATGGAGAACACATTGAACGGTTCAGATTAGCTAATAGAACCTCAAAAGTAGAAATATAACCGCAACTGACGAGTCCATCCGTCAATCGTGGTTGATTTTAGCCTATCTCAAATTTAAATGGTCAATCCAAACCGTTCAAGTTGATCATCATATTAAAATATCTTTTGAAACCAACATTTACATTTTTTTGGAATTTTTTTGCTATTTATTTTGATATTTGTCAAATTGGACTACCTAAAATATAATGTTTTTTTTAATATCAAAATAAATATAAAAAATCGAAAATATTTCAATAATGATTCTTTTTAATAATATTCTCAATTAGCAGTATTTTTGTATTAAGAAAATTTTGGGGGCAAATCAACTCCCAAATTTTACGAATCAAAGCTTTTGTAACTTCCAAACAAACTCTCGTCTACTCCCGTTCCCACTGAATTGATCGGAGATGCTCCAGTTTCCGGCGATGATGCGTCAGTTTCCGGCGACGCCTATCCTTCCGACGACGACGCTCCTGCCGGTGGTGGCGGTGCCTCAGGAGGAGGAGATGCTTCTCTCCATGGCCGAATCGGAGCTGGAAGAGAAGCTGAACGACGTCAGGAAGGCGCATAGCAACCTAGTGGTCATAGGGAAGGCTGGTTCGGAGTCGTACAAGGAGGAGATGGAGGCGGACGGCGAGGATGAAGAGGGCGAACACGTGGACGAATCTGATGCTGAGGATTTCGAGCAAGAGACTGGCTGATTTTTTTATCTGTTCTTTTCTTTCAATTCTGTAGGGATCAGAAATTAGGTATTTTGGAATATGCTAGTATATGATTGCAAGAAATATGATGTGAGAACTTATCTGGTATTGTTATTGATGCTTAGAGAACTGGTATGTAGGAAATTGCAATAGATCAAATTAAAAGATGCAATAATTGCTATATAATTTCTTTCTTTGGCTGGAGCCTGGTACTTTCTGGTTTGTACCGGTAACATATTGGTACAGTTTATGGCTCATAATTTTGCTTGATCGATGACTATGCATTTTTTTAGTACATTAATTGCCTGTTTGTCTTGATGTCTTCATATTTTTTGAGTAACTTCTGGTGCCTCAAACTGCTCTAAACACAATAATGAAGTACACGTATGGAGAGGTTAGTATCAGTAACATTTCAGTTGAAATGGTACATAAACAGTTACTTGTTTAGTTAGTTTAGGTAAGGTGCTGTGCTTCACACTACTGGCATTCTACTACCTTCCATTTTTGCTTCACACTACTGGCATTCTACCTTCCATAAACGATTGCTTTGGCACTGTTAATTTGGTTGAAATTTTGTCTTTTGTCTTTTCCTTTTGGTTCTATTGAATTGGTGAAAGAGAAACATATCAGGGCTATTTCCATTTCTGGTGTTGCAGATATCCGATGCATTCCTGACAATGCTGTTGTTTCTATCGATTATTGCACGGAGACCTCCCAGTAGTCCATATTGGGAATAGCATGTACATAAAAAACATTATGCAGTCAGCTATGGTGCACACGATTGCTGAGCGTGCTGGTCCGAACTGGTTCGACAATTGGGGCACCAAGCACTGGATGAATTCAGTCTACCCAACACCAAACGCTGCGATATTATCGAGGAGCCTTTTGCTGTGTATTTATAATTCTTAAGAGTAAATTACACCAACCAGTCCTTGAAGCACAAGCTTTTGTCAGTTAAATTCTTGGTAAAATGACTTAGGGGTACTACACTGAAACGAATCAGAAATCTTATGGGAACAACTGCGAACTATGAAGATTAGGAATAAAAGATGAACTACATGGATGATAAAGTGAACTATCCATCGCTTGCAGCAAAAGCACACCAAAACCGTAGCTATTATGTAGTACTGGCAGCAGCTATGCATGCCTGATCTGAAAAACTCCTAATCGACCATGTACCAGTAGTCCTTGATTCAGATTTTATTTTCTCAGTTTGAACATAGGCAACCCATTTTGCCCATGACCATGTAAGTCGTCTGCTGGTTTGTACTTTGCATCACTATCAAACCTGACCACCACTGTACTCGACTTCCTCAGTAATTGTATAATACCAAAGCATGCTACTTTCAATCAATTATCTAGAGCTCTTGTATGAGCATTTAACTTGGAATTTGGATGAATCTAGATAACCAATAATTGAATTTGCATAATATTAAGTTGGTGATTTATTATATAAGAAGAGAGAATCAGAGGAGACATTGTTTAGTGGTAAATGGGACAAGTAATTTGACGCTAAAGTCAGCATCAATGAGGCCTTACAAGAATAATTTGCACAGTAAAGAACAAAAACAAAACACAATCCTGTAAGACGCCGATATGGTCACAACTGGATTATTTATTTATAATACTCCACCTAGCGTTTCACATTCTTGATCGTACTGAAGCGCATTTGTCCCAAATCTAACAAAAGTGGATAATTGTGTGCTGTAGACCATTATTAGTGAATTTGTTAACTATTTTATTTTTATCTGATTAAATATAGGAAGCACACCGAGTCTTAGAAAGAGTACCATCCGCATGTACAAGTTTTATTAGATCCTCATCTGCAACAATACATGAAGTACAAAATAACTACATTTTGTACATCGACAAAAAGACATTATTTACAGCAGCTCCTAAATACAACTTGCACTCAAACACGGCTATCTTCAGGCAATGGCAATACTCCATCGAAGAAATCCCCAAAATAATTGCTTGGCTCATACACCAACTTGGAGATGATGTCCCGAAGTGTGATTACCCCCTCCAGGAGGCCACTTTCATCGGTTACATATATTCGGTGTATCTTCTTTGAATCAAGCTTTAAAATAACATCCTTCATGGTGTTGCCTCGCTTGCATGTGATCAACCCATGTAGCAGCGGTGAGTTAGCTTTCTGCTTTGTTAGATAGCTTCGTACTTCTGTGAGGAAGTCACGTACCGTAATAGTTCTAGAGACCAGAAACATCAAACAGTTATCAGGCCCTTGCTCATACCTCATAGTTGATACATTTTTGTAATAACAAAATACAAAGAGATAACGTTGAGGTACCTGTAATCTTTGTAAATTTCAGGGGCTGTTAGGAGGTACTGGACATCTCTTATGCTTATATTTCCAACTGCATAATTTCCACTTGCATCTACTACTGGAAGTCCACCTATACCCTTTTTACGCATTAGCAGAAATGCTTTCAATACAGGTTCATCTTCTTTTACCTGGTAAAATTAGATTATAAGTTACTGATTAAGTTCATTTTTCTATATAAAAGCCAAGAAATGGAACACCAGATTTCAGCATCATACACACACTTATACTAATGTCTTAAACTTCATTAAATTGGCACTCAATAGGCCAATCTACTAAATAGAGCCAAAATGAAACTTGAAGTGCTAATTAAGCAAAATCAGCTAAATCAAATTGATAGTACTTTTGGAGTTATCTGGAAATACCAGAATGGCTAAACAAAGTATAAACCTTGATTAATGGGATAAATTTATAGTAGATTTCACGGGATAATCAATTAATCATCCATTTAGTTCCTCTTCCCCCCCCCCCTAATTTTCACAGTTCCTAGTTTATTCCAATAAGATTTCTGAAACATCTAATTCCAGTAAGAAAAACAAACCTTGAGAAGGTCGCAGGGTTTGGTGTTGGGTAGACCAATTTCATTCAGTGCTTTGTTGCCCCAATTCTCAAACCAGTCGAGGCCAGCACACTCAGCAAGCATGTGCACCACAGCTGACTGAGTGATGATATTTACCAACATGCCATTGTCAGAATCGACCACTGGGAGGGTCTTCACCCGGTACTTGGACAACAACAGCAGCATTGTCAGGAATGAATCTGATGTCTGCAATGCCAGAAATGGGGCCCACCTGAATGACCCTGATATGTCCTTCACCTATTCAACAAAATAGAACTTTTTGCTCAAATTTACATAGCCAAAATAACTATTTATTACCAGAACATTCTTCCTATCATAACTTTTTCCTGTTTATTACACTCTATCTTCATGGATATAAAAGGAAAAATGAATATTAATATTTGCTCCTGTGATACTGGACTACTAGTCAGTATAACTAGTGTTGTTCTACCATTCTTGTACAAATATAACTTCCCAGAACCATAACCTAAATGAAAAAAAAAGAAAGAAAAACTAACCTTTGTATTCTTGTAGAATTCAGAGGAGGTAAGGGTTTCGAAAAAGCTCCCAGCCACTGAGGTGGACCCATCATCTGTGCTCTGGGAAGTCGCTGAAGTAAGTCCATTTTCAGCAACCCCATTTGCTTGCTTTTTATAGGTGAAGGAATCCATCCGAGTCAAAGTTGAACCAGCCTTTCCATTGGCCGAAGCATCAAGCTGGGATAAATGATTATTTTTTTAATAATTCTGATTACATTACATTAAATATGGCACGTCAGAATTTAATTAGTGCATTGCAGCTCTAATTCAAACCTTCAACTCTTAAATGATATCTCCATATCTTACCCACTCATTTCAACAAACAGAAAAAACAAAGTTATTTACTTCTCAACTTTTCATTAGTTGGAAAAACTTTTTGTGAAGAAAGGTAAACAGCAAATTAGTTAGTTTAATTTTTTTTTATTTTGAATACTAACCTGATTAAGAACCCACATAGCAACACCAGCAAACTCGACAATCCCAATGTATCGGTCCATCCAGCTCGCATCTTCTGGAGCATCTGCATCTCGTACTGGTGCACTCAGAATCTTATGCTTTGATAAAATCTCGACTGTTTCTGCCAGGCCGGTATCAGATGGGATTTCAATCACTGTAAATTTAGAAGAAACTTTCATTACTATGCTGAAATATTAGAAGCAACTATCTGACAATTCAACAGAAAAATTAGACGAGGACTGGGATTAAAGGGAAAAGGAAAACTGTAAACAAAGAGAACAACCAATCTAGATCTCTTAATTAACAGCCATTTGAAGGGTCGTTAGTAAAATTGAAGACCATTCTGCCTTCTACTTCAGAAAATTGAAGACCCCAATTTCAGAGTTCTATATATTTATTATTTTATTATTATTATTATTATTATTTTGTTGAAATAGCATGAAAGAGACTCAATATTAGATTATCCAAATCTAAGTCTGTCTTATTTCAAACTAAAATTTACCCATAGTACAAAAGAAATGTAAGAATTAAATTTAAAAAAGAAAGCACAAAATAACAGCATGTTTATGAAAACTGCAAATTTCAGCCAATCTATCACCCAAAAAAACAGCATGTTTATGAGTACAAGATTGTTGTTTCTACACTTAAGTCTAAAGACGCAACAAAATATTTAAATAAAGTGCTCCAGCAACTAGAAACAGAAAATTAAAGAACAAATTTGTACCATGAGTAGGAGGTACTGGAAAGGAAGAGACGGGGAGGTCTTGGAAGCAAGAATTGAGCTTCTCCGTGGGGGTAAGTTGGGGCTCCAAAACCTCCCACAGATCCTCGACTTTGATTCCTAACTCCGCCTCAGGCGACCTCGGACTGGTGTTCTCTGCTTTTGTTTCTCCAGCTGCCATCTCTTTTCTTCTTTTTTCTTACAATTGCAATTTCGAAAAAGGTCTCTGCTCTGTTTCTTAGTCTATGACTGTACTTTGATAACTACTCCAAGGCTAAGTACAAGCCGACAATAGAAGAAAAAGAAAAGGTGTCAAGTCAGTACCCCACAAACAGAGAACGCCTTTGTTTTGTTTTGTTTTTTTTTTTCCGCCCATAGAAATTTCGTCCGGTTTTTATTGTGCAGGTACATAATGCTTTTTTTTTTGCAGAGAAAAATAAATTATATTTTTAAAAAGTATGTATAATTTAAGCTATACACTAAAGTAAATTATATTTTTTATAACAAATTTTTATGTATAATTTTAACTATTACGCAAGTATTACACGTGTCACGTATACATTTATAAACATTTTTTAAAATTTTCAGAATGAATTAGAGGGCCCTCTTCTAAACTATCCCTTCTTAAGTTGTTTTAAACAAAGATCAACATCCCTCAGATAAAAAGTAAACTCAGATCCAAATCATATCGTACACTTAGAAAAGACAAATTTGAAATACCTAAATAAACTGTTCAATTTTAAAATTCATAAAAACAAAAGACTCTTTAAAGTTATCCCTCTTTTAAGTAATGGTTAAACATCATTTTCATTTTTTTTTTGCACAAACAAAATTTAAATTCTTCATTTTCTACAAAATTAATTTAATGTTCCTCCTGCCGTTTAGTAGTGAACGCCTTCCAGGGCCGGGCCGGGCTCCCGGGAGGCCGGGTCTAAAAGGGCCTACTCAAGGGCCGGGCCGGGCCGAACATAGAGAGGCTTTTGGAAGGGCCGGGCTTAGAAGGGCTTAAATATGAAGATCGAGCCTGGCCCTTCTCAAGCCTGGCCCTTTTAGGCCCTTCGGGTTTCGAGAGGCCGGGCTTGAAGGGCCTGAAGGGCTTGAAGGGCCAACGGAAAGACTATATATTTCTTTAAATATTTATTAAAACTATATTTAAAATGAATAATTTTTATTTGTAAAAGATAATAAAAAAGCTATAAATTATTTATACATAATTTTACACATTTATTTTTCATTATATATAATATTTTTTCCATCTTTAATTTGGATTTAAGACCGGTTATATTATAATAACATAAAAATGTAAAAAAAAAATTTGTTGATGTATTTATGAATTAAAATAAACTAAAATTATAAATGTATGAAATAATGTAACGTAAAAGATGAAAAATATGTATATATTTTTAACTTGTCTTAACATCATGTTCAAAATTTATAATATTATTTGATATGATCTGTTCAATTTACATTGTATCAGATAGGATCTTACCTTTCACTTGAGATTGTGTCTGATTATTCATAACTTCGATCTCTCTAGACCTTAGGCCCTTCCTAAATCTGGCCTCTCTAGGCCCTGGCCCTTCCAAAGCCTGGCCTCTCTAGGCCCTGGCCCTTTCAAAGCCTGGCCTCTCTAGGCCTCTCTTCAGTTGAGATTGTGGCCTGGCCCTTTCAAAGCCTGGCCTCTCTAGGCCCTGGCCCTTCTTAAGGGCTTAGAGAGGCCGGGCCGGCCCTTCATGTAAGAAGGGCTTGGCCAGGGCCGGGTCCAGGGCCAGAGGCTTTTGGATGTTCACTACCGTTTAGTTACTTGGTTGCATGCACTTATAAAATTTTAACTGTGAAAACAATAAAATGCAAAGTTAGTCTGTTAGTGACACTGCTTTGTTTTTTTTTTAAAAAAAAAAAGGTAACCACTAAGTCAGTTTTAAAATGTTATATATTTATCAATTTATCATGTGGATGGATAAGATTAAAACAAGATTTATATCGATGAACCTCAGCACTATGTTTCTGAAAAATGAAAAAATAAAATAAAATTATCACTATAATACACGGAAAAAATCAACTACACGAGCAAAATTTTAAAATTGTCATAATGGCTATAAAAAATAAACAAATAAAATTGATAAAATTAGTGTTTGATTTATTTTAGTTTAAGATATTTTTCTAATCAATTTTTTCATAAGAAAATTTAAGAAATGAAGCCATAAAAAAAAAGTAAAATTCAGTTCTCTTTAAATTTTGGAAAGAGGCTTTTCCTAGCACTGAGTTCACATTTGTTTAGATATTTTGAGCAAAACCTCGTAAAGTTTATCTACTATGATGGTTCACAATCAAGACCAAAATTTCTCATGTCGAGTCTCTAATCAAATTGATTAAAATTATGATGTGAAAAGAGATATAAATGGAGAGAGACAGGTGGGGTGGGTCCGTGGGTGGGTGACTGGGTGAGGGAGATAAGGTCAGCGGCAGCAAGTTGATGCTTATCGCTACTCGCTAGCACGTGTCTGCTCCCAATTAATGGACTGGATAAACATAAACATTTATTTTATCTTATTATTATTAATATAATAACAATATAATATTCTTTGAAAGGGTGAATTCATGCGCCGCCGGCCACCTCATGCCGACCTCATTTTTATGGTTTTCTTGTGGTCAATCTCGGTGTAAATATTTGTATACTGGTTGAATTCAGATCTGGTGCCGCGCGGCACACCGTGTAGCGTGGCATTCTAGCCGTCTGATCAAGATCTAATGGATAAGGAAGCCCCGTGCATGTAACCTAGATTGATAGGCCCGTAAAAAATGAACCGTCCGATCAAGATCAGATGGCTCGTACGCGCGCTACACGCTGTCGTGCGCTACAGCGGATTCGGATCCTAGCTGGTTCTCTGCAAGAGTTCATACTTCATAAGCCTAGAGAAATTGGCAAGCTGTTCATAGACTATTTCCACCCTATTTGAAGACAGATGGTCTTGGTAATTATTAACAAATACAAATGAATAATGATCAGGCATGTCATATCTTTACGCAGTAGAAATACTAGAAACCATAGAATATAGATTTCATCCTTTTCATTTTTGAGACTTGTATACTTTTCTGGGCGGTGAACTGTAAAATTTATATTTATTTGGGCGTAAAACGCAAAACTCAAGTATGGTCCAAATAAGGTTTTGGTCCTTTTGGAGCCATTACGAACTTTAGGGCTGAACCGTATCCAGGGGGCCGTATCACTTTTCTTTACGAGATCTCAATAAGAAAAGAAAATAGTGTTGTCCCGACCAAATCTGAACCTTTCTTTATGTTTGTTTTCTTGTAGCAAATGTATAGTTTGATATTCATTATCGTTGACAGAAAAAAAAAAACATATTTTTTTTTTTTTGAAACAAGTAGAGCTTTTAGTGCTCTCACTACAACAAAAATGATTTTTAGTACCGGCTCATTAGTACCGGTTTTTAAGAAAACCGGTACTAATAATAAATCATGGCATTTTCGTAATTGTCAGATATATTATTTAGTACCGGTTTTTTTTAAAAAACCGGTACTAAAAATCGTCTAAAAAAAAACGTTTTTATTTTAGTACCGGTTTTTTATAAAAAACCGGTACTAAAATCAATTAATTAGTACCGGTTTTTTATAAAAAACCGGTACTAAAGGTTTGAATTTATAAAAAAAACGGTTTATTTTAGTACCGGTTTTTTATAAAAAACCGGTACTAAAATCAATTAATTAGTACCTGTTTTTTATAAAAAACCGGTACTAAAAATCTAACGGTTTTTTTTATAAATTCAAACCTTTAGTACCGGTTTTTTATAAAAAACCGGTACTAAAATAAAACCGTTTTTTTTATTTTTAAGCGATTTTTAGTACCGTATAAAAAACCGGTACTAAAAATAGGCAGATATTTATTAGTCGAAATACATGTCTTCCTTCACTATTCCTCTCTCTCTCAAGGGTCATATACTTATCATTTCTCTACAAAACCGAAAATTTTCTTACTCTCAAAAACCATATAAATAAAATAGCAAAAAATTTACAAAAATTCAAAAAAATTGAAAAATCATTGGAGGATGCAAAGGAGATCAAAGGAGAGCTAAAAAAATTCGAATTTGAGGTTTTCTTATTGAAGAGGCCGATCGATCAAGAGAAGGGCAATTACGGTAATTTTATTTTAATCCTCAATAATTTTTTTTTGTTAATTTGTCGATTTGTATGTGCATTATCCCTAATGGTTATAATCGGTATTTGCATCTCTTTTAGTTAAGTATTGTCATATAAGACCAAATTGTCGGAATTTGAACTATTTTAGATCTATTTGCCCGTCCGAGATTAATCCATTAGGGATTAATCTCGGATAGTACTCCCGGTCGGGAGTACTGCTCTTTGGATACTATCTTGTCTCATTTAGGACAGCGAGCTGTACGTTAGATGCAATGCGTTGTCTGAGAAAAATTCGATAGCATTTCCTCTTATGTTCCCACGAATACGTACGCACGAGCAATTGTGTGTTTGCGTATTCAGGGAACATAAGGGGAAATGCTGCCGAATTTTTCTCAGACAACACATTGTATCTAACGTACGCTCGCTAATGAGACAAGAGTATCCAAAGAGCGGGCTAGGATGGTAACCGGCCCAAAAACCTTATATGTTGCATTGAATCTATAAACCCTAAATTCTGATTTTTTGGATATATATACAGATGGATCAAAGGGAGAAGTACATGTTTGATTATTCAAGAATATCGTATGAATTTGTTCAAGTTGTTGAAGAGTTCATAAAATGTGCAGAAAAACATCGAAAGTTGACAGGAAAACCCAGAATTTTATGTCCCTGTAAACGCTGCCTTAACTTCGAGAGACATGATAGTAATGTGATTAGATCACATCTGATTCAGCGTGGATGGATGACAACACCTAAATACCTCCGGTGGGTTAAACATGGAGAAAATTTGGAAGAAAATTTAGATGCTGGAACGAGCAATATTAATGTGTCTGATGATTTGGAAAATATTGTACAAAATGATTGTGGGGATGATACAGATGATAATGTAATAGTGGGTGATGATGATCATATAGAAAATCTAAGTGAACAACAATATAATGATGACATTAGAGAAAATGATTTGGATGAAATGATGAATGAATTGCCCAGTGATTTTATTGATGATGTTCCTGATGTGTTTCAAAAGTTGAATGAAAACTCTCATATACCATTATATCCTGGTTGCAATGAAGAGAAATTCTCAAAAATAAAAACGGTTTTTAAGCTATATAACTTGAAAGCTAAAAACAATTGGAGCGATAAGAGTTTTACATCTTTGCTCGGTCTTTTGCGAGAAATGCTTCCAGCAGATAATACATTGCCAGATACAACTTATAAGGCTAGAAAATTACTATGTCCTTTGAAATTAGAAGTAGTGAAAATTGCAGCATGTCCGAATGATTGCATATTATTTCGTAAGGAGTATGAAAACCTCAATAAATGTCCAAAATGTAATGCATCCCGGTACAAACAAAGGGACAGTGATTTGGATGATGAAGAAGAAAGTTATAAGAAAAGACCAGCTGCGAAAATATTGTGGTATTTGCCAATAATACAAAGGTTTGAGCGTCTTTTCAGTAATTCAAAAGATGCTAAACTGTTGAGATGACACGCAGAAGGCAGAAAGAAAGATGGAAAACTCAGACATCCAGCAGACTCACCCCAGTGGAACAATATAGACAACCATTTCATTGATTTTGGCAGTGAGTCTAGAAATTTGAGATTGGGACTATGCACGGACGGAATGAATCCTTACGGTCTCATGAGTACGAACCGAAGCGTTTGGCCTGTTTTGTTGGTTATTTACAACCTTCCTCCTTGGTTATGCATGAAAAGAAAATATCTGATGATGCCGCTGCTCATTTCTGGTCCAAAACAACCCGGCAACGATATAGATGTTTATTTGGCTCCGTTAATAGAGGATCTTGATGTGTTGTGGAAGGACGGAGTGAAAATCTTTGATGCACATTCAAGGAATTATTTCAACTTACGTGCCATGATATTCTGCACGATTAATGACTTTCCCGCTTACGGGAACTTGTCGGGTTACCGAAATAAAGGAGAAAAGGCATGTCCTATTTGTATGGAGGAAACACATTCGATATGGTTATCGAATTGTAGAAAAACTGTTTATTTGGGACATCGTAGGTTTCTCAGTCGTCATCACCCTTACCGTCGGCCACCTTACAAGAACAAATTTGATGGCAACACCGAGAACCGCCGGGCTCCTGTACCAAAATCTAGAAGACAGACTTATGAACAAGTGAAGGATCTTAAAATTGTACTGGGCAAACCATTTGTGAATAGAATTCCTGAAAAGTGCTTTTGGAAGAAAAGGTCTATATTCTGGAATTTCGAATACTGGCCTTATTTGGATGTTAGACATTGTTTAGATGCCATGCATATAATCAAGAACATTTGTGAAAATCTAGTTAATTTGATTTTAAATGCTCAAGGAAAAGTGGACAATGTTAACGTGAGGAAAGACATGGTGAAAATGGGAATTCGACTGGAACTAGCTGCAAAGGAAGATAATAGTAAGAAGCGGGATTGGTTACCTAATGTTGTTTATACTTTAACAAAAAAAGAGAAACTCAGTTTGTTGGAGTGTTTGAGGTCTATAAGGGTTCCTACTGGTTATTCCTCAAATATTTCACGAAAGGTTTCCATTAAAGATATGAAATTGATTGGAATGAAGTCTCACGATTATCACGTGTTGCTGACCCAGTTACTTCCGGTTGCAATTCGAGCATCTTTTAAAGAAGAAGTTCGAAATTCTATTATTAAGTTGTGTTTCTTCTTCAATAAAATTTGCTCTAAAGTTATCGATCCCAAAAAACTGAATCAGTTGGAAACCGATGCGGTTCAGACCATATGCGAGTTGGAGATGCATTTCCCCCCCTCATTCTTTGTTATTATGGTGCATTTGACCATTCATTTAGTTAGAGAGATAAAGCAATGCGGTCCGATATTTTTGCGGTACATGTATCCTTTTGAAAGAGCAATGGGTCAATTGAAAGGATTAGTCAGAAGCAGATCTCGGCCCGAAGGAAGCATAATTGAAGGATATGTTGCAGAAGAGGTAATTGATTTCTATAATGATTACCTAGATGGAGTTCAACCTATTGGCCTGCCCAAAAATAGACACGAAGGTAGACTCCTAGGAAAAAGCATAATTGGTATGAAAGTAATTACAATGGACCTTGCAAAAAGAGAAAAAGCCCATCTTAAAATTTTGCAGCAAGTCGCTGTTGTCTCTCCTTATGTGAATGAACATATAACCGAGTTGCGAGAGCAGAATCCTCAGAGATCAGAAAATTGGATCACCAAGGAACACAACAAAACTTTTGTAAAATGGTTCAGAAACAAGGTAACCGAGTCTCGACCTTCAAATGAAACGGTAAAATTTCTTGCTAGAGGTCCTAACGCCAATGTGCAAACCTATCAAGGGTATGATCTGAATGGTTTCACTTGGTATACAAAAAAACAAGATGAAAAAAGTACAGTCCAAAACAGCGGAGTCACAATAGTAGCCATATCAAGTGATGGAACATCATCAGAGCCGTATTATGGGTGGATTGAAGAAATTTGGGAATTTGATTATAATGCATTTAAAATACCAGTGTTTGAATGCAAATGGATGCTAAAAAGCGGCGTCAAGACTGATAAAAACGGATTTGTAACCGTTGATTTCAAAAAATTGGGATATGCTGATGACCCCTTTATACTTGCAAACAAACAAGCAATGCAAGTTTTTTATATTGCAGATCCGGCTGAAAAGGGACGACATGTGGTCCTTCCCGGAAAAAGACGCATCGTTGGCGTTGAAGATGTCGTGGACGAAGAAGAATATGACCAATTTGATGAAATTGCTCCATTCTCCACAGGTAGTTCTAAATAATTTTATATTTAGAAAATTTAGATAAATAATTTTAAATGTAACGAATTTGACCAATTTATATATGTTATTACTCACAGGTATTGATGGGACACCGCAACCAATTGAAGAGTTAACAAGTAATTTGCGTTCCGATCAGGAAGAAGGCGTGTGGGTAGATCGACCGAAGTCATCAAAAAAATAAATAGCTTTCATGTCTATTGTAATAATTTTTATTAGTACAAATTAGTCTTTTTTTCGTGTAATATTTTTATTTTGATTACAAAATATTTGTTAAATTAAATTACAAAAAAGAATTAGAAAATGAATTAACCTAATTAAGGAGATTAATTAATTTTAAAAATATTTAAATTATTATTTCATATTATTTAAATATTTAAATAATTTAATAATTTAATTTGACTATTTAATTAAAAAACAGAAACTAATTTAATTAATTATAAGTAATTAAATAAATTTATTTATATAATTTAAAAAAAAAACCAATTTAGTACCGGTTTTTAAGAAAAAACCGGTACTAATTTAAAAAACCGGTACTAATTATAAAAAACCGGTACTAAATTAATTTAATTTTCGGTTTTTTTTATTTAATTAATTAAATAATTTCTTAATTTAAATATATTTATTTATTTAATTAAATTATTAATTAAATAATTTCTTAATTTAAATATATTTATATTTAAATTAGTACCGGTTTTTTATAAAAAACCGGTACTAAATGAATTAATTTTAGTATTTTATTTATTTAATTAATTAAATAATTAATTAAATAATTTCTTAATTAAATATATTTAAATTAGTACCGATTTTTTAAATTAATTTAATTTTCGTTTTTTTTTATTTAATTAATTAAATAATTAATTAAATAATTTCTTAATTAAATATATTTAAATTAGTACCGGTTTTTTATAAAAAACCGGTACTAAATGAATTAATTTTAGTACCGGTTTTTTATAAAAAACCGGTACTAATATGGTTTATTTCATGATTTACTACCGGCTCATTAGTACCGGTTTTTTATTGCTTTTAGTACCCCCTATTATTAGTACCGCTGCAAAACCGGCACTAATAATACAAAAAAAAACCGGTACTAATGTTTATTAATGGCGTAGTGTCTACCACTTTCATTAAAGAAAGTTAAAAAACATATTTCACATAATACTATATACTACTAATGAATTTGCAATAAGCACCCGCTAATAATTGTACTTAAAAGTTATATTTTTGTTATTTTCAAAAAAAAAAGTTATATTTTTGTTGGCATAGCAAAAGTATTTTTTGATACTGCATTGAGCTTATTAACAAAACAAAAAAAAAATCTCTACAAATGATAAAAGTAAAACTGGATAAAATAAGAAATGAAAACTTCCAAAGATCTATACTTTCTAACTGCAGCTTTAGGTGGGTTAATCTCTTTTCAATCCGAGTAATGAGCTAAAATCGTTTAGCTAAGGATATCAAATAACACAATTTTAATTATTAGTCTTTTAATATTTAATTATTCAATACATATGACGACGTGAATTGTATTACCTGTGTTTTTTCTTTCAACATTGCAATTGGAAATGTACACACAATCTTGATACAACAGTACAGTGAAACCATGCATGTTAGGAAAACCAAAAGTACGATTTTAGTAACATCACTTCAAAATCATATGAATGGCATTCTAATTAATGCATTATTACATGAAAATGTCAAAGAAATCTCCGAAGTAGTTTGGCGGCTCGTACACTAGCTTGGAAATTATGTCGCGCAGTGTTACGACTCCCTCCAAAGTGTTGTTTTCGCCAGTTACATAAAGACGGTGTATATTTTTCGAGTCGAGTTTTAGTATCACATCCTTCAAGGTGTCATTCTTCTTGCATCCAATCACTCCTTTTATCACCGGCGAGTCAGGTTTGTGCTTTGCCAGGTAACTTTGTATCGCTGTCAGGAAGTCTTTGGCAGTAATAGTTCTAGAATGAGACATAACATAAATATAAGGTTTGTAGTAAGCATATGAGATGTGATGTAACAAATAGTTTTGATGTAATGTATCATGCATTATTCTGGCCTCTGTAGTTGGAACACAACAGGGTTTGTTTCACCTCCTGATGTGAAAGCTGCTTCTAGAAATTTAGGTAACTTGTGTAGTGGACATATAATATGAAATAGTCAGATAGAAGATCACTATATCAGTCTATCACTGCCATGCCTCGTGTGTGCAGCACATACCTTTACAGCTGATGGGTGAGATTATGATCTGAATAAAAAGGGCTTTTCTGGCAGAAAAGGCCACAAAAAAGAAAAATTGTGGTCTTTCGTTTTATGCTTTATCATGCTAAATGGATGGATTTTATAAATGTTGCATGTGTAGCCTTAGCAGGTTTGTGTTGATGCATCTTTTGGCATATACTAGTGCATGAGAATACTACTGGTATGACAATGTGAGATTTTTGACACTCAGGAGACTGGTACTGTCATACTGGTATCATAAACTTGGTTCATGTATTCTCTCCTGGATACTTAGTGCTTCGTGCACACCCTAGTGGCAGGGGCCCATGAAACTGAAACTTTCTTTTTTGGAAAATCGTTTGGTTATTGGATGCTTTTTTTTTGTTCATACATATTAATAGTACAAAATTTTTTTTGTTAATTAAAAAAGAACAAGGTCATGTAATTGCATGCTCTTTGTTTCTTAATTTCAGGGTTGATAAGGATGAACTATTTTCCAATTTTTCACTAATTTGCAGATATTAATTTGTGTTAATCTGGAATGTGATTCAACAAGCAAAGTTTTGGGTTGTAGCTTTCCTCACTTTAGATCTACATTTTATTTCAATTTGCAAGAAAATATTTAATTAAGTTATTCAATCAGCAATCAAAAGTTGATGCTCTTTTCTTACAAAAAAATAGGGATGAAAACGGATCGGATATTATCCTCTCCGATCCGCATCCGAATCCGGAAACTAGCGGATTCGGATATTAATATCCGTATCCGAACGGATGCGGATGCGAATACGGATCTTTTTAAACGGATACGGATGCGGATGTGGGGACAGATATAGATACGGATATGGATCCGAATACGGATAAATATCCGTATCTGCAATAGTTTGTTAAACGGATATCCGAATATGACTAGTCAGACTTGAATCCGCAATACCTGTCATGTCCTGTCCAGCTTTATATAATGTAAAAGAATTTTCGAGATGAATCGTACCCAAGCATCATGGGTATGAGTCAACGTCTTTAACCACCGGACCAACCATCCCTTTGTGATTAATTCCTTTGTGGTTATATATATCTACAACTTCTATCATTAGCTTTACAGCATATAGATTCCGTTTACGTTCTAAGTTTTAAAGTTGTAATATTTACTGAGGATTAAATTTTTTATTATCCATTATTTTGTTAATTAAGGTTAAACTAAATTCATATGAATTCAACTAAGAAAATATATATTAATTGATTCAACCCTATATATATATATATATATATATATATATATATATATATGAATAATCCAACCAATAGTGCTAATATAATTTAATTTATATATATAATATTATTTTGATGTAATTTTGGATTTGATATTGATTGAATGAATGAATCCTGAGTACTGCTTATCTAATTATAGTATAATTTATATTGTCAGAATATTACTCGTTGCGTGACATGAAAATTTTCTTATGCTTCAGCTACTCCCATATACGATAAACTTTTATATGTACTATGAAATTTACAAAAAGTTCTAAAGAAATGAATAAAAAAGAATTGATCGCAATATGATCCGTATTCGACAAAATATATTCGTATTCGACTCCGTATCCGATAATATCCGAACCGTATTCGTATCTGATTAATATCCGAACCGTATCCGTATCCGAACGCATCCGTATTCGTGTCCGTATCCGGAAAAAAAATATGGATGCGGATATGGGAAGACCAACATCCGCTCCGTATCCGATCCGTTTTCATCCCTACAAAATATATATATATATATATATATATATATATATATATATATATATATATATATATATATATATATATATATATATATATATATATATATATATATATATATATATATATATTATTTCATCCTTGTATTCCGTGCACACTAGAGATGATGAGAAATTAGTCTGATTTCTGCAAATATATCGCATCCTACCAGTATGAAATCATCAAATGCAGTTCTCACAGTCTCAATTCAGATGCAACTCATAGCACATAAAGCTTCATAATTTTAAATATAAATACCTGTAATCTTTGTAAATTTCAGAAGCGGTTAAGAGATATTGAACATCTCTTATGCTAATGTTGCCAATTGCGTGGTTTCCACTAGCATCGACCACTGGAAGTCCACCAATTCCTTTTTTCTGCATAAGCTGAAATGCCTTCAATACCGGTTCATCTTCCTTTACCTAAAAAAACGAATGACAAGATGATTATTAACTAATTTGAAAACAAATTTGATATGCGGTAATGCTACATGTTTTCTCAGACATTCTGCAAAAAAAGAAAACATCACAACAAAATGTAGGGTATGGTACTAAACAAGGACAGTGCAACAAGAATGCAAATATCAAACTATCAGATTGAAATCTGAGATGTTTTTAATATCACAGGTCTTAAATTATATTATAAAATAAAAAAATTTAAAAGTTCAATTCAAACTATTATGCTTTTAAAACTGAATTCATCACAAACAGAACGAAAATCCAAGATAAGAGAGGAAACAAAAAAAAACACAAGAAGAGGAGAAGACAGAACTTAGGAAGGCCGAAGGTAGAATAATGCACGTTCAAATCCAGTATTGTAAATTCATAATCCTTCACCTTGACAAGATTGAGAGGATCAGTGCTCGGTAGACCAACTTCGGCAAGACTTTTGTTTCCCCAATTCTCAAACCAGTCGAGGCCGACACATTCAGCAAGCATGTGCACCACGGCCGATTGGGTGATGACATTTACTAATTTGCCCTCACCAAAATCTACCACAGGAAGACTTCTAATGTTGTACTTTGATAGCAGCAACAGCATTGTAAGGAATGAGTCTGATGTTTGCAATGCCAGGAATGGGGCCCACCGGAATGACCCAGATATATCTTTCACCTGAAAAAGGAAAAATGTATTTGTGTTTTACATACATCTGCGTGCAAATCAAGTCCCAAAATTGGGTATAATGTTAAATTTAAAAGTTAATGTGTTCTATCAATGCCTAATCTAACATTCTTTTTCATGTACGTTTTAACTTCTCTGTTATGCCAAATTGTCAACGCTCATTCTGATTTCTAGGGTTGCAAACTTTTCTTTTTCAGCCATGTAATCAAAATGGAACTAGAATTTACCCTAAAACTTATTTACAGTTCTAGAAAAACATACTATGCCAAATATACTGTACTCATCTAAAATCCAACTTGGTCTTTTGCTGGTCTGAAGTTCACTGGTATCACTCTGGTTGACTGGTTCAACATCTAGGTCATTATTAGAGAGAACATACCTTTGTATTTTTGTAGAATTCGGAAGAAGTAAGGGTTTCAAAAAAGCTTCCTGTTATGGAAGCGGGCTTATCGCCATCAGTGACTGCTTCTGTTGAACCATCCTTCCCATTGGCTGATAACTCCAACTTTGAAAAAAAATTTAAAAGATAAATGTCAACTTGCAAGATTTCAATTGCGAAAAATTAGCAGTAAATTGGCATAATCCTGTGAGGGAGTTCCACTGGAGGTCATTTATCAATTATGCATCCCCGGTTTGAAACTAGGTCACTTGCTCAACTAGACCAAAATATATGTCAGGAGTCAGGACTCACAAAGATTGTACAGACTTATCATAATTGAAAGCCCATTAATATATGTATTATGTAGCAGGAAAATAGATCTAACATGGTACTTGCATTGAAACAAAAGTTCATTTGTACAAATGTTTGTCTTTTAACCAAAATACAAACTATTGAAATCACAGTTTTCATACCCAAATGATCGATTCTAGGCACTCATCAGTCCTGAATATTAAAATTTTATAGGATGCTAAATTCCACTATTTTTTTTTTCTGAGTTTAGAAAATGATCCATTTGACATTACCTACATTTGTAATATTAATTTCTTCAAAATATTTTAAAATTAACAACGCATTGGATATCTCAGATCAATCTTAGCTTCAAAAGGTGATTTGGATCAAGTGTATTTCAGCGAAATGCACACATTTTTCCAAATATTCTGAAATTATTCATTTTCATATAGAGAGAAAAATAATGGAATTAGCGAATAGTTTTAGCACGGATAAGATCTAAAACAGGGTACCATAAAATTTAGTAGTAATTAATGATGATTGATTTAAGATGATGGAAATCACGATGAATGTTGATGATGATATAGAGTGGATTAGAAACCTGTTGAAGAAGCCACATGGATACACCGGCAAATTCAACGACTCCGATGTATCGTTCCATCCAGCTGGCATCATCCGGTGCACCCACATCCCTTACTGGGGCACTCAAAATCTTGTGCTTTGATAAAATCTCGACAGTCTCTCTCAAGCTTAAATCAGACGGGATCTCAATCACTGCACCAGTAATGTACCAACATGTCATTAAAGAATAGTAGAATGCAAATTTTGAATAGGAGTTTTCTTATAAGTTGGTCATATCAAAAAATAAGTCAAATGAAAATGAGATATTGGCAATGTCTAACCTTGAGAAAGAGGAGTACTAGGGAAGGAAGAGACTTCAAGCTCCTTGAAACAAGAGTTGAGTTTCTCAGAAGGGGTAAGTTGGGGCTCCATACCCTGCCATAGGTCGTCGACTTTGCTACCGATCTCCGCCTCAGGCGATGACAAAGTTCTCACCACTCTGTTCATCTCCCTCCCTTTTCTTTCCTCCATGATCTCTTCACCAAGTCTTAATTTGTCTGACTTCTCTTCTCGTCTATGATGTTCAGTCGGCAACTATGTGAAGACGTGAAAATAAAATATAATAATACAAAATAGGAAATGCAACCGAAAGAATAGAAAATTGGTAGCGTGGAAGATTAAGATGTGTTGAGCTTCTCCTAGGCGGAATTTTCTAGAGAAATATTTCTGGTGCATTACTGGATAACCAGAAAATATAATTTGATTTTAACCGTACCGAAATCTGGCTTTAACCTGAACTTGTAGGTGCAAACTTTTAAAAGTTGACCGAGCAAGTTTAAGAGATCTGAGCATTAGAAAAATATGGAGTTTTTGTGTTTGTTTTTGTTTTTGTTTTTCTTTTTCTTTTTTTTGTGTGTTTTTTCCTTCAATTTTTTTCCCTTCAAAATTAGTAAGCTAATTCAATATACCATTCGAAATGATTTAATTTAGAGATAGTTTATCCTGGATATCTTGATACATACTGGGTGTAGTGCACTGGTTGGCGCAAATTCGACTCTACTGTAGAACCGTCAAAATTTAAGAAAAAAAACTATACAATATATCATATATACATTCTCAGAATAATTAATCGGAAATTTTTCTTTGCACGTTGGGGACCTCCGTTGCAAACAATAAATAAAACGAACAATACAACTTTGGAGTATTGGAAATTTATTAAACAATTTAAAAAAATTCTAGAAAGTCGGAGGATAAAAAATTCAAAACTTCTTTTCGATTTGTGATAGTACAATTGTATTATTATCGTATTAAAAAATAAAAATAAATATGACTTTTTTTTTTTTGAAAACATAATAACCTCATCATATAATGATCTTATTTAGGTTTAGAAGTCACACGCTTTCAATAATACTTGTTAAATTCAAACAGATTATTGACTACAATTCGACTTAGTATGATGCTTAATTTTGGGTTGATTTTGATTTGTTCAATCCCGCTAATTAGTAAATAAGATTCGTATTTTTAAGCCAGCTTCCTGAGAGGTGCTAACGTAATAAAGGAAATAATCTAGTTTCTCTGTTAAGCCTTTCCTTCTTTTCTGTATGGAAAAAAAAATAATAAAATAGATTATAGAAGGAATCATTTGACAATCTTGGTAATTACTTTTATTTGATTTGTTTTAGGAAAATTGAAGAGTGGCTGATGTTCTATTTAAATATTATAAAGAGATTCCTTTTTCTGAAACAATCACAACAAAGAACTATAAAATTTTGCATCTTGCACCGACTCATTAAATCCTATTACCCATTTACTTATTTTTGCAAACTAAAGACACTATCTACTTCCACAAACCACAGCCCACTTCGTATAAGAATCATTCATAGAGAATCTCTATTTGATCTTGCTTGGTTTACATTTTACAAATTTATTAGGCTTATATTTTATTTTATTTTATTAAAATGACAATTGACCGTGCAATGAAATGCAACCCGGGCCTTCCTAGCGTTTTCCATTTTAGGCCTTATTCAGCCCAAAATGTACTATTCGTACCCGATCCAATCCAATCAGCCTTAATTCCTCTTTCGCGTTTCCTCCCAGCTGGAAGCTGCGTCGCCACTTCTCTCCTCTCCCGTTCTCCGTCTTTCCCATCAGAAAAAGAACTCCCAATTTTAAAAACAAAAACAAACAAACAGAAACAGTCCCTCCTCTCTCTCTTCTCTCTCACTCCTTCTCAGATTGAGATTTCTACTTCACTCATCGACTCAGAATCAGAATCAGAATCAGGTCAGATTTTCTCTCCTTTTCCTCTTTGGTTACAACCATCTAGGGTTTCTTCTTCTACCTCCCAAATCCCAATTAGGGTTTACACATGGCATCTAACAACACACCTCAGCAACCCATCCGGCCTGGTCCCACCGCCAGTCCTTCTCAGACACCTGGGTCCCACCTCCCCCACCTCCGTCCCCCTTCCCTCCTACAGTCCCAATCCCCTCCCTTCCCCTCCAGTCTCTTCTCCACTCCTCCCTCCCACCTGGCCCCCACTCCTCAGCCCCACAACCAATCCCCTTTTCAGATCAATATGGGGGTCGGTTCCGCACAAAACCCTAAGCGGCCCCCGCAAAAACCCCCTACTTCTGCTCTTCGGCCCAATATGCCAGGTGGGCACATGGGGAATGCATCAATCTCCCCTGGTCTTTTCAGATCCTCAGCTGACCTCACCCCTGCCGCACGACGCAAGAAGAGGAAGCTCCCAGAGAAGCAAATTCCCGATCGGGTTGCCGCTCTGCTACCCGAATCGGCTCTGTACACCCAATTGCTTGAATTCGAGGCGCGTGTAGATTCGGCGCTTGCTCGAAAGAAGATTGACATTCAGGAGGCACTGAAATCTCCTCCTTCAATGCAAAAGACTCTTCGTATTTATGTGTTTAATACATTTGCGAATCAGACCCGTAATGGACCCCCATCTAAGACTCCTGAGCCACCTTCCTGGTCTCTGAAGATCATCGGGCGTATCTTGGATGACCCAACTGAACCTGACCGAGCTGGGGGGATCCCGAAACAAAACCCAATTTACCCGAAGTTCTCGACCTTCTTCAAACGGGTTAGTATTGCTCTTGACCATGGTCTGTACCCTGATAACCCGATGATAATTTGGGAGAACGCACGCTCAGCAGCCCCTCATGAGGGTTTTGAAGTGAAAAGAAAAGGAGACAAAGAGTTCACTGCTAATATTCGTTTCGATATGAATTATATGCCAGAAAGGTTCAAACTTTCACCTCCATTAGTGGAGGTTTTGGGTATAGAAGTTGACACCCGTGCACGTGTCATAGCAGGTTTGTGGCAATACGTAAAAGCCAAGAAATTACAAAACCCTAACGACCCATCTTTCTTCATGTGTGATCCCCCACTGAGACGGATCTTTGGTGAAGAGAAGATGAAGTTCGCGATGGTTTCACAAAAGATCTCACAGCATTTATCCTCACCAATGCCAATCACAATTGAGCACCGGGTTCGGTTAACTGGTAATGGGCTTGTTGGAAATACCTGCTATGATATCACAGTAGATGTACCATTCCCATTACAAAAGGAGATGGCGGCATTTCTAGCGAATATAGAGAAGCACAAGGACATTGAGTCATGTGATGAGGTGATTTGTGCAAGCATTAAAAAAATTCATGAGCATAGGAAGAGACGTGCATTTTTTCTAGGGTTTAGTCAGTCGCCAGTGGAGTTTGTCAACTCATTGATAGCATCACAAAGTAGGGATTTGAAGATTGTGGCTGGAGATGCCAATCGAAATGCTGAGAAGGAGAGGCGTGCTGACTTCTATAACCAACCCTGGTTTGTTTTCCTTTTCTTTTTTTTTTTTGTGAAATCTACATTTAGCGCTTTTTTGTTTCAGATGCATTAGGAACTGGGCTTTTTTATTAAGATATATATATGCACTTGTATAGCATCTTTTCCAGTTTTTCTTATAAAGTGATAGTCTAAATCTTGATATTCCAATGCAGCCTGAATTGAAGTTAATATGTGTCAATCTAATTAGTTTTACTTCAGTTAATAAATAGGCTTACAGAAACAGGGGTTGTTCTCATGAAAGTATTTGTCTAGAGTAGGTCATCCAAGGACTGTGTCTATCTATAAAGAGTTCCAACTTCAAAATATAAAATTGAAAGTTTGAAACCCTTGTAATTGAAGATTTAGAAACCCCTTTCACCCTAAATGGATTTTTAAAAATCACAAGGTTTGAGAGATTATCATATTTTTTAGAGTACCTAGATGTATTTTTTTTATCTAAAAAAAAGGATACTCACTTTAACCACCCTGTAGTGAATTGCTGTATCTTTGTTCTCCTTTTTTTTTTTTACCAGTCTGTTGATATTTGTTCATTAGCTTTATTTGCACCATTTGTTAAAATTTGGTATTAAGATGAGTTTTCAAAGCACAATGGAAGCTTAATTTTCCGTAAATCTACAATATCGGGTACTAGACATTAGTTTGGGGGTTAATTTGGTTGATAGTCCCCATCTCTCGTACTGCGTACTGCTCAATTTGAATCTGCAGTTTGTACTAGTGATCTGTTGTCCTAAAATCTTTTGTGTTGATTGAAGTTGCTATTCTTAAATTTTAGCCAGTTACTTGCTTTTGTGCCGTTAATTTGGTGCAATATTTTCCTTAAATGTATTTCTATTTAGAGAGGCTCAGGGATGTGATATTTAAAAGTTGATAATCTTACTGCAGGGTTGAAGATGCGGTGATACGGTATCTGAATCGCAAACCTTCAGGTGTCAATGAGGCTCCCAATGCCACTTCTTGAGACATAATAGGTAATAACTTTTACTATTATTATTTTTTCTATTTTATTTGTTTGTTCTTTTTGCCAATGTTAGTGCAACTATATCAAATATTCTTTGAAACCTTGCAGGGTTTGGAATGACATTTTCTTGTATTTCAACAAATGCATCTAGGACTGGTAAATCTCTTTGTTGAAATAAAGGAAGTGGGGTTTTCATCTCCCAGATTTATTCTGTGACTATGTTAACTAGATATTAGGCAATGGTAGCGTTCAGTTGTAATAGATTATTTATGGTGTACAATAGCTTTTGTTGGGTGTATTTATTATAATTCTAGGAAAACTTTCTAGTTTCGAGTAGCTTCTGTAACCTGTGTTATTTTTAGCTTCGTTGATAAGTGATGACCTATATGTGCCTTGTTATTTCTCAATTTGTTCCCTTTGATGCATTTGCTTGAAGTTAGTCGATTGATATGGTGAACAGATTGGATCAGAATTAGCAGTAAATTTATTTTCTCTGGTTATTTTGATACGTTAGAATGAGCTGTGTATTATGCATCTCCCTTATGTCTCATAATTCATTCACTACTTAGTAGCAGTCATGTTTGTGCAGGCTTTATTTGTTTGATACAATTGGCAACGCCAGTGCCATTCTTAAATTATTTGAGGTGCAAATTTAAGACTAGCTGCCAGGTTAGTGCTAAATACATGGAGAGCTAATTTAATACTGGCTCAATGCATTGCTAGCAAATCAATTTACCTGGTGATTACTTATTAATAGATCTACATGTAAGTATAATGCAAGGTCACTCCTAGAAAGTAGAAACACTAAATATAGATTATTTAGCAAGCTATGCAGTTTTAAAGAATATCATATCCAAACAAGTTGATGGGAATAGCGTTCCAAACTTCTTAGCTGTGAAGTCATTTTTCTTCAAAATTTGAGTGACCAGAATATGATCAAGATTTTTTATGGAAGGGATTTCTCTGTTGTAGTACCACTTAGGGGTTTCCATTTGTTACGATATTATTGAAGGCCTCACAAATAGTTTACCTGACAATCATTTTATGCCGCCGTCCGAAGTTATGATGTCCAGGTAGCCACTCAATAATAATTTATTATTAGGATAAGGTTGTGAATTATGATTTTAATTAGATTTCAACTTCCTTGTGTGACACAATTTCTTTTATGAAATATTAGACAGATTTTGAAACATTAACGATTGCTTATTGCTGCAGCTATTCAAAATAATCCCAGTTCAAGTTATTATTTCAGTTGCAAAACCATATAATAATATTGGAATCGATTGGCAGTGAAGCTAGTTGGCTATATTGATTTGCTAACTTTCACCAATCTAAACTTAATAATTATTTTTTCTCCAAACAAACTTAATAATTAAACAATATAATTAGCCTATTTAACTAATTAATTACAGATACATTAAATCTAGAAAGTTAGAAGACTCACCCAAAAAAAAATGTATACTTACGGGATATATCACTTTCTTAAGTTAATTACTTGAACAGTTGAACTTTATATGTTGTCCGTTGAGGGAGTATTGCTCTAAAATACCAAAATAACAATACGATGAAATCCATGAGTTACAAAAATATTATTTAATAATCAGGCAAAGGACTTTAGGTGGTCATGGAATAACAACAAATCAACGAGTAAATCAATGAAATCCATGAACTAGTAAAGCATCAAGCAACAAAAACTTCTTTGATTAATTATCTTGATCTTCATGCCTTTTTTTCTTTGCCAGAATTCCCCTTTGAGTAATATAGACTTGAGTTAAATCATGATACAAAATACATTAAAATAAAATTAGATTTTGGCTTCATTTGAGTGTAACTGTTGATTGATTTATTACGTTAATTTTGTGCTTGTCACTTGTAGCAAACGACAAATTTTTGCTGTCTTAATTAAGCTATCATTGAAGTATATGACATGACAAAAAGTGGAAAAAAAAATAGCATGCAACTTGAGGTATATTCATGCAATTTATTCGAACTTCTTTAAAAAATAAAAATTCAAGTATGTTCTCCCTTCAACTATCCAACTTCTCAGTAGATCACGATCAATATTTAGAAAGTCTACATCATGTTCGGACAGCACAGAAAGATTCCTTTCACAAGTATAAGTATATATACATTATAAAAAGTCAACTTGCTTTCCTCATATATTTCTTATATAAGAACCACAAATACTTGAAATCCTGATGCAAGAAATTTAAGAGGCATTACACTCCTTATTCCTTAACCTCATGAGCTCAACCTCCCCTGACTACATAGAAAACTACATGGAAGATGTGGATCAACTTTTCCCAAACTACCCTCAAGACTTTGTTGAGTTTGCACTTTTGGACCAGGACTACTTCGATACTGATCATTGCTTTCCTAAAGATGTAGAAGGTACTAAAATAAGCTTATTTACAGATGAAACCCCTTCAATGGCACAAGTAAACAGTGACAAGGGCGATTCATGCACTGCAATTACAAAGGGAAGAAGAGATCGATCCAAGACAATTGTCACTGAGAGGAAAAGGCGAGTTCGAATGAAGGAGAAGCTCTATGAGCTAAGGTCTTTGGTTCCAAACATTACTAAGGTAATGCCGACTCTATTTCATGTGATTTTGCAATATGAATTTTGATTGGGATCAATGGCCGACCTTTTATAAGTTTGAAAACATTAATTTAATACTAAATTCCATTGTACTAGATGTTTATTTTATGCATCTACTTTATCGATGTTATCTGAACTGCAAAGATTACATTTAATAATGCAAATAACTTTATTTTAGCTTAGACGCAATGAAAATTCCATTTGTACTCTTCTAATTCAATATCATAATATTAAAAATTTGACATCAACTTATAGATGGACAAGGCATCAATCATTGCTGATGCTGTGGAGTATGTAAAGAGCATGCAATCCCAAGCCAAGAAACTGGAGGATGAGATTTCTATGCTTGAAATTTCTTTCGTAGACCAAGACCAAGTATTCCAAGATCTCATTGAGAGCAGTCAATTTGAAGAGTCCACAAGCATTACTCAAAATGGTGCAAAGTTATGGCAAATAAATGCCATTGAAATTGGGAATGGACACTACATGGTATCGATCGAGTGTGAGAACAGAAATGGGGTTGCTGTTTCTCTTTACTCGGCTATTGAATCGCTTACGTGCTTTCGGTTGGACAATTCGAACCTCTCTGCCAACAACAACAAATTTATAATGAATCTAACTTTAAGTGTAAGAATGAAAAATATAAGGATTTTATCAAATGAAAAGGAAATCGGCAAACATTTTGCTCATAGGATTCTTTAATGTTGTTTTTCCCTTGTACGCAGATAAAAGAATACAAAGGAGAGATGAATGCATCCACATTGTATCTACAATTGGCAGGTGCACTTCTTGACAAGGGATTCCAGCTTGAGCAGCAACAGATTTAACGAGCTTCTATTTAAATTTTTTTCTCCTTATATTTCTGTTCCAAATTTTCTTTTTTATGTTTTTTATATATTTTTTTACAATATTCTCTTCCACCTGTACAATGTAATTAAGTCAAGATGTTGCAAAACTTCGTTTTATTGTTAGTCACTTGGCCTTTTCCAATTTTGCAACTGAATGGAATTGCGGCCGACAAGTAGGGCTGTCAATGGGTACGGTACGGTACGGTACAGTAGAAGGTATTTTCATTACCGTACCCGTTAAAATTTTCTTTACCCATACCCGTTAAAAATAGCTTTACCCGTACCTTATCCGTACCCGTTAAGAATTAACGATACGGGTACGATAACGGTAAAAAATGAATATAATAATAATAAATTTTGTACACTCTGTATAAATAAATTATATCAATAAGTATAATAATAATGTGCAACAATGGTGGCGAATATTTTAGGTTTATGCTTTTTTATTTTTTCGTACACTGAGTGGAAAGAATTATAAATCTTAAATAAAATATAACAATATTTGTTTACCAATCATGCAATATAAGATGCCATATGTATCATGTAATTGTATCTTTTTAATTGTGGCAATTACCCGTTATGAAAACGATACGAGATAGCTTTTACCCGTACCCGTACCCGTTAAATTAACGAAAATAAAACTTTACCCATACCCGTCTTATACGGTACGGTACGGATTGGGTAAACGGATAAAACGGGTTTAATTGACAGCCCTACCGACAAGAATGAGAAGTTGAGTAGTTGACCTCCAATTTTGTCGTTCCTTTGTTTTTTATTATATGATAAAAGTGTTGGAACATTTGTAGAAAACTCAAAATTCATTTTCTAATTATCCTTTTGATAATATAATTAATTATTATTTCCTGTTTATTTCTCCACCTATTTGTCAATTTGATTAAATCAATTAGTCTATGCCATAATTCTTACTTTAATTTACTTGTAAATAAGTCGGTTAGACTTTAGTGTCTTTTCGGCCAATACAGTTGGCATTATCAGGCCTTAATCTTATTGGCACCTTTTCATTTATTTGAAATATATGCACCGAATTTCTAATGTAGAATACCGACAATATAGATGCATCCTCTGTCGATTTTATAGAAGATTATTTTTTCCATCAAATCTATTTTTCTATAATATTATTTTCTCCATTAAATTATCGTTGGATATTAAAGGAGTGATCCATCTCTTCTCTCATGGACGTATCCCTAAAGAGAAGAACAACCCGTGGTATCTTGGGGGTGATTCCGAAGACCTCGTACGTGAGGGAAATACATCTTAGGACAGAGTTCACTCGCCCGGGTAAACTTGTTTCAATCTATTTTACTTTTATTTACTATTCTGATTTATAGAATATTAATTTATTTGATTTTATTGTTAATCACAATTTGGTATTTTGAAGCATTTGTTCTAACAAAAAGTTGGCATATGTGTCACCGTTTTTCATTAGAAAAAGAAAAAACAAAAAATAAAGTATAAGAATCTTTGGCACCATTCAAAGATCAGGACTACCCATCAGAAACTACGATACCAGAAAAAATTTAGCCTAAGCCTGAAATGAAATCCAAAATTATTGATAGATATATATATGGCTCCTACCGAAATACTATAAACCTTGTTTTTACCTCGTCACAAGGACATTTCTTTGTATTCATCAGAGCTTACTTGACTGTTTTATTTCGTATCTTCAAATATTCCATACAGCATATGAATTTTTTAAACATTTTGGGAGTTCAATATTGGAAATATATGCCAATTGCCAAATGTTAGTTGCTACTTCTAGTCTTCTAGATGTAGAACCGATATTGATGCAGTTGTTGTTCCCATTAAGTCGGACAACAGAACAAATATTTTCACACAAATCTCCGAAATTGGTTTCATTTATTGTACGTCATAACAGGACTGATTTCAATACCAGTATAGCAGTAATGATATAAAAGAAGAATATCTTTCTTAGTTATAAGCAAAATGGAATGAAAGGATAAACTAGAAACTCATCAGCAATCCAAAAATTAAATACCGAACCTTAACCTAGCGATATGACTAAGATTATAAAAGCATATATTTCAGGTTCATACTCTGATGTTGACATGTATATATATACTAAATAAATTCTAGTGCATTTCTAGTTTCTAAAATACTTGCTGATCTCAAGTTCTTTTATTTTTCTGAACTTGTATCAACGGAAGTAAAGAAAAAAATTCATTGCGTGTCACATCAGTGACCACAGAAATGATGAGATCTAGTTGTATACCACGAGTAGCTTTCAACGTATTCGATCTATTACAGCTCGCACCGGTTCAGTAGCTTTCAGCCAGTCAATTTGAATGATAAATTTGTCTGACCATTTTATCCATCATTAACATAAATTAGTCATATAACTGTATAAGAAGTGACAGAACTAATAAACAACACAGTTGCTTGTGATTCAACAAGGCTTTTTAATTAAGAAGGTATATGGTTGATTCGATAATTTGCGAACAGCATGAAATAAAGGATTCATTGTTGGTTTCAAACCAACCTTCAAAAAAAAGGGATTCATTTTGGATGTACCACAATATGTTGCCATAAAGACATGCTCTCAAGCTGCTGGAAGCTGGTGCTGTAATTTTGTCAACATCTAATATACTGGCAAGATAGATCTCATTAAGAATTATATATTATACATAATTGAACTTGCATGGCCATAAAGCTAGTGTCTTAGTAACTGATAAAAACATAGAGATTTACTATGATATAGCCCTTGCGGTGTAAACTGATTGGATAATTTGGAGTGAAACTTAGTAAGCAACTCGTTACACAGGTAACTGCACATGCATGCGCCAGCAGAGAATTCAAAATCATGATGTTTGTCTTGTGTATTAGCTGGCAATTATGCCAAATTGCCAATGAAAGAATTAACAATTTTAGTTAATCAGAACGAATGCCAACTATTATGTTGCAATAGCTTTTTGACCTAATTGGGTTGCTGACACAACCTGATAGTTTCCAAAAGCATCATTTAGTTCCCACTGCAATAGGAGGCGGTATTTGAAAACAGAGATGATTGCTAGCAAAATAATAATAATAATTCCGTGTAAAACAGAAAAACCATAATAAACATGACAAGGTATTCCTATGCCAAACACTTCATATATAATATGATAAATCAGACAAACAAAATCTCTATGCAAAAAATCACGTGATAAATAAAACAATGCTGCGTGTACATTTTTTACTATTTGTTATAAATTTATAGATTTTAAATAGAAAAAAGGTTTTTTTGTAACTATTTCCTGTTATTAAAAAAGAAAAGAAGTTCCAAAACAATTACCTTTCATAATTTCGTAGAATGTCATTATTCTTTCTTTTCTTTTCTTTTTTTTTGGGGGGGGGGGGGGGGGGTTGCACAAATTCCGTTTTATTCCCTGTTTTACTTAGACTAAAAATAGAGAATTGATCATTTATAAACATCGAACGGTTCAAAAGATACACAAGTGATGCGGCGGAGAGCGTACAATGACCACTTGACCAGTCGCCCAAGTCTAGATAAGATTGATATATTATATTATTAAAAAATATATATAGAAAAGATTAATTACTTAATAATTAATTAATTTGCCGTACACAATAGACACAGTAACACAAGTAACTTTCAAAAAAAAAACACAAAAGTAATTTCTTTATTTTTCGGTACATCAATATCTGTAACCTATATAGTTCGAGTCAATAGGGAAAGGAGTTGGTTCGTCGTATTTCATTTGGCACAACTTTTCATACATAGATTAACCATAGAAAATCCTATCCAACACTTCGGCAGTAAAATAATGCATGGCGGGTCCCACAAAAACAGTACTTACTTTAGTAGCTCGAGCCTGACACGTGTGAAGGTGTGGTCCCACGAGACATTCGTCGTCCACAAAACGACAGCACATGGTTTTGGTGACTTTGAAGCAGTATCAGAACTCAGAAGACATGGTTTTTTTTCCCAAATACGTGGATCATTGATTTATGGCGAGTGGACCCGACGAGTCAGTTCAACGGCCTTGTGTGAACTATTCCTATATTCTGCTGCCTCCACAGTGATCAATCGGCGTAATCTGATGTAATGACTCTTTCAATTCTAATTAATATTATTAACGTTTACGTTCTTGAAACGCCAACAATAAATAAACAAAATCTGCGTTTCTTTTTTTGGATGAATAATAGTCCGTATTCGTTTTTTTTTTTTTTTTTTTTTTTTTTTAAACAAGTGAGCTCAGAAAGCTCGCCACTCTTTTCATTAATGAAAAAAAGCATCCCATTGCAATTTACAAATACAATCATTATTCTCAACATTCGCAACCCGAGAGGTAACAATTAAAATCCCAAAGTCCGTATTCGGGTTTGTGGTTAATGTATCTTGATCTTTGTATTATTCTTTTGTTGCGTTGGTTATTTATTTATTGTCATCATTATCATTATTATTATTATTTGGACGATTGCTCTAAAGAGTGGTTATTGTCGATCCATTTTGGTGTTTCCCCATTTGATACTGACTGAATGATCTGAATAACTTAGGTGATGAACAAAGCATGATATTTCTTTTACAAAGAAAAGTGTGAAATTTTAGATGTTCGAAACTGACTGGACGAATCAAAGAGATTGGGTCACATAAAGGAGAAATATTTGGGAAAAACAAAATAATCCACTTGGCCCGTCCCTCCGTTTTCCTAACACTGAGTTTCCTAAATCAAGAAAGAAGTTTTTTTTTCTTTTTTTTTTTAAGGATAAATTGAAGTTCAAGCCTCCTAACTTATTTTTTTTAATTAAATGTCTATAAAAAACTCCTCTCCAGACGAGTTTCGAACATACGACTTTTCACTTGAGATACATTACTTTTTGCCACTAGACTAAGAGCTGGTTCTCTTTTTTTTCTTTTTTTTTTTGAAAAAAGAAGAAAGAAGGTTTTTATGCTAATGAAATGTTTTTTAAAAAAAAAGATGGTTTGAATTATAAATTTTAAACAAAATGTGTCTTTCAAATAAGTAGAAAAATTACATGTTCCTCCAATATTAATCGAACAGTTTAGAACCATTTTGTCATAAACAAACGATGATTATTTAAAAGAAATTTGGACATTTTAGGTCATTTAATGTTTTGAACGAAAAATTTCAGTATTATTTTTTATCTTTTGCGTAACCCCAAAAAAAAACCCACCTTCAGTGTGCTTTATTATCAAAGAACAGAATGTTTTCATCAATTAAAGGCCTGTTTCATACAGGTCATTTGATCTTGATCAATTGATCTAACAATTTAGGAGAAAAGTATTTAGTTGGTTTTTTATTTTTATAAATTCTGAACGCGATTATAGTCGATAGTTTATTTATATTTTTATAGTTCGGAGCGAGAACCAATAGTGGTCAAGTTTCAAAACTGACCCAGAATTTACTAGCTACAAGACAATATCACAAACTGCTCAATTGTTTTCTATTATGGCATTCACCCCACCGATATGATGTACTTCTTGTTCTACAACCTGTGGTCAAGAGTCATTATTTCAACCATAATCAAATAAATTACAAGCATTCAGTTTTTCAGTACTTTGTTGCTAGATTTCAATAACTATCCAACGAAAAAGGAATGGGAAAAAATATATATATCCAATAACATCACCATCTTCGCTCCATCTATTATTGGATGTCTCACACTTAGGCACTTACCATCTTATGTACAAAAACATAAGGTCAAAATAACATTACAAGGAAATGCCAATATGATAATTATGCCTTGACAACAGCAGAAACGTGCACTCTAAAAACATTTGACATGTACATTGTTATCGCATAATCCAACCACCTTTCTATTTCTTACCGCAAATAAGACCCAACAGACACTAAATAGTGTGCAATAACTAAATAAATTAGGCAAGGAGCGTGTAAACCATACCTATATTTAACGTCTAAGCCCTTCTCCTGGAGTGATTTGGAACACCTGAAAGCCCCTCAAAAAGCTCAGAGAGATGGCTCTCCAAATCCTCTGTGCTATACTTTATGTACTTATTTGAGTGGCGACCGCCATCTACCTGTGGCCCATAGCGTCCCACGAAGGCACGGTATGCTGGGATAACTTGCTCTGAGATGGAAATCTTTATCTCCTCCCTCATCTGTGGGTCTGGAACCTTCCATGTGGTCTGCACCCTGTGTATCTCCTCAAATGCAACATTGAAATTTCTGAACTTCTCTCTTAATGCAACTTTTGAAGAGTGTCCCGAGCTACCACTGCTGCCACCACTTAAGCTGTCATCTCTTAAATAGGACAAGACTTTGGTCCATGAAACCCTAAGGTAAGTTTTTGAATATTGACGAATCTTGCCGCGGCGCCGACGCAACCAGTGGTCACCCAAAATACGACCCAACTCAGAGTCTTTGACCTTGTTGTATATGTAAAATATGTTGTTCATAAGAAATATGCACCGCAATCCACCATCTTCATAAAGGTTTGATTTTTCTTCTAAGTTGGCTTCTAGGTACGATATGATGGCATATAGCCGGCGGCCATAAGGGGTCATGGAGCCCAAACTCTCTGTATCATCATCTGTGTTGATGGTGTCTAGGGTAAACCCCTCATCATCGCCCAGAAGACACTCTAATGTTTCACTATAGACCACAAGGAGTCGCATGTAGTTCATAACATAACGGGTTAATGGGTGTATCTCACCTGCTTGCATCGGCCTCCGTGAATTCTCTCTCTGGACCTGGAACCCAAAGTCGAACAAGGTGCCCTTCACTGCATCTCCTAACCTCTTCAGAATGCCATCAGCCTCCCTGTAAATGGAACTGCCCAATTCACCAGGATACAAAATGCGCAGCTCCCGCAAAACCTCATTCTTCACCACTTCGTACATATCAATGATCCTAAAAAGCTTCTCTGCAGACCTTGGGATAATTGCGACAGCATCACCAAAGTTCAATAATTGCAAAACGCATCCTTTTGTGATCTCGATGAAACATTCCTCCTGGATCTCCTCAGACGAGGCAAATATGTTCTCACACAGGCGTCTCTCGCCAGAAAGAAGGCTGCGGATGACAATTTTAACCCCCTGGATCCACTTCTTCATCTTCTCATCCAAAAGCCGCCACTCCATGTGTTGCACCTCATCAATACTAAGCCTCTCAACCCCGAGGATAGAGAGGCACTCATCTATTACATCTTTACGAATTGAGCAATAGACTTGAACAAGTTCCTTGGCATAGCCAGCACGGATCATGCGATCAGCAATGTCTCGCAAATCAGAGATAGCCTCATGACGGATGAGGTCCAGAGATGGATCTTCTAGAAGGGGGTGGTGGGGGGTGTTCGGGGCAAGGGAAGAGGTGGGGGTGGCAGTATCGGCAGGGTCGAACTCGGAAGAGGTGTCAAAATCAGCCTCGGAGGAGGGGAAGGAAAGAGAGAGGCGGCGTAAGGAGCAGGAGAGACCTGTTGCATCCAGCGACACTGTATTGCGGATCAAAAGCGGGTGGAGTTCTTCCTCTAGTCGGGACATGGCAAGTTGGAGAACATTTTCTGCCCGGAGATGTATATCATAACCATCTGAAACAGAGGAAACTAATCAGTAACAAGGGTGAACATTTTAGATTTATCTTGCTGTAAGCTAATTGATTTCATTTCATATTTAGTAAGGACTTGGAGATCAACTAGGGCCATTTACCTTTTCATTTATAGCCACTTCAAACTAGCCAATACATTAAAATCCAGCTAACTAACCCAATAATTACATACTCTTGTGGGCTTGAAGTTGGTCCTATTTTACAAAATTGCTGGGGTTGGAAAGGTTTGGAACTTTGATTTGAAATAAATAGCTACAGCAAGATGCATATTCTGGTAAAAATTTTGAAAATTCAGTATACCTATTATACAGAAAGATTCACGAAATTCACAATAAAGGTCATAATTGATTCTTCTTTGTAAGGACAAAATTACATCTATCTAATCTTCAATAGTATGATTAAAAAAAATTCTTAATGACAGTTGACCATGCAACCAATATATATATAAACTTCTGATATACATGCATAAATAGCCTAAAAGACTGAAACAAATGCAGACCAAAACACAAACAAGAACAGCAAAACCAAAGAGGCTGATTTGTAGAGTACACTGCTGTGAAATATAATAGCAGTACTTGTCCCTGAAATAAAATAAGAACAGCGCCAGAAGTAACACAAAAAAGCAATAACTATAATAAATTTGTAGCTTTAACTGAGTAGACTATCTAACTAAATCAGCATTGTTTAAAAATTCAACTACCACAATTCATTGTCAGAACTTTTCATAAATCAATTATTTGCAGGGTTTTAATTAGATCTAAAGTAACTGTTTATATTATTTTAATATAGCCAATGTAAAAAATATAGCTATCTTTATAGAAATGAAACACAATCAACAATGTTGGGTTTCATTTCTAGCCTATCCTAACTTGTTTGGGACTAAAGGCTTTGTTGTTGCTTCTGTTGGTGCTGTTGTAATTAGATCTATAGTCCAAAAATAATACATTACATCCAGATATGATACACTTTACATTAGATCCAGATATGATACACTTTACATCCAGATATAATACATTAGATCTAAAATATGAAATATTTCTTATCTAACTTGGAAATTATATGCTGATGCTGAAATATACTATTATTAGAAATGAGAAGAAAATTTTCATATATAGATAAGGCAACTAATAATGTCGACATAAAAGAATGAACGGATATTTTGGGCAATTGTTTATCTGGAGTGTGATTATGTGCGTAACTTAAAACAGATCCAATGTACAGAAATAATCTTATTGTTATTGTACTAACTGCCCTGGTTAGACTTACTGAGATAATGTAGCATTTTTTTACTTGTGACCCATCAGGCCACAACAGAACCCTAAACCTATTATGTTATTAAGGAGCATTACATTTATTACTAATATGCACAAAGCTTTTATCATTAAAAAAAAATAGATGAAAGGAAATCATGTTCATTTTGGGAAACAAGTAAACAGGCAAATGCTAACAAAGTTAACCACAAACAACAAAGTGCACTCTGACAAACTACTTGCTAGCAATATTTTTTCTCTCTGTCTATCTATCTTTAGTAATATAAAGAGGATATTAGTTGCTATCCATTTCACAAAAGCTTATTTTATTTCACTCCATTCTCTCTGAAAATCAGAGATGGAAAGCAAAACCAAAATAAATCCACCTCTTATCTATCTTCTGGTTTTGTGTCATTATTTTTCCAAAAAGAGATGTAATCTAGTTTGACCTCAGCCAAAAGAAAGTCAATATAGATACTTAAATTTATGTTTGTAGTGTAATTATTTCAGCTAACTCGGTAAATCCACCTTAAATTCTCTCTGGATTATCTACTACTAGTTAAACTTACCATAGATACTAAGACAAAAAATCTCAATATAGGACATCCCCAGTGTACCTAAGGTTTATGCTTCCTTTATTTTTAGAGAATATAAGAAAACTAAACAAAAAGGGACCCTTATTCTTTTTTTTCGATACATTTAGATAGCGGCTATCTAGTAAAAGGACCCTTATTCTTATTCATACCAATCATCTACTTGATATATATTACAAGTGCACATTTTAATGTGTAGACTGAATGAATGTTTTACGTTTTGCACATTTTCATTTGCCTTATTCTCTTGCAACTGATTGCAAACCAAAGAATACTTTATTCCTCCAGCAATTAGAAAACTGAAAATCTTATCTGAAACTCAGAGAATACCTTCAGCTGACAGAGAAGAAGAAGTAGCAGAAATAGCAATCAGGTCATCCACCGAAGCGAAATACTGCAAAATCACATCACTGGACGACTCAAACAGCAGCGAATCGGAGGAATCCCACTGCATGACGACCTTCTCCGCCGCCTCCAATTGCGCCAAAATAGCCTTCAAAGCATCGGCCGAGGAAGAAGGAGAAGAAGACGACGGATCCATATTGGGAGTATCAGGAGAGTCAGGATAAAGCGAGGATAAGCGATGGTCGAACCTAGACAAGATCCGAATCATGTCATCGGCCGCGTTTTTGGAGGTGGCGAGGCTCTTGACGATGTGCTGAGCGGCGGCGATCACCTTCTCCTGGCCGTCCACTCCCGCCGCCGGAGCCGACGACATCAGTCTCCGAGTCTAGGGTTCCGGCGAGCTCAATTCTCCGTTCAAGGGTTAGGTTTCTGACTCGGAATTGTTATTCCTTTGCAATTGCAAATGTTTTCCTTTCAGACGGATCTGAGAGTGATGTTGAGCTGATTAGTGATTAGCTTTCGTCTCCAAGTGTGAAAGAGAAAAAGTGCTAGATGAATTTATTTATTATTACGGGTACGGAGGCATTGGGAATTTGGGATTGTGGGACCCAGAATTCGGCGATAGAATGGCCTTGCGATGGAGTAGACCAGGTTCAGGTGTGAAAATAGTTAAGTAGGCCCGTTGTTACGTTCTACAGAACGAGAATTAATAGTGTGGGACCTACCGAGTTAACAAAATGCGGAGCCTTTTTCTTTGAGAAGGGCTCAAAGTCCAAATTATGATTGGTATCTATTATCCAGTTATATTGATATCCAGCTTTCTAGTTAAAAATATATATATTTTTGATCTTATCTTATGAGAATTTATTTTTTTGTTTTCTAACCATCTTTCGTAAAATAATTTTAAATACAAAAAGTAATCTTTGCAAAAGAGCAACTGGAGAGGATGACCCTTTTCTGTTTTTTAAATTTAAATATTTGAGCATGTAACATAGAAATAATAATTTCGTAACGTACCCAAAAGTTCGTCGGTATCGACAATTTTTCGTATTTTGATTTTCAAATGTTTTTAATCTTAATTAAAATGAAGCAAAAGTCTCGCAATGTACAATAAACACGCTATCGCATTTATTAATTATGTAGAAAGTAAAACAAAAAAAACATTTTAATATTTCTCATTTTAAATAAATCTACAAAATATGACTTAACCCAATATTAAAAATTTAAAACCAACTCACCCGATAAAAAAAATTGGGTCAACTTGCCTGTTGCAGTTCACGTCAAACGTGAGCAATATGCCCAATTGCCCATATACGCCTCGTTTTAGCTTATTGTTTAATTTAAAAAATAAACTCTTTGTTTTAAAATACAATGATTAAATTCTAAATCAACGTGCATGGACAAAATCTATTACACATAAATACAGTCAGACCTGATTAACGTGGTAAACGGACACGGAATGGGGTGTTCTGTTTACCGTTCCGTTAACGAAACGAAATGAATTTCGCTACCGTTTACCGTTCCACTTACTAAACGAAATGATTTCGCTAAACGGCATGTACAAAAACATGTTAAAACACGTTAAACTATTTCATTTCATGTTCCGTTTACCGTTTCATTAAAGAAACGAAACAAATATCTGTACCGTTTACCGTTCCGTTTCAGCAAACGGAACGGCATAACGTTTTTTTTTTTTTCCGTTGGCAGGCCTAAATACAGTAATATAACATAACAAAGTGAGCAAGTGACAAGCCCGTGAAGGAATTGACCTTTTCGGACCCCACGTCAATTGTCAGTATTCCTTTTGCATCGCCAACAGGTGAATTGGATGATTGCACGGACCTCATTAGTCACCCTTAAATTTTGATATTTTGGAAACAGGGTGCCAGCGCCAAATTACAGCTTCTGGTTTTGTTTCTGAAATTTGTATTTCACATGTTCATTTGTGAATGTTTAACTATGTTGGTTATAGCAGATTTGTTCTTTAGTGTCTGCTACAATTTTCAATTACAAACATCTCAATAGTTTGCTGCAGATAGGGGTGGGCGCGGTATATCGCGAATATGCGAAATCGTTCCGTTCCGTCCATATGGAACGTGTAACGGAATGGATTTTCATTTCGTTTCGCAAACAGAACGGATAAACGGAATGCATTTTCATGATTCGTTTGTGCATTTTATAGTGTAAATATAGTCATTCCGCCATATTCCGTCGAAACGAAACGAATCACGAACCATTCCGATTCGTACTGTTACTAAAACGAAACGATCCATTCCGTTTCCGTGATGCACGTTACCCACCCCTAGCTGCAGAATTGTTCCTTACTAAGTTGGCCCATTTTCAATTATAGTTGTCTGCCTCTGCCATTTTGTAGTTGCAACTTGCCACGTTCTGGTTTTCAAACATTCTCAAATATTCGATGCAAAAGCTGTTATTTAGCGCTTATGCAATTTTTATGATTATGTTTTGTGGCAACTGGCAACAGACACCCTTGCTTTTGCAAAAGAGGGTCAGGGCTATGGAATGGAGGTAGGGGGAACGGGCCGAGAAATATTTAATCATAAACACTTCACTTCACTTCTTAAAAATATGCAAATTGTAGTACGGCATATTCGATCATTTTTAGGATAGAAAAATATTAGAATTACTGATGTGAGAGCACAGTTAAGCTAACTCATGACTATATTTGAATTATAGTGACTTGTCAAGTTTCTTGCAAGAATTAAAGTCATTTTGATTATTTCCATTAAATTAAATCCAGAAAATAATACAATTGTCTTTCACAAATATTTAAAGATCATTTTGTCTTGACTAAGCCAGCATTTGAGGATTCTGTAATTTAACGTAGAGACGAAAAACAAATGACTTTTACAACTTCAAATTCAAAATTTGAAATTCAAATGTCATATAGAACAATTAATATGGTTACTGTCTAACTGCCCGAACACGCCAAAGGTAACAGTAAAAAAACATCAGCAATAAGCTTAACAAAATTGGCTTATTCTATTTACAAAGTAGCAAGTTCAAAAACTATACAAAATCATCTTGCAACTAGACAACTAATTATCAAAGTAGTCCTCTTCGATTTCATCGAGAACTGATTGATTAAGCCGCTTCCTAGAAACTCTCCTGTGTTTCTTCTTATCCAGTCTTGGCTCTGCTTGCTTGACCCCCTTGCTTCCTGTCTTGTACCTGAAGAACAAGGAGGTGGAGGTGTAATGTTGATCCATAATCTATGTCAAGTAAGAATCTGGGAAGTTCCTTTTCAATTCAGAATATACTTAATTAATCTCTTGATCTTTGAGATACAACCAACCTCAAATTTCTCAGAGTTTATATACCCAGTAACATCACGACACAAACACTCTATGTCCAACTTTACCCCAACTAACCCTCCATAAAGCCCAGATTAAGCTTGAACATGAAATCAAACCTCAATGGCACCTAATTTTGTATGAATGAACCTTCAATTATGCATATGACTCAGTTAACCCTAGTTGGTCCAATCCAGCCAAAAAAATAAATGCAAAATAAATAAATAAATAAAAATCTGAACTCCTGTCATATTTTACTCTCAAACAAAACTAGGTGGTGTGGTTATCTTAGATACTTCAATTGTTAGACTACCCAACAACACTCACCATATATCTAAATAACCCTCAATTAGGGCCTAATTAAACAGAGTCTGGATCCCTCAGGTATCTAAATTCGGCAGGCAGCATCTGAACCATACTATTAATGCCCAAACAACTTTATAGGGCTGTTCAGCTTTAAGATTCATGTGAGGTCCAGATGTCGCCCACCAGAGGCAGGTATGCGATGGAAGGATGTAAGTCTGTCATTCACTCATGGCAAGACAGAATCTCAACTTTATCCAATTTAGCATCATGAAACCTTAAATATGCATTTATTATGCCTCAGCTTAGCATCCACTCACCTAATTCAGTCCCAATACACTCCTATGAAATAGAAATCTGATAAAATTGAAAATGAAAGAAACAAAAAGGAAAAAAAAAAAAAAGTGGCAACGAACCTGACTTCACTCTCTCTCTTCGTTCCAAATGTGCGCAACTGGAACTCCTCTCTGATTTTGATCTCATCAAGTAACTGAAGATAATAAGGATATCTCTCCCAATCACCCTTTACAACACAACCTGGTTCACCAAGGTGTAAACAGTCATTGAATGCACATCTGACGGGCTCACTTTCTTTCATCATCTGCCTTATCTGAAATAAAGCACATCAAATTATATTTAGGTTAGAAAGATAAGCTGCAAGTCCAAGATGCATGCATCTAGTAATACATTATTCTCCTATCAGAGCTATGATTCATCTGATAATTAGTGGTAAAAGATCAATCACGATTGGATTAAACTCCATTCCAGAATACCGTCAATATGCAGTTATTCACAAAACAAGCCAACAATATATAAAATAAAAAAAAACTGGTTGCTCAACCAATGCCAGGAAAATTGCAATCGAATCAGTAAGCACCAAGATCCCACTAAACCAAATAGCTACTAGCCTGCCACATGTAAGGTCTCCAACAACTCTTTGGACAGGTTTAGCCCACCCTTTCTAGTTGTTAAAAAAAGGATGAAGCCATAATTCAGTATCTGGCAGGCCAATGGCCGATACCAGAATAGTACAGTACTTTCCCACTGTATGTATCACTTTAAAGTTTCAAAAGAGTCGATCTGATATAACATCAATAAATTAGGCTTAATTAAAGAGCTAATTTGCTCTCTTAACAAAAAATGTTTCTGTACTTTCCCTGAATAGAAAAGAGAAATGAATCATTTGAGAAATAATGAATAACAATAAAATAAAGGGTATTAGAACCTCAGGAAAAGCATCTGCCAAATTGCGCTTGGTGACTTTAACAAGGCTTGGCTGGTTAAAGCCTGGTGTATCAGCAAGAAAACCTCCACCTGCTAAGGGGAGGAGAGAGACATGCCGAGTTGTGTGCTTACCCTTGCCACTTTTCTTAGATACTGTGCCTACTCTCTGCTCTCCAAACCACTTGCTATTCTGTTAAATGTTCAAAATTAAAAGAAAGGTCTCCTATAAACTTAGTGATATTGATCCACTATAGCACATTAGCACATTATAAGTAGAAAGCCAGATAGTAAGATTGTAACAGTTCAGTCAGGTGCCAGCACAATAACTGTAGGCAATCTGAACCCAGAACCCTATGTCTTGCTATTGTTCTGCTCATGCTCGGTTACTTAATCAAGAATTAGACACTAATGTACTGACTAAGAATTTTTAAAGGGAAAGGAAATCATTTTTGCATTGAAGTAATACAGAAGAAGGGATGAAAAATTAATACTTGTTCGAAGAGTTTGTTCATAATATCCTCATCGGAGCCACTCTCGCTGCCTCTTAATGCATTTATGAGACTTGATTTGCCAACACCACTTGGGCCCATAATGACAGTTGTTTTTCCTTTTAATTTCTCTTTTACAGCTGACAACCCTGCTTTCTTATTGACACTACAAAATAAGGGTTGATAGCCCCAGCCCTGGAGCCTCTCTTTCCAATCAACCAGTGCCTGTAAACATGAGATTCAGAAATAACAATAGTAAATGAGAACATGTCATTACATAAGTGAATTCACTAGTTCACAAAGACTCGGTATATTCAAATTACTAAACCTTTTGGCAGATAATTATAATGCAATTAAATGCAATATTCTGCAAACGTGTAGAACTGTAAATTCAATGCATATATAAGTAGAAGAACACGAACCTGCTCGGGGACAAGTTCTGCCTTGTTTAGAACGAGATTGAATGGGATCCTGGTGGACTCTGCCTCAATTAAAAATCTAGTGAGGTTAAATGGCTCCAATTTGGGCTGATCAAGTGCAAAGAAAACCATAAGGTGATCCACATTGGCCACAGGAGGGTCGACCACTTCAGTTGCCCTTTCAAACACATCCTCTATTGCGCCCCTTCTATCTATCCAATCCACTGAACCAACTAGCACCTAACATGGATTAAACTAAAATTGGTCTCAATTCAACTTCAGTACCAATGCAAACTTATGGAAGTTCATCGTGCCTCCAAAAACTTGATTACAACAACAGTTGAATATGGTTTATCTTTAACAGTTAAGTACAAAACAGACTTCATGGTTAGCGCCAAGGTGCACTGAATCTATCACACAAACAAATCAAAGACTTGATGTAATTTATGCAACAATGCTTACCTTATCCCCAACCAAAACCCTTCTCTTGATCTTCTTCAGCAAGTCGCGCACCACACACAACAAATCAGTTCCTATTCTCGGGTCCAACAGGTTGTTACCGTTAGGGTACGAGTATTCCAAATCAGGTCCAGGGTTCTCAATAACAACACGCATGAAGTTGGCTTGAGACGAAGCGACAAAACCAATGGCCTGATTAGGGAGGAGAGCAATCTGACGATCGGCCGCGATAGTGGGTCCCACTAGCGGAGACGACACGAGGAGATGAGAGGTCTTGGCGCGCAGAAGGTTCTTCTCGGGGCCGGAGGTACCGCGATCGCGGGAGTCGCGCGAGGCGGCGGAGGAAATGGAGAGGCGGCGCAGGGCTAGGGTGAGAGGTGGATGGAGACGGAGGAGGCTGGAGGCAGCGGCGAGGGATGGCATCGGAGTTGGTTTTGTCTTTTCTTTTCGTTTCTGGAAAGATGAAGAAAGAGCGCTTCAGACTAGCGAGTACTGAGTGACTGTGCGAGTGATAAGTCATAACGGAAGTAAGGGGAAAAAATAAATAAATAAATAAATAAATGGAACTGCATTTGCCAGCTGCCAGTTGCCACGTACAATTTTGGATCTAGAAAAGTAAGGGATAGAGCATGACTAGAGCTGTCAACGGCCATTTACCGTTATGCCGTTTCGTTTAACTGAAAATTATATCGTTTTTTAAGTGGCACGGTTGATGGCACAGTTAATTATACCGTTTCGATCATTTCAACCTCATTTTAAACCGTTTTATGTGTAATATATGGTTGATGGCACAGAAATTTATTTCGTTTAATAAATAGAATAGTAAGTGGCATGTCGGTTTTGTACCGTTTAATAAGTGACACGGTAACGGTTTGATATCATTCCGTGTCCACTTACCACGTTTTGAGAGCCCTAAGCATGACTGCATGAGTATGAGAATGAGGATTGAGGAGATTTTAAATCATAAAATTTTTTAAAAGTTTCTTTAATTCTTTTAATTCTTAAATTTAGGTGTACAATTTTTAGCCTGATTAGGGAGTAGAGCTGTTGTTGTTTCTAATATTTAATAGGAAACTGATAAAATTGCGTTGTCGATTTTTCCAAAAGTTCTGAAAACACAAATAGCACTAACTATGTAATCGTATCTTAATCTTGATTTACTACTACTACTACTACTATTGTTGTTGTTATTATTTCATGACTAGTTTTGTAAGTTTTATTTAAATTCTGATAAATTAAAATTGTTTATAATTTTAAAAAACTGTATTGTTCTCAAATTTCAATTAATATAAAAAATGATTCATTGTAGAATTTGTAATATGTTATCAATATTAAGTTAAAAATTATTTATAACTAGCAGCAATGCCCGCTCAATGTGCGAGCAATTTTTTATTTGATATATTTCAAAAGTTAAGATTTTTAATATGTATTTTTTTATGTGAACTTTTTTTTGTTCTTAAGAAAGATGCTTGCGATGAGCTCTAACAGGTTTTGTGAATGGGCCCGCATTTTTATATTTAATAATGCAAATAGTACGTGTTAACGGCATTTTATTTGCAAATGTGCAGAAGAAAATAATCTACGTTTGTTAAAACAACCAAATAGATATGTTCGCAATATTGCAGTGAAACGCCCCAAACAGGCATGTCCTATTATTGGGTTGACAGATTTGAAATTTCTATTTGCAAAAGAACAAGCTGTAAACTTGTAATATTGCAATATTGTCATATTGTACATAAAAACATCAAATTGGTCAAATGATTCTTAAAAAATGTCCAATAGGGGCGTATGACCACAATCCAAAATGCCCCAAACAGACATTTTTATCAAAAGTTTGTCTAGTTAAAAGTTTTAATGTACTGTACCAGATCAAATTTTAAGGTACATCAAGATCATAAATAAACAAATCTGCTAAGGCTACACAATTGAACTTGCAAGTGATGGCCTAAATGAACAAAATATGGATTTTCCTTTGCACATTACACAATTTTTACATAAGCTAAATTCCATGTCCTAATCTAATGACCAACAACATCACTACATGTACATCCAATTTCAGTGAATGTCCAGACAGCTTATAAGAACCCCAAATGACCATCATGTGTAGCGCACCCCAAATACCAGGTGCTTGACTTTATCAAAGTAACGCGTCTTGAGAGAGCCTTTGCTCGTGACGGGCATCCAACTTGCATTGCTTCACCTAAGATTCAAACAAAAAAAAAAAAAACGAATCAATGAAATCACAACCAATTAAAAATCCATGGCCGCGTCTAGCAAAGAACAACACAAATCAAATAAGAGAGGTTATCTTACCCGTTTCTTCTTTACGAGGTCGCTAGGAATCGAAGCGGGAGCGGAGGCCATGGCGTCCTAACCCTTCTTCATCTCCGATTTTAGAAACCCTAGAAAGCGAGTTAGCAACATAAAGAGTAGGGGAGGATATCGGGCCATTTTTCCTTTTGTGAGAATACGAGCGGCGGTCACAACTCCGCTGAGGATGTGAGTTCGGGGAAGGGAGGAGGGAGCAGGGGTAAGCGGGGAGGAACTCACATCCTCTGTCGCGCTCGGTTGGCAGCACTTTTTATCCCGACCGTCTGATCTAATCTGAACGGCCCCTAGAAATATCGAATTGATAGGCTCGAAAAAACTGAACTGTTCAGATCAGATCGGACGGCTCGTATGAGAAGTGCGGCTGTGCCGCGCGGCAGAGGATACGAATCCAAGCAGGGAGAGCGAATGCGAAATGGAGAAAGTCTGTGGTTTCCTTTTCTACCGTAGGGGGGAGGAAGACGCAGCTGCGAAAAGAAAATTTTGGCGCAACAAATAAAAATGTTATAGCGGAGAATCGAACTTGTGAATAGCAACGAACGAAACGGGAGAGTTGCCAACCCACCGCCTAGGCGGTTTCAGATAAAAGGTCGATCTTTTTGTCTGATATTTGAATCTGAACCGTAGATCATAGTAAATTAATAAAATCAATGATTATATTTGATATTAGAGGGGTGTAACTCCCTTTTATCTCGAAGTTTACGCTTCTACATATGCTTTATAAGTAGTAGAGATAACTCACAAACATATAACGAACTTTTTAAAACTTTTATTGGGGGTATAATTTACGGAGTGTTTGTAAATGTATTGATGTTTCAACAAATTTGGATCTCGATTGATCAAGTCGAAAAATTACATAAATAGACAATTATTTCAAGTACCGCAATCTAATTTTAAGATAAATTTATTTGTGCAAACATATGCAAATAAAAATATTGTTATGGCAATTTGCAGCGTGCAAAAATCCCATGTGGAATACGTGGCTAAAGTGTTTTGATGATCGGATCTTAATTTTTAAACTTCAAACTATCTATCCGAACCGTTTAATATATTGTTTATATTGAATTTTGTAATTTATTATTATTTATTATGATATGGATTGTCAATTTTTATAATAGCATTTAAAAAATATTACAATAAATAGTAAAAATAAAAAAATGTAAAAATTCTTCTTCCGCAAGATTTCAATATTGGAACCTTGAATGATTCAAATTAGTTATTTAAAGTTAAAAAAATCAAAATATATTCTCTAAAACATAAAAGATCCGTGTTTATAAAAGCACTTTCTTTTTGCCGAAATTATTTTAAACAGGAATTTAGACATTCAAAATTTTAATACAAACTATGATTTATTTTTTATTTTAATAAGAACCAAGCAATTACCCGTTCATAAAACGCGTTATTCTCTCTCATCTAATTACCCGTTCATAAAACAGATAAGTAAGAATAGCGTGTTTTATAAATGGATAATAAGACTACTTACCCGCTTTATGAACGCGTTACAATCTCAGCATAAAATATTTTACAAAAACACATTTATCTCATCATTCTATTTTGTCTTTTAGTGCGTTATTTCTATTTTGGTTGTTCACAGAATCACACTCATATAAAGTGCTGTTTTCAGCTGCGCTACCTTGATGTTTTAGACTTTCCATCCACTTTGTTGAAATAGTAAAAAAGGTAAACAAAAATGAATTAAAAATATCATCATCTCTCCTAACCCAAATTGTTTATACACGAGCAACCTTCAAACCTCCACATGGGCGAAGCCATGTACAATTGGACCCGCCTCAGAAAAAAAAAAATTACTTGTTATTATATTTATTGGTAATAAAAAAAATCACCACAAGAGGTTATGGACCCATCTAAACAATATGAAGGACTCAACTGACCATATTGTGTTTGATTTGAATTACATAACGACGTTTAAAAAATCACAAAGGAACCCATATAGTATTTGTTCATGACTAATTATCTTCTTTCTTCCTCCCAAATGAATCTTATTACAACAAAACTTAGAATAGAATTGAATATTTGAATGAATAATTATTTGTAGCATATATATACTAGCGCGAATCTCGCGCATTGTGTGATTCGCCTATATAATATTTTGTGAATTTTAGGACATTATAAACAAAAGATACCACAGAAAATCAAAAGTACAATTCGGATATTATATAAAACTACCACTAAAAATTCTAAATATTGTTCCTGTCAAAAAATTTCAAACGCCACAAAAAAATTAGAAATATTGTAGTTTGAATAATGACCGAACTCCTTCGTATGCCTCACATCTTTATATATCTATAATATAAAAAAAAAGTGTATCAATGAGATTTCTAATGAAACTATTATGCAAAATTATGACAAAAATAAAAATTCAGAGGAAATTGTTATACTGTTTTATTGTCTCGATTTTTGAATTATTATTTCGTATATTAAAAATATTATTTTTAGATTTTTTATTATTATTATAATATATATTTGATTTCTCATGAATTTTTTATATAACATTATTTTAGATTTGTTTATTTAAAAATTATTATTATACTATGTCTATATTAAACGTTACATCGTGCATATGTTTTTAGCAAAAAATTTTACAGACCCTGCTAACACGAAATTCTAGCTTCGCCACTAAACCTCCATGAAGAACTGCTCTGACGTCCTTTGAGGTTAGACTTTTGTTATTAATTTTCTATATAGCTGAGTTCCGTTCTTTAAGCATACATGCGCCTTCCATTTTTTTTTTATGACTGTACTTAGGCTGCTACCTAGTAAGTTTCTGACTTCATAATTTATTTCGGTTGTTATAATTAATGTTTTTTACTATAATTCTTGATTTGATATGATAATTTTAAGTTTTTCTTACAAAAGAATATCAACATGGTTATGAGCACTATTATTTTATTAAATGAATTCTAGTAAAGGTTTCATTCAAAAAGAAAAAAAAGTTGTGATTTAAGCAAATGAGAAAATTCTTGTGTTCAATTCACACAAACTTTTCTCAATGAAATCTTAAAACAATATAAGTTTATTGGACTGCGACACTCTTCAACTCTGGACCTTCATTTTTTCTTTTTGATAAATCTTTGCTTTTCATGACTGTAATTCAAATTTCAGTTTTCAATAACTGAACACAGTAATATCGTTCGATGGGCATACAAAGATGAAGGGCCAATTAATTAACGCGTTTTCGTAAAAGTGTGAATGTCCAATTCTTTCACTAAAAGACAAAATAGAATGATGAGATGAATCATGAATGTGTTTAGGCCTGTCAATGGCTGCCGTTTCGCCGTTTCGCCGTGACATGAAATAATAACGAAACGGTTCGTGGCAAGATTATTTCTGCCGTTTCGATAACGGAACGGTAAATGAAACAAGAGCTGGAACGAAATTATACATGTCGTTTACCGAAATTGGAAATTTTACACATGCCGTTTATCGTTTCATTAAACGGAACGGTTGACGAAATGCTGAAACTATACCGTTATTTATGTGACACGGTATACGGAACGACTGATTTCCCACGTGAAGACCACGTTTGACAGGTCTAAATGTGTTTTCGTAAAATATTTTTTGCGGAGACAGTGATCGTAAGTAGCCTTATTATTTATTTATAAAACGCGCTATTCCTACTTATCCGTTTTATGAACGGATAATTGGATGAAAGAGAATAACGTGTTTTATGAACGGGTAATTGTTTGTTTCTTATTAAAAATAATAATAAATCATGATTTGTATTAAAATTTTGGATGTCCAAATTTCTGTTTAAAATAATTTCGGTTCTTTTTTACAATTATTCTAAAGCACTTTAGCCATTCTACAGACCTCCAAAACGACACTAAAACAGATTCATGTGCCAACAATCAAGAACATGGCGACATCCGCTCCATAAATATGACTCGTCAACTAATTATGTTTTATCCCTTCAGAAATTAAAAAATATATAACAAAATAAATAACCAAGTACTGCACTTTAATTTTACCACAAACTTCAAAATAAAATAAAAGCAATCTCGCTACGCTCAAATTTAGCATGAGCATATATATATTAACTTCAGTTAGGAGACGAATTGTTTTGACTGCAATATTTTATCCAATAATGTCCTCTAAGACACAATCGCACCAGAAGCATCAGAGCTGAGAGGTTACCGGGCAGCTCGCCAACTCCTCGTAAAATGCCTTCACAAATTGCGGCATTGTATCAGCATCTAGTATAACGAACACTTGCCACCCTGCATTTTTACCTGGTTCATCCATCACATAAACAACTTTGTTTCCAGTTGCCTCTGCCCATGTCGCCTTCTGCGGGGCACCCCATCCGAAATCTGCTTCATATATAGGTAATCCGGAAATGCTAGCGATCCTCAAGTCAGATTCTGCTAACTCTAGTGCCGGGCACAAACTTTTTCCTTGCATCATCTCCAAGTAGTCAATGAAAGATCTTACGAACTCATCTGTCATTCCATCAATTGCAGCTTGCACCACTTCAGCCACAACATGAACAGGATTAGAGGTGATCTGGGAAACTTCACTGGTTGCAGAATTCCTTACCACTGCATTACCGAAATATGTTTTTGGCAGTGGCGGGCAGAGGCGATGACGTATGTCTGCAGTAAACATGAGGCGAGTTTGAGTGCTTAGAGCAATTCCTTTGGAAATGCAATAGCACTTCCACACCAGCGCAGCAATAGTGCTGAAAGATGAAATTCTGGTACTCATATTTCGTCTATCCGATTGACTTTTCAGGAAATGAATTTGATCTCTTGAGAGCTTGAATTTGGTTGTAACACCAGATGTTGGGGCTGCTGCTGGAAGTGGATTAGTTGTGTACTCTGGATGCTTGAAGCTCATACTCGGAGGAGAGCGGGCACGGATCAGATTGTGGTTGAAGTTGGGCGGGATTATGTTAGCCGCGTCGCCCCGTGCAATTCTAGCCCAGGTTTGCATAAAATAGAAAGTGGAGACACCATCAATTAAGACATGATTAGTAGCCGTTCCTAGCACCACTCCACCACATTTGAGGTATGTCACCTGATCACAAAATAAATTACTGTTATCCAACTATTGATAGAAACATATTAATCTTCACTCTCAATTAGAATTCTGGAGACGGAATCGATCGTGATTTATGGGAAAAGTTCTTAATTAACCAACATGAAAGTACATATTAATTAGCTGTTCTTAGACTCCGTTTGGATGCGTTGAGAATAAGGTAGGAACTAGGAAGAAAGAAGAAGGAAAGAAATTTATTGGAAATGGGTAAATTTATTGGGAAGTGTGTAATTTTTGTGAAGAGTTTGGATTGTTAGAAATAAATTTATTGGTAAAATGTAGTTATTTCTTATTCCTTATTCCGAAAAGAAGCCATCCAAACGGAGCCTTAATGTGGTAGTTGTATTTCATTTATTTTGTTGGAATAGATCGAAAAAAAATTAGGTAATGTCCAAGGTCTCGCCAATAATAACATAAAAAGTTCGAGGGAAATTGACTTTCAATTTAATTTTTTTTAAACTCTTTTTGTTGTTTAATTATTCTTAAAAAAAGAGCTACTGATAACGAATCACGTAGAAGGATATTGTTGGAATTGTGTTCTAAAAGTTATCTTATGGTGATTACTTTTATATGTTATATTTATAAATTGGATGTTATTACATTTTGTTCCATGAGTTTATATTCGTATTTAGAAGTGTTCAAGAAGATGTTCTTGGTCTTGAACCGCAGAACTCTAAATAAAATGAATATATATCTCTAAAATGTTCACAGGTCTTGGATATTAGCAGGAACACTAATATGCCATACAAGACTGTCGTGTTCATTAAAAGTACGTTGTAGTTCTGTAAACGTTGATAAATGATTATCATTTAATAACACGAGTATATGAAAAGTTTCATATATTGAACATACCTAATTGATAAAAATATTATATGGATTGTGTTTGTGTCATTAATATTTTTATCGTGTCATTAATTCTAAGATTGATATGATATATTTTCACATAAGGAATGTGCAACGTGATTATTACTTAAAGCCATTTGAAGCTTGTGGTGATAAAAGTAATAGTTCTTTGTATATAACTTGTGTAGGAGGGAAATATATATGTCAATAGCTAATTGTCACTCATGAATTGAGGAATGATATTATAAAGGGCCCCTTGGTAAAGTAAGATTATAAATGGATCCAATATAACTGAAGTGCAGTTATAATTATATAATCATACTTATTGGAGACCAAGAAAAAAATTATAATACGAAGATGACACAACCCTACTTTGTATAACAATCATAATATCATATGACAAAGAATAAACACAAGTAATGTTAATGTTAATAACATTACTAGAAGGATCGTGTTTCGTAAAAGGATTTGCTAAACATCTATATTATTTGGGTAGCTGTAATGTATGCTAGAGTACCGCTTACAGTTTATGGAATAAAATGTTTTATTCCATTGCCAACATAATATGGATCCTCAATATAGGTCACACCAACTGAATGGGAAACAAGAAATATATTTTCTATGTACAAGGTTTCATGTTGTATGAAACAACGTGTACAAACAGAAAATTATATCACATGACGTGATTAACTAGCAAGGAATAAATTTATTGATATGTGAATATTATGAGTATAATATGTGTTTCACATACTATAATAATATATGAATATTATTATAGAGTGCATAAATTTATTTAAAGCCCAAGTCCAAATATTTTAACAAATGAAGAGAGAAAAAAGGCTTTAAATTCGGGTTAGAATTTGAGTCAACTTTAAACTGACAATTAGTATAGCAAATGATAACCAAATTAGACAAATGATATATGAAAAGTATAGCCCTGGAAGTGTAGAATCCAATGGTTCAGGTTTCATGTCGTTTGGAGGTTCCTACAGAGAGTTATCATTGTTTTAGTGCTGCAACGTCAGAAATTAAAGTGCTGTTTTAATTTCTGATTAGTGGCTTTGAATGCTATACGAATTTGAAAGGTTTATTCTGATGTTTTAAAGGTAAAACAGATCAGAAAAATTAGAACACAAGTAAGTCTTCATGTGTTGAAGCTTTGGCTTTCTCTTCCTAAAAATATTTGTTAAAATATTCTATCGATTAAGCAATCGATCAAGACACGGGTGGTGGAGCTAGGTGTTGACGGGGAGTTCGCTAGCACGGATTCAACTGTCATTCTTGTTTCGGATTCAAGGTGAACCGAAGAGGAATAAAGCTTCGTTAGAGACCATAGGTATGGTTCAACAATCCTTCTTATAGGAATATATGTGATTGTGATGCAAATATAATATAGGAAAGTTAGCGATAATAAGAACGATCTTAGATGTTATCGGTTAATAAAAATTTTTAAAATTACCCGACTCATATCATGAAATCCTTCAGATATATCATATAATGTAGGTATGATTTAATGGAGAAGATCAAAACATTTCTATTTCTATCTAAATTGTTCAAAGATTCATTGACACAATGTAAAAAAATTCATCGACGAAGTAGGAAGCTTATTGGAAGAGATCTTGTACGAAGTCCATCATAAATCATCACCCCAAAATAAAAATAAATTGAGTAAATTTTATAAGAGGTCCCTAAACTTTGCATGTGATCTAATTTTGGTCATTAAACTTTAATTTGTTCTTGTAGAGTCATTGTACTTTCATTTTGTCCACTTTTAGTCACTCTGCTGTGATATCTCCTAACTCCGTTTGATCTACTCGATTGAGGTGCGAATAGGAGATCCGAATCAAATCTTATGTCTTTCTCCTCTATCGCCCACAGCCCCTTCATCTCTCATGCCTCTGAGGCTCTGAGCTTATGTTGCTTCCCAAACAAAAAAAAATTAATGATTCGTCTCTCTAACCACCTTCTGACCTTCGTCTCTTTCTAAACCCAAAAATAAAAATTCATTTCCCATAGCAGCATCTTTTGGTTCTGTTCTTAGATTGACATATAAACATAAGTTATATCTATATTATAGATCTCTTTTATTTCTCCTAAACACAAAAAAAGAAAAATTAAAATTAAATGTGCCTTAATTGATTCGTTTAAATTTGTTTCTGTTTGCATGTTGCTAAAGCTAGATTATAGCACAAATTAAAGTAAACCTTAAAATCAATATAAATGAACGCTAAAGATATTTCTTAATTGGACTTAGGAAATTGTTTCAATAAAAGAAATACAAAGATTCATTTAAATCGGTACCGAATTATGATTGATTCAAGGTACGCTGGCATACAAAAATTATAAAATATACTAAAAAAATACGATCTCCTCACCTCTTATTCAATAAACATCACTTTCTAACAGCAATCGATCTAATACCCAGTAAAAACGATAGTTTTACATCGGCTCAGGAAATTTGAGTGTTACTGTTGGATAAGGGGTGAGGGATGCGGAGAAGAGTTTGTTGCGTTGCCAGCGTGGGGCGGGAGTGGGAGAGAAAGGCTCGATGCGAAGGAGGCGCTCAGCCGTGGCCTGTTACGGCGTTGCAAAGGAGAGGCGACAAATAGTCGCGAGAGGATGGGGAGGGTTGAAGGTGGAAGAAGAAAAGCTCGGAGAGAGACCTGAGACAGCCATTAGTGAAATGGAGTTATAATATTTCAAAATTGATTCGGACCCCCCTATTCGCACCTCACTTGATTAGATCAAACGGAGTAGGACGACATCGTAACGTAGTGACTAAATTTGGACAAAATTAAAATTTAGTGACTCCAAATGGACAAATCAAAGTTTAGTGATCAAAATTAGATCACACATAAAGTTTAGGGACCTCCGAAAAAATTTACTCAAAATAAATTACTATTTTTGCAATCAACCAGCAGTTTATTATTTTCTTAGATAATATGTAAGAGAAGGCTAAATCTCCCAACTTTAAATTTTCATAAGAATTTAGCCGGCCATATTATATATAAATTCGGACTGATAAGGATCATCTCCAATATTCACCTTTCTCACCATCTCCAACAGTTACTAACGCATTTTCTATTTTTGGCTACCATCCCCTGCACGCGATTTCTGTTTTTGAAAATCCAGAGCTCATTCTTGCTTCGCTCCCCTTCCGTAATATTCTTTTTCGCTCCCCTTCCTCGCCCTTCGTATTCCCTCGAATACGATATTTACTTCAACAGTTACACATATAATTGTTGAAGTTAATATATAGAGGAAGTTTAATATGCACTATAGTGCATAGGACACTCCGTGCACCACGGACTTTTTCGTGGATATTTTTGTAAATTGACAAATCTAATTTAACCAATCTAATCTACATATTGAAATCTCATAGAAAAACAAATTTTACAATTTTTGAGATTTTATTACTATTTTTTTCGAATTTTTTACAACATGCCATTTTTGGAAAATTGTAAATAGTACAATATTCCAAAAATGGCATGTTTTTAAAAATTCGAAAAAAATAGTAATAAAATCTCAAAAATTGTAAATTTTGGTTTGGTATGATATTTCAATATGTAGATTAGATTGGTTAAACTAGATTTGTCAATTTACAAAAATATTTCCGAAAAAGTCCGTGGTGCACGGAATGCTCTATGCACTATGGTGCATATTAAACTTTCTCTTAATATATATATATATATATATATATATATATATATATATATATATATATATTTATAATTGTTGAAGTTAATATATATAATATATAACTAGAATAGATATATATATATATAACTTCAACAGTTACGATATTACATTCAACAATTTTATATATTAACTTCAACAATTATATATATAACTGGAAGTTACGATAGTACTTCAACAATTAGTATTCTAACTGCAACAATTACTCATATTAACTACAACAGTTAGTACCTGAACTACAATAATTATTTATAATAACTAGAACAATTAGTAGTCCAATTACAATAATTACATATATTAACTACAACAGTTAGTATTCGAATTAGGACAGTTACTTATAGTACAGAGAGGAAGGGAGGCGATAGAGATGGGAGTGAAAATCAACATGGAGTGTGTGGGGGGGGGCAATGTACGGTGAGTTAGTTGTAGTATGTGTGAGAGGGGACGGCGTACGCTTTAGGTTGATAAGGAGTTACAGGGGATGAGGATCGAAGGTAGAAACGAAAACAACACTGGATCTATTTTTCCAAAAATAGAAAAGCGCGTCGCTAGAGATGTTAGACGCTAGATAACGTTGGGATGATGATGATGATAGAATCTTAAAAATAGTCTTAAGCAATTCCGATATAAATTTGCAAAGATTATTATTTCTTTAGAAGTCCATATCTTCTTTAATTTAAGAACCAATTTGTTAGAAATAAAATGTGATTTAATTTCGAGAGTAGCTTGGTACTTGCAGGAATGCAGGAGATTATTTTATCTTGCCCTCCGTTTGGGAATTGGAACGCAACACTATTTCAAGTTTCAACTATGCGCGCCGAAGTGAAAACTTTTGTGACACTAAAAAAATCTGCGACTTGGTAAGTGGTAACTGGTAACCAAATAAATACAAAAGAGAGCTTATGGTTCTTACCTGAACCATGACAACCACGGATTCAGATCCTGGATAATCGGCAGGAATAAAAAGCTTTCTCAGCTCACTCGATGGCTCAAACGTGATGCTATCTGATCTGAGGTCTGACCGTGCCACCACAAAGAGGCACCCCTCGGCATTGCAGTTGATTTCCCTGCGGCCGTCCTGACCGACAGCACACCGTCCAGCAAGTGGGTACAAAATCACAAGTACTTTTGCCAATGAAGCCTTCATGACCTCAAGTGAAAAGAAGTCCTTAGCTTGGCTGCCTTCATAAAAATATGCAAAGTGGGTATGTTTGGGAGGTGCGACCTGATCAATGTTTGACAGACATAGCCTCTCTGTCGGTGTTTGCTCGGATGGAACCACGAAGATCGACTCCAGCACCTCCACCATTGTCTCTTTTCAGATCTAGCCTTCTCGGTGTTGTTAATCTCCGTGGCATATATATTCGTCTCAATTTATAGTGTGCATGCTAGCGTCATCTAATTTATGTTGGATTGAATTGTGGGTAGATCTGTCAACAGTACTCGTTTACCGTTTTGCCACCGCGTTTTGGCTAAAACAAAACGGTTTGTGTATAAAAAATTATATCGTTTTTTTAACGAAACGACAGTTGGTTATACCGTTTCAACCTTATTTCAAATTGTTTTATATATGAGTAATTTTCGAAGTGGGATAGTTGATGGCATAAAAATCTGTTTCGTTTAATAAAAATAACGGTAAGTAGAATGTCAGTTTCATATCATTTTTTAAATGACACGATAACGACATAGGACAATACCGTGTCATTTCGCCACGTTTGAGAGTCCTACATGGGGGTGGGTTTTCTCTCCTGCGCTAATTCAGCTCTTGTCGACCTCTTGTTTTCCTAGGCACATGAAATTACAATTTACAATAAGCGAGCAAATAAGCTATTCATTTCTTTATTCGATTTGCTTGTTCCGAATTTGGATGCTGCACGAATAAGCTTTTTGGGTGAATAGCTTATTTGACACAAAACCAAACACACAAGGTCCGTCTTTTCTTTTTCTCGGTTTATCTTAGGCTCCGTTTGGATTTCATTTGGGAAAAAAAGAATAAGGAAATAATGGAATAAATTAATTATAAACAATTCAAACTCTTTACAAAGTTATATACTTCCCAATGTTTCTTCTCACTTCTTCCCTTCTTCCCTTCTTCCCACACCTTATTCAAACGGAGCCTAGTTATAGTTTTGCTATAAAAAGATGTTACGATTTAGTATACCATGTAACTTGGAACTCGTGAGTTTATTAGAACTCAATTCATAAAGAATTCAGTTATAACTCGAGTCAAAAGAATTCCAGTTGAACCAACTCGGTTAACTAACGTCGATTATAAGGATGAAAACGGTATACCATTTATTTTTTTTCATGCACGTTCCGTCCAAATGAAACGGTAAACGGGTGTGAAATTACAATATGTTTTAAGGACGGAACGCATTTCATCATTCGTTTGGGTGAAATACAGTATAAATATACACGTGCCGTGACGTTCAGTCCAAATGGAACGATTAATGAATTAGCTGGTACATACAGTTACCATAAACAGAACGGCAAACGAAACGCGCCATTCCGTTTCCATTTGAAACGTTAAACAGGTCTAACGTCGAACGAGTCTCAACTCGGCTCGACAACTCGTGGCATAATAAATTCTAAATTTAAATAGTATTTCAACATAATGTATGATTTATGACTTATGAGTATTAAAAATTCATAAAATAATTAGAAAATTTTTTATTGTATATATTTTAAAAAATTCAGATTGTTATAAATATAAAATATTGAATTTCAAGACATGTTTGCTTTAAATGAATAGATAGGACAAAATTGATAACTATTTTTATTGTTTATAATATGTATGTGTTAATTAGTTTTAATATTTAAATAATATATGAATAAAAAAGAAAAAAAAAGTTAAGTACATATGCTTATATCAAGATTTCACGTAAACATTTCAATCATTTTAGGTCTCAAATTACAAATTTAATTTTTGGTATATTATTTGGTTAGATATATTACTATTGTTCTTATTATTTTGCAGATTTTTTATGATTTTTGCGCATTTTGGAATCTCATACACATTTCAAACGTACCCGTTTGAATCCAGTATCCGACTGAGATGCGTGGTTAATAAATATTATTTCCAATATATAAAACGTGAGATGAGTGGTTAATAAATAAATCGTGAAGCATGGGTCGATATATAAAAATAATGGTGACCAGCGAATGCTGCCCTGCACAATCCCGTACCAGTGGATGCATCCCTGCACAGACTACATCAACTAAACATCGACCTCTACTTGTGAACCAAACGAAAACTCAAGTCCAGAAGGTCTATAGTTGCCCTCTACATAGAAACACAAGCACATAATCTCTTTAGCGAATTACAAGACTGAAGATAAAAAACAACTAAAACAAAGTCTTCATCCATCAGTTGCTGCTTTCCCATGATGGTTGTGGTCTCAAACCTCAATTCAGTTTGTATTTCCCTGTACGTAATTAATTTATACAAATTTAGTTCATTGCAAATTAATCTAATATATAATATTATTCTAATAATGCATAAATGGGTTATATATCCCTCTAGCATGTCCCTCCCGTCTTGGCCGTCCATATTTTTCACCTTCGGATTCTGACCCTCGGATCTACCCTTGGGTATGCCTGGTAATTTCTGTGGCCATCGTTAATCAGTTTTTTTTTTTTTTTAGCACGCTATGCCTGCTAAGGCATGGATTGGACCGTATAAGACCACGGTCTACGGACATGGTGCGCTAATTTGCCCTAACATTGGCATATATAGATGCACATGCCTAGCAATTAATCGTCGACCCTTTATCCTTTTTTTTTTTTTGGAAAAATAAACTCGTGGGACTGTGGGAGGATGACTAGAGCTGTCGACGGAAGGAATTTTAACGTTATTGCGTGACGTTAATGACTAACATAACGATTTACAAAACCAAAATTAGGTGCGTTAATTAACTGTAACGAATAACGTTAATATGTACAACGTTTGTTTTATTAACGTAACGCAAACGATTTGGCAGTGTGTCGTTTACGTTATTTCGTTTGAGCGTATGCAATTCTACGGCTTTAGAATTATCTTAATAATAGAGGGATTTAGGGGATACTCTGACGGAGGATACGAGGGGTTATAGTTATAACCTTTTCAATCGCCGCTCATTCTCCTCTTTTTTTCCCTCTCTCTCGCACACGGTCAACGAGGACACCTGTCCTTTCTCTACCCCTCTCTCTCCCTTGCTCAGTTGCTCAATCATTTTGGTGCAGATATGTTCCATTCCTTGATGGTTGAGACTTGCAAAGTCGAAAATTCAGTCATAAAATCATGATTTTGTTGAGACTCTCACAACCATACCCCGACCATGGCCAGCTGTACTTTAAAATAGGGAGAACAATTACTGATACAGAGTCGATCTATTCAGAGAAAGGCCGAAATGGGAAACAACAGCATAGGACAAAAAGTAAAGGCTATGCCGCTCTGGTAATACTGAGGATCTCGATCTCAAGTGAGTTGGATTCGAAGACCATGGTGGAGACATTAGAGGAGCGTTACCGGTACTGCAGTACGATGAGATCAAGAGAAAGAAACACAATCTTTCTTTGCATTTTTCAAATTCGTCCCTATTTGCTTTCAATTTTTTCTTTAGTTTTCGTTTTTATTATTTTTTTCCCTTCCCACTGGGATGCAGGCCTAAGAGTATATTATTATTTTTTATTATTTAATTTTGTCCCTCTTTTTTCTGAACGTTAAATCGTTTAATTCTGTTTAATTAAACGAAATGATTTGCGGAACTAATTTTTCTGTCGTTATATAAACGATCTGGTTAACGTCAAATCAATTTGTACTGTTTCAATAAACGATACGATAACGAGCATATGTATTTCTGTGGTCGTTAGCCACGTTTGACAGCTCTAAGGATGACGGAGACGTTTGTCCTGACAATATGTTTTCAAAACCGGACGGATCGTCGAACCGGTAGTATTATCGTTCAAGGTTCAACCGATTAGACCTGTTCAGCCGGATAGAAAACCGGTTATGTAAGTATATGTGTATCTAAATAAGTGAGACTGCAAAAGCTATGTTGCACGGATGCGGGTGCGGGTATCGTATCGGATACGATGCGGGTGCGGGTATCGTATCGGATAGGATGCGGGTGCGGGTATCGTATCGGATACGATGCGGGTGCGGAGATACGCTTTTTTTCAAAAATCAAGGATACGGGAGTATATATAAAATAATTTAAATAATTAAAATATATATATATATATTTATAAAATAATTAAAATAAAATAATTATATAGTTATGGAAGCCATTTTATGAAGTGTTGTGTTGTTTTTGATACATGCAAATGCAAATTAAGGACTAATCGTAAATGTGAATTTCGGAGACGATACCATAGATTAATGTGATGGTAAATTTTTTTATTTTTTTTTATTCGAAATTTTTCTTTGGAAATGGGGTCTAAACTCTTAGGCTTAACGGTCAAAACTCAAAGACAAAAGGCTGTCATCAAAAGACAAAAGAAGTGGGTCCCGGAATTAATTGAAATGCACGTTCTCTCTCCGCCTTTCTTTTCCCTTCCAAACTCGTGCTACACTGCTACGGTGCTGCCGTATCCAAAACATATATAGAAACGTATCCAAGCGCGTATCTATGCGAATTTTGACCGAATTCTCTAGTTAAATATATTAAAAAAATAGGATACGCCACGTGGAACGTCGGGTGCGAATCGCACACGAATCGCACGCGAATTCGCGTCAGATACGTGTCGGATACGGGATACGGATTGTTTTTTAAGTATCCAGGTAACATAGTGCAAAAGTAAACAAATATGGAAAAGTGGCCTGGTGGTAGCAGCTGTACTGCTGTAGACTCGTTCAAGCAATTTATTAAGAAAAGCCGGTCTGAATTAATGGTTTATTCCGGTTCATATCGATTCCCTGAGAGGGCCAGTTTTAGGGTATAATGGACCGAACAGATGACCGGTATGGCCAGTTCAGCACGAGCGCTAGCTAGCTAATTTAGTAGGCTCTCATCAATAATATAACAAAAAGTCGAGAGATAGATAATAAAATATGTATATATATCGGAAAGCTGGATATATAGTCAAGATGCACATGCGATAATTTATATGTAACATAAATTGTGAGAAATCAGGAAATGCGTTGCAATGTTAGACTAACGGTATGGATATGGAATTATGGATAGAGAAAATATTTCGTTAACTTAATGGATACGGGTACGAGTAATGTCTATTTCGTATTAATTATCTAACAGGTAAAATTTTACAAACATATATGTCATATATGATCATGTAATTAGCATATTTCGTAAGATATGGTATTGGTTTTGTTCTCCATCGAAATTTATTTTAAGTTGATGGAAAAATTAATTTGTACTCTATTATAATTAATTATAATTTATAATTAGTTATATAGATTTTTTTTTCAATGTCAATTGACATGAGAATAAATTTCATGAGTTTTGTATATGTAAAGTATTATCTAAATATTGTACTTTATATACTTATTTGATATTATTTATTTAGCACATTATATAATTTTTATTAAATTAATAATATTATTATTATTATCATTATGCACCGTTATCCTACTCTTATCGTTAATTCTTAACGGATATGGATAGAATACGGATAAAGTCATTTTTTAACGAATACGAATAGAATATGAGTAAAAAAAATTTTAACAAATATGAATATGAAAATATCTCCTACTGCATCGTACCCATTAACAGACCAGCCCTACGTTGCATGCACGGTTGTTCCGTAGGCATTACGCATCTTTCTCCGTTTCTCCGCACCGCAACCAACCAGCGTTATTTCCTATTCAATAGCTCTTTACAAATTACAACCTCGGGTACGGGAAAAAATAAATTATAAATCTGCAGGCAGTCTGTGCAGATCTGAAGCTAGGACCAGATCGATGCTTTAATTGTTCTCCCTTCTTGGTGTATCAGTTAATGCAACACAAACGACTAAACGAGGCCACAAATGCGCTCTAGACTCTAGGATTAGGGCTGTTCACGAGCCGAGTTACGAACGAGTTACCCCCATCTCGACCTCGTCTCGTCAAGTTAACGATCGAGCTGACTCGTCTCGATAAGGGGTCTCGAGTTAGTTTGGTCAGCTTGACCTCGTCTCGTTAAGCAACGAGCTAGCTCAACGAGTTCAAGCCAGCTCGTCTACAGGACTTTTCTGAATTTTCAACGAGTTCAAGGCTTCAAGCTAGCTCAACGAGCTGAATTTTCAAGAGTTCAAGTGAACTTTCTAAATTCTAACAAATCAATAATGCAGAAACAATGATTCTAAACAAGTTCATCATATAATATAACCATGAAGTTCTACAAGTTCATAAAAATGATCAAATGAAAGCTAACACAACTTGTGTTACACACAAGTTCAGTCACCTAATGAAATTTTATACAAGTTCAAAATAGATCATAAATCCATAGATTTGGAACTCATAAGTTAATACAGTCATACAGACGAAACTACAAAAATAACAAGTTCATCGAAATTATAAAATCCATAGAAGCCATCTGATTTTCTCAATCCAGCACTTCATCCCATGGGCCATGCCTGCATCAAAAAAGAAATGGTGGCTAACATGCAAAAACGAGGTAGATCAACTAAAGGAGCTTCTACCACTGCATCTTTCTACAAATTCAAACATATAGGTGGCTTATAATAAAACAGTACCAATATTTGGTGGAATCTAATGAACCCAACAAAAATAAATTTTCAGTACTGGACATCAAATTTCTTTAGTTTGTAGTGCTGTATTTTGGTGCTTCTGGAAAAGATAAGACACAGATCAGAGCAATTCCATCAAATGAAATAAGATATAGTATGAGAACTTGCCTTCAATTGATAGTTAATTTGTTCATTGGTATTTTTATACTCAGATCCTCTTCTGCCTTTGCAGCATGCTGAAAGAAATATCAATTTAATCAAGTATTAGTATATAATATAAAAAAAGAATGCAAGAATTAGTTAAATTGATATAGTATGACTTACTTCTATAGTTTGCATTTCAACCCTTGTATTTGCTCTTATCCAATCCCCACCGCAAACTAGACTCTCAACCACCTCTTCTTTAAGTGAGGATCTGTAATCATCTAGAATTCTACCACCGGCACTAAATGCCGACTCAGAGGAAACCGTTGTGATTGGAATGCAAAGTACATCTTTTGCTAATTTGCTTAAAATTGGATACCTTACAGCATTTGTCTTCCACCATTGCAAGACATCAAATGGGCTGGAGGATCTATGTTGAAATACCGGTTCTTTCAAATAGTTGTCAAGATCAGCAACCGGTGGTTCTTCAACCCAAGTGGACTCCAAATATCGCCAAAAATTATTGTTGTTTGGCTGTGATGAACTTGAAGGAACTGCACCAGAATTTGAATTTATTAAGGAAAGACCTCATATAATCTAAATTAAATTAACCTACATTCAAGGACAGCAAATTTATTACCTCTTGCTGTTGATTCTGAAGAAGACATGAAATCCTTTGCATACATGCCATACAAAGATTTTAAGGACTCCATAACTTCAGCAATTCGACTTCCTACCTCATCCCTAGAGTATAATACCCCATAAACAAACCTTACCGAGACCATCTTTAACCTAGGATCCAGAATTGATGCCACAGCCATCAACACATTCACTTCTCCCCAATATTTCTCAAATTTCTCATACATGGCCAAACTCATATCTCGAGTAAAACCATCATCATCCACATAGGCATCACATATTGCCTTTTTAACATTAAAAATCTCAACCAAAAACAGATTTGAAGTGGGATAAGAACTACCAGAAAAGACCTTTGTGGTTTCATTGAAAACTGTAAGCAACTTGCGAACCTTTTCAGCCTCCTCCCATTCAGGTCTATTAGGTAGCCACTCAAAATTGGAATCTCTTTGAGCATACCCATCCAAAGCCAGCTTGTAATGGATAGCCACATCAAGCATGTGAAATGTTGAGTTCCACCTAGTTTTCACATCAATGCACAATGATCTTTTAGTGCATATGCCTAATTGAGTGGCTATCTCTCCAAATTTTACAAGCCGGCCTGGGGATTTTTTAAGATATTTCACCCCTTCTCTGATTTTAGTAAGGCATTTATCAATCTTGCCAAGACCATCTTGCACAGCTAAATTCAGAATATGAGCACAACACCTAATATGAAAAAAGTAACCTTGAAAATGTAACTTATCACGTGCTTCAAAACTCAACCTTAAAAGACCAGCTGCCTTGTCATTATTAGAAGCATTATCTAATGTGATAGTTCCAATTTTATCCTCAATACCCCATTTTCTAATTGCTTCTAAAATGGCATCAGAAATAACCTCACCACTATGAGGCGGTGAAAGATCTTTAAAGGTTATTATCCTCTTTTGCAGGTTCCAACTAGAATCAATATAATGTGCTGTTATGCATATGTAACCAACTGTTCTATTGGAAGTCCAACAATCAGAGGTGAGAGACACCTTATCAACATCTTTGAAAACTTTTTTAAGCTTAACCCTCTCACTCTCAACCACCTTCATGCACTCTTTTGTTATGGTTGTCCTACTAACCTTTTGCCAAAGGGGATTGTTATACAACATGTACTTACGAAATAGTGAGTACTCTGAAAACATGAATGGCAACTCATGACCAACAATCACATTCGCAAGCATCTCTCTATCTTTTACTGGATCCCACTTTCCATTAACCCAAACTGGATCCCCCTCATCTGAACCACCTAGTTGAGTTTCAGAAATAGGTATTAAACCAGCAGTTTTACCTTGATGGCGCTTATATAGAACACAACTTTCAAGATGGCGCCATAGATGAGTTGTGGTACCTCCTTTAACTTTCTTGTAGTGCTTTTGGCAATGAATGCAATACACTTTCTCGCGCTCATTTTGTTTGAAGTTCAACCAGATTTCAGATGAGCGCTTTCGCTTTTTCCCAGGTTGAGAATTAACCCCCGCACTAGTAGTAGGACTTGGAGTAGAACTTGGAGTAGGACTTGGAGTTTCTGCCTCGGCCTCGGCCTCGCTTCCGCTTGAAACTTGCAGTTCTTCTTCATTTGTCTCAGCAGCAACTGATGCTTGCGATTGTGTCATATCTGTAATAAATAGAATGTCCACTAATAAGCAATGACCCATTAACATACAAGTAAGACATACAACTCATTTAATGTAATAAGCAATGACCCATTAACATACAACTAATAGAATGTAATTTGTACATAATAAGCAAATTCAATGAGGCAATGACCCATTAACATACAACACTAATAAAATGTAATAAGCAATGACCCATTAACTAATAAGCAACATTTATACAGTAAGCAAGTCACAAATCTACACAAATACTAACTAATTACCAATTTACCATAAACACAAATACTATAAATTCACTTGTCAGTGCATACCCGTATCAATCTCAAAATGAACAGACCAAGGCTTGCCAAGTAGAGTCTTAAGCTTATGTACCATAAATAGTTGCAATACTGAATAATTACATATTTAATTTGAATAATTTATACAAAATTGAATTTATATTGGTGCTTAATTGCAGAATTGAATTCACATAGTATAAGTGAAGTCACATCAAAATAGTTGCAATACTGTATAACAGATTCACATCAAAATTCACAATAAAAAGGAAAATTCACCTGAAATGAAATGACAAAGGAAAATTCACCTGAAGTGAAGTCGATCTGTCGCAAATCGCAATCGAGCACCACTGCACCACGGAGACTGAGTAGTCGAGTAGAAGAATAGTCCCTGAATAACAGAGGAGAAACTTCACCAATCAGTGATTATATACTATTATAAAACAGATATAAAAGTTGTCCAAATTGTCCTTAGCTATAGGATGAAACAAGGGTGCATGGCTGATTTCACTATAATCTTTTCCCCGAGTAATTATTTCGCAGCCTTATTGATTCTCCACATCTTGTTTTGTCATCTTTCTTGTCAAAAGGATTTAATAAGATAAGATTACTTCCATTTTTTTTAAAATTGCAGCAAAAAAATTATTTTCTAATTTTGTCTAACAATGAGACCCTAATCTGTTGACTCGTTGGCAATCACAAATGCAAAAAAATAGAACGATTGAAAGGTAAATTACCTTAACAAAGGGGAAACTTCACCAGCTCCAGTTGAAGTTGGAGCAACGCAGATCAAGTCTCGACTCTTTCAATCCATCTGAGAAACAGAGAGGAGAGAAGAAGAGGGGGGGGGAGAAGAAGGATCGGATTTGTCGCCTCGCCTGAGTCGCCTCTTGTGCTTGCCTCGCCTGAGTCGCCTGAGTCGCCTCTTGTGCAGTTGTCGATGAGTACAAGGGGAAATGAGAATTGGGGTCGGGGGCGGTAGGGTTTCGCTGAGGATTTTCTTATAATAAAGAGAGTAAGGGACGGATAGGATTAGTTTGCATTTTAATCGTACGGCTCACATAACTCGTTAATGTACCGAGTTACTATCGAACGAGTTAGGTGCTGTTCGAACTCGTAAATATAACTCGCGAGCTAAATAGCTCGTCTCGTTAATAGCTCGAGCTGTTAACGAACGGGCTGTTAGCGAGTTCTCTTCGAGTCGATCACGAGCGAGCTACGAGCTACGGGCTTTTCTTGCAGCCCTATCTAGGATACACATGCACACAGACTGCATGCGCTCCATTTGGTGAAACGGTGAACGGCGTGGTAACTTTAACTTTAACAGACATTATAATTAGCGCTGTCAATTTCATGCCGTTTCGCACGTTTCCGTTCCGTTCCGTCTGAAACGGAGCGGAAACGGAGCGAAATTTAGTTACGTTTCACTCAGCGGAACATAAACGGAAACAAAATTATTTACGTTGGTAAGGACGGAACGGAAACGAAATGAGCTGATTCCGTTCCGTCGTTTCACGTTATTCCGCTCAATTGCACAGTTTTAAAATTTCTGAATTGCAGACCAGAGAGGAGGCGGAGAAATAGAGAGGAGGATCAAAACCTAGCCGCACAGAACAATTTTCTCTCTCTCTCGCTATCGCCGCTTCTCTCTTCGCCAAACCCCTCTGCCCTCTGCTCACCTCCTCCTCTCCGATGGCCTCCCTCACGGTGAGGGCCTCTTCAGGCTTCAGCCCTCTGAACCAACCCAAGGCTGTGACACCACCCTCACTACATCCCCTTCAGCCCTTATTCTTTCTTTCTTTTTCTCTCGCTCTCGCCACATCTCTCTTCCCTCACTCGAAACCAAGCACAGAACCTCCTCTCTCTTTCTCTCTCTCTACACTCGCGTTCCTCCTCTCTGATCGATGCAACACAACCTCATCTCTGATCCGATCTACATCGATGTCTTCTCAACTTGGAAGCAATTGCACAATCTCACTCTTGTTCCCTGTCTCTCTCTCCACCGTGAGGGAAGCGGCTGATGGCTAGTGTGAAAAGAGAAACAACAAACAGTTGAAGTAGAGAGCGAGGAGAGAAAGAAAGAGGAAAGAGGAGGTGTAGAGATGCCAGAAAAATAGCTGATTTGGTTGGTGGGAGAGTGAAGAGTGACATGGCTGATTTGCTTCTACTGGCAAGGTTAGTAAAGGGAAAGCAAAGACAGTGACAGTCCACGGAGAAAGAAAAATAAAAAAAGAGAAGAGGAAAGCACAACGGACAAAGGGAAATAAGGTAATCTCAGTGCACTTTTGATTTTTTTCCTTCTATTTTGTGACTGATTTTTACATTCTATATCTTGTAATTTCTGAATTTTTGCACAAGGGAATTAAGGAAAGGTTTTTGGCTTTGTTGAATTATTTGATTTGCTGTAAAGGTTGATGAATTACATTTGATTTTCAGAATCGATTGGGTTTCAGTCACACCTTCACTAATTATCTGCTGACTTGCTGGTACGTTGGGTATTTGGGTGTTTTTTAGTTAGGTACTGGTGAGTTGGCCTTTTGGAGCTCAAGAGGAGTTTAGTTGTTTGTAGCTTGGTTGGGATTTTTTTTTTCTTTTTCTTTCTCTTTTTTTTTTTTTGGTTGTAATTCTTGAACTAGTTGAATGAATTTTCTCTCTTAGGCCTCCCTTCTCGGGAGACAGTCTCTTTCAACATGGTACCAGAGAATGTAATACTTAAATTTTGTTGATTTTTCTTTGATGCTGGTATACCAGTATATTGATATACCGATATGTAATACTGAAATTTTGTTGATTTTTCGTTGATGTTGGTAGGGACTGGTACATGGTACAAGAGAATGTTTTCTTTTTGCTTTTTGGACTGTATAAATTTGTTTAATTTCAAAAATAAAACATGACGGTGTAGAAAAAATTGTATTGTTATTTGTATTAACTTGGAAAAATTAATGTCATTTCAATGGAAAAAAAATTTAACGTTTTTAACGTTTGTTACGTTTAATCTCACGGAACATTAAACGTAAAAATTTTTAATTACGTTCTATTAACGTAACGTAAACGGAAAAGAAAATAGTTACGTTCATGACAACGGAACGTACACGGAAGTAGGACCTTCCGTGTACGTTTTGCACGTTTGACAGCCCTAATTATAATATTATATATAGCTGAAGCCTGAGGGACGTAATCTGTAACAGTATGAAAAATACATATCCCACAAGTACATATAACTGAGTTACTTAAATAGACATTAGTTTGATTAAATGATCGAGTCGCATACACCTAGCTAGAGACCTGCTAATTGTGTTTCTGCAACTTGGTCTTTTTTACTTTCTTCTAATAATAGAAAGTGGCGGGGACGCCTCTTAACCCTCCTTATCTTAAAAAATAATTTATAATTATAAAATAAAATAAAATAAAAATACTTGCAGAGACTTTATTATAAAAAAAAATTGTAATTAGTGATGCATGAGTTTCAAAGTAATTAGTTGGCATATTGAAATAGAGTTTATTCATCTCTAAAGTCCAATGGAAATTTGAAACAGCGAAGTCACTACGGGTGCGTTTGGATGGGTGTGGGAAGAAGGGAAGAAGGGAAGAAGTGGGAAGAAGTATTGGGAAGTGTGTAATTTTGTGAAGAGTTTGGATTGTTTATAATTTTTTTTTCTTCTTCTTCCTTCTTCTTTTTCTTTCTTCCAACAATCCAAACACACCCTACGATCTACAATCTTTGCTGGATCCCACGTTAGATGTGCTTAAAGCCTTAAAATGAAGAAGTCAAAGCGGTCAATATCTGCATGTACGTATAGAGCGATAGTTCATTGTTTCTTTACTTTCTCCATCACACAACTAGTTCATTGTACATTTGGACTTTTAAATTGAGGATGGTTGATACGTTGGAGTCAAGCTCCTTACACCATCTGATCCAGGTGCGGAGAAGTAAACGAGAGCCGAAAAAATAAAAATAATACTAAAATATGAATAAATTTCGAAAATATACTAAAATAATCAGAATTATATAAAAAGGTTTGCAATATCGATCGTTCTTTGAAAGAACAATATTAACTAGTATCGGTTTTTCAAAAATCGATATCCGCCTTTGCGTATTTTGAGTTAAAATATAATTTTCGTTTCCGTACAATTCTCTGATCTGATAGAAAAATGAAGCTGTTGGAAATTGGATTTGACGGACTTTTTAGAGACGAACACCCTGATCGGAAACCCTTTTTTCCGTGGGAATCGGAATCAGAATTCTGATTTCTTCTGATAAGAGCAAAGACGATTTGGATTTGACGGGACTTTTCAAGGGTCAAATTCCATTTGCAAATTTTCCCAAAAACGATGAAATTCGGTGGGATTTCTCACAACTTTGTCCGATCTTCTCTTCAACGACGCATATATTCTCCTCTCAACTGAAATTTCATCATTTCTCTTTTTTTTTTTCTGATCACCGATAGGATTTCCAAAACGAACTCTTCTCCTTTAGACTCTTATCAACTCACATTTCGTCATTATTTTTTTTTCGATCAGGGTGGAAATCGCATTTCCAAATTCTTCCAAAAAGCAAGAAATTTGATGGGATTCTCTTTCCATTTGAGATGGGCTAAAATCAGCCACGATTGACGGATGCAACCGTCAGCTACTGATGAAGGCTTAAGACCTAGGAATCAAATAAATTTGTAACCTATAGCTAACCTCACTAATCGTTCAGAATATAGCTTTAGGGTCGAACCCAAGGAACGGATCTATGAATACCGGACTTATCTTTTCTTAAAATCTATACAGAAATATTTGATGAAGTTTTAAATAATATAAAATTAAACGATGCTTCTAATGTAAATGTTTTTGGTTTATTTTTGGACTTGGAATAAGATGATCAAACTAACTAAAGTAAAATATTAAAGTAAAATCTTTTTGAGGTTTGAACAGAAATTAAGGCGCCTTAGGAATCAGATTTCATCTATGTTTGGCTATTAAACTAGAAACTTAAAACACTTTCGCATTTTAGTTTCTCAATTTAACTACAGTCGACTCTCTGGTCGGTTCGAACAGGAATCTGTTCGGTTCGACCAGAGAGCAAAAGTGAGTTAGATTGGTTTGCTATGTTCACAAGTGTTTTGAGTCAGGATATGTTGGACAAACCTAGCTAACCTAAGCCTCAGCTTTCGCTTGTTGGAACAGATTCTAGTTTGTTCACGATCTAACCTGATTAACTTGATTGGTTCACAACTTTTGGTATAGAATTCAACTCGTTAAACCAGTTTATTGAAGTTCTTAGGAATATTTAGAAGTCTTTTGAACTAGTCTAAAAGTCGCACTTTTGATGCAAACTAATCTCCCCTTTCGGTTCTAAGATTTACTCCAAATACTCAAATTAATCTGGACTTGCTATTCCTAACTTAGACTTACTAGATGCAGCTGTTCAACTAGAAGGTAATTAGAGAATTCATCAAGTAATTAACTCAAGCAAATAATTAATTCACAATAAACTAGGTCTCAAAACATAGCAATTCATAGCATATCAAACTAACATCATCCAAACATAGAGTTACTCTCCTAATCCTAAGGCCATAAAGAGAACTAGCCTAACATAGTATCAAAACAAACAACAAGAGACAAATAACAATAAAGATACAAAGCCTATCAAATCACAAGATAAAAACATAGAGAAATAAAACCAAATACTCCTTATGCTTTTAACCACAATCTTCAAGGCGATGAAGTGATGCTAGATGGTGATCTCACGAGAAATTCTGCTGCCGTCGTCACAAGGATGATGATTCCCAAAGAGAAGAGAGAAATTGGCCTTTGGAAAAGTGAAAAATGATATCCGGAAGGAATCCCCTTTCCTTGCAGGCCTAGAGGAGTATATATGGATGTCTCCGATCGCAAGGATGGAAGGCTAGGTCACCAGGACGTAAGAAATTGCCATAACAATCAATTTCCATGTAAGAAATACTACCAAACGTGATATGGCGGCAACCTGGTCGAATCGAACAGTTGGGCAGTCGAACCGACCAAGAGAGAGAAGGCAGCTACACAAGTATGCTGCTGTGAGGTCCAGTCGGATCGAACAGACAGGCAGTCGAATCGACTGAATAAAGGAGATGACGCCTGGTAGCCATGAGTCTGAGTCGGTTCGAACAGGTGCTTGTTTGGGTCGACCAGAAGAGAGAATAGAGCCTCCAATGCTAGGAATGAGTCATCTAGCGTGGGTGCTACACCGGGAATCCATCTATACGCTCCAAAATCATCAGAAATCATCAAAAACCTGTACATAGAAGAGAAGAAACGACGGCAGAGCCAAATCCTGGAAAAACATAGCAATTTATCAAATAATTTATTGGTTTAAGTTTATTTTGAGTGTTAAGTACGGTCCAAATAACAATAAATATTGACTACGTCAGCTACGATCAAATCTCAATTTTTGAGATTCTAACGGTCGATCCGAACTGTTCAATTTGTTTTTCATATTGAAATCTCATCGGAGACCAAATTTTACATTTTTCTGATTTTATTTACTATTTTTTTGAGATTTTTAAAAATCATAGTTATTGAAGGGTCCAGAATTGTTTAGATTAAGAATTATGTAAAATATCAAACAAATACTAAAAAATTTGAGAAAAATGTAAAATTTGGTCTCCGATGAGATTTCAATATGGAGAACACATTGAACGGTTCGGATCGACTGTTAGAATCTCAAAAATTGAGATTTGATCGTAGCTGACGGTTGCATGCGTAAGTCGCGGCTGATTTTAGCCCATTTCTTTCCATTTCTCAACTCAAATTCCATCGCATCTCTTCTTGGCTTCTTGCCGATCAGCTGACGGGATTTGGCAAATCAATTCTTCTCCGTTCTTTTCCTCTCCACTCCAATCAAATCAAATTTATTTGGTATCTCTTCTCATTCCGATCAGGGTGTGAGCGAAGGAGAACACCACGAAATAATATATATCGTGGTCATTTACATATACATAATCAATTTAATTTTTTTACTAAATTAAGGCTGTTTTATTCAACGGTAAATACCAAAGAATCATGAAATATCATCGGAAAATTATCCGATATATAATAATAACCGATTTTCATCGCTTTTATAGGAAAACTAGCAAACTGGCCCACTCAACGTGTGGGCATATTTTTCTTTTTTTTTAAAAAAAATAATAATTTGATGAAATCGGCGAAGCTTTCTCCTTTCCACAAATTTTCACTTTCAACGATTCAGTCGAAAAGAAATGAATGATGCCGTGATGGTTTAAAGAGAAGTAAATAAAAGGGCTAATTACATAATGTGCTTGAAGAAAATTTGAGATAAAGTAATAATAATATATTAATATGATTTCATATTGTATAAATATATAACGAGTACATTGCGGGTCACGTTTAGCCCCGCCTAAACTAACTCCATATTAAAGTATATTAATGCGGATCAACAGTCCAGCATTACAACCAGATAACCACACCAGTACAATACTATTCACACACATCCAACATAAAAACTAATAAATAATTATGAACTAATAGCCATAATTTTGTGTTGCAGTTGCATTGTCACATGTACTGGAAACACCAACCTAGTGTACCGGATATTGAAACCCAAGAATACTCCCACAAAAAGAAAGGAACATAATGGATCAAAAATTGAAACTCAATATCCCACTGATAGAAAATAACTTTCCATTTTTCTTCTCTATGTACCATATATTGAACTAAATAAAAATTAAAAGGAACAACCACCAGTAAAATCAAACTGGGCGTCACTCTGAGAAGCACCTTTTAGAAACCTCCACCTGGTATGACTCGATCTACCCTGACTGCCCATCCCATCCTGCCGTAACCCCACCTGGCATTTTGTGCCAGCATGGCTCTGAGAAGCACCTTTAAAAACTCAAAGTTGAGATTTAAACAATGTCTGAAGTGTCTTCAGATAAGAGCTCCATGGCTTCTTATTTTTACCAAACACATATCCTGCGATTAGTGCACCCCAGCAAACCACATTCCTCTCCAGCATTCTATCAAACACCACATGTGCAATCTATGTAAGCCCACATTTTGCATATATACTAACCAAAGCTGAACACAAATAAAAATTCAAACCAAACCCATTAACAACAATTAAAGTGTAAATTCGTTTACCAACCTTACCTATACCTGCAAAATGAAATAAGCTTACATACATAATTTCTTGGATAGTTGAATGCTAATTAGATGATGTCCCGCGATTTGAGAATTGACAAAAGGATAAATGAAGCATGTAAATTGAAAAGAAAAAAATGAAATTAGAAAAAAAAAAATTTACTGAGTTGTAGGAGAGGATTTACATATTCAAAATTAGAGCTCAATACCGTGAAGCCGCTTCTCAATATAATAATTTTTTATTTGTTCCTTCAAAAGGCTACTGGGGCAAAAAGAAAAGAAAAATTAGATTCGGTAAAAGATTGCCATCAACCTCTCGGCCCATTGTCCTAATTAACCAGGTCTTTACTTCAGTCAAATTAAGCAAATTTATTGAACTAACATCTAAATTTCTTATTTAAGCGTCAAGTAATGGAGTGCTCAAACCCCACAACAGCAGTTGGAACGGTATGATTGGAGGACCTCAGAATGATTTTTACTGAAATCTTGATCGATTGGTGCCTTGCACCAATAAAGTACACAACAACAGTTGGAACAGAATGATTTGATGACCTCAAGATGATTTTTACTGAAATCTCAATTGATTGGTCGCTTATTATGAAACCAATAAAGTACATGCACAGCCACAATTGAACCCAACATGACCCAAAATTTATATAGTTATGGTTCAGCCATAATGATCTAATCTGGCCCTTAAGTAGTGTGACTATGTACTCATTAGAAGTACTTCCTGGTAGACTTATTAAAACATTGCAATATGCCATAAATGCAGCTAAGGAGTACCTTCTCCTTGATTTAAATTAGTTAGAAGCTTGTTACAGACTGTTCATCCTTACTTTCCACATACATCTGCTTCCCTGAAATATTCAAAATACAATTAATGCGACAACATTTTGTAAATATAGCTGTAGCACCATGTGCAAAGAACCACAAAAAAATGGTATTGACATATTAGCATATCAAATTTTATTTCTAGTATTTCAAATCAGCCATTTTCTCAAAATCATAAATAAAGAAGCAAATATAAGATGATTTTTCATTGCACAGAAAAGTTAAAACAAGATAACTTCATATACTCCTCCGTTTATTTACTTGTTTTGCGCTTCATGCAATTGGTGTACAATCACAAAGCAGAATCTGAACATTGCAATAAAAAAGAAGTAAACTCGTAAGAAAAAAATAAATCTCCAAATTGGAAAAGGCTTGTTTTTCTGTGTTTAGAATGAATAAATTAATTAATAACAGGAAAACAAAATTGAATGCAAATGAAACCAAACTTTGAATTTCAAAATAATCAATCTAGAAATCCATTGATGTGCAATATTCTTGCATTATATACAAGAGTTACAAGATTTAAGTGCCAAAAACTTCAAGCCTTCAACCTTAATGTACAAGTTCACATGGCATGGTTTTTCAAATAAGAAAACTAAAGCCATCCGAAATTAAAATTTAAAACTCTGAGACTGAACACACCAGACTCCATTGCTTAATAACAAGCAATTTCTGGGATATGCATCTTCCTTTTATCTTTTGAGTCAGGGTGTAGAGCGGCAATAATCTCAGCGAAATCCGAATTTCAAAATAGATGAGGTAAGATTTAAGAAGACTTTATACCTCTTTCTATTCTCAGTTTTATTATACATTAGTACTTATTGTGTAAGTTAGATTTCCCTTGATGGCTTGCAACCCAGTAATATAGAAGCCTTTTGGTTGAACTCTGGACATATATGAAAGTAACAAAAAAACACATAAACAAATAAAATGTCTTATTCTGTACCTGTAAAACCAGATTTTTTATATTGTAGACCATGAATTAATAATCTAATCGAAGCTTAATGAGTACACAATTGTTTTCAAATTGAGATAAAAATATCACGGTTTTCTGTTCCATCTTTTATTGTAATAGCTATATACATACAGAAAAGATGACACATAGTAATCATGGATTATAAAAATAAATAGCCTTCTTACAACGATTTCCACTATAAGACCTATTAAAAGAAATTATGATCCAAGAAAAGGTCCTACCAGTTAGTCATAAGCATCAGCAGATAAAATGAAGTTCTGATCCGTGTGATTATCCTTGTAAAACAGATCTACTCTACTACTCTAGAAACAAGACAAGTAAACATGAAACAAAAAGATGTGTTAAAATCCCTTGATAATATAGTAAAATGTTATGAAAGCCAACATAAGAAATTCAACAGATCTTCTACGTATGATCATTTATGCCTTGCTAGACCTTTCTATTCCCATTCCACATACGAAATCAAATAGAAATGTAAGTAAAAAAAATAAAATAAAATTGAACCAGAAATAGTTTCATGTGAAAATTCAAAACAAGATGTAAACAATTAATAAACAAACAACCATTAAAGTAAAGGTAACAGTACCAACCGAGATCAGTTCGAAGAAGAGGCAGATGCGAAGAGAAAAAGAGAGGAACTAGAATAGGATTGTAGAGAAAGGCACGGTTGAATTGAGCGGCAGATAACAAAACTATAAGAAAGTTTAAATAGAAATTGAATTGTATGGGTGGAATTTCAAATTTTGAATTTAAAATCGAAACAATGCATACCTATTTCGAATTTCATCAAATTTCAAATTTTAAACTTCATGAGGCGGCTCTCCTTCCATACCAACAGCGATTAAGCCACGTGGCAGCCCTTCTTTATCGGACCGGCTGAGAGAAAGGAGTTGGCGGCCTTCACCTCGGTGCATCAGGGTCTGATCGGTGGATCCCACAAAATAAGGAAAGTTAGCGAGAGAAGGCTGGGTCGGTGGCGATCCTTGCCTCCTTGGTTCGTCGAGGTCGCCGTGATCCGACGAGGTGACGTTGTCTTCTCCGTCGAGGTCGGGGTCGGGAATCAGTAGAGAAAACAGACCTGAAGACATTCATGGTGCTTTGATTTGGGTTTGAAAATTGGATGAAGAAAGAAGAGAAGAGAGAAGAGATAAGAGATATGATTTGTGCTCTTTACTTTCTAAAAAAAAGACAGGAGAATCGACCGGGCACTCTAGTAGCGATCTCCTCTTTTGTGTTGCGATAAAATGAAAAACAAAATACCTGTTCATTCTGAAACACCATCTCGTCCCCTAATCAAGTTTATGTTTTAATAATCAAGGGTGTAGATTATAAATTAAAAGCAATCAATGGTGCAAATTGTTCAGATCAAGGTTGTATCCTGAGATGTTACATTCTTCCATTGGTGCTTTTAATATAGTAGAGATAGAGATAGAGATAGAGATGACGCCTCGAAAGATTGCTTAGTCATTAATTAAACCTATAATAATAACAGAATTTTATACAGAAATAAAGCATGCGTTCATGCGGTCATGCCTTCCAAAATTCAAACCACAGTCAACCGTCTCCCATTTCATTTTTGAAAACCAAAAATAGTACAAGCACATCTTCTCCCTCTCTCCGTACCAAAAACCTTCTTCTAGGGTTTCTCTCTCTCTCTCTCATCGCACAACAATGGCGTCTCCATCGGCGCCTCCAGCGCCAGCCCCCTTTCCACTACCGACGCCGCCACCGACGCCGCAACCTTCCCTCGGGCACTCCGTGATTCCTGCACTGACGAAGCTCCAAGAAATTCTATCTCAACTAGGGGAAGAGGACTTCACCATAGATCTACCTCAGGTCGCGGCGATCGGCTCTCAGGGAAGTGGCAAATCTAGCGTGGTTGAGTCGCTGGTCGGGAGGGACTTCCTGCCACGCGGCGTCAAGACACGACGCCCCGTTGTAATCCAGCTTGTACGGAACCCCGGTGAGGAGGAGTGGGGCGAGTTTGATCATCTTTCAGGGAAGAGGTTCTATGATTTTGAAAAGATCAAGAAGGAGATTCAGGTGAGATTAAGCTGGTTTGGTTAGACTGAGGTTTTCCTTCCTTGTCATGTTTTCGTCACTGAAGTATTATGCTTCATTTTTAGTGTAGACCCCAAATGTGCAATCCAGGCTCTCAAAATACGAAATTATTTAAGGAAAATATTAAGTTATAGTCCTGATTGTTGTTAGGCTAATTTATATACTGAATGGATCTGGTCGATTAAGCACAGGTCATTCAGTCTCCTATTTTGACTGTGGAAGGTCAGGCTGTCTTTCAATTTTGTTCAGAGATTTTTGTTTCATGCAATTTTGTTGGAAAGGAAGTTAGTTCCTACTACTACTAGGTTTTGATATATACTTTCGGACATTAGCAATGGCATATGGTCACAGCTCAAGAGGCAGAAATGTGATTTCTGGCTATTTGCTTTAGTAATTTTAACCAGAGTTGCTAGACGGCTGACCTCCAAATATCTGTTTCAATAGCAGTATATATTACATGTATGAACCAGGTCCAGTAAATTACAGAACGAGTACGTGGATGTTGGTGACAACTGCAATGGTGGTATATCCAAAGAAGGGAAGTTTCTTTGGTGCCAACTGCTATGGTGGTACAAACATCTCATGGTTTTTAAACTCTTTGTAGATTGAAACAGATAGAGAAATGGGAACCTACAACTACATCTCTGAAAAAGAGATCCGTTTAAAAGTCTTCTCTCCAAATGTACCAGATATCACACTGGTTGACTTACCAGGTGTGAGTAAAGTGCCAGTTGGGGATCAGCCAAGCGATATCCAAATGAAATCAAGGGACCTGACAATTTCTTATATCAAACAACCAAGATGTATTATCCTAGCCATATCTCCTGCAAATGAAGATTTGACAAATTCTGATGCACTTCAGCTGGCACGACTCGTAGATCCACAAGGTACCTTTGTCTTTCCTCGTGTCTTAGTTGGTAGTTGTACTGGTATCTCAACTGTTTTGGACTAATATAAATCCAGAGCAGATATTTTATTTATTTTTTATTTAATTTTTGGTGTTTAGAAGCCAGGACCCTGTCGGAATACTGAGAAGATTAAGATCAGATATATACAGCTTAATCAAATACATATTCCATTTCCTCCCCCACATCACCCATAGATGATAGTAGCATGAATTGTCTTGGTCGTTGTTGCTCTGTAACAACTTTAGAGCACCAGTTTTTGATAGCTCAATTTGACTATGGCATTCATTTAGAATGCAAGAATACTATGTGGTATTTAGGTAAGGGAGGTGCGGTACACTGTGTGCATATTTTCGCAGTACTGTACATTCCTTCCTTTTCTTTTTAATTGTTCTGTGCAATGTACCTATGTCAGAAGAGAGAGTGAGAGAAGAGGTATTAACATATCAATGCTATATCTTGCTTTCTGTGACAGGATCCAGGACTATTGGTGTCATCACAAAGGTATTTCCATTGCACATGTACATTTTCTGTATTAATTGTTATTGGTGTAGTTTCTTTTGTTTCCCCATAAACTGATGTTGTTAAGGAAGGTATATATCGACAACCATGTTTATACAACGACTGTGAAAAACTGAAAATCAGCAAAATGGTTATTAAAGGAAAAGAAGTAATCTTTTGGAAATGTTATCTATAGTTTAGATAGGTCGTGGATCAAATTTGGTGCAATTTGGAAACATTTGGCAACTGAGAACATTTATTTTTTGAAATTGCTCGATAGATGATCAATTGATTTTCAAATTGCAGCAAATCCACACACAAGAGATTTTTGTTATATAAATATTTCAGTTAAATTTTTATTACTGGATAATCAGTTGTCATGGTTGTTAAATAAGTTTATTGTCAATATAAAATGAAGTAATGCTGTCCAAAAGTGCCCCACCACTTACCCAAAAAAAATAGAAGGAAAAAAAGCAAACAAACTGGAATTATGGGCATGCTCCTGAGTTTGGAGGGAAAGGAAAGGGAATGAAGAAGAGGTCTTACTCATTACACCAAATTGGGGAGCAAACAATTATATGCTGCAACTGTTGGAGATCAAGGGTGAAACAAACCCTTGTGCGTTTTCTTTTTACTTCCTCCCCATTCATCATTCCCTTTCGTATTATTTTCTTTTCTTCAAGGAGATGCTCAACTTAGGGAAGAAATGCTGATGCTTTGCGTAAGTTTGAAGAATGTCAGTGTATAGGGACATGGGGAATATTTTATATTCTTGGATGTGTTCTCTTGTTGGGTTTCTTTCTAGCCTACCCCAACTTGTTTGGGACAAAAGGCTTAGTTGTTGTTGTAATATGGTGCTGGTGAAAACTTTCCTGTTTTAAGTGATTTATAACTGAGTTTTATATTGATGTTCTTCTCTTTAAAAATCTAGTTAGATATAATGGACAGAGGTACTGACGCTCGGAATTTCTTGCTTGGAAAAGTAGTGCCACTTAAGCTCGGCTATTTTGGTGTAGTCAATCGAAGCCAAGAGGTATGTTCTTATTTCAAGCTGATGACCTGACCTGTACATTGTCAGATTATTCATGTAGTGTAATTATGTCATCTGTTGTGTAGTAAATAATTTAGCTCAAATGCGTTAGTTCATCTATATGTGGCGATGAAGCTATAGTTCATCTAAATAATTTGACTGTATCGGTGCCATGCTCACTGTCAGTGTAAACAGTGGTTATTGTTGCTCCCTGACCAGAATAAGTAATCCGTGTGGGATGAGACAAAAAGGAACTATCAAATGTGCAAGTAATAATTAACATGTCAAGGAATGGAAAGAAACTGTGTGGGATGAGACAAAAAGGTATCACAGTGTTTATTGTTGCTCCCTGACCAGAATAAGTAATCCGTGTCAACAATGTATTTTCTTAATTATTTAGCTCTTGTAAGACTGTTCTTAAGATTGTTAATTAGTTTCTTCTATTATATGACATTTGGCAGGATTTGAAGTTTAACCGGAGTGTGAAAGATGCAATGGCCTTTGAACAGTCGTTCTTCTCTACTATTCAGGTACACAGATTATTTGCATTGCCTATTGTATGAAAACCTAATTTTGGATATTACTGCGTTCTCTTGTTCAGCCCTTACTTTAAAATCTCTGACTCCCAAGTTCAAGCGCACTCATATGCACACATATTTTAATTAAAATTAGGATGCCGATACAGTGCACAGCTGTCCTTCCTCTCATATTACCTACCAATACCACCATTGACAGTGGGCCCCACTCAACCTAGATATTAGGGGCACCCACCCCGGAGGGCAAAACAAGGGGCAGCTTTATACTTTTTCCCTTTTATAATTATTTGGCCAACTATTGGGTTATAACTAAGCCAACTAAGTTTAAAGTGCTTGTAGAGATAATAAAGCTATTATCTGATAGTCTAATACTATTAACAGGCATATCATGGGCTCTCTCATTGCTGTGGAGTGCCCCAGTTGGCAAATAAGTTGAACCAGGTATGCTACAATTTCGTCCATTTTAAACAGTGTCTAGACACAGAAGGCCAACTAAAAAGAAAAACAATAAAATGCACACCAAACTATAGTGCTTCAATAATATACGGAACTATGCACAATTGCACACGAAAGATATGAAATGATTACATAGTGCACACAATAGTTATAATTATGTCCATGAATTCTAAAATTGCTCTGATATTATATTCATTCGGTACAGCACATCACCAATGTCTTATTTGCAAACAGCAAACTCTAGAAAATTAAGGTAAGAGAGCTAAAGGAATTAAACCGGGTTAAATTTAGCTTCACAAATTATTTTAAAGCTGATATCTGATCTATAACTGTTACTGTTTCAATTTTTTTTTTTTTACTTTCAGAAACAGCTCTAATTAAGGATAAGATAAATTTTTTTACTAATTCATGACTAATCTTTCATATTCATTTAATGAATGGGCTCTTGACCCGTAAATTGGAATTTATGGCGAGCAAATATGAGGAATCTTGGGTACTACTTGCAGATTTTTAAGATATTCAGTTGAAAGCTGTTTGTAAAGAGTCTTTACTTTTTTAGTTCTGAATCATATCCTCACTATGTTCCAGATTTTGATGCAACATATAAAGGCTATTCTTCCAGCTCTGAAGACCCGTGTAAATATGCAACTAGTAGCTGTAGCCAAAGAGCATGCTTCCTTTGGGGATACTGGAGAATCCAAAGATGGTCTTGCTGTAAAGTTACTAAACATTCTGGCTCAATATTCTGAAGGTGATACCTTCACTTCCTTCTCAAATTATCTACTGTTATTCTCATACTATCCTGATATACTACTATTAAGGTAATTGATTCGTAAAGTATGGAATGATTTGTGTGTTGGGGCGTGGTACCTTTCCATTCAGTTGTGTACCATCCTGTGAGATTGAACAAAATCACTCATCAAATAATGTCAACTTGTCAAGTATCAGTATGTCATGGTGTCCAGGTCATTCAGGTGGTTGAACTATGCAATATTAAGCATCTTATGCAATCCTTTAAGAGAATTATTTGGAAATATTTCTTGAATCAATACTAAAATGCTTAAAAATTAAAAAGTTACAGATGGCCAATATCCAATTAATGCAATTGAACATCATTTTGTACCTTTTTAATCATTCGATAAGTGTTAAAGCATGCACCAAATTTGTACCTTTTTAATCTACATGAAACGTGATATATATTTTGGTATTGGCTGGTTTGAAGGTTTGATTTGGTACTTATATCTAGTTGTTGATATATGCTCTTGTAATGAACTGCAGCTTGCCATTCAAACCTGTTGTGTTTCACATAAGACTCTTTATCTGTTACAGCCTTTTGTTCTATGGTGGAAGGGAAAAACCGAGTACCAACTGATGAGCTTTCTGGAGGAGCACGAATTCACTACATTTTCCAGTCTATTTTTGTTAAGAGATTAGAGGTTTGCATGATAATTCAATCTCATTGAAATTATTCTTGTTATGCTCCTTACTGAGAGGTTACCATAAGACTTTCTTCACTGGAAGTTCAACAAGAACATGTTGTTATCTATTATAGTTTTGAATAGTCCTTTATACATCTGTGGTTAAGAGAGAAGAAAAGAAAATACTGTTGTTGCCAAATCAATCATATTCACTGCTCAGGATAGTAGCTTAGGCACCTGCAATTTTGTATTCAAAGAGTTTCTTGCATTCTTCTTTGTTCAATTTGGAATCATTATAGTATAGTGTTACTACTAGCATTGTTTCTTTTTTCTGTAGGAAGTTGACCCATGCGGTGACATAACTGATCAGGACATTCGCATAGCCATACAAAATGCTGCAGGGCCTAGATCTGCCTTGTTTTTACCAGAGGTATTATTTGTGATCTAACTTAAGCCTAATCTTACTTAAAATTATGTACCTGCTTACCCATAATCACAGTCTAATAAGGTGTGATCGTTGTCAGGTGAGGACTAAAACTCAAATATCAAATTGATGGGGAAACTCACCTAATTTTGCTTGTATCAACCTTTAATTATGCATTTTTTTTAGATAAATTCTATACACATTCCGGAACCTATTTGACCTCAGATATGCCAATAATGCACAGAACAAATCAACCTATAATAAATTTGAGAAAATTTTAAGCATATCAAATGATGGACACATTTTTGGCAGGCACCATTTGAAATTCTTGTCAGAAGGCAGATACGATATTTGCTTGACCCGAGCCTACAATGTGCAAGATTTGTCTATGAAGAGCTGGTCAAGGTGAATTTAAACCTGCATTGTGTTCTTCTATCCTTTTTTGTTTCTTTTTCTTAGGAGGGATCAACTTTCAACTCTTTCTGTGGCACACATAAAAACACTTTTAATTGCATTGATAATTTAAACTTCCAGTTCCAAAAAGAAAACCCTTGAACTGTTGGACAATTATCTTCATTTGATTGATTGAGGGGTGAAACAACTCATGCACATCATTAGTCCAAGCCAGCTGTTCACTTTCTGATGAGTTGGTCTTGTTCTGAATGTCATTAGTAATTATAAAATTAAGTTTTTGATGCAATAATTAGTGTTTTCATGATGTGCGACCTAGAAGGTGTGAGTAGGTGCCTCACCTTTTTTTTCCATAATTACCAATTTGCACCCCTTTATAAAATCAAGCACTAAAAATACCACTCAATACACTAGGAACTGAAATTGAGTAGCAATTGTTTTGCATAGTTAGCATTCACTGAAGTCATATTTTTTGGATTACTGGACCTCATCATTTTCCATGAATGTTATTTTTGGTACCATACGGCACAAATACCCTAGACAGTCAGCTAAGCCTGAATTTAGGGCAAGTATAATTTACTTTGCAATATGGCCTACATTGGGAACAACTTTTCCTTGATTAGCCATGGATATGCAATATTTCTTATCAAGACAATGGTGCGCTCCCAGTTTTGTGGTAACACCAAACAAACCAGAAAAGCTGAATAATGAATTCTTAATGGATCTGGTCTATTGGTCCTGGCTGTTGGTGCAGATGAGCAATAGATGCTTAACTGAACAATTAGTGGAGTACCCAGCTCTGAGGCGGCGCATGGATGAGGTAATTGGAAACTTCCTGAGAGAGCGGCTCAATCCAGCTGAGAAAATGATAACACATATCATTGACATGCAGGTATTTACAATTTACCATTTTTTTTAAAAAAAATCTGAAAGTAGGATGATGCGTTCCTGACATTATTTGTGCTGAAGTGCCCATGTTATCCAGATATTTGAATGTGTTAATTGTATTTTAGTTTAATTGATGATATCTCAATTAATGGAAATATAGTACATGTGGTGCACACACTTAATCTATGTTTTCATGGGATAAATTATTTTTTATTAGTATTAATATAACATTACAGTTGCCTTTTTTTTATCTTGAATTTTCTATGTCAAATTTAAGCAGTTATGTTTATGTGGATCTTAGCCAATGGTGCTATTTGGTATTGAACCTATTTATTCCTTTTTGAAAAACCACATTTATCCTTTATTTCCCAAACCAAATATTTTCTTGAGTTACCCTTCTGGTGGAATTCAGCTTGTAAGCCTTCCTTTAACCGAACATATGCTAAGCAAGGCAAGCTAAACAAAAAGAATAGTAAGAAATAAAAGAAATACCATGTTAGGCTTGTTATAGCCAGAGTTCTCTGACACTAAATTCTGTGTGATAATCCTGCAATATATTTGGTGTGAGACATAATTGGTAAGGACACGGACACTGATTTCTCAGTTTTTGAGGTACAACTATTATCTTTTGATGTAAATTAAAACTTATCTGATGTAGCTTGACTATATTAATACTTCACACCAATGTTTCATTGGTGGCAATAAGGCCTTTGAACTCGCAAAACAGCATTCAAATCCATCCAGTGTCTCTACACCAGTGCCTGCCTCCAAGGTCCATTTCTTTAATTTTAATTCGGACCATCTTTTTTAAAGTCTAAAACTGAACTAGAAATCTTCAAAGGATGAAGAAACAGAAGGGGTTCCTATCGAGACAACAAACAATATCGAAATCAAGTAGAACTTGGATTACCAGTTTATAATAGAAAAGACTGCCAGTGGTTCAAGATCGTAAATTTCAATATGAAAGTCAGTAAAGGATGAGTAAGCAGATATGAGCTGATATGTTACATGAATAGTTTGAAATAAATACAGTGAAGAAATAAATGAGTAGGTAGGTTGGGAAAACACTTTTTGGTATTGATAGTAAAGTACCTGGTGTGTGTCAGTCAAAAGCAGTTTTCTGTTGTTGCTAGTAAAGTATCTAGCGTCTATCATGACTGTTACTATGATGTTTTCTCAACTTGAAGGATGTGGTGAACTCTGAGAAGCTTTCTGAGACAGCAAAGAGCCTAAAACCACGTGCTATTTTCCCAAAAGGTGCATCAAATGTAGCAGCTGATCAGGTTCTTAATTTCTCTTGAAACGTCTTGGTATACCAAACTGCTTGGTTTTAATTCTTTAATCCCTTTCAAAATCTGGTACAAGCAAACAATCTCGTCTTCATCTACAAGTCAATGAGTCTCTGATCAAAAGAGTTGAGGCCTATGGTGGTCATGATTGTACTTCTGTTTGTGGTTGACTAGATTTGTAACTGTATATTAGATGTTCTAGGAGAATTCACATGCCCATATTTGTTACAGGGAATTAAATTGCAAGGAGAACATGACAGGACTGCACCTTATGGTATTGAAATCTTTTCCTTTCTTCCTTTTGATATCCAAATCCATCTTGCCATCACAACTGTTCTGAACTAACTAGTGATACCAGCATACTATCTTTGGTGGTACTACTTCTACCAATTGTATACTTAATTCAAAATTGACCCCACCAAGACACTCAATCAGTTAAAGCCTTACTGATGCAATTGAGCCTTGATTTAGCTAAGGTTAAGCCTTCAGTTATCTTCAGGTCTGTGAAAGGAATTTAGGATTACTTATTTGCTCAAAGTAATAGTCACTAGTACTCGCCACCTTATAAGGTTGGTACATGCAAATCAAACTGGCACCAAACAATATGGCAATGAAACAGTGTAGGATAACCCGTGATGTATAAATTATAAAATTGGCCGTCACCTGATTTTTTTTTTAAGAGCAGGTGCTGCTGGTGCACAAATGTCAGAAAAAGGGAGTTTGTTGCAAAAAGTTTATTCGTCAGTTGATGGCTTGCACAGTTCGGTCCCTTTTTTCCAACTAAGAGAGGTGAATATAAGCCACAAATACAATTTTTGGTGTATTATTTTACGTTTATTGTATCTATATATTTGAATGTGCTGTTAACATCTGATATTTGAAGCATAAATATGTAAAAAAATTTCTAATTTAATTGCCTGCAAATAGTTGCAATTTATGTTGCCAACCAGCAACACCAATATTGGCTCTCAAGCATCAAATTATTTTTGAGATATTTCACAAATGCATGATGCTTAAGCATTGGCTGAGTCATTAAAGCATGTGGGCAAGACAAGGACAATACAAGGGAAACAAAAAATGCTGATAAAATTTGGGTAATACTATCTGGGATTGGCCCGTGGTGTGGTACCCACTGCTAGCTACATGTGGACAAGTTAAGGACATACCAGGGAAACAAAAATGATGATTAAATTTGGGTAATACCATCTGGGATTGCCCAGTGGTGCTGTACCTATTGTTAGCTACATGTGGATGTGGATTTGGTTAGGTTTTAAAATTATGGAGTTAACGTGAATTTAAGCGAATTAAGTATTAAGGAACATAAAGTTTCTGGGCATTTATGAATTTACAAAGAAGACGACTGCTTATGGTGCTAACTTATGATTGTGATGAGCTGATGATGCATTTTTATTTACCATAGCCTCCTATAGCCTTGAAGCCATCAGAGAATCAGACTGAGATGGAAACAGAAGCAATAGAAACCATGAAGCTTCTTCTAAAATCGTATTATGACATTGTCAGAAAAAGTATAGAAGATGCTATCCCTAAGGCCATCATGCATTTTTTGGTAATCATGTTATTTCTGCTTTTCTTACTTGCATAATGTATACGGCCAACTAATTGCATTTATACTATACATATTTGGTGATTGTTCGAGTTACTTTTGTGTTATAATTAAATTATAACGACTAAGATTTGCCCAAACTGGATGGATGCATTTCATTGTTTTTTGTTTGGTTAGGACTCATTAACCATGGCTTATCTTCCCAAATTTCAAAAATCAAGTCAGAAAATTTAAAATAAAAAATAAATTAGAGGCCTGCTGTTGACCTTAATAAAGTGATCGGTTATCAAATTTTATGCAATTTAATTGTCATTTGATATTCTATATGGACTGTTGCAATTTTCTACTCATTTGATGAATGATAAAATTTCTGTCAAATTCGATGGTTCTCATGTGTATGACGTGCATAAACTATAGATCATATTTCTAGTATCAGGTTTTAAAATTATAAATTATTGTTTTATGGTTCTCGAAGTTATCAACTAGGCGATTGGCAACAGAATCTTTTTTTTTTTTCTTGGGTAATATATCTGTTTAATCTCATCTTGTTTGTTATACAATATATTTCAGTATCTGGCTGGCCTTATATAGGTGCTTGTTGGATGCCACTTGTGTTTATTTGGGCTTTCGTATCTTATTGGGTGGTTTCCTAGTTGTATCTTTAATCTGATTGAGTTCTAACACCTGCATTGTGAGGGCACATGTATATAATTTACCAAATATCTACTTGCTTCAATTCTAATCAATTGGTTATATTGAATATTCAGGTGAATCATACAAAGCGAGAGCTTCACAATGTCTTGATAAGGAAGCTCTACAGGTACTTTGTAATCTATTTAATTTTTTTTTTCTTAAAATGCAATAATAGTTGTAGCAGTTCTGTTAATGGTGTTGTTGCTTCTCTTTGGGGAATGTGCAGGGATAATCTTCTAGATGAGATGTTGAGAGAACCTGATGACATAGTGCTAAAAAAGAAGCATGTTAGTGAAACACTGAGTGTCCTTGAACAAGCTCAAAGGGTAATATTCCTCAGATATTGTTTACAATTGTCTTTCATTGTTATTATATATATCCAGTTTTAAATGTCTGAAAACTTATTAAAAATCTAGTCTTCAAGTCTTGTGATTTAGTGGTTTAGATGAAGAAAGGAGTATATTTAATTGCCATGTTACTGGTAAGCATAAGCCTGTATGTTTGTTGGTATAATCTCAGCTGGTATAGTGGCATACTGGCATGGATTCCTGGGTTTTTGCAGGCAAACACTCTCACATGGGCACCCCAAATAACGAGAACATAGAAAAGAGTCAAAAGAATTAAGATATGTTTAAAGTCCTGCATCCTTAACTGGGTTGGTTCATTTTCAGGTGTTAGAGGAGTTGCAACTAGAATCAGATACAACTGAAAAGGAGCGAAGATCTTCAAAGGATGCAGCTGGGCTTCCTAAATCCCGGGTCGGCATTCCCTCAACATTTTATGCATTTGGAAATGAAAATGATCTTGTTTCCAGTTTAAAGGTCTCCCCCAAAACCAAGCACAAGCACAAGAAATCTGTTCATTCTGAGTAAATTCTATATCTGATATACACATGAAACTTACCAGGCCATCAATCAATTCTCTTCTTTTTTTTTCTTTTTTGTCATGTTGCTTGCAAAAACATGTATAGTTATTCTTTCTCTACAGCAAGAAAATGAGGGAGAAATGAATCTCAATCTATATGATAAATTTTGTAGCTGGTTGAGATATATAATACTCTTCCATATTAAATAATGCAATAGTTAATAGTTCCTATAATATTTTTAGCGACTTCATTTTGTTAAATCCGTTTCTGCCTGGCTGAACAGCAAAATACATGTAAATTTGGATTTCGAAGCCTTTTTAATGTAGTATTGTATATAATTCTTTGGTGGGTTATTTTCAGGTTGTGTATTGTTATTGTAAAAAAATAGTTATCACAAATTTTTAGATGCCTTGATGTTACCGGTGCATGATTTTAAAAATATGTTGAACGAACGAGACTGACTGCTTAAAATCGAGCCTTGCTTGCTTTCTTTTTCCTTTTTATTTGTGACGAGTTCACACGTGTTATACAGCTTGCATTGAGTCTCGAGCTATAAAAATTTGAGGTATCAAACAAACCGTCCAAAATACCTTAGGGGCCGTTTGGATCGCTTAGAAAGTTGGGGAATTTGAGGAAGTTGCAATTCCTAGGAATAAATTTATTGGGAAGTGTGTAATTTTGTGAAGAGTTTGGATTGTTTATAATAAATTTATGGTAGGAATGTGAAATTCCCCAAAATCCTTGGACGATCCAAACGGCCCCTTAGATCTTAGTCTTCGTCCTATCAAGCTCTATGCAGCAACTCTCTCAACAATTATTTGCAATTCAAAATCTATAAAAAAAACAAAATTCTTTCTGTACGTTTTGTTTGGTCATCTATAGAAATACGCGATCAATAAGTACTTTGGACAATTAGCACTATTATATTTTGCTGACGTCAGAAAACAAAGAAAAGCACAGGCTAAAAGTCGTGAATAGAAGATATTGACACACGGAACCGTCCCATAAAAACCCATCATACTACCAGCACGTGATGAGGAAAAAGAGCAACCAAAGAGAACCATATATCGCCAAAAGATCAATTCGCTGAATTTATATGCTCAAATGGTATAGATTGGATTTGTGCACCAATTAATAAACCAAGGGAAAATAACAAACACATGATATATCACTAATGTCCTGAAGGTTTGAGAAAAAGGAGGAAAAAAAAATAGTCTGATGGAAGGTGCATCGAATAAACAAGATCGACAGGGCCCACTCTTTCAATGGTTTAGTAGCACGTACTGCCGAAATTGCATCGAATAATAAAAGATGTGAAAAACAACCGCAAACCAAAACAAACAACTGCAGATGAAAAATACTGGACCATCGCATTATAAATCCAACAAAAACTAATCCAACAAGCAAATTGAAAGGAAAATAAAATATAAAGCAAGTTCCTAGCACATCTGTTAAGTATTAGTACTCTCGATACTATTCAAAACTAGCGAACCTAGGGGTCGACAGTAGTGACCTGCTGCCACTCCCCATCAACCGCCTCTTTCCACAAAGTCACATTATTATTCCCATCAGCTACAGCAAGTATGTTTCCAGTAAGTGACCAAGAAAGTCTCCAAACTGGTGTCTTGAAATCATACAAAACACGTCCCTCCCACTGGTCTCCCTCCTTTCCAACAGTCCAGATCACCACTGTCCCATCCTGAGATGCGCTTGCCACAGTCGATTTTGGAAGGCCCAGATTTGGAGCCCAAGCAACATCTCTCACCCAATCAGAATGCATTTGCAGTGCTGGGAAACAATCCATTTTCCAAGAACCATTATACAATTTCCAAATTTTTACAGTGTTGTCGCACCCACCAGAGGCAAGTTTCTGAACAAGATCAGACATGTTGGAGCCAGACCTGATAAGAGCTCCAGGTGCCATGGCAGGGGCCCATGAGACAGAGGTAACCCCAACAGGGTGAGCCTGGTCAATGCGGGCTGTGTCCCAGCCCCCATCTGGTCGGGCTGTGAAGATGGAGATGTTGCCATCAGAGGACCCACATGCCAGGCAGAGACCAAGATCATGTGGTGCCCAAGCAATGGAGTTGACCGATGACTTGTGCTCAGCAAAAACATGAACCTGGGACCACTCATCGGGCTTTGCACCTGTTGAGTAAACAGAAGAAAAGATCACGGAACTAGCAAGTATCAGGTAATTCATAACATACACATTGTCATTGCAGTGCAACCCCAGTAGTGATGGCTGGATACCCAGAGAAGGCCAACATTGGTATTTTACCAGTATGACGATATTTGTAAGGCCAATAATGATACCATCATTTACCCATATACCCTAACAAATAAAGCAGACGAAAAGCCTTATGTTTTAACCTATCCATACAAAAACCCCATAGAAAAAAAAATAAAGAAAGTGAGAAGGAAAAAAAAAATGCTGCATGACTGATATGCACTAAAGTCCAAAGTCTGAAGTCGGATTCTCCTCCTACAGTAATTGCAGAGTACCAATGTACTGAGACCTGGTACTGTTCTATTAATAAATTGAATTACCTTCTTTCCAGATGATAACACGGCCATCATAACTGCAAGAAGCAAGAAGGGACGGGCCAAACTTGGGATGGGCCCATGCAACCTGCCAGACGGGCCCAGTGTGACCAGTCAGGGTTGCAAGATGCTGGTGTGAGGTGCCACTGACACCAACAATCTTTATGGTAGCATCTGAGGAGGCAGTAGCAAGGCGCTTGCCATAGTAGTCCATTGCGACATCATGAACCACATCCTGGTGCCCCGTCTCAATTTTCAGTGGTGCCATTGCAATCCAATCCCGAGTGATAATTCAAAAATTAAAAACTGAACAAGTGAAACTTAGTGTCAAATCAGATCGTTCGTAGGTACAGTTTTTGCCCCTTGTACCAACATCAATACTGCGTTTCTACAAACAAGTTCACTGCTCTTTCTCACTGTCTCTTCGTTTCCAAGATCTGGTTTTACCCATAAATTTTTCTTTTCTAGGTGAGTATCGGTAAAAACAGGAGGCCCTCCAACCACACCTTTTTTTTCGGGTTTTTCGTTAATAGCAAGATCCATTACATTGATTTCTCAAACACAGACCTGTTCGAATTTTAGGTTTCATTTCTCACATGTTCTTGAACACTTATTATCTAAATCAAAAGGTTCTAAAAGAAAATATTGTTCAATTGAAATCGTCAATATTTGATCTTGGGATACAGATAAGGCCAACTAGAAACTATTTTGATCTTCTTTTTAAGAGATCGAGTTAGGTAAATACTCACCTGTAGTGTCGGACGAGACGAGATGAGACGCCACGGCGACGAGACGGAGCTGGAGAGATTTGAGAAAATGGGAGTTTCAGAGTTGCGATGTCAGAAGAAAAAAGAAGAAAAAGAAAAGAAATTAGAAAATAAAGACGAAGTTGGTGTGTGGAAAGAAAAAAAGAAATTAAAACGGGCGCTCTTCATAGGCTGCTTGGCCCACGGGAGTTTGCAATTAAGTCCAGTCATTGGGCCGATAAAATACGCCCAGGCCCAGTTACAGAGGCTCAATCACTTGGGCTCAAAATAAGCCCATATATTGGGCTTTTTATTTTTTGTTGTAGAAAGAAAATTAATTATAGACCCAGTTGTTTGAACTTTTCCTCTGTAGACAGATCCGGCCCTGTTGTAATAGAAGCAATGCACATGCAGAATTTTAAAGGTGAATTGTGCATTTTTTTTTTTGGGAGCAAATACAATCCCGTAGGCATAATTGTTCAAACTTTTATTTGAGAAAAAAATGTTGTTTAACTTTCACTTGTATGTGTCGATTGTATAAAATATTCGGCACTTTCTCGGTTAAACAATGGATTCCTCTAGTTGCCTATTGTGACATCTGTAATTGACTAATTGCATGGTTGATGGTTGTCATTGTCATCGCATCATAGTTGCCCCATCATTTTTATTTTTTATTTTCGTTTCCAGTTGAATGTATTTTACGAGCTGTTGTATAATTTTTCTAATACCCATAGTATCACTAGAAAAAAGACACTTTTTATTTTTTTAACACTGGAAACAAAGAATTATCTCAGAAGAAACTTGGGTCTCTCACTATCCTTGGTTAATTAGCTCATACTGATGCTGTTGGCGCCAACAGTATATTACTTCTTCAGTTCTTTGTCTTCAATGCAAACACTTAATAAACATTTGCAGGGGAATTAATTTTTTGCATTTATTATTAAAATATAATATTATAGAAAATTATGTTGTGGACTAAATTTTATAACCAGGTTTAAATTTAAATTGTTCATTTAAAACTATGAACAAAGATTAATGATCATGATTCAAGCTCTATTTAAATTTTTTTGCCGACTATTAAATTACCTAATATCGTAATTATTTTTCACAATTTATCATTATGTTACTTTTATACCACATGAAGTCATGAAGTAAACTACATAATTCTTAACTAATATTTTCAATGAAAAGGAAAGATAAATCTCAATTTTTTTATTATTTAAGTAATCCATGCAGGATCGTAATATAATCTAACAATAGATGATAATTTTGAGAAAGGAGCTTAAACGTTTGTATTTTTAACTCTTTTATAAAATATTATATTATAAAATAATATCAACTGGACGTGATGACGAGGAATACACAAACAGTTGATGCATATCCTAAAACTGTCTCCTTCCTCAGACGTACAAGTGATAGATTTGTTTGAACAAATCGCTAGATATGATCCAACAAATTCCAATTTTATGCATCAGAATTTCAAATGCAATAAGTGATAAACTTGAGACCATGCAAACCTTGTGGATGCGTCCGGATTAAAAAAAAAAAAAAAGTAAGCCAAATGTAAAAAAAAAAAGAAAAAAAAAGACTGAATCTAGTGCTAAAATCAACGTTTCCTTCAAGTGAAAACGAAGGTGAAAAAGAAAGACAACGATGTAACGATGAAACGATTCTGGATTTTGTGGTTGGCACGCAGCTTGTATGGTTATAATGCATATGAATATTCACTGATAGATTCGACAACACTTATTTTGGTTATTTGACAAGCAAGTGTTTGATACTTTTCTCCGTTGATAGTCTAATATTCAACATCAGCAATTGCTGATTTGCCCATGTTGATTCAAGTGGGACAAAAATAGCAAATACAAAAAAAGTCACTTTATTTGGAATTGATATTATTTGTCGGATTTATTTTATGGTAAGTTTTGTTACTTTTGTAGTAGACTAATTTTCTTATATGGGCTAAAATACTGATACTTTTTTCGAAATTATGGAATGTAAATGTGTAATTGATTAGAGTTCAAAGTTCAAACTATGATGAAAAAATTGGTCAGTATAAGACAATAAAAATGTTTGGATGTGGAGTGAATAAGATGAATAAGGAACAAGTTTTATTTGCATGAAATCAAACAACACACATGAATAAAGAATTTGGACTTATTCGAATTGTTATTCATATTCTATCAAAAAGTTACACACTTCACAAAGTTACACATTTTCCAATACTTCTTCTCACTTCTTCCCTTATTCCCTTCTTCCCACACCTATCCAAACGCACCCATTCATATTCCTTATTCATCTTATTCACTCTGCATCAGTGTTTTCAATACCCTGCTGGTTACCGAAAAATTTCGATTATACCGGATACTAGAATAGTGACCGAAACGACAGTACTATAAGAGAAAATACCAAAAAAAAATATCGGATTTCGATCACTAGATCGGTACTGGGTATTAAAAACACGAATTCAGATCTAGTGCCGCGCGGCACACCGTGTAGCGCGGCATCGTAGCCGTCTGATCAAGATCCAATGAACAAGGGAGCTCCGTGCATGTAACCTAGATTGATAGGCCCGTAAAAAATGAACCGTCCGATCAAAATCAGACGGCTCGTACGCGCGCTACACGGTGTCCCGCGCTACACCGGATTCGGGTCCTTAAAAACACTGCTCCACATCCAAACACTAAGTTTTGGAATTGAATGACTGTGCAGGCCTTCTGAGCAGTTTGCGTCACTAGTGGGTCCCACTAATAATAAAATCCCCCGTAGCTGTCTTATCAAGTTATCACTTCGAATTTTTAAATTTATTAATTTTATCATATTATAAATAAAATATTTCAAATATTAAATCAAATTTAGAAAGGCTGGAATATGAAATTTTGTTCCATAGTAATTTGCTAATTTTTTTATTGAAGATGAAAAATGTGGGATTGGAATTTAAAAAAAAAATTGAGTTCCTTAATGGAGTCAAATATAAAATCCGATTTCTTAATGGTTAGGACTTCAAAGTCTGTCTTTTGAATGATGGAGTTAATTAAATTCGGCCTTAAAAGGTTTTTCTAGTATATCACCGTCTTTCTAAATTTTGAAATTTATTCATTTTTTCACTAAAAATTTATACATATAATAAATAATTTTATTTCTTTGAAAGAAGTACAACATAGATATTGTTTCCGGACTCTGTGGAGGTGAGAAGAACCATACAAAGGTTATTAATGAGACAACGAATTCAAGAAAATTATCGTCCTCTTGTTGTGTTATATTCTTCTCCTTTTGAATGCATCCACTTGACTCCACTTCTCATGGCGAAATTTTTTGTTGCCACAAATTGAGAATCGATCTTTCCATTTCCATTTGACCAGTTGAATCGTAATAGTTACAGCACATATAGGGAGGGTTTTATTACCACAGTGACCAGTGGCGGATCTAGAAAAAAATATCTAGGTGGATCTGACAACCTCTGTTTAAGTCTTCAGTCCCACTTTTGAGTGCTCCAATGGCAGAAAAAATTAGCTGGGGCTAAAGAGGGACTCCAAGGGCTCGACGGCATGAGGTGGGGCTCTAGCCCCACCCGCCCCGGTGGTAGATCCGCCCCTGACAGTGACAAGGGCAATATTAAATGCGTGTGGGGTAGGCAACGAATCAATTTCGGATCCTTATCTTCTTTATAAATGATTTTTAAAAAAAAACAATAAAAGAAAATCCAAAATCCGCACTGCACAATATGGACACGATACGAAGTTGTTCAGATTTACGCAAAAATAATATATATATATCAATTTATGGTTTTTGACATTTTATCAATTCACGACTCACGAGCTTGGATTTTTTTTTTTTTGCGGTCTATAAAGTATAGATACATTTAAATGTTAGAAAATTCACCTGATGCATTTGCTTTATATTAGACGCTCTAAATTGAAAGCACGATTTTATAATAACAGTGAAAAAAACAAAAGACACTAAATTATAGAAATTGGCTAAAGTATACTCCAGCATATAAATAGTCCGTATGTTGGAGTTATTTCTCAAAATCTAAAATGCATACAGTCGATTCGAACCTTTCAAAATTTTCTCCATATTCAAATCTCCTAGGAAACCAAAATTTATATTTTTTCGAATTTTTTTACTATATATTATGCTATTTTAAAAAAACACTGTAAAGGAGTTGTAAAGGAGTATTTCTGACCATTTAATTTGAAAATAGCATAATATATAACAAAAAATTCGAAAAAATGTAAAATTTGGTCTTGAGGGATATTTTTATATGGAGAACAACTTGAACAGTTTGGATCGACTGTTTGAATTTTAATTTTTTTAAAAAACGACTCTAGCATACGAGTTTGATCTGTATGCTGGAGTATACTTTAGCCAATCTCCTAAACTATATTATTCAGAAAAGCCCGTATTAAAAATATCAGAAACCTCATCACACAACCAGGTTGAAAACGTCAAGAGGGAGGGAAAGAAACAATCGCATTTCCAGGGGAGGCAAGAACGCTAGGGGCAATTCATGACTGGATTGTCATGGAAGCTACAATCTTCATGAGAAATTGCTGAAGTTTTTTTTCTTACTTTTTTCTTGCTTTTTGTTTGTTTTTTTCTGCTTTTTGCTTTTCTTACTTTCTGTATCTGGTACTCTCCACCCGGTTTATCCAAAAAATATATATATATATATCAGAAACCTCACATAGCATATCTATGACTTACAATATCATGTCCCGTAAATCAAAATATATTTTACCAGCCATTTCTAAACACTCAAAAAAAAAAATGCACACTTAACTACTATATATAAAATACGCAGTCAACTATAAATACATATATGCACGGTTGGTCATTTCATAAATGACATTTATAATGCACCCTCGACCACTATGAAATACACTTTTAGTTATTTATTTGTTTACCAAAATTGATCAAGAATAATTCTAAAATATCTTCACGGAGTAAGAGTTTGGAAGGTACGTAATATATGATATTGAAAAAAAAAATACACCAGATACCACCTTCCTTGGCTAATTAACATCAATCGGGCTCGTTTGGATGATATGTGAATAAAGAAGGAATAAAAATTAAAAAAAAAATATTGGAAAGAGTGTAACTTTTAAAAAGAGGGGAAAAAATTATTCCTTATTCCAAAAGTCTATCGCTATATTCCAAAAATGCGAAATGCACCTGTGCCCAAACCAATTGTCTCCTTGTCCATCACTGTCTATCCTCACTTTGCTAATTATCTGCAAGGCAAATTGGGTATATCACCTGATATCTTACCAGCTGATCATCGGATATTGTCATATTGTTGTGAATACTTATCAGCTTTCGTCAAAAGATTTGGGACAATAGAAGTTCCAGTTTCCTGCATGGCTTTTTTACTTTATTTATAAAATGTGCAATTCTTATCAATCTTGTTTAAGATATTTATCGGTATATTTATACAAAAATAAGCAGATAACTATAACGACCTCAAGAATCCAAAATAAAAAAAAAGTTGTATATAAATAAAAGAAAAATGGGAACTGGCCTAAGCGATCAAATATCTTTCACTTAAAAAGACCCACATGCAATCAGAGCCGTTCAGTCGTATTGGAATTCTCATCAAATTTTGTAAGAACGTTTTACGGGGGACTAATTTTTTTTGTCTGTTTTGAGTTTTAATCAATTACAATCGTTCATAAATAAATGATATATGTTTTCAGCTTCCAAAAAAATATTAATCCATTGCGATTTCCTATTTCCTTATATATAATTTAAATTATAAAATAAGACCACTTTTGGCTGCACAAAAAGGATGAAAAAAAAAATATATATATATATATATAAGGAAAAATCAGTCCTGTGTCTCTACTCTCAAGTCTCAAGTCGGATCCTCTACTCACCAGTGGGCAGTGGGCAGAAAAATTCTTCTCCACCAATTGGTTTCTTATTTAATTATGTGATGATGATGATGATACGTGGCATCAGCTGTGAAATGGACGAGAAAGTACCAGTTAATGCAATTTAATATTAATTTTTATAAAGTAAAAAATAAAATTATTTTACAATATCGTCACTTGTCGCGATCATCTGACTGGATGAACTCTCTGCAAGGCAATCAGATTGCATCAAATCGAGTAAACTCACAAGTCACGAATAAATCAAATTAAAAGCGACGGCAGTATCGAATTTTGGCAAAATAATAATAATAATAATAAAATAAAAAAATCCAAAAAGACAGTGACTTTGAAAGTTTAGGCCACAATTTAGATGTAGTTTTCCAAAATAGAGATATAAATATGAGATATCAACGTGATAATTTAAATAATATTGATTCAACTTTAATTTATTTTTAAATTTTTTATAACTTTGGTGACCCCATTGCATGTTTTATTTTTACTCCATCAATGCTCCAGATCCTCAGTTCATGAGATCAAAATAACTAGTAGTGCTTTTGCATGGCAAAATGGAAAGATCACAGCAAATTTTTCTTACACAGCATAATTTATATAATTTTATCATTTTACTGGAAAAAGACAGTTCCATCGTACTTAGTGTATATACTATTTGTTCGCCAAAATAATTAAAGTTGCATCTGGTATAAATAGCACATATATTCCCGAGTTATAAATTTCGTAATCTCTTCGAATAACAAATTTAATTTTTAAACACTACAGTTCTTCGAAAAAGCATCCATCATCAACTAATTTCAGCTTCAAGTTCACATGCAAATACAGAACATTTGGATTCCGAAAAGTATATATATAAAAAAAAATATTGTTGCATCCTCGATTAAAAAATGTTGCTGCTATCAGATAACTATTCTTTTTTTTTTTGGCGAATTAGATAACTATTGAGACACATAACTGCATGGTTGATGATTGTCATTGTCATCGCATCATAGTTGCCCCATCATTTTATCTTTTCCAATTAAATGAATTTACCAGTTGTTATATAATTTATCTAATATTGATAATATCATTGGAAAAAGACAGCTTTTTAATACCGAAAACAAAAGAACTCTCGTTATCCTTGGTGACTAATTGGCTCATACTGATTCTGTTGGCGCCAACAGTTTATTATTATTATTTTTCTACATTGCAAGCATATAATATCAATTCAATAGCTTAAATTTTAAAGTTTCTCCGTCACCGTCTTGTAAGTTGTAAGAAATTCTTTTGAAAATTATTTGGATATATATTATATATTGATGGAGACTAGTTGATGTAAACACAATTGTTTGAATTAAAATTACCAAATTCAAACAAATGAATAATTCAGATTCGAGATCAAATTAGATTATAATGGGGCATTGGATTGAAACTATGCCGCCGTCTTTAAAAATCTTTGCAGTTCTGCTCATGCATAACAGACTGCTGACTCAGCAAGCATTGCTGAAACGCAGCATTCCGTTTCAAGAGGGCTGTGTGCTGTGCCATCAACAACTACAAAGACCCCATCGCATCTTTTTTGCCAATGTCCCTACTCAACTGAGCTCTGGTACAAAGTTAGGAATTGTTTTCCAGAGGTCCCAACTGATTTCCTTGATGTACAAACTCTTCTACATAGTGTCTTGCATGCCACCTCTCATGCAACGCCTAGTCACAAAGCTTCAATTTCAATTACGGTCTTGTGGTGCCTATGGCTGGAGAGGAACAACCGTGTTTTTAGAAACGAAGAGAGGAACGTTGATGCTTTATTCCACTGATTATTGTCGCAGCACAGCTTGTTTGTTAGGCACTGTTAATTCTTCTTCTTTTTGGCTCCGTTTGGATGGCTTCTTCCAGGAATAAGGAATAAGGAATAAGGAATAATCACTTTTTACCAATAAATTTATTTCTAACCATCCAAATTTTTCACAAAAGTTACACACTTCCCAATAAATTTACCCCTTCCCAATAAATTTCTTCGCTTCTTCCTTCTTCCTACCTTATTCTCAACGCATCCAAACGGAGCCTTTGGTTTCCTTTCCTTTTTTTTTTTCCTTGCCTTTTGGGCCCTTCCTTGGTAGCCACTGCCAAGTTTGTTCTAAAAAAAAAAAATTTCTCGTTGGGAAGAGAAAGATGAATAAATTAATTAACACATCGAACTATATCTCTCGCTGTATAATGACCTTTTTAGCTGTTTTCCAAATAATAATAATAATCTCCACTAAACCTCACACTCCATATAAATATCTCATATTCTGGTTGCAAAGTTGCAGATTTGAAAACCTTCAATTTGAAAGAAACTAGCTTTCGCATCGCGCTTCGCGCGATGTATGATTAATCTAAGATTGTTGTAATATTGATCCCAATTTTTTTTTATTGCCCATCTAATTTTTGTTGTGGTGTAATTTTATTGCTGCGCCATTTTTTTTTTAAGTCGTAGAGGTGTTGTGCTCGTGCACGGTTAATGAAAATTATTTTAGGCATCTAATATTGAGTTCATGGATCGATCCATGCTGTGTCTGTTGAGGTTGAAGCATATGTTATTGGCATTTCTATCTCTGTATGCATGCTTCTAAGGTATGAAATAATGATGTTGCTGTGTCACAATAATTTATTTATTTATTTATTCTGGTTTTATGTTTGGATGTCCCTAAATCAGTACAGATTAGCTATTTCATTGCTTCTGTATCTTAAATTTTATCACAGCAATTGTGCTGCTGACTATATAACATTGTTTGTCAAATTTTATCACAACAATTTTATTACAGAAAGAGTGATTTGTTTTTTTGCAATTCTCTTTCTGCACTACGCGGGGGATATCTTTTTTTTTTCTAATGTAATATAAGGTAATGTGAACGAACAAACAAAGACATGTACTAATAAAAAAATTTCATAGATAATAGATAAACATATACATGAGCAGGTTGATATCTAATTTGACAATAACTGAAGGCAGTAAAGCTGTAAAACTGTTATAGAAGGCCAACTGGTTATAGAAATGATGAAGATCATGATCAGAAGTTCATTATTTTGACCAGTTCAAATGCTATAACTCCTTCAAAAGTGGAGGAACAAAAGTCCGTCTGTTTGGACCGCAGCAGTTTTTTTTCTTACACGACAATAGAAAAGTCTAATGTAGGATTAGACACAAAAGAGGTACCTATTGACTGGCAAGAGCAAAATCTGACCAAACGCTTTAGAGGAGCAGGTTGCTTGCTACATGAGAGGAACACTCTTTATAGGATGATATATGTATTTAATTTAGTGTTTTTTTTGGATTTTTTGTTAAAGAATTATTTCTGTTAAACTATCAGTAACAAAATAAGATTGTATAATTTAAAGAACCCTTTTTAATTTGGCGAGGGTTGTTGCTTGTCTGGAACTGGAGTACTGGTGCTGTCCAGTGTCGGAGGTGGCGTAGAGGGAGTGGATCCTGCCAGGTGCTGCGGTGAGCAAGCCGCGTCATCTGAGAATCACCTCTGTAATAAGAATGATAGGGATTATTATCAACAAAAGAAAAATAACCAATATCTAGAAATTGTATAGCTAAATAAATGAATACATGGATGCCACTGTAACTATATGTACCAGCAATGTAGTTGGTAAGCTGATAATGAATTTATAAATTTTATTTATTTATCACAAAATTTGTCAGGTATATATAGATTAATAGAGAACAATATACAGGTGATGTCATATATATATCTCATATGCGCTTAATGTAATGAAGACACCCAAATAACTCACCATGACCAATATATTTATAATCCACGTGTAGATGGAAACTACACACACAAATAACAAATAAAATCCTAAGTTGAAATACAAAAAAGATTAATATACTGCACATGTGACAGTCTTTAATTCATTTAATTTTTACGTCAGTAATATTACCTTGTGTGCTTTGACAACGTTCTCATCTCTGTTTACACACGTTCTTTTCCCGATTAATTAATTGATTTGACTATTCGATTTAATTGCACTTACCATTGTTAATCTTATGAAAGACAGCTTACAGGAAAGCACACAAAGCATCTTGAAATGAGAATTCCTGATAAGTATATAGAAAAAAGAAAAATTGTTTGCAAAGATATTAAGCACAAAGCATCCAGCCTATCTACCAATAGAGAGTAAGAGAAAAGGCAGAGCTACATTAAGGCTAACAACTTACAACCTGAACAAAAAAGTACAACAATTAAAAATTACTCTGACAATGGCTGAAGAAGTTGAAAAACTAATAGGAAAAATGTCTAAATACATTCCGTGGGATGCAAATACATTAATTGCAAGAAAGTACCATACAATACAATCAGATACTAAGTTGGAACACATCTGACTTCAACATGAAACCTCACTTCACTTTGGAAACTCCTATTTGTCAGTTGAAATAGGATCAAGATTTTAACTCACCAGAGTCGACTTAGCAGAAGCATAACAATTTAAGAGCACAATTTCTTTGTTAGAATGCTTCAATGAAGTTTTTTTTGCCGATAAAGAAAAAAAAATGACTACAAACGTACTTTCTTAATTTTTTTTTTTGCAAAAAGTTAATTTTTTTCCAACAGAATGCACTATGGCACGACATTGTGGGCACGACACATTTTGTGGTTTATCAAGTGATCCATTTGAAGATCTTCTAAGCAACTCTAAGAAGAAGCCACTGCTTCTAAGATGAAAAAGAAAGGAAAAAAAGCTTAATGACGAAAGGATCCATTATTTAATGGCTTGAAAGACAAACAAATAATATTCCATAAACAATATCCAATAGTTGCCTTAATTTGAAAAATATTACCAAATAATGTTTTCACAAAACCCCAAAGGATTTGACGGTTAGAAAGGAGTCTATACACTACATTAATATGGCATTCCACTAAAATTTAGATGCTATCTTCCTGATAAATTCATTTAGTCAAATTTAATGAAAATCACAATTGGACCTCCCAAACAAAAATAACTCACAAAACTAAAAATTACCTCACCCTGGTTGTCAATATCACTGGTTCAACACCAAGTGCATGAAATATGTTGTTATTTGCGAACATGGAGTATAGTTTGCAACCGATACTGGAAAAAAAAAGAAGTGAGGCAGGGTGACAGAGGATATATTACGAGAAATTGTGCAGGCAAGGTGCAACTGGCATAACATCATGCCATATGTTCAAGCATGTGCTACATCTAGCATTATCAACATGAAGTTTTAACTGGCAATTTGAAAGAGGTTTTATTGTATAACTAAAAACCAAATAGAAAAGATGAATTATAATAGTAAACTACCTTTATGTTCTTTATGTTAGGATTTGGAGAAAGTGCCATCTGGAATGCATAGCGAAAATATCCTGAAAAGTATGTTAGAAAACAGAATTAATAAAAATAGAGCAATTATAAATATATAAAGTCACTTTATATATTTTTAGGAGTATATATGCCTTCTCTCTCATGATCCGAAATGAATTCTGCTATGCTTTCTATTTGAAATGCTTCGGCTTCATCAAGAACCACTTTTCCATAAACAGTCGATCTAGAGACAATAGAGAATATCTGGAAAGGAGATGATTCAACTGTACGTCTACACCCACTGTTGGTTCATGACAATCAGCCTGTGGTGACGTTTGACATAGCGAGAAAATCGAAAAAGAAGAGATCTGTAGAAAAATCTGAAAAGAAGAGATCAGATTAGATGGAGAGGAAAAATTGAGAACCCTGTATAAAAATAACTCATTTTAAGTTAGGCTGAAAGAGAGGGAAAGGAGAGAAAGGGAGGATAGAGGATTTACAAATTAACTCAGCCATGAGACAGCAAAAATTGCCGATGGTACAGTTGCATTGGAAGATTGTGTCCTTAGATATGCATCCAAGTTCATCCACACCAACACATTTGTGCATCGCTACTGCTTAGATGATCACCAACCACCTTCATGCCTTGATCCTAGCATTATTAGAAAGAATCAGTTTAAGAAACATGAATCAACAGAAGATATGCCTCTATGAACAGCAAATCTGTAGTATTGTGCACCAACAACAAACCAAAATATACTATTTTTCTCAATTAGAAATGCCAACAAAACTCATTTATTTGCAGCAAACTGAGTTTGTAAAGCCTACCTCAAACACAATTACACAACAACATCCTTGTTCATAAGTTACCACATCATGCATTAATTGGAAACGACAAAAATGACATACAATATTAACATAAATATATTATCCATCTATTCATATCCAGCCGTCATAATGGAAATGGAAAAATGTAAAAAACAACAATCAGCAATGTGTTGGACAAACCACAATCGGACATGCCTTGAACAACACCCATACAAGATAGACTGCGAATAAGCAAGGTTCGAGCTTTAATCTTTGGAACTGAAAAAATTGCAGAAAGAGACCATTAATAAAAACATATTCTCAGAAAATTAAGCTGGCCTAAGAAGAATATTTAGAGAATTGTAAATAATAAATATTTGCCACAAATCCTTTGTGCCATCTGCGGAAAAGGCAGAAAAATAATTAAAGCATCAAGAAGTTAAGCAAGAAATAATTTCACCTCAAACCCCTTCTTCTAGCCCCCCACCATGGCCCAGTACCTGTAACAAACAAACCGAACAACTAAAGTTTAGTGATGAGAGTAGAAATAGCAGGAAGGACATAAAAAAATACGCAGAAAAATGAAAATGGAAACAGCACGACCCTCTTCACTGGTTGTGGTTGAAGCGCTTCATCTCATCTTCTGTCTCCTTTTTCGTCCACACAAATCCTGAAACAAACACAATCTTTGAACAGACAGAGAAAAATTACAGAGAAAAAAGAGAAAAGGAAAAAAGTTATGACTCTGACGACCTTACCTCTCTCTAAAAAAATCCTCCTACAGAGGGCCTAGATGGAAAAACAGTAGGAATTACTTGTCCAAGAGGAAAGAGAAGGAGAGAAGTGGGTTGACAAAGAAAGAAAGACTTAACAAAAGGGTTGGCTGCTCATCCGCCTGATCGGTGGCGAAAGCGAAGCAGATCTAGCGAGGTGAGAGTAAATCAGAACGAAACCACCATAAATCGCCTCCAATCACCCTTCCATCACCGCCGCTTTCTCTCCGTCCCAGTCGATGAAGGCCAGCCTCATATTTTTCTTCTTTTGTTTGCTCCTTCGTTGGGACCTGGGAAAGTGGAATCGAGAAGGATCGTATAATAAAGCAAAGTGGGGGAAGAGATTTCGTGCGGCAAGAGGAGTCTAGCAAAATCGAATCGCAAAGACAGAAGCGAGGAATGAGAGAAGGCAGAGAAATATAACACGGAAGCAAGGGAGATAGCTAAGGCAGGAAATCTATTCGTTTATCTCAGTGGAGCGGAAGGGAGGAGATGAAATCCATCGCACGGAGAGCAAAAACGGACGGCTGGGATAATTGAACAGTAAAATCTGGATTGGAATTGAAGTATTTTAGATACCGTTGTACACTGAATTTTTTTTATGCTAGGTCAATAGAACTTATATTTTGAATTTTTTTATTAAAAAAGTAACCAAAATATGTTCTTTTTTTATTTTTCTCTTAATAAGTAAGATATCGAAAAGGCTTTGTCATAGAGTAGCTTTCGGTCTACATCCAAGCATAGAAGTACGTGTTGGATACTACATCCAAGCATAGAAGTACGTGTTGGATAAAAAGAGAAATTATGCACTGTACCAATTTTTTTTTTATACGCATTAAAAAAACCTAGAAACTTTGCATAGCTCTTTTATATATTTATATTTTGGTTCAATGCAAGAAGTACACGAAAGGTTGCGGACATGGCCGTGATTTCTATTAATATTGAACTTGTTTTACTCAGAATAATGAAACAATCATTTTTAAGCATATTTATTTAATTATTTGGATTAAAGTTTCAAAATTGAGAATATATACATCCACAAAAATAAATAAATGTAAAATGTATTGGTGATTAATAAATTTATTAAAATAAATATTAAAATGTCCTGAATAAACTACTCCAATCAGAAGGACATTCTATCCAGTTTGCAATTGCAAAATAGATATTGATTTACAACCGTTTTGTTGATCTTGGGTTTTCTTAAAGGATTATGAAAAAACGTCCAAAAGATTAAGAGAGTCCAAACCTTCTTATGATGGTAGAAGTTAACTTGTGGTTGTGGATCCCATCAAATTTAAATGGAATGAATTTGTACGCCAAAATTTTCTTGCATTTTCTATTGCGAATAGAATATTATAAATAGTTCTAACATCTGTCATCCTATCACCTCCCATTGCATGAAGCACTACTACACTTTTACAGCTAATGGAGGATTATTTAAAAAAAAAGAAGTTAAATAGTTTGATTTGTTTACTATAAATAGAATATAAATTATAAAGTGATGCAAGAAGACATGATGACTAGGAAATACGAACCGTTGATACATATCCCTAACCTGCTTTTTCCTTGTATTAAACAGTGTTTTTTATACCGTACCAGCACTCTTACCGGTCAGATGGTTGAAATCGGATTTTTTTTTTTAAAAGAACATTTTCCGGTATTTTATCTCGCAATACAGCCTCACTGTTTCGGTTTTCAGTATTACTAGAGTTTTTCGATATTCGATATGGTATTGAAAGCACTGGTATCAAACAACAAATATTAGTTTTATTTGTTTGAACAGCCATATATTATCCAGCAATTTTCCAACTTTAATCCAGTCAGCGGATTGTTGTCTCCAATTGGATATTCGGATATAACACACTCGAATTTGTCTGCAAACAAAAAAAATAAATAAATAAAAGAAACAGTTCCGAGTTTCAAATATAATAATACTGGAATAAACTGAGACCATGCGATGATTATTTAATGCGTCCAAATTTTAAAATGAGGCCAACAATAAAATAAAATACTATGACTTGGTCAAGAAAATAAATAAATAAAAATATTTATGACTTTATGGTAATACATTTCTTAGTATTTAGGTATGACTCCGCAAATTTACTCTCATTATCTCCTTTTATTTCGCATTATATATAAAAAATTATACTAATAAACTCATATTGAAAGTTGAAACTATGATTTTTTTTTTTAGTTTTCTACTTTTTTCTTTTACCTTTGTACTCTCCTTGTAATATATATTTTTTATCAATAAAATTTGTTGGTGTGGTACTTGTCACCCGGCCCTAAAAAAACTTGAAATTATGATACATAAATTCTGAGAAAGTCAATCATAACACCAATCGATACATGAATGATATAATATCGTACATTTCTTGGACCAAAGTAAAAATTTGATACTCTTAATCGAATATTTGTAATGTATTAAAATCTAAAAGTCTAACGATGTTGTTCAAAAAAAAAAACCAAAACACAAAAAAATCCAAAAATAGAAAAATATAGAAACAAGTAGAAAGTCTAAGAAAGCGTATTAGTGGATTGATAAGTATACTTAGAATAACGTACGGTTCTTAAGTCAATGTTCTGTACTGGATTAATCATTTAAGCACGGAAATCACGCGTCCAGATTTTCTGTTGCATATTCTCTGATCCAATCCCTGTTACAAGCTACCGACTACTAAGCCCCACAACCTCTTATTTTTAATCAACCCTCTTTTCATGTCACGACGACACGTCAGTTAATTGTCACAAAAACAGTGTCAAGCAATTAATTACAGATGTTTTTGTAAAAGGAATGAGTGTGTTTTGTCTGGGTCACTGGGTGAAGAGATAAGCGGATAAGGTCCTTGTGTGGTCACTTGTGTGGCATTTTTATCTTTTTCTCCCTTCCTTCCCTTCCTTTCCCTTCCCTCTATATATAACCTCCCATTTCCCTTTTACCTCACTCAACCCTCCTCTCTCTCTCTTTCTATCAATCAATTGTCGGCTATTTGGAAATTTTGAATCTTTCAACTCAGAGCTCTCCTTTCCAGGTATTAATTTCTCATTTCTCAGTCTGTACTTTCGGTTTCAGTTATGGATAAGAGCTTCATTTATTGCTAGTACGAGTACCTCTCTCTCCCCTCGCTGAAGCGAGTGTCATACTACTGGTTGTGTTCTGAGAAAAAATTGCTAGTATATCAGATAGATCTGAGAGATTTTACTGAACTGCTTATGTAATGACATACAGACATACCCTTTTCTGATCTTTCGTTATGGTCTATTAAAATCTATAGCAGGAGAAACTTGTTTTTGGGTTTTTTGAATTCAATTCAATTCCCATGTTTGTCTATATTTACTTGTGAAAATTTCTTTTTTTAGGAACTCAAATTTCTGTTGTCAATTTGTGAAAAACCTCATCCCGCTTTTCAATTTAACAATAACCTTCTTTGAATTGAAAATTTCATGAAGATAAGCTAGAAGATGGATATATTCTAGCTTATGTACTTGTATATAGTTGTGTTGCTATCATTGTTCCTTCTTCATTTTGCAAAAGAAGAAATGAATCCCTCAGAATGGATTCAACGGGTCTGTTGTTTGACAATATTATCTTACATTTACTTTCGAAAAGGATGACGTTATTTATTTTATTTATACCTATTATTTTAAGTTCTCATTAGTTAGTGGGATGTGATTGACTGGTTGAGCTTATGGTTTGTTAGGACTGGGAACTTCCTAGAACTTTAGAAGATCTTATTTTAAAAAACAAAAAAAATCACATTTAATGATAGTGACAAACCACCAATCATTAACTATTTGTTAAATGCGATTACTTTCTTTTGCAGTTGACAATTCATATATTAAAGACTCAAATCATATGCATAGGTGCATCAGACATGCATCTTTTATAACTAAGAAAAATTAAGCTAGTCCTTGTAATGGATGATTAGTTTTTCATTTTGAACTTAAGCTATCAAGCATGTGTAATTGTGCTACCACAAATTGATATTTTATTTGCACCCACCCACCAACCAAATTCTGCAGTAGATTTAATATTTATAATTTGCCTGAAATGTAAGGGTCCTTAAGATATTTAATCTAACTTAGTTTCTAATATATGCTCTTATAGTGATTATATATGAAGATGGAGGTAACCGGGGGTTAGAATCTCAGATATTTTTGGCGCAGGTATCTATCTTTATCAGTTACTCTCAGAGGAAAAAAATAAATGCTATGTTGTCTGAAAAGAGCAAAAAGTTGTTCTACTTTCTTGTACTTGAAAAAAAAAATCCTTTATATTGTTGGAGAAACATGTTGCAAATCTCCTTATGAGTTATGAACTTCTCCATCTAATGCATCTTTTATTTTTTTCAAGAGACATCGTGGAAATGTTACGTAAAGAGACCAACAAATCCTACAAGTACCGCTGCTCTGGAAATTCTGCAAAGACAACCAATTCTAAGAGTCGGTTCTCTTGGATGGAATTTAACGCATCAAAATTGAAAAAGGAGGAGGGTTGTGATAGGCTAGGCGAGCCAACGTAAAAATCCCAGTCATCTCTATGGAAATGAAACCCAATTACTTTTTTTTTTTTTATTTTTATTTTTTTTTTATTTTTATTTTTATTTTTTTTTTTATTTTTATTTTTTTTTTTTTTTTTTTTTTTTTTTTTTTCGATGTGTTCTCTTATTGGGTTTCTTTCTAGCCTACCCCAACTTGTTTGGGACAAAAGGCTTAGTTGTTGTTGTTGTAAAATTGAAAAAGGAAACATCTTCAAGATTCAAAAATATCATTTCCTCATCCTTTGAACCTGTCTCTCTTAAAATTCCCATTGGTGACGGCTACCACGAACACCATTTATAGTATTCTCATCAAAAGGTCAAAAATTTAAATCATATTCAAGTGACGGAAATAAAAGTTCTTGTGCTGATAATTTTATAAAAAATGTGCTTCCGCAAGCTCTCTTTCGGGCAAGAGAAGTATGACCCGTTTGACCCATTAATTCCGGGTCTACCAGAGGAAATCGCGAAACTATGCATCGCACTGGTACCGCGGTCATACCTTCCGACTATGGGTGCTGTTTCCAAGGCATGGAGAAAGTACATCCGAAGCAAGGAGTTCATGGCTGTGAGACGTGAGGCAGGTCGGATTGAGGAGTGGATCTACTTCTTAACAGGCAATCCAAGAGGGAAGGAGGGGATCCAATGGGAAGTTTCACGCTCAGGTTTGGTTGGAGACAAGACTAAGATGCTTCCACCTATGCCGGGTCACGTTCGAGGGGGATTTGGGGTGGTAGTTGTTGATGGAAAGCTCTTAGTTCTGGCTGGGTATACTCTTGATGAAGAAATGAATTGTCTTGCAGTGTCAGATGAGGTTTATGAATACGATTCCCTTCTCAATAGGTATGTAAATTGGTCAATTCTCCAACTTCGTCGCTGGTTCAGTAAAGTTACTTTGATTTCACTTTAATTTCTAGTGTTATTATTGGCTAATTATGCTTAATAAAATAACTTCTGGTAAATGGGGTTAATGTAGGTTCAGTTGGGACTATAAAATGTGAACTGAGGTTTTAAGTGCGCAAAGTGTTATGACAAAAACCAGGCTATAAAAAATGTGATATATTTTTTTTAGGGTCCATAAAAAATGCGATATAAATATGTAATTCATCCGGGTCTGAACAGGTGCTGAACTGCATTATTGGGATATAATTGCTTAACAATACTTGAGATTAAATGCAGAATAGTGGGTGAATCATTACTATTAGGTATTTAGGGTCAGGTTTGTTGGGGGTATTTAACAACATATTACATATTACTCATTGTTCTATTCTTATTTTCTCCAAAAGATGGAGCATACTGGCTAAGATGAATGTGGCACGGTATGACTTCGCATGTGCTGAGGTGGATGGTCTCGTCTATGCAGTTGGGGGCTTCGGAGCTGATGGTGACAGCCTGTCAAGCACCGAGGTGTATGATCCAGCTACCAACCAGTGGACACTTGTCCAAAGCCTCCGACGGCCCCGCTGGGGCTGCTTTGCATGTGGCTTGTCGGGTAATCTCTATGTGATGGGGGGACGGTCTAGCTTAACTATTGGAAATTCCCGTTCTGTGGACATCTATGCCCCTGACCAGGACTCATGGCGTGAAATGAAGAATGGGTGCGTGATGGTCACTGCTCATGCGGTTTTAGGTTCAAGATTGTTCTGTGTGGAATGGAAAAACCAGAGGCGTCTTGCTATTTTTGATCCAGTCGATAACAGCTGGCATGAGGCTCTCATCCCGCTGACAGGTAGCTCAACTGTCAGCTTTTGTTTTGGAATATTAGAGGGGAAATTGTTTCTGTTCCCTTCAGAAGAGAAACCTGGATATCGGACCCTAGTATACAACCCGAATGCACCGACTGGAACAGAGTGGACGACATCAGTTATTAGGCCACCTGGTATCTGTCTTAACTGCGTCACAATTGAGGCGTGATATTTTGGTGCTTTTGCCAGATGGTTCATTTAATATATTGGCTTGTTTGGCATCCTCTCTTTTGAACTTTGTGTACACGAATTCAGGTGTTTGTTTTCTGTAGCATTTTTCAATGCTGGTATTTGTAGATGGATTTTTATATTATTTCTGTTGAATTTGTAGAATTTGATGCATTATGACTATTTTATTTGATTAATATCTGGTTTTATATTCCAATTCGGGCAAATCACACCACATGTGGTAAACAAGTTGGCTTTCATTTTTTTTTCACTCATAATATTCCCCTTTTTTACTCGTCCTTTGTTGCTGAAAACTAGTTTTGAATGGGAACAAGCAAAGAATATTCCTAATATAAAGGCGACAATAATGTTTACTATATCTATATAACAAAAATTGCTTATGATAGGCATTATGATATGTGATTGAAGCTTCGTCAATAGAATGAACCATTCTAACTAGTAACGGACTACTGCTTTATTAACATGATGCAACGCAGCAACTTCATAAAAAAGAACCAACTAAAAAGAAGAAAATCCAGTAGTAATGCCTTCTCGCATCGTTTTTTTTTTTTTTTTGAGGGTAATGCCTTCTCGCATCGTTACTTCCAATTGTATGAATATTTGTGTTTTACAAACGATAACCCAAGTAATGCAATCTGAAGAAATGTACACTCAAAATCCTTTGGAGAGGAAAGATTAAAAATAAAACGAAATCTTACACCAAACTTTTATGTACCAATTCTTTTTTTGAAGAAAAACACGGTCTAGCCCTTGTCTTTTATGTACCAATTCTTATTGGTAAATTCAATCAATTGAAACATTATTTTTTTTACTTTTTTATTTTCAACTTGCAAATCCTTCGAGATAAACGGCAATACATTTCATGAACCTACCTCTGTCTTCATTTTTCTTCTGTCCTTTGAATTAGAAGGTAGGCATGGGAAGCAACATGGCATGGCTCTGAAACTTCTGTTTCTCATAATTTTAGATTGACTTGGCATTTCATCCACAGAACTGCTTCTACTGGCAATGCTTGATATTTTCTCGATTTTCAAATTGTTCGCACTTTCTTGGCCCAGTTCTTGTATGGTACTATTTTGCTCCTCTTTGAGGAGGTCGACAAGCTTCGGTTTCTGATCATTTGAAGGCACCTTTTCCTTTTCATCATTTGAAACAGTTGGTCCAACAGATGCAGATTTGCTAAATTTTGAACTTGTAGTTCTTGTATTGTTTGGTGTTGTATTTTCTGAAGAAGCGGAATCTAAAAAGAGGTATGTAAAACAGCATGAGCATTCAAAATGTAAACGAGACAAAGCAAAAGAAAATTCACAGCAAAATCACAATGAGAGAAGACAAAACAACAATAACAGGAGACTTTTGAAATTGTTTCATATCCATTAATACATTCTGTTTTCTTCAGCACAGCCTAAATTAATGTACATTACCATTTTTCTGGCGCTGACTGATATGGGCTTCCATTGAAACGAAAAAGAACAGTACAGACAAAAGTTTAAACCAAGGCAACAAAAATGACCACATTCAGAGCTTAAAAATTCTCTTAAGGAGAAAAATTAAGCAATGACTTACTACTCTAAAGTATTAGGAGTAAAATTAAACCCAACAAGCTTCTATACTGTTCTCACTCTCACAACACAGCCACATCTCACAACCAAACCAATATCACAAACAGTAAGAAACAATATGTTATAACTAGAATTTTCTTGTGCAATGCTAATGCAAGTCTAGTAAAACCTATTTAATAGCCAATATATACTTTCGTCAATAGCAAAGACTCTTAACCCTCTTATGTATACAGAACTGATAAATTTGGATAATATTCTTTGTTATTTACCTCCATGTACACTGTGGAAGTCCTCATCAGCATCAGACTCGAAATTCAGTTTGGATTCAAAGAAGTTTTCATCTTTACTGCCTGTTTTCAGACAAAAACAGAGATTTTAATAAGGAAGCAGAAAAATGAACATACAAATATAAATGATAATAATGTTAGTCTGTGTGATTAATCACATGGAAAACCATGTAAATTTAACTCAAAAGGAGCATCACAAAATTATGCCAAAACAAGTTACAACAACGATCCCCAAAAAATACTTAAACCGTCCTATTAAAAAGTCAACTGTTATAGGTTACAATAACGAATAAAAATAACTATGAACTTCCATAATTCTAATTCTAATAAAACTGATGTCAAAAACAAAAACACGTCAGCGAAAATAATATCGACAGAAAAGAACAATACATCCCTCTAAAAGAAGAAAAATGGTAGAATTACTATTTAATCATACCTGAATTTGCACTGGAGAAGCTAAATGTGGATCCAACAGACTTGAAGCTGACATTGGAATTAATAGAGCTAGTTCTTCGACTAAAGAACCGCATCCGTCTCTTGCTTTTCTGACTTGCAAGCTCCATTGCTATTTCTCAGTCTTTTTGTTTTTTCTTATAAAAAAGGGAGTTATTTCTCGACACACCACAACAGAATATCCTAATACCTTGATCAGAATGCGAATTTCATGTGTTCAAGCAACAAAAAGCCCATTCCAAATGAGAGAGAGAGAGAGAGAGTGTATCCTGCCTTTCAAAAAGAAAAGAAAAAAGATAACAGGAGAGAATGTTTTCAAGAGAGAATATGATACGGTGGGATTTAGCATTGATTGTGTCAATTAAGAAAAGGAAGAGTTCCTCAAAAAAAGTTTAAATGGTAGCGTAGAAAGAGAATAAATTAAAATAAAATAATAATGCGACTTCCTGGATTAGTTAGGAGTTTGGGGAGGTATTTGTTATCAACGACTTTATTAATATATAAAATTATAAATATATCTATTTGCCATTTTTTTTTTTTACATAATCTCATAGGTTCCGTTTGGATGCGTTGAGAATAAGATAGGAAGAAGGAAGAAGGGAAGAAATTTATTGGGAATGGGTAAATTTATTGGGAAGTGTGTAACTTTTGTGAAGAGTTTGGATGGTTAGAAATAAATTTATTGGTAAAAAATAGTTATTCCTTATTACTTATTCCAGAAAGAAGCCGTCCAAACGGAGCCATATACATATGTCAAATTGGAATTTGGCAGATGATATTTAAATAAATTATTTCACAGATTTGATTCTCTGTATACGTAGTGTTGTATAACGGTTCCTTTCACCATTTTATTGTAAGCATTACAAAGTTAGCTACATATTTGAAATTACAGAAGATCAGTGGTGCTTGATCCAGCTTGTTGTCGGGTTTGAAGTTTGTGGACTCGTGCCAAAATTGTGCACTTTACAACGAAGAAGATAACTGACATGTAGGACCTAAATGAAACAGGTTATATCTTGGTAAATTGTGAACCGGGTCTATTTAAGAATAAGCGAAAAAACGTGCAACGTGAATAAGGTCTTATTGTGGGCCCACCGCATATGGGCGCTTTCATCTTTTGCAGATATCTCGTATCTCTAGCCTCTAGTTTAGTATAATTAATATACTAATTAATATTATTTGTTCTTACTATCATGTGCAAAGATTATTTCTGGATTAAAAAATAATTAAACACTTGTTGTTGCAAGATTTTACCTTGCCTATGTGGTATTTGTTATAATTAACTTTACTTAAGTATGATCCATAATTCCATATTAAGCCTTTGCATAAGAAATTAGACATAAATAGTTGGCTATAATTAAAAATGAACTATATAAGCACTAAAATTGATTTACTATATAGAGTTAAAAATAAAACTAACGGGCACAAAATACTTAATGTTACGCCTGCCCATTATGACATTGCTCCAAAAAGTAAGGAACAAAGAATTAAGAAGCAGAGAAAGCTTTGCTAAAAAAAGGACGGTTAAGTGCATAAAGAAATATTATGTGGGAAAAAAAAACAAGAGAATGCGGAGCGGAAAAGTTCTTTTCTTTTTTATAAACTCTAAATTTGGAGGAGGGGTACGGTTTGAAATATAAAAAAAATTGGAATACATAAAAGACAAAAACAGCTCTCAGTAGATGATCAGATCCGCAATATTCGTTGATAAATGTTATTCATGTACTAAATAAGACCACACCTTTTATGCAGTTTTTGGGGTCCATGAACACAATATCTTATCACATACATGATACATGTATATAAATATCAATATTTGTCACATACTAAATCACAAGAAATTAAATGTAAAAAAATAATAATTTCCTAACCGTATCTTATCACATATTCACATACATCATCTACTCTACCTCCGACTTGATTTTTTTTTCTTTTCATTCAATCATGATCCAATTACTCGTGTATTTCCGCAGTTTCTCTTTTGAATTTCTTTACACAAGTTTTCTTGCGAGTTATCATATTTTTTTTTATCGTACTGATATTTAGTTTTTTAAAATTATTATTGTATAAAATTCACAATATAAGATTTTTATAGAAGGCGTTGTAGTGTAATATTTATTTTTATTATTTTTTAAAAAAAAATGAAGTTTGAAAATAATACATTAAGATGCGTCTTTCATTTAGATCCTAATGACCGCATGATACTGAAAACTTGACCATAGTAAGTTCGTTTAATTAAGACACGCAGAACACGTACACATAATCATGAGTGTAAAGCTAATTAGACGCAGCTGTTCAATTATTTTTATTGCTTTGATAAATTCGTTGGTTGGATTGAGTATAAATGTTTGATTTAACAATTAGAGATATTAGTTCATTTTCTGCTCATTCAACTAGTAAGACGCGTATTTATGACATCTGCTTTTTTTATTTTATTTATTATTTCTTTGTACATTGTTTACTGATTACTGCTACCAGTCCATGAAAACATTGAGCGTAAATTGAATGATGAATTGTAATTTTTCAAAGTTACATAAATTTCGAGCAATCAATTTTTTAAGGAAAAAAATTTAGGACAAAAGCATAGAAATTTGGCGCCCCCTGTCAAATAATAAACGAACCTTTTTATTTAAAAGTACCGTTTATTATTTATTTTTTTAGTGGAATGATAGCATTTTAAATTATAATGTGACCGATCAATCGAAATGTTGAAATTTGTTACAAGTGCATTTTTTTTATAATAATTATTATTTTTTTTTGCAGTGGCTATGCACTTGCATTAATTTGAAATTACAAACACGGTTGTGATGGCATCATCGTATTTATATTTTCTTTTCGTGTGTTCAATTAGATTTGGGAGGTTTGGAGGAGATGAATACGAAATGCTTATTACATGGGTACGTTTGCTAGTTTTCTTCTAATGGTATCAATATAAGTTATATAACAATAAATTGAAAAAAGCCGCATCCTAATTATGCCGTTTGTTATTATTTAAGAAAAGATTAAATAATGATAAGGTCGGTTTGATAGATGTGTTCTTTACATAATCAACTAGCTCAAATCTTAATATAAAAACCAGACTGTGGAATTTATTATTACAAGTTGACGAAACGTAAAAAATGTTGGAGACTAATATTGGTGTAATAGACTAATATTCTGCTATTTGAACGTGGTAATGCTGCTCCAAAATGTACATGAGGAATGGTTTTAGTAGATATAGATTTCGTTTCATGCCAACAACAATAGCGATCAGTCGAGTTTATTTGTAAGTTCAAACTTTACTTTTTGTTAATATTTACTATGTATAAATAACAGAGCGATACATTCTTTTGACAATATATACTCATAATTTTGACAAAAAATAATTAATTTTGAAACATAACATTTCAAAAATGATTTGTACTATGTATGTATTATCTAAATAAATTAAGCACGTGCACATTAAAAAAAAAGTTCTTGACTAAAACTATTAATTATGCTAATTATAGCACAAATAAATAATGTGAAAAGTAGTACATATGGATAAAAAGTAAGTCATCTTTTCAGCGTAGCATGGACAAAAGTGTGTGTACACTAGATTATGTCTCTCTAAAGTTTAAATAAATGATTTTTTGGTTCAAAATCAAAGTACAAATTCTTGAGTTATACCTATCATAAGAATTTGATATATTAAACTTAGTATTAAGAAACTTAAGGGCTGCGTTCGTGAAGCATCGCATATTGTCAATTTGTCAGTTTACAAAATTTATTTCGCTGTGATACAGTTCAAGGATCGAGAGGTAGAATTACAATTCAAGAGAGTCAATATACACAAAGTTAGCGAGATTTATTTTTATACAAAAATACACAGGCCGGTTTATAAAACTTGTAAGATAGCACAGAGGTGAAATATGTGCATTTTTATCTAAAATACGACGCCTCAAATAGTATTAGAAAATTTTTTATGGAAAACGAAAGTCAATTTATTTTTTATTTTTTATTCTCTTTTGAATGTGTTCCTAATGCACTTCATATATCAACTCCACTCGGCTTTCGATCATTGAATTTGTTTAGGAGAACATCAATTTGATTGTAAATTCGATAGGCATAGTTTTCATTTTATAAAATTATATATTTTTTAAGATAAATTGGGTGAAGCCTCTCAACTTATTTTAAATTAAATTTCTATAAAAGATCTCGCTAGTCGAGTTTCAAACTTAAGGCTTTAAGATGCATTGCTCTTTTTCACTAGATCAAGAGATGTTCTCCATTTTATAAAAATATTGGTAGTTCAAATTCCTTTCATAGGCTAGGCTTGACTTATATTCGTCTTCTAAATTCCCCTCCACAATTTTTGGCTTGGAAAGGTATTGTATTTTTCGTGGTTTAATATAATCTACTCATGTCGGCCGGCTGTCTCCATCCAATGATTAGGGAATGTCGAGCAACGTGTCATGAAGTTCCATGTGAAAATTATTAAATTCATTGATCTCTAGCTTAAAAATGCATGCCAATAATCATTCATGGTCTAATTTTGTCATAGACTTGTCCAATTAATGAGGACAAGTCACGTGTTCTCCCATGCAAAATCCCTGCCAACCTTATATTGATTAGCTTGAATCATGCAAGAAAAATCGGGGTGATAAGGATCATCTCTGATATTCATCATTTCCATACGTTTTCTCTTTTTTTTGGCTCTATGCGTTTTTTATTTCTGAAAATTGCTCTGTTTCCCTCCCTGTCGTGTACGCTCGTCCCTCCTCCCAGCCCTCCCACGTACGCTCCCCCTGCAGCGTACGCTCTCCCCCCTCCCACCCTCCCGCGTACGCTCCCCAACCCCCAACCTTCCGCGTACGCCCCCCTCCCCCTCCCCCCACCCTCTGGTAATATCATACTGTCACACACACAAATTATAACTGTTGAGGTTAACATATTTAACTGTTGAAGTTAATATATATAACTGTTGAAGTTAATATATATGTCAACTTCAACAATTTAAATATGCTCACTTCAAATATTACCTTCAACATTTAAATATGCTAAGTTCAACAATTATATATATTAACTTCAACAGTTATATATATTAACTTCAACAGTTACATATATAACATATTACTTACATATATAACTTCAATAACTACATATATAACTTCAGCAGTTACACATATTAACTTCAACAGTTATATATATTAACTTCAACAGTTACATATATAACATATTACTTACATATATAACTTCAATAACTACATATATAACTTCAGCAGTTACACATATTAACTTCAACAGTTATATATATTAACTTCAACAGTTATATATATTAACTTCAACAGTTACATATATAACATATTACTTACATATATAACTTCAATAACTACATATATAACTTCAGCAGTTACACATATTAACTTCAACAGTTATATATATTAATTTCAATAATTATATATATTAACTTCAACAGTTACATATATAACATATTAACTTTAACAATTACATATATAACTTCAACAGTACATATATTAACTTCAACAATTACGATATTGCATTCAACATTTAAATATATTAACTTCAACAGTTATGAAGTGTGTAGGAGGAAGAGGAGAAAGGTGGGGGGGACGATGTACATGGGAGGGGGGACGGCGTATGTAGGAGGGAGGAGGGGGGAGGGGACAGGGGCGGAAGATAGTGTACGGAGGAGGGGAAGGAGAGAGAGTGTATGCGTGAGGGAGGAGTTAGTTACGTACGCGTGAGGATGATGGGAATGATAGAATCTGAATGATGGTCCTAAGCAATTCCGAAGAAAAATTAATGTACTTTTATAAAGTGCGTGATATTGTTTTTTTGTAAAACTGTCGAACTCCGAGAAGCCGTTCTAAACGTGTCAAAAATCATTTTAAAAAAGTTATGATACATTGGAAGAACTAAGCAAAAATTTTTCTATATTGTATCAGATGGAAGAAAAGCATTCAAAAAGAAAATAAAAGGAAATAAGACATAATGTTTCCGATACTTGAAATTTTCTATTTATTTTGGATAAGAGAAAAAGTGCAAAGGAATCCTCTGTTTTTTTTTTTCTTTTTTTGGTAAAATTATCTCTACACATTATTGTCGGCACTTCTGTCTGCATTCTAAAGTGTTTATACATCTAAATTATAATCATTAAGTACCCATACCTAATATGCAAAGTGTTATAACACGAAGGTTTAAATTAAACAAAAGTTTGAGAATTAATTGTCTAAAAACACCAAGAATAAATATTTTTTTTCATCATATAGTAATTTGTACTGTACATCAATCACAGTTACGGTCTTGAAAGGAAATTGATTACTGCCATGTTTTGTCATCCCTGCTATTGCTAATTCCTACTATTGCTAAATATAAACTGAACATATACAGCAAACAAAGTGAACATATAGTCAATCTAAGTGAACACATAAAAATAAATAAATTCAATGAAAATAAGTTGAATATGCATGTAAATTTCTGAACAAGTGATGACAACACTTATTTGTTTGTAAGTGTTAACTTAGATCGTCAATATGTTCACCTTATTTGCTGTATATGTTCACTTTATATTTATCGATGACTGGAATGGTATATTTGCCGATGACACTTATAATTCCTGACGTTTTAATATTTGTAAGTTTTTAATCTCAATAATATATGTATTTATCAAGATGTTGTACTTTTTTTATTGGATTTGACGCATTAATTCGGGAGAAAAGTGTGTGGCTGACAGGCTGAGTAATGCGGCTGCGGCCTTAATTAAAAAGAAAAAATCGTAAGCAAATAAGTCCTAGAAAAGACGTAATTATCGATTCTTTCTTTTTGTTCTACGCGAAAAAACGGGAGAAGCTTTCTGTCTCTAAATATTCACGCTTTGCTTTCGCTTATTCCAAGACGAGCTTAATATTTTATTATATTGTTGAATTTAGTCGTGTATTACACCGTACCACTTGATGGGGCATCGGCATGGCACCAAATAAGCTATCCCCAGAAGATAAAAAAAAACAAAATAAAAACAGCATCCATGCCCTGATGTCCATCAAGTTGTAATATAGCATCCTACCTTGGTATCCTTTTATCTACTTTTTGGATAAGATTAGAGGTAGTGCGGGTGCGGGTACTCTGGTAGTCGTTGTATATAAAAGTCATCCCATAAAAATTACACGAATTTTTATTCTTTGATTTGCTTTAGAAATTATTTATCAGAGTAAATTATTCCATTTTGATCGCACGACTAACGTCAATACGTTAGCATGGTTTTTATGGCGCCACATGTGAAGATGCAGTTCGATACCCCAAAAGCACAATTTTATGAATTTTTCTGTAGGATTTCAGTCCCTTATTTTGTATTGTTCAACTGTCCATGTTAGCCTTATATTGACGATCAATCAATGACTTAACATTTAGTCATTTAGACAAGCCGAAATCAGAGAACATGGATTGTAAATACGAGCAGGGGTCGGACAATGGCAATGGGTGTGCAATTTTAAAGTTTAAATTTTAGAATTGAGTAAAAAGTCTGAAATTTTGAAATAGAAAATAAAAAGTTTTTATTGCATTTTGTTACAACTAAAGAGTTACATATTTATCAAATATAAGCATAAACTAATTTAACTTGCCTCTTATCAAAAGGATCGTTTATTATTGTCTCCGTGGGCGACTTGCCAACATACCTTCGGAAAAATAAAATGTCTCCGCGGTAGTTCAACTTTTACTAAGACAACATCGCTGCATTACGTATTTTAGAATAATACAATAATCCAGTACCCAATATATACAAGCAAAGCCATTCACCATTTCAAAATCTATTTCACCTCCATAGAACAAAAGATGCATGAATACTAGCAACTTAACAAACCAAAATGATGTCCTGAGTCAGCCCTCTTAAACTAAAATCACTGCAATTTTCTAACACTACATAAAATGTATTGCTAGAGTTACTAAATTCAGACCTCAGATTGCATTTCATGAACAAGAATTTCTTCGATAGCATCAGCAAATCGAACAAGGTGGTGCCTTGGATGTTCCAAACTGTTAGCCCGTGCCTAGCCAAAAGGAAAAAAAGAAGAGTTAACATTGTAACAAAAAGATTGGAACAATTAAACACACACACACAGGTACTGGGCAGTCCATGCAGGATTTCACAGAAACAAAAACAGGTGAGAAGGAAGAACTGAAAAACCTTGACATGGCCAACCAAAGGTAGAGTTAGATTTTGGGACTGCGAGCTGGAGTCCTTAATTGAGAGAAGAGCCAAAGCAGCAGAAGAAAGGGGCCAATTTAGGGGTACTTCTATGAAGGCATCAACCCCCCCAACCAAATGCACTGTAACCATCTTATCTCTATCTGAGTACTCAAACGAGTGTCTACAAAGTAGAAACCAGGAAATAATCAAAATTTAATTAGAAATAGAAACTTTAAAAAAAAAGAATAAATCGACAAACCAATGTTTTGCATCAGGGTGACTATCAATTTTTTTTTTTAAAAAAAAGAACAAGTGAGCAAAGATCACCACTTTATTACATGACACCATACAATCTCTGTACCTGTAAAGCAAAAACAAATGACCACTGGTACTGTCCCCATCAAATCAGTACTAATGACTATTAAAATGAGGTCCAAATCCTCTAATTTTTTTGCATGATTTTTTTTTATTACCGAGAAGATGAAAATAAAGGACAATATCACATCCAATTCTGATAAAGGGAGTCACTATTTTACAAATTTTTATTAGTATATTCATAGATTTTTAAGAAAATAAGGCTGATATCTCCCTTTAAAATATTGACAAATTATGTCCCCATTTAACTCCATCATTTGGAAAATGAAGGAAAAAAAAATTCCAAAGACCACACAAAGGAAGCAGTTATAAGCAATGCATCTTAGTCTGTCTCAACTCTCAACACATGCATTCAGTCAAAACTGCTGAATACTGAAGGCATGTGTTCAGATAATGAGCATAACTTTTCAAATTTCTCAAAACTGAGAGACTAATGCTATTATTTACATATTCAAGATGAATGAAAAGAGAGTTTACTTATTGATACTTAAAAAGGCTTTGTCTATAATATTTTTTTTTCTACTGTACATAACGACACAAAAGTTGGACAAAAGAATGACCTTGACTTGTTGGCATCCTTTAATGCTAGGCGCCTTGTGGTAGATAAAAGAATTTGATTCTGAACCAGCCGGACAATATATTCAAAATAGGATGTATCCGCCAAATGGAAATCCCTACAAATCCAAACATACTACATCAGTACAGTCATACTCAACTGCCCGCCTTCCAACTGATAGACAGGACTACTAAGCTTACATTTCAATGCAGCGAATGAAGGAAATGGACGCTGAGTTTGTATTCTACATAGCTTACATCTCTATGGAAATGAAACCCAATTATTCTTGTTGGGTTTCTTTTCTAGCCTACCCCGACGTGTTTGGGACAAAAGGCTTAGTTGTTGTTGTTGTTGTTAGTTTTGGTAACTTTGTGTACTGGTCTTGTTTTCAGAGTATACTAGTATAGAGACGCTATGTTGTAGTTTGCACAACCAGCTGGTATACAGGATATTAGGATTATAAAGAGTCAGGATATCAGTTATGTTCCAACCAATAGGTGTCACAAAGGATTGGTGGGAAAACAGATATAACAGTGGAGTTACAAAATTTATGCATTACTTCTTTTTAAAATCATACCAGCGCGAGGACTTGATCATCTCAAATATTTCATTTAGAGGCACATCATCAGGAAATATCTGAAAAGACAAAGAATAAAGGGATCAATGGTTGAAAGAAAACCATAAGGCTCCAGTTATCAGTGCCTCTAAATCAACACAAACAAAATCTGGAGCAACAAATCAGACTAATAAATAAATTCATAGATGTACAAATAAAGAAATTATGAGCGTATGTCATTGGTTCACCAATGTGTAAACTGGTGAGTTCTCTGGAGGTAATATCAGCCTACTTAAGGCAGTTGAATGTTTTCACAGGGAGTCCAATTAACATCCTACAACAACAACAACTAAGCCTTTTGTCCCAAACAAGTTGAGGTAGGCTAGAAAAGAAACCCAACAAGAGAAAACATCCAAAAACAAAAAAATATATAAAAAAATACTAATACTAATAGTAATAATAGTAAGAAAAGAAAAGAAAAGGCACTTGTACAGGATCGCATGACCAAGTACTGTTTCCATGGGTACAACCAAAATACCATAATTAAAGTTTCAGGTTACAGCTGAAAATGGAATTCTTTAGTACAACTACCACACCACAGACCTAACGGGCAAGGTATCTAATTCAACCCAAGAACCATCATACCTATGCATGGAATGATTAGCATGACTTCTAAATAGTGAAACAAGCTTACCTCCATCTTCTTCAGCTCCATGGTTTCTTCAGAAAATTCTAGCAACAACTCATGGTCAGAATTAACGGGTTTTTCTATACCAAAATCCAGCTTATGACCCAGAAGTATCGCATCTGAGGTAAGGACAGGCCCAATAAGGAAAAGCCTTAAGCAATTGTCTTTCACCTCTAGTACCTTTATATGAGATAGCATGGAGCTAGCTTCTGCTAGAAGGTCAACACTTCAGTGAAACAGAAATAATCAGATGTCAGATATATATAAATAAACTGACAACTCAAGCTTGCATGAAAAGAGGGGAAAATCTGTGTAGATTGCAATTTCCAAACAACAGGGGCATAGAATAGGAAACTATTCAACAGATTAACATTCTAAATAAGGATAACATAAGTCTGACGGCAAAAATGAAGGTAATAATACTTGCTAACGCAGGACCAATTCTGCTTTTGAGGGACTTTGCTACTGTCACTTACATCTCATCTTGACATTTAGCAACAATAAGAATTATAATAAAGAAATTCAAAAGGAGTCCCCATATGTAAGCAAATTTGTAAGAAAAAATGACAGGAAGTTCTAGCTGTTAATTTGGTATTTGATGCAATTTCCTTCTTCTCTTTAACTTGGATATATGTACAAAAACAAAAAGAAAAAAAAATGAAAATGAATTTTTCAAATAATGTATTAAAGCTCTTTTTTTATACTAGCTCTTTCATGTGCAATCAAATTTCAAATTCTCTTAAGGTCAACATTTTGTCATTTCATTAACTAGGTTCAGCCTTCAGCAAAAACTGCACAACAATGTCAAAACCAAGCAACATTTACTTGTCCAACAGTAAAAAAAAAAAGCAAACTCAAATAGGACAGAATTTTGAATTAAAACATAAAAATGCATTTTAATATTGAAATTGGAAGGAATTTTGCTTCATCTATCATTAAATTTTTTTTAAAGAAAAAATTAATGCAAAATACTTAGTTTTGCTAGAATTGATACCTTTTCAAGGCATTGTCAAGTTCTTGCATGATTTTAAGCCTCTGTTGTGACTCTTCAATTTGTTGATCGAGTTCCAGTATCTCAAACTCCGGATATTGAAAAGAGGACGCTTGACTTGCATTCAATTCACTGGATTGACCACCCTACAAAAGAGTGACTTTGAAGTGTTGAACATCCATGAACACATTTCTTGTAAGTAAAAAAACTGATTTAGAGAACGAATCCAGTACTGGTACTATACATGTCATGTTCGTACAATCAGACACAGTATCCAGTGGCGGATCTAGCAAAAATATTTAGGTGGGGCTGAGTGCTCTAATGAATCAATTGATCGAACGGTTTCTTTTTTTCTGTTCTTCAGTCCCACATTTGAGTACTCCAATGGTTGAAAAAATTCATTGAGACTAAAGAGGGGCTTCAGGGCTCAACGGCGGTAGGTGGGGCTCTAGCCCCACCCGCCCCACCACTGGATCCGCCCCTGACAGTATCTAATTCATATAGAAGAACACTCTTATGGAAGTTTCCAGAAGCATTTGTTTCCTGATTTTATGGTGATGACTAATGAGTTCATAATGTATTAAATCTAATTGCATATCAGCAGCTCACTGGCACAGTATCGCCATCCAGTATGGTAACTCTTAGTTTAATAACAAATTTTGAGAGAAAAATAACTAAACAAAGCAGAGTAAAGGTGATAACTTACATCAGAATCAAAATGTTTGAGCAAGTAATCAAACTCTTCAAGGTAGCTGTCAATTTTTCTTGCATCTGGTCAGAGAAAAAGTATCATGAAAATAAAAGAAAGTAAATTACCAGAACCAGTAGGTCCAGTACCACCAGAAAGGACTCTGGATTATAGGGAGGTATACTAGCCATGGTCGCTACAGATGTACTGAACTTTTGGGTATATTTTTTGTTGTAACTAAAACAGATGAGGTCAAAGAGAAATAAAAGGAGCAATCTGGCCTCTATCAAACTGATACTGCTTCAGTACCAGTTCTGCTAGCATAACATAGACTCATAGAGGCCCCGTGGAAGCTTGATCTTTACCAGTAGCAAATGTGTCCATGAGGCAGTCAATCTCTTGGTCTATTTTTGTGTTTTCTTCTTCTACTGATCCTATCTCCTTTGTCAAGGTATCAAAGTATAAACCTGGAATTACAAAGAAAAAAAGCTCATAACTCCTCAATCTTTCCTCTTGAAAGTACAAAATCATCTGTTACAAACAGTTCAGCCGGTACAATAGTCATATTGCCAGGTTAGAATTTGTCAAATCTTTAGAGTCACCATAAAAGTAGATAGTTGATGTACAAACTTTAAAAGTTATGCAAATCTAGTTGTTTATGTAATTTTTCTTTTATGCTACTCTCTTTTTTTTTCTTTTATTTATTTATTTTTTTTTTGCACTGCGAGAAGTTGACTTGCCTAAGTCCTCAGGAGGAACAATAGTATCTGAGTCCTGAGTATCTAGTCTCTTCAAAATTTCCTGGAAATTTCAGACATTAAGATTCTACAATTAGCAATATGCAGTTCAGTGCAAATGAAAAACGATGTATTTTTTGATGCCAAAAGCACCTTTTGGTGCCTTGTGTCTGCTTAGAAACTACAAATCAGTTTTTCCTATTTTTTTTTTTCCTTCTTGTTTTTTTCAGAAAGAAAAAGCTACATCCAACTTCTCAGACAATAGAATTAGGGTGTTAGTGTCCTTTCAAAATCTAACCGTTGGTTGAAAATGTGACCTTGTAGAAGGTTTATCTAGAACAAATTTTGAAGCAAAATTGGTTTTGAAAAAGTTACATAAACTCCTCTGGCTAAGAATTTGAGTTCTACGCACTCTCTGACTAAGCATTTAGCAAAATGTGAGAAGGCCCCTTGGAGTAAAACTATGTTATCCCTTTCAAGTCAACAAATGAAAAAGAATACAAATCCTAAGCTATTCTTTGAGATAGTGCTTGCTACTTCCCGCTTATTCAACAAAACACATGCACCTGGTAAATAAGGCTTTAACATTGTATCTAAACAAAAACATTTTCTCAATAAAACTTGCGTTACCCGATATTCAGATTGACAATCTTGCAACAACTTCTCTCGACCCACAAACAACGAATCAATGGGTTCAAACCCATCTTTAATTTCTTTCGATATTTCTTCGATTCGGCTGTAGAGGTGAAAGAGGGTTACAAATTACAATCGAATCGAATCAACTGGATGGAAATGTAAAGCGAGAAAGGAGAGTACCTTCGAATGGTGTTCAACTCGAGCGCTTCCCGCTCTGTTAAACCCTTGGCGGGTGCTAGGGTTGAGGTTTCCATTTCCGCCATTGTCACTCCCCACTCGAGCAGAAGCAGCGCCAAGACTGTTTTTTGTAGATGGAATCACTATCAGTAGTCTACTCGTTCAAAAACTTTTGATTTTCTATAAAGCAAAGATGGGCCGATTGACTCCCAACTTTTTTTTGAAAAAAAAAAATTAAATATCTATATATCGGTTTTGAATCAATTAACTCGTTCAAATTTAATTTGTTTAATAATATATATATATATATATATATATATATATAATATTGGATTAGTGTTGAATTGAAAATGAAAATGTAGTCGAAAATTGAATAATTTAAGTATTTAATAATAGTAATAATAATAAATATTAGTATTATTTTATTTATTTGAAGTAATAGATAGATTAATGATTTTTTTTTTCTCATTTCATTATCGATTTAATTTGCTCTAAATTTTAAATCCTTAGGGGTCAATAAAATTTAAATTCGTAAAAAAGCAAGATCCTCAAAGTATAATTGTAGGAGCTTATTTTTACTTACCTCAGTTAAAATCATAATTAAATTTAAATGAAGTGTGACAGATTAAGTTTAAATTCTTCATTTTATTTTTTTTTAAATTGTTAAATAACCGATGCTCAGTACGGTGTTCATGTGAATGGACCAGTAACAGATTAAAGTAACTTTTATGCTTGTAATAAATTTATTTTAGGATATAAACTTATAAAAAGCTTCTAATATACTTTTTTTTTAAAAAAAAATCAAATTAAATTTTCCATTTTACCCTAATTGGACCAACAATTAACTTTCAGCCAGTTAGACGAACGGGGCCCAAGGTTTACGGGCTTCCAAAGAAGTCTACCCATTTGCATGAAATCCAAGCCCATGGTTCAAAGTAGAAGAATGAAGCCTGCAATCTAAGCCGAGAGGAACACGTTCGAATCCTGACCTCCACACCACACCACACGTTTGGTTCTTATCAAATTACCTCTCACTCCATTTCCCCTCCTTCCCTTCCTAATCCCTCTCTCCCCTTTCCCACCCCCTAACAACCAACAAAAAACCACTCACTCCTGTGGGCCAGAATCTTTCAGTGACTCTTGACTCGTCTACTTCCTTCAAGGTCAGTAGTACACTTCAAGGTTTACTAGAACAAACTACACTGCTAGAACTTTTTTGTATAAACGGATGCATGATATGAATATGATAGCCTTCCTGTTACATGCAACCCAGTCTAAAGCACAGTGTTTTGCCCATCACCGCATCATAATTATGGCAGGGATTATGAATAAGATGTACAATTTGCAATGTAAACTGCACTATGGTACAGTATTGTGAAAAAGGGTGTGCAGCATTTCCAAAACAATGTTTGTTTTTTAGTATTGGTGGAAATTTCTGGCTAAAATTGATTCTCTCTGCAATTCTGTGGATTTAAGTACTTAATAAAAATTCGGGCAAAAAGCTGATTGCATCCATCAGCTCCTGTTTTGCATTTTAAGGGGAACTAAACATCTTAGTATTAACCATATTTTTATGTATTTCTATGTCCTCTTTCATTTTTCAGGCTAGTGAGAGATATGGCATCTACATCATGTATAAAGCATGTTTGTCTATATGAAAGGAATACAAAGAAATTTAGAAATGCATCAGGAATGCTCAAAATTCAAGATAAGGTGAAAGTTTGTTGTGCTCTTCCAAGGACAAAATGGTCAATTTTTGCAAAATCTCATCTTCTTGATTGTATGTTATCTCTAGCAAGAACCCCTTCACCGAAGGTTAATAGCAAAATTTTCATATTTCTTCTTTTCGCTTGACATAATTATAGATAATGCTTTATACATACTACTTACTAAAAACTTGCATTGAACTACAAAAAGTCCAATTCTAGGCGAATGTGCTTATTTGAACTCTTGGTTAATCAATGTCTGGAATTTGGATTGAAGAGGTTTATTTCTCTCTAGGCTAATTTTGGGAGGAATTGACTTGCAATAACCAATTCCCTTAATCCTGAAAATAAAGTTAATGCTACACTTTACAACAACAACAACTAAGCCTTTTGTCCCAAGCAAGTTGGGGTAGGCTCATAAAGAAAGAGGATAAATTAGGCTAACTTCCATCCCCCTATTGGCCTATTCCTAACTGAACATCATACCCTTGTCATGGCTTTTACTCCTTTATGCACAACAATCTCATAAAGAAGTATAATAGTTGACAGGAAAAAGCAGATACCATAGTACCACTCGCTATGTCAGTTCTCTGGAATAATACCAAGAGTTGGAGCAGATTGCAGCTTGTGACAATAACTGGAATAGTTGCATGCTCGTTTTTAGTACTTCCATCCGCCCATGCAGTCGATGCACTGAAGACATGCACGTGTCTATTGAAGGAATGTCGGTATGTTTTCTTGTACATATAAGTTTTTCCTTTGTTCCTCCTATCATGCTAAAATTTAACAAACTTAAGGTGCCACAACCAGTGACTTATGAGTTTTTTTCTTTTTAATTTGTAGCATATGTTCTGGACCTTGGTTCTAAAGTTTAATTAATCCTTGGTTACTGTGTAAAACCTGAATTGCAAGAAATAACTATAAGTTTAATAAAAAGAAAAAAACAAATGGAGGACCTTTGATATTTTACCAGTTATGCACCTGCATCTAAGAATTAATATTGGACCCAACCAGACCATTTTGTGTAATTTGTAATGTAAATGTTGTTTCTCAGACTGGGTCTCAATTTGCATCAGGTGCTTTCATAACTAAAGAAATTTGGGATATGATTTGCAAATATTTGTTGTTTGTAGGATTGAATTGGCCAAGTGCATAGCTAACCCGTCATGTGCTGCAAATGTAGCATGCTTACAGACTTGCAATAACCGTCCTGATGAAACCGAATGCCAGGTACTAGACCTGTAATGATACTTGCACTTACAGAACTTGATGCTGGTTCCAGACTTCAAGTAGCAATAGAAACTCACTTTTTTTTTGTTTTGATAAAATAATCAAAGGTAGTCCAATTTGATCTGATTTGGTACCTTTTTTGTTTTACCTGTAAGCATTTTCATTTAGCTTGCAACTTGTTGCACCTAATTACCTTGTCAAGGCTTATTCAGGACATACAGACTACATAGCAGTCTAAGCATAAGTGACCTAAACCATTTTTTTTCCCGATTTGTTAAACAAGATAATGATTTATACCTGAACGCTACATTGCAGTGTTATTGCTGGTCTGGTACCTCACTGGCTCACTGCAAAAATCTAAAAAAACTCGTGAAAGTTTTTCATTCTTTTTGGATTATTTTAGTTCCATGACTAGTTAGTAAATATAAAGTTGAAGTGCTGTGTCAGTAGTTTCTGGTACCTAGAGGTACAAGGGATCACTGAATTTTTCTAATTTCCTGACAGATAAAATGCGGTGACCTGTTTGAGAACAGTGTCGTTGATGAGTTCAATGAGTGTGCAGTCTCCCGGAAGAAGTGTGTGCCCCGCAAATCAGATCTGGGTGAATTCCCAGAACCTCCACCCGAAGCCCTTGTTAGATCCTTCAACATGTCAGATTTCACAGGGAAGTGGTACATCTCTAGTGGTCTGAATCCAACCTTCGACACGTTTGACTGTCAGGTTCATGAGTTCAAAGTAGAGGGAGATAGGCTTGTTGGGAATCTGTCATGGAGGATCCGGACCCCAGATACCGGGTTCTTTACCCGATCCACTTTGCAGAAGTTTGTTCAGGACCCCTCTAGGCCAGGAATTTTGTATAATCATGATAATGAGTATTTGCACTACCAGGATGACTGGTACCTCTCTCTCTCTCTTGTCCCCCCACCATCTCTTTCCCACACACTGGCACACATCAAAATCACACGTATTGACGTGATTTTTTTTTCCTGTTCTATATGTTCTAATGGCAGACTCTGGTTATAGTTGCTTTTAGTGCTCATAATTAAGAAGTGTAACTATAACAATCTAGCAACTTTCTAAAGCCTCTTTGTTTTTTCTTTAATTTTGCTTTGTTTTCAGCTGGTTTTGTGCCAAATTTGCAAAACAGTGGTAAAATAAGGCTTAAAATTTAAAATTATTTAAAGGCTTCATTGTGCCCAATTATGCAGAAATGAACGTTGATGCCATAACTGAAATCTGTTATTGCGATAGTTATATTACATTTTGTAAATGCATTAGGTATATCATCTCATCAAAGGTCGATAACAAGCCTGACGACTACATCTTTGTATACTACCGTGGGCGAAATGATGCATGGGATGGTTATGGAGGCGCAGTATTATACACAAGAAGCCCCACTGTGCCGGCCACAATTATTCCTGAGCTAGAGCGCGCCGCTAAGAGCATAAACCGTGACTTCTCACAATTCATTCGCACTGACAACACGTGTGGGCCTGAACCACCATTGGTAGAGAGGATAGAGAGGACAGTAGAGGAGGGTGAGAAGAGTTTAGTGAGAGAGGTTGAGGAAATAGAAGGGGAGGTTGTACAGTTGGAAAAGACAGAAATAACCCTGTTTCAGAAGTTGGCTGAGGGGTTCAAGGAGGTCATAGGAGATGCTGGTAACTTCTTCAACGGGTTGAGTAAGGAAGAAATGGAGGTTTTAGATGGGTTGAAAATGGAAGCAACTGAGGTTGAGAAATTGTTCGGCCGGGCTTTACCCATAAGGAAATTGCGATAGTCCATTGTTTTCTTTTCAATGCTGGTGCAACGGAAGAATTAAGATGATGTACTTATAGTTTTGTCGGTCTCTTGATGGATTTGTTTATACTTCAAGAAAGATGAATTTGGTGTAGCTATAAATCTAAAAGGTTGGTTCTTGTGAGTATAGTATCTTCACTATTTCGTTCTTTTTTGGGGTTTTTGGGTGTGTGTGTGCGCGCAATCCTTTCTAATATTCTTTTACCATTGTGTTCTTGATTTGCCATTAGTGATTCTTTACTGTTGGGTATTTCTTTTAATATACTTTTTGTTTACATTTTGATGTTGCTTTGTTTCTGAGAAATCATTTTTGAGTGGAGAAGTCACGGAGAGGAATTTCACATTTTTTTTCTTCCTTTCTTTTAGAAATTATTTTTCATGATTTCCTGCATTGGACGACCGAAGGATTGCACTGTCTGTTTTAAAATGTTACAAGTCACAACAATTTTTCTTATGAGAATATTCTGATAGTATGTATGATGTTTACAAGTTACAAGTCACAACAATTTTTAGTTATGAGAATAATTACAGGTTGCCTCAATCGAACATTCAAACTAACATCAAAAGCAGGCTGATTTTTAATGATTTATTTATTGTTTACATGTTTAACAGCAGATCAATAAAAAACGATGAAAAGATCTTCTAAATACAGGTACAAAATATTATAAATGTACAAGAAAAACAAAATTTTATTACAAGAAAACGGACCCAAAAAAAAAATTTGTTGTAATTATTCCTTGAATTGAAATTTGACAAATTGTTAATAATTCGGTTCACCAACTCTTTAAGTGGACGGCTTAGAACCCAAAGCATGAACATTTCTGGAAAAATGAAAATGATAATTAATTTCTTCTCTTATTTTTCTATTTTATGACTTTGCTTAGTGCTTAATTGCTCAGTGAAATGTGGCATTCTAATTGATTATACAAGACAGCGAGTTTTGATAACTATAAGGACAAACGATTGAACTAGAGGTTAGTCTAATTTCTAAGTTAGTAAGGTAATTTGTTAACCTAGAAGTGAACAAATTTGTTTTAAAATACTAACTTTTTTTGAAGAAAAACAAGGGTCAAGCCCCAGCCTTATATTAAAATACCAACTTTAATCCTTGATTTTACTAATCTGTGGCCTTGCCAAACGCCTCCTTACTCGCTGCTAAGTATTAAGATGCACCTGCCTGCATAAACCAGTCTATGCAGCACGCATGCCTGAATTACTGGATTGGACCAATAATTTTTCTGGTCAAATACTGGTTTTCAACCTAAACAGCATAGGTACAGTAAGCTACATCTTGTATTTAGAGCAAACAAAAGAGCAGAAAAAAAAATTTTCTATCAATTATTGGTAATTAATCACTGCCGAGAAAAGTTTCGGACAGTACATACCATTAAAGATAGATGACCTTACAATACCTTTGAATCAGGGCTCAGACTACGTGTAGAAGCAGTCAGCTTCACTGGATAAGCCTGGGGAGTATCACCACGACGGTACTGTTCGAACACGCCAGTGTAGTTGGCTTCTAAACCAATATTAGTATCATTGAATGGAGGTGGAGGCAAGACACCATCTGAAAGCTGCTAGTTAAATTTAGTATCATCATCATCACACTAAATATCAATTTAAGAATTCAATTTTCACTTTGGTCTGTAAGTAATTGGTTGTTAATACCTACCACCATAATTACCTTGTATGTTCCACGTTCCCAGTAACAGTAAGTAATGGGATCAATATCTATAAGGGAATACACAACCAAATTTGCTTCGAATCATCCCAAGCATAATCCATTTGGCACCAGTATTTAGTTCTGCAATCTTCAAATTCAATAAAAGGTTGATTCTGTAATTAGTTACCCGTTCTGAGCGCTGTTTCCTTCTCCCGGTTTGGCCCTCGAGTGATTTCCTACTTCCATCAGGTTTCGGGCTAGGATGGCTTGAATAAATGGGGCTAACAGGTTTATGTGAACTACCAGATCTGCTGCCTCCATGCGAACTGCTATGGCTTCTTCCTTGTTGTGGGTCCAGTGGGCTTATTAAGTTTGCTAAAATGGGTTCATTTGTGCCGCCTGATTTTCTTCTCGAGTGTCGAGCTGCATCGAAGACTTGGGTATATTCTGTGTCGACTGGTGTTTTGCCGGTGGGAAATGCAGGGATGTGAGATTTCTGATATGGACAAAGAGAATATAAATTGAGGTGAGGAGGTTATTATCAATCTCTTTTTTGGCATATATTTTAGCATAATTTCAGCAAGATCTGCAAAAGGAACTTGGCTAAATTTGCTCTTGGCTTGTTTGGTGTTCAGCCAAGGTTTATTTTGGTTAAATTTTGAAATTGTACAACTAAAATTCATATAAAATTGAGTTAAAGTGCAGGGTATGTGCACAATTGAAGACTCGATCAATCATGTTTGAGAACTGTAAGATGTTTGAACAAGTAAAGATTATACATAATTAACAGAAACAGAAGAAATAAATCAGTAGTCTAATAGGCTAAACGTAGCAAAAAATGGAACTAACTTATAATTGCCAACTTCATAAATTATAATTCAAATTCAGGGACAATAAACCCACCACCGCCACCAAAAATGCAGAACGTGATTAAAAGAAAAAAATAAAAACACCAAACCATTTATGTAAACTAGGGAGATAAGTCACTCACCGACATCAATAAACCAACAAAATCAGCCTTGAAATTCTCTCAAAGGAACTTGAAAATTGAAATGATTCCTGATACCTCCTCTTTCCTCTCTTATATACATTCTCTTTGGTTTCTCTCCCTGTATGTCTCTTTATAGAGGGGAGAAATCTTTCTCCTTAACCAATAAAAAGACATCTTTTCTTGGAAGGGAAATAAACATCGTAAAAGAGTGTAAGAGAGAGAAGTAGAGAACGAAGGAACAATAAAGCGCTGGTCAGAGATTCTGGATACATTTCTCGGCCTTCTTCTTGCATGAAGTGTGTTTGATACCGTCGCCGTTGAATCAAAAAAAGTATAAATAATTGTGTTTTATCGCCGTTGAATAAAAAAAGTGTAAAATAATTAATGAACCTGAACAGTCAGCGTTTTATATACCTACCGAACCGGACGGTTCAAACCGGATAAAGCGGGTCCGTATAACCGAACCCAACAAGGCCATGCTACTGCTAGCACGAGAGCGGGAACCAAAGCAAGGAATAAACCCGAAATTTTGTAAAATAATATTAAAATAATATAATCTAATAAAATTAATATCAATTTAATCAGTTTAATATAAGTAGTATCGCAAGATCGGAATCCTGGATTCCGAACGTTAGATCGGATTCTGGGATTCCGATCTAAGGTTAGATCGGATTCTGGGATTCCGATCTAACCTTAGATCGGAATCCAGGATTCCGAACAGTGCAGTAACAGGAAATTTTGTCGTTTTTCATGGTTTTATTGTACTTCTATTATAAAATATTAAATTAATATATGAAATTTTAATATTAAATTAATATATTATGAAATTTTAGTAATATATTTTGAAGATAAAATATTAAATTAATATATTATATTTTACTTCTATTTATAAACATTAATTAAATATATAAAATATAATTAATAATTTATTTTATTTTACTTTACTTCTATTTACAAAACAATATAAATTATTAATTTAATTTCACAATTTTAATTGAAATATAATTATTAATTTACTTAAATTGTAAACAGTAAAAAGAAAAAGAAAAAATATTGATTTGATTTTGCTTGAATTCTAGATTCTGATCTAATTTATTTTAATTTAATTTAATTTAAATATGTAGCTATTAAATTTAATTTAACTAATTTAATTTAATTTTATTTAACTAATTTAATTTAAGTAATTATATTTGAAAAGGATGGAATAATTTAATTTAATTTAATTTAATTTAACTAATTTAATGTAAGTAATTATATTTGAAAAAAATAATTTATTTTAGGTAATGAATATGATAAAATTAAAATCTATTTTAATTAAAATAAATATAATATATATATATTTAAATTTTAATTTATTAATTAATATAATTAAAATATTTATAATAAATATTATTAATTTAATAAAATAAATAACAGTAAAAGGGAAAAGACCAAAAACTGATTTGATTGGGCGGTGGATTCCTGATATGCTTAGATCGGAAAATAGGTCCGCCAATTAACAGCTCAGTATTTTTGATAAAATTTTTCAGAGCGTATTTTCTATTTTTCTAGCGCCAAACTTTTCGAATTCGGAGCTGTTTTTTCAGTTCTAATTTTTCTCATATTTAATTATGAAAATCTTAATTATTAAAAGCAAAAAAAAAATAAATTAATTAATTACACATAAATTTTCATATAAATTTTTCTTATTTTTCCGTATTGTTAAAATAATTTTACAATTTATTATCTATTTTTCTAATTAATTAAGTAGTTAATAAACAAATAAAAAGACAAAAAAAATCTAAAATAATTATTAAATTACATATAATTTTAAATTTTATTTTTCCTCATTTTTTCCGATTTTTTAAATATTTTTTCAATATTTTCTCTATTTTTTTATTTAATTAACTAAATTAAAAACTAATAAACTAAATAAATAAATAATAAAATAAATAAAAAAAATTAAACTTACTGTGCTCGCGCGCGGAAAGGAGGTCGGAGCAGAGTTAAACGTTAGATCGGAATCCAGGATTCTCATCTGACGTTAGATCGGAATCCCAGAATCCGATCTAACGTTAGATCGGAATCCGAGAATCCGATCTAACGTTCGGAATCCCGGATTCCGATCTTGCGATACTACTTATATTAAACTGATTAAATTGATATTAATTTTAATGGATTATATTATTTTAATATTATTTTACAAAATTTCGGGGAATAAAATTACCACTGGGCCAAGAAGCCCAAGGCCCATTATTTCTCTCAAATTAGTTGATGGATAAAACAGGTAAAACAGTACCATCTGCGGAAGAATAACGCAGCCGCTGACACCGGTTCAGACGCAAAGCTGAATCTACCACTGCCTTTACACGTGTACGCATCTAAAGCGGCCGCGTAACAGATGTGCAATCCTATGGCGTGCAAGTTTAGCGCCCGATTTAAGTTGAGCGCGACTGAATGTAATGTACCGACTTGGCAATGATGATTGATGAGGTTATTTTTAGTAATTTTTTTTAGTTAAAGAGAAAAAAAAAATTAAAGAAGAGAACGTAAGAGAATTGTTATTCTATTTCTCATACTAGCAGCGTAAAATGTACTTATATGCGGACAAATAAAGAAACAAAATAATATTAGATAATAAAAATATGTTTCTTAATTTACCAGCGATACAAATAGATGTGTTATTCAATTTATTTCTATATTAGATGAAAAGCCAATCAATAGTATTGTTTCGGCTGACGATTGATATCCAATCGCAGATCAAACCAATCGAACGGTAGAAACTCCTATCTACAAGCTAATCTAGAGTGTTACATCTCTTCGCATGCGTGCGTTCATAATAAGTAGTATAGGTAATGATCGAGTACATACAAATGGAAACAGCGCTTAGAACGGGGTAAACAATATAATAAAAGGAAACGTTGATAAAAGGAAATAATATGCACAAATATAAAGATATAATATAATCTTTGCTCAATTAATCAAACTTGGAGAGCAATTTTTTTCCTTTTTATCTTGATTGAATGTTCCATAAATAGAATGATTAATTTTATTTCCCACAATTTAGAATGACACTAAATTAATTGGGGTGTCGCGTGGATTCAAAGCGCCAAAGCCTTATAACCTCTATTTATACTCTCGCCTTTCCTCAAACTCTCCAACAGCAGCAACCAGCAACAAGAAGAACTTTCAATGGTACGCTGTTTGTTGCAGTTCTGGTTTTCTTTGTGTAATTCGGAGCTTCATTGAATCAGATTAGAGATTAGGGTAATTTATATATGTTGATGATTGATGATATTTTGGAAACTTCTCTCAGGCTCTTCCAAATCAGCAACCGGTGGATTACCCCAGCTTTAAGCTCGTTCTTGTAGGAGATGGTGGAACAGGTAGCGTTTTTAAGTTTCTTGATTTTCATGTAAATTTGTTTCTATTTATCTGATGTAGGGTTTAATTGAGTTGTGAATTAATTTGTTGATCTGGAATAACAGGGAAGACTACGTTTGTGAAGAGACATCTCACCGGGGAATTTGAGAGGAGATATGAACGTTAGTTTTTGGTTAACACTTAACAATATTTCTTTTGTTGCTTTAATTTCATTTTATTTATATTATATTTCCTGTCAACCTGCTTGAATCTCGTTCAACCCATAAACACGTGCAATTCCATCTCGAACTGATACTACACGCCTAATCTCATCCGCTTTCAAAATCGATATATTTAAATATCAGTTATGAATTCTTATTGTAACAGCTACAATTGGAGTTGAGGTGCATCCCTTGGATTTTCACACAAACTGTGGGAAAATTCGGTTCAATTGTTGGGATACTGCTGGCCAAGAAAGATTTGGAGGCCTGCGTGATGGATACTAGTGAGTGTATACAGGATTTAATTCTAGTTCTTAACCTTATAATTATTTGTTGCAATCGATCATACTATATGTTTTTTTTCTGGTTTTAAACTTACATTATTATTGATCCTTTGTACAACACATAAAACTTATTTTGCTTTTCTTCTCCATTGTTACTTTTGAACATGTGATACATGTAACTTTACTTGTGCCGCTATATCTGTTGCATTAGCGTTTTAAATGTGCCCATTTGGTTACGACAATTAACAGAGCACAAATTAATTCATTTAGTTTAAATCTGAAAAATGGCCAGAACTTTTTTAATCGGAACTTGTGATACTTATCTTTAGTAGCCCTTCAAAGATTTTGCTTTATTCATAAAACAACTTATCTTTATTTATGATACTCATCTTTCTACCTTGTACTGTACCAGCGTTAATGGCCAGTGTGCAATCATCATGTTTGATGTCACTGCTAGGTTGACATACAAAAATGTCCCAACTTGGCACAAAGACGTTTTCCGGTTAGTGTTCTCACTTCAATCCTATTGTTTTTTTAATCAAATTCTTCCAGAGTGGCTCCGATGTCGAGTAAATGTTTGCAATGAACACTCATGACATGATTGTTTCATTTATACCGTATTCTAAGGATTATAAAAAATGAGTTATTTCACAGTATTTGAATATTTTTTGCCTTCCAACTTATCTTGTCTCATTCTTTGTTCCATATTTCTTTCATCTAATGATTAAAATATGATATTATAATGGTTCTGACATATATGCATATCTTCTGTCTATTTTGCAACAGGGTGTGCCAGAACATACCAATTGTACTGTGTGGTAACAAAGTTGATGTAAAAAGTCGCCAAGTGAAGGCTAAGATGGTTACATTCCATAGAAAGAAGAACCTTCAGTACTATGAAATATCAGCCAAGAGCAACTACAACTTTGAGAAGCCTTTTCTCTACCTTGCCAAGAAACTTGCTGGGTAACTATATAAAAGCAATCTTTCTCTGTGCTTGAATTTCAATTCTAGACTTTTCAATTGAACTCTAAATTAGGGATCTTATATTTGTTTCCTTTTGTAGGGATATGAATATTTATTTTGTTGAATCACCTGCACTTGCTCCCCCTGAGGTTTCAATTGACCTCGAAGCACAAAAACTGTACGTTGAATCTCCCAGTTCTCTTTCTGGAGTAATTTATTTTTACAGAAATTATGAATAATATATCAATGCAACATCAAATTGTCTGTAAAAATCTGATTAATCGTACACAAAATGCAAAAGCTCTGACAGTCCACTGCACCAACTGTTGTTTACAACAATGCTTTGTGCATTAGCCCCTTCTTTAAAAGTGGAAAATAAATTAAAAATGTATGTTGTTTGTATGCAGGCTTGAAGCTGAAATGGCAGCTGCCGCAGCACAGCCCCTTCCTGATGACGATGAGGAATTTATGTGAAAAGCATTGAAAGTCATAATGATTAGCTGTTCACCAAGATTTTAGTTCATTGGTTATTTAGTACTACTAGTGATTGTTTGAGAGAATGGTGGAAAAATGTTAGTTGCATGTTCCTTGAATGCTTTTGATGTCAAACCTTGGTTTTCCTTCTTAACACTAATTATTTATTCTCATTACAAATGGCTTAATTTGTAACAATTGTTGACATTTCGACAAGCAAAATCTCAGTAATAAAACAAAGAAGAAAACAAGAAAAGGGAAACTATCTAATTACTCACAAAGAATTTTCAACAACAAAAGAATGAGACACAGGGGCCCTCTGTCAGAGAGACCTAAGAATACAGTTCTTCTATAAGAACCGCCAGCCTTATATAAGATGTTCTAATTTCAGTGTCATCTATTCCTTTTGCTTAACCTTATAACCCAAAGCAACACCATCTCTGCAAAAACAAAACAAGAAATAAATTTGTCTAATTTTTAAATCTCGTTGGGCTCATGCTTTTGTTGAATTTATATTTATATTTATATTAATATTAATATATGAGCTGGAGAATTTAAGTCTGAAAAAATAGGAACAAACAAAAAGACTTGTGTTGAATAAAATCAGAGAGATGCAGTAATAGTTTGTCACTGAAGTGGTTAGCTGAATCTCAAGCATTGGTATACACGAGGTAATGTATACCAGAATAGGTTATGGTATATTTATTGTCGGTCTGGATCATGATTGTGGGATCAGTGCTGGTTGCATCTGGGCACAGGATCAGTCTTTGCCAGAAAAAGGATGAACTAAGACAATACCTTCATTTTGGGGCTTGGGTCATGGCTAGGTGAGTCAGGTTTCACTATTGGAAAGGCAGATGTGAAAATTTTGGATCTCTGAGATAGTACCTGCAAAGGCGCCAGAGACAGCATAACATAATATCTCTGAAATTAAATATATTTAACACTACCAGACTATTAAAAGCTTAATTTAATAATCAACTTTTACTCTAGTTTAGAGATAGTTGGGCTATCAGCCTATCACAAACCACCATCAGAACAGGTTGTGAATTCAACTGTACTATCTCTCCGATGGTCATATAACTCGTAGGGTACCTCTTTTTTTTTTTTTCCTTTTACAAAGTCACCACCGTTTTATTATTTATAAATACCATTACAGAATTCATCTTACAAGGATTGTTACACAAATCAGTAAAAAGAAAAGAGAAAGAAAGAAAAGCTTCCACTGGTGCTGCCCATGGTACCAACCTGCGCACAAACAACATTACATACCCTTTCCAAGTATTGGTACCGCCCATGGTCCCAACCTGATATCTGCTAACAACAACTTTTGAGAAACTAGATGTCAATATGGACATATCACCGATTTTCATATAATCCTGACTGCAGTGGAGGTAAGTACTGGTTCCTAGTTCTAGTACATTATTTCTTAAAGTATATATTACTATTACTTACTGGTATTCTAAACTTAATCGTGTTTGCAAATGATGTTTTTCTCTCTGGTGTACTATAACCAATCTGCCCCTCATGCGGCTCCACACTTCCATTATTCATCGGCAAGGGTGGCTCATATAATTTGAGTTTACGGGTTTATGCGTGTTGAGTAGAGACGAGGCGCTATGATAAAACTTACTTCTTTATTATCACTAAGACTATCGTTACAACTTCTACTACTAAAATATTATACCTCCAAGAATACAACTCTACTTCTCACTATATTCCTACACCTCCTAACTACTAGCACTCTTTACTTAACTTAGCTTGGATTGCCCTTTACTTAGCTTGGATTATACAAATGCTCTAATCACCTATTTATACTTCACATATGTCGGTTGGTGAAAGTCCTAGAAATTAATACAAATGTTATTTCTTGATTGTTCCATATGACCGACATTTACTTGGTATTTCTACTAATTTCTAGATTATTCTTGTTTAATCTAATTGAAGCACGGTTGGGCCAATTAATTGGGCTCATGGAGTCAACGATGGCCCATTTAACACTCCCCCTCAGCGTTGACTCCTTTTGACTTTTTGCCTTTCGACACTTTCGAATTGTGCTCCTACATTCTTGTATGACTTGTAGAACATTGTATCTTTTGATCAACGTGTCTTTTTGAGCCTTCACCTTGCTTATCCATTTGCACGAGACTGGCTTCACTCCTTCTGGTTTAGGCACCAACTCTCTCGTTTGATTTTGCCTCAAAGCCGCCATCTCCTCCTCTATTGCTATTCGCCACTTGTCGTTCTTCGCCGCTTCTTCATAAGAGGTTAGCTCGTCATCCTCGATGACTGCAGCATTTGCATACTTAGGATTAGGTCGTCTTTGTCGAGACGATCTTCGAAGTGGTGGAGGAAATTCTTCAACTTCTTCCGGCAGTTGTGGAGTCACATCTTCTATTTCTTCGTGCACTCTTGTCTGCCATGGACTCTTAGACTTTGAAGGAGTTGAGCTCTTATAATCGTCATCTTGGACCTCATGATCATCTCGTGCTACGTCTTTCGCCATCTCTTCTATCTCTGTCTCCACGTCTTTCGCTTCAGACTGGATTATATCTTTAGATGGCCAATATGACGAGGTTTCGTCAAACACTACATTTCTTGAGGTATAAATGCGCCCGTTTGTAGGATCACAACACCTCCAGCCCTTTCTTTCATCGTCGTAGCCTACGAAGATACACCGTACCGCTTTCTTGTCGAACTTGGTTTGAAGATAATCAGGCACGAACACATAGCACACGCAACCAAAAACTTTGAAGTGACTTACTGTGGGCTTGATCTTCCAATGCTTCTGGAATGGTGAGATGAAACCCATCTGCTCTTGAGGTAGACGGTTGATAATGTGTGCCGCCGTCTTCATACACTCGGCCCAAAATCTTCCTAGCACATTCTTGGCGTGTATCATGCTTCGACACTGATCGGTGCTGAGGGTACTGGTCAAATTAATTCCTTAAAAACCGATACTAATTCGTTTGCAGTACAGTTTAAGGGTCGAATCACGGGGACGGACTATTCCTTTTCTAAGTTCAAACAATTCGTATTAAATTAAATTCTTTTAGTTAAATAATTAAATTTCAAACGAATCCAAACAGAAGGTCAAATTGCAGTTACAGAGTTAAAATTCGAATTCCTAAAAAAAAACTTAACCAATTTAAAAGTTTAAACAATTAACAAATAATTAGGGGTTCTGGTTGTCTAACTTTTCTTGTCTGTCAAGGTTGGGACGGACCGTTCCATCTCTGGAACGGGCCGTCCTAACCCTGTCAGATGGCTGGAACTGTCCGTTCTAGGCCAGGACGCCCCCTCTCGGGCGGTCCGTCCTGACCTTGGAACGGGCCGTTCCAATCATCTGATGTTTGTTTTGTCATCCTACTTAGTTATTTGCTGAGTGTTTTTACGTGAATTAGACCAAGCCTAACCTACAGACTTGCGCTCTAACTCTCGTTCAGGTCAAGTTGTGGGGTTCTGTTTGATAAATCCTAAAAACTCCTAAATTTCAACTCTCGTTTCTTGGTTTAGGTGTTTCTAATTGATTTCTGGGTCTTGGTAAACTCTCAACCTCTCGGTTTGTTGAGTTAAACTCCTAATTACTTGAAGTTTGGTTAAATCCTTTCAGATATCGCCTACCTAATTGATCTAAGTGTTTGCTTGTTTTTGCAGATTGATTTTACGTTGATAATTAAACTAGGCCTTTGTTTAACTCAAAAATCAGATCGTACAATAACAATTTGCAACAAAGGATAGAATTATATTTCAGAAATCATAAACGCAACTTAACTTAGCAAATAATCAAGTATTCAAACAAAACAAACAACTAAAAGAAAAGTTATCAAACCATAGCCCCTAAACTAAACTACTCCATGCAAGAAAAAGCAAGTTTCATCATACAAAAACACAAAGAAAAAAGGAAAAACCGAGTTACAACAAGTTGTGCTCGAAAATTGTCCAACTTCTAAGCTCTGTCCTGTCTGGGGCGGACCGTCCTGATCCTGGGGCGGTGCGTCTCAGGCTGGTGGATGACCGTCGCGACAGGGTGGCTATCTTGCTCCTTTCTGGCCCTCAAAACTTGGCAAATTCGAACTCTCTGACTTGGAGCCAGGACAGAGCTTATATAGGCATCTCAGGAGGTTCCAAATCGTGGCATTGTGGCTCAGAAAGGCGGTGGAAACTGAAGAAACCGCCTCACCAAATCAGGCGCTCTATTTTTGGCAGTCTCGAAATAGCTATCTGGCCTGTTTGTGGACTGGGACGGCCTGGTCTGAATATGGGGCGGCCCGTCCCAGTATGGGCTGATTGTGTCGTCTGGATCTCCTCTGCCTATGTCTGCACTGAGTTGGGACGGCCCGTCCTGAGATTGGGCGACCCGTTCCAGCTTGCTGGATCTGCACAACTTGGTCGATTTTCTCCTTTTTTCGCGCCAAAGTGAAATGAACCTGTATAAAAAACTTGCCGGGCTACGGCTGAACTTTCCTACATCTAACATTAGCACAATTTAAAGAAAAATGAGTAAAAACACAAATAATTTGAACGAAATTTGGGGCTTATTCTGGCTGAAAATCGAGTACGGAAACCGTACATCAGACACGTTTCAGCAATGTGTCGATTCTTCCTTTCTGCTATGCCATTTTGTTGTGGGGTGTTGGGACAGGTTAATTGTCGTCGGATCTTGTGCTTCTTTAGGTAGGTGTCAAACTCGTGTGATACATATTCTCTTCCATTGTCAGTGCGAAGACACCGTACCTTTTTGTTGAGCTCACTTTCCACCTTCTCTTTGAACTCCTTGAATTTGGAAAGTGTCTCTGATTTTTCTTTCATAAAGTACACCCACACGTACCTCGAGAAGTCGTCGATAAATGTCACCATGTACTTTGAACCGCTTATGGAAGTTTGCTTAATTGGCCCAAAGACATCTGAGTGAACCAACTCCAAGGGCTCCTTAGCTCTAAACTTCGATTGTTGGTAAGGAAGTTGATATGCCTTACCAAACTGACAACCCGCACATACTATGTCGGTACGTACCTCCATGTCTGATAAGCCCTTAACCATCGACTTCTCAACCATGAGCTTCAGCTTGTGGTAGCTCACGTGCCCTAGTCGTGCGTGCCAGAGATCAGAAGTTTCATTCTTCCGAGTCTTGTCTACGTAGGCCGACTCTGCCGACATCACATAGATCGACTCCATTCTTCGGCCTTCCATGATCGGTGTGCCTGACGCCTTTATATTGCGGTACACCTTAACCTCATGCGGTCCGAACAACACATAGTTGCCTTGTGCAGTCAGTTGTGAGACTGACAACATGTTCTTCTTCATACCGGGAACGTGATAGACTCGTTGCAACTCAATTTGCTCTGGGTTGAAGCGAGTGGGAATCGTTGTCTTACCGATGTAACCGATCGGCAGCTTGGAGTTGTTGGCAGTCACGATCACCTGCCTTCCATTATACTTCTCCAAGTCTTCAAGTTTCTTGATGTCGCCGGTCATGTGGTTTGAGCAACCGGAGTCGACAATCCAGTCACTCTCATAGTTGATTCTCTCTGACTTGGACACCGCAGTTAGAGCAACCTCATGCTTCTCTTCTTGCTTATCCTTTGAGTCAATAGTTGCAACCGCACAGGCAGCCTCGACATCCCAATCGTCTTCGCTGCTGCTTTCATGACTCTTGTCATGTCGTCCCTCTTTTGACGTTGCCACGTTCCCTTGAATTTTTTTCTTGGACTATACGTGACCTTCACGATGGCCCATTTAACAATGCGAACTACTAATAAAGGGAGTTTGGAAACTTTGCTCGTATATAGTGGCGAAGACAGAGGGGGACTGACAAGGGCCAGGCCCCTCTAATAATTAGAATTCTCCAATCATATGTTAATTTATTTAGATAAATTTATATAGTTAAGTTTTATGGGCCTCCTCTAGGCTCAAAATATTATACTCAATGATGCTGTGATTAAAAAAGATTAATGGTTGATGGTATTATTTTAGGTAATTAATATTTAAACTTATATTTCTCTTGATTCTCAATTTCATTTAAGTTAGATTTTGGCCCCCGCCATTTTTCAATCTTGGCTTCGCCACTACTCATATATCTTTCTCTCTGCCCCTCTTCTCCTTTACAAGGAAGACAAAGTCTTTGCTTTTGATATGATAAGGAAGGCGTCGAGGGGGAGATGGAAGGAAGAAAAATGTAATAAAAATGGAAGACAAAAGACTAATATCATGGACGAGCTTACACTAGCTGTATTTCACTTGTTTGAAGCTTGAACCTCTAATCAAAAGCACAATTTCACAAGTATCCGTACAACCTAAAACATGAAAATATTTGTAACATGTTCCCATGTGGATCCTCGACAAAACAAAAAACAACGACGAATTTGCGTCCAAATTAAATCCAATAATGATAGAGTTTCGCGTGTTAACTGTAAAATTTGGAAAAGTGTACATCATATTGAAACAAAAATTACACAGTATCTATATATACTTCTTTATATTTTTTGTACATGATATAAGTGTGCGATAGTCTATCATATTTGGTAAGCAAAATTCGAACGACAGTTTACAAGTCTCCAAGATAATTATCATTGTCTAATTGGGAATCAAAGTATCTAATTATTCCCCTCTTCCAAAAAAACAACAAATAATCATCATTTTTTTTAATGTGAGGGTTCCGTGCCCATTTTTTTACTATAAATATCGCAAATGAACATTTGATTTTTATTTCAAAGCTTAAAATTTAAGCGTCTTATCAAGGGGAGTGGCTAGTGTCCAGCTTGTGTCCATTCGTCCAATATAATAAAATTTATTTTTTTGAGATTAAAATGGTCGATACGAACCGCTCAAATTGTTCTTCATAATAAAATCTTTATTGAGACCAAATTTTATATTTTTTCAGATTTGTTTACTATTTTTTGAAATTTTTTAAAATGTTCAATCTAAAAAGTTATGAACCCTCCAATTTTTAAAATTCGAAAAAAATAGTTAGAAAATTTGAAAAATTATAAAATTTGATTTGCAAGGGTATTTTAATATAGATATCATATTTAGCGGTTCGAATCGGCCATTTGAATTTTTAACAGTTGACTTTTTGAATCATGTTGGATGTCCTATATGTTTGATTCTAGCATTACTCTAAAACTTAATCAAGATGCCGAAAAATGAAGGACTGTAATTTTCTTTTCTCTTTTGAAGTTTAGTTGGCGAGAACATGAATGTAATTAATTATAATAGATTAATTTTTAGAGCTCATTCATGTTCATTTTTTGACATCTTCATTAAGTATCAAATAAACTCTAAAAATTACAAAATCTTCTGATAATACATCTCTTATTAAATTAAACAGATCAATTGTTCGATTTAATCTAAAGTAGGGTGCTTAAGCGACTAGTTTAATTTAATCTATTTCGACGATAAATATCATTTGGAAAAATATCAGAACTTGTATATAAACTATTAAAGGTAAGATGGAAGTCTTAGCCAGTCTCTTATCAATTATCCACCCAATCTAAATAAAGTTATATGTTAAGTTGTTAACTAGTGCAAATCAACAATAATAATAAAAGCAACCTAGTTAAGAACTAATATAGTATTGAAAAGGTCAAGTGCCTAACATGGTGTAGATCCGCGCACAGCATGAATTGACAGCTAAGTACCAGTTGCAGCTCAGATGACTCATCCTCTGTTGCAATCCATGATATCTAAAATAAATGCATCTTTTCACAAGAGAGGATGTGAACCTTTTTTAAATAAATGCTCGGATAGAATTAGAAATCACATCTAATTTTTCTTTTTAATTTTATTACCACTTTGTACTTCTAGCTATCAATTATTTACTCATGTAATTTAACTACCCTCAAAATCTTACAGCCAATCTTATAGCCTATTCAAATTGCACACATTCCAGTCAAAACTAGTAGTGTACTGTACTAAAAATGCATTCATTTGAACCAAATAAATATTTGCTTATTATAGATTAAAACAGTTGTTAATAGTTTTTATGCATTTTTTGTTTTAGGTCATAATAAATTTTAACGGTCATGAACATGCTATTTAAAATTTTTAAACATATTATTTGTATTCCTTCAAATAAATACTTATTGTTATCAGAATGGACACCCATTTGATCGCCAATGCGCACTTCGTATATTTCTCACTCGTTGATTTAGAACAAGTGGGGCTGTTGTCATCAAATCAAACAGTATAAAATAAAGAATGAATCGCATGTTTTCTCAGTTCCACAAATTACAACGCCATTAATAATATTCACTGTTCAATTACCCTCCTTTCAGAGCTGGTTAAGGGGGATAAGTTTGGAGTTGTGAATAAATAATGGCAAGATATTCTTTGATTTGGGAACACAAGGGGGTTGAAAATGGAGGCCACTGAGGTTGGAAAGCTGTCCCTTTACCAGTGAGAAAAGTGAGATGTATTTCAAAATTTCTCTTTTATTGTTCTTGTCGCTTTTATGGCATTATGATCCTGTATTTATTTATTCGTTTATACATTAAATACTGTGCCTGAGTAAAAGTTATGGGTTTCATATTTTTATTTAGTTACCCATAAAAACATTACATTTTAAATATGTGAATATTCTGATGGTGTTATTTATTTTTTGTAACCCAAAGTCATAATTGGAACTCTGAGAGCTTGAGTTCTTTATGTCTAAAGATTATTCTCCCTTCCTGTTATAATTATATTTTCCGGAATTTTTAATAAAAGGATTATGATTTCGCATATGTTTAATGGACAGGCAATTAAAACTGTTAGAAATGTAAAAGAAAAATAAAGGGAGGCAGATTTGTTGCCACCCTGCTGAACGTAACTAAATGTAACAGGGAAGGATTTAAGAGCTCCAAGGTTATTTTAAGTACCCCAAAAATTTACTAGCCAGAAGTCCTTTCGACCTTTCAAAAAGAAAATTTCCCTTCTCAACACTACTTTGTATTTTTTTTCTCATACAAATTATATGGAGTCAAAATATCATTGACTTTCTGAAAAACAGCTTAAGTTATAATATCTTGATTACATTTTGAGATGCATCAAAGCATCTCACAAAAAAAAAAAAAAAAGAAAGAAAGAAAGAAAGAAAGAAAGCAGAAGAAAGAAAAGGAAAAATATCTAATTACTCACACAAAGAATTGCCAATAAAACCAACAAAGAGACATATGAGCTCTCTACAACAGAGACCTAAGTTCTCTCTCAGATCAGCCGGCCTTACATATACGACGTTTTATCATTTCAATCCAGGTTGCCAGATTCGTTTCCTTAACTTCACAATCCAAAGCACGAGCATCTCTGGAAAAACTAAAACAAGAGTTAAGACTGTTCTTCTCTTTTGTCTCTTTGGGTGCATGCTTATGTTAACTTGCAGTGTTAATTGTATGAGCTAAGACATAGTCTGCCCAAATAGAATAAAACCTAAGAGACTTTATTTTGAACTATCAGAGTAATACAGAAATAATTTTCCACTGGAGCAGTCAGCTCAAGCATTAATATAATAATATCCATGAGACAATATATACCAGTATGGTATATGATATTTTTATTGTTGGTTTTAACCATGAACAGTGATATTACTATATTAGTGCCATTCTATGTGGTATAGTATCAAGTACGCGCCAGTAAAAGGATGGATTAAAACCGAACCTTCACTTTGGGGCTCGTGTCATGGCTCGGAGTGTAAGGTTTCATTGCTGGAGCTGAGGGAGACATGTTATCTTTGCGGTACCGTGAAAATACCTCTGTGTAGTTTGTATCAGTATTATCTGATGGAAATGGTGGCAACAAATCATCATAAACCTGAAATTAAAAAAAAAATAAATATTAATGCCATCAGTATCAGAGGTCAATTTCAAAATTCAGTTTTTAGTCTAGTTTAGGGGTAGTTTGGTTATAACTGTACACCATCAGTTTACCAGTTTGATATTTACTAACAACAATTTTGGAGCAATTAAATGGAAATTAGGGCATAAATTACCAACAATCATGTAATCCTAAGCACAATGGAGTTATGTATTGGTACCTAGTACTGCAACCCTCAAATTACATATTATGCCATTAATTACCTGTTCTGCAGGCTTCTTCTTGTTTCTACTTGGTGTATTTCTCCCTGGAGTATTATACCCAGTTTGCCCCTCATGGGACTTCCCAATATTTGTAGAGGGCTTGGGACTAGGGTGGCTTAGATAATTTGGATTAACAGGTTTATGTGAACTACCCGATCTGCCACTGCCACTTGAACCATTCCCACTGCTCCCTTGGTGGTGCATTGGAGATTTGTTCGGCTGCAAATGGTGTAATGGACTTGCGGTTACACGAGGTGGGTCTGGTTCACGATTCCTCGGGTTTGGTGGGGTTTTTGGGTTTGCTACAGCAGGTTCGGGTGCGCCACCTGTTTGTCTTTTGGCCCGAGCATTTTCGAAGACTAGTGTATATTGTGTGTCACCTGATGCGTTGCTGCCGGGAAATGGAGGGATGTAAGATTCCTGATATTTCAGAAAAAAGAAAAAAGAAAATCGAGATGAGTTATTAGCTATTTGTTGGAAACCTTACCAAAGATGTTGTGAAAAGCTGTACTGGAATGAAATCAATTTGCATGACCAGATTTACCATACTAGGTTTCAAGAGCTTCTTTTAGTCATTTCTAGCTTAAGCTCATTTGATCAATTAATTTTATCCTAATTTGCACAAGATGAAGTTTGAATGCACAATTGAAGACTTAAAACTATGTTTAACTATATTTAATTGTGAAAATAGGGGTACCATTTGGGTGTGCACCTCCTAATTTTTTGGTGTCAGGCCATAAAAGATCCAAATTTGGAGATTAATTCTCTAGTGAATTTTTTTATACAAGTTTGTATGATACCCAAAAGCTTAAAGAAGTTCATGTTAATCCCATTTCTTGCACAACTGGAGAGGTCTTATGTACGAAATAACCTCTCCAATTTCATTAAAATTTGCACAGAGACAGGATCTGTGTCTTATCCCGTTTATCTTATTCTCAAAACAAAGAACTAAAGAGAGGGAAGAAAAAAAAAGAAATCAATAAAAAAATAAAGTAAATTAACAAATTCAGTTAGCAGCTCGATTAGGATCAAATAAAACAATTTGACAAAATTCACTACCAAATGTCAGATTGTAAATCACATTCAGATAACACAAAAAAAAAATCCTAACCCCGCCCCAAACAAAACCCAACTTTACTGAGGGAAAAACAAAAGCAGTTCCATAGAAAGGAAGCTCATATATTCAAATTATCCAAAATAACACCAAATTACTAAATTACACACAAATCCAAAGTTCTAGAGTAAACAAAAAGGGAAAAGAAGTCACTAACCGACATCAATAACTTCAATTAAGTCACTTTTGGTTTCTCTAAAGGAAGCTTGGAAAGTTGTCTTCTTTCCCTCTTTTGCTGGTGTATATCTCTCTCTTCTCCTCTTCTGTTTTATAAGGAAGAGAAGAGAAGTCTTTGCTTTTGACACGATAAGGAAGACTTGTCAGAGGGCAGAGAGGAAAAGGCAAAACAAGGGGAAAAAAGAAAGGAATTTTAAAAAATGGAAGAGAAAAGGAGAAAAATACCGTTGACGAGTTCCATACTATATTTTTTGTTTGAATCCTTCAAACTACTGGACAGATAACAAACCTACTAATCATTAATCAAAAGCATATTTCACTAACTACCCCCTACAAAAGCTAAAATATTAGAATAGCTGTATCATGCTCGAATACAACCAAAAGTTATGAGGAAAAACAAATTCTGTGCAAGATATTTTCGTCAAAATTTAGTCCATTAGGTATGGACTCTTGCATGTGAACTACACTATTATAATTTGAGAAAGTTTAATATGCACTATAGTGCATAGGACGTTTTATGCACCACGGACTTTTTCGGGAATATTTTTATAAATTGATAAATCTAATTTAACTAATGTATTTTACATATTGAAATCTCATAGCAAACTAAATTTTACAATTTTTAGAGATTTTATTACTAATTTTTTTTAATTTTTTAAAACATGCCATTTTTGGAATGTTATACTATTTACCATATTCCAAAAATGACATATTTTAAAAAATTCCAAAAAAATAGTAATAAAATTTCAAAAATTTAAAATTGGTTTGCTATGAGATTTCAATATATATATTAGATTAGTTGAATTAGATTTATCAATTTACAAAAATATCCTCCAAAATATATTCAGATAAGTGCGTACGTAACTTCAAGTATTTTCATAGTGTTTACACTTATTTATATATTTTTATATTATACAAGATTTGCACACGAGATAATTTTTTTATTGGTGAACGAAACTTAGACTGAGAATTTCTTAATGATAGTTTGCAATCCCCAGAGGTAATTAATATCATTTTCTTGTGTACATTTAATATATATTCTAGATTTCTTCTCATATTTCTTCAGGCAAAAGAAGATATTTTTTCCCTAATATAAGTCCAAATATATTCCCTCAATTGGCAAATATATACTACATTTCCTAGCTAGTTCTACCCAAGTTTGCACCAATAATTGTAGGCGCGCAAGGAACATTGTATTAACACTCATTTTGGCTCCGTTTGAATGGTGTGAGAATAAAAAAAATAAGGGAAGAAGTATTGGAAAGTGTGTAACTTTGTGAAAAGTTTAGATTGTTTAATAATAAATTTATTTCCATCTTTTCTTATTCTTTTATTCTCACTTCCATCCAAACACAGCCTTTAATTTATTTTATCAGATTATTCCTGTATAAAACGAATGGGAAAGAAGCAGCTACAGTATTTTAATAGAAATTTAGAAATGAGAAGGCTATATGTTTTTATTTATTTTTTTTGTTCTTCTTTTTCATAGTAATATGCATAACCCCCCCCCCCCAACCCACACACACGCACGTTTCTCAATGGTATCATCTATGGCTCCGTTTGGATGCGTTGAGAATAAGGTAGGAAGAAAGAAGAAGGGAAGAAATTTATTGAGAAGGAGTAAATTTATTGGGAAGTGTGTAACTTTTGTGAAGAGTTTGGATGGTTAGAAATAAATTTATTGGTAAAAAATGATTATTCCTTATTCCTTATTCCGGGAAGAAGCCATCCAAACGGAGAAAACATAAGCCAACCAAGAAAACATATAGCAAAATTGGGGGACTTGAGTGATTTTTAATCTTTTCCGTGCATTAAAATCATCAGGCAGATTAGTAGCACTTGTATAAAATACTAGAAAGTACAGAACTTTTAACTAGTCGTACGTACTGTCAACTGGTAGAAGTCTAAAATAATCAGAGCATTTAATAAAACTAGTAGATGTCTTGAACGGGTCAAGTGCCTAACATGGTGTTGGCCTGTTGGGATCCATGCACAGTATACGTTGCAGTTTAGCTGATTCATCTCATGTTGCCATCCATGCCGTACATCAAACTTCCTCGCGGATCAGACGGCTGAGGATGCATCGCTCCACTAGAGAGGATATAATCTGATATACTCCTGTAAACACAGTAAATAAAACGAGAAACACACAGATTTAACGTGGTTCAGTACAATCTGTACCTACATCCACAACTCACGCACACCACCATTTTTTTATTTCTTTTAACAACGTTTTACAGAGAGAGAGAGAGAGAGAGATATGGAAAGATAAATTTTCAGAGGGAAGGAGGCGCCTTTATAGAAACACAGACGCTCCTCTTTTATTTCTTTCTAATTTTGCAGAGAGACAATAAAGGAAACACAATTTATGGCATAAAAGGTAACAAATTTCGGACCCATTTCGGATCCATTTCGGACCGAAATTTCCATCACAGCTGTAAATTTCGGATCCTCTGTGCCCACTTCTCCACACTCCCCCTCAAGTTGGTATGTAGATGTCTTGCATGCCTAACTTGAAAATCACTCCTTGAAAGACAGTGCTGGATACCCCTTTGGTTAGTATATCTGCCAATTGTTCATCAGTTCTCACGTGAGGAATGCTAATGACTTTATCTTCTAAATTTTGTCGAATAAAATGTCTATCCACTTCAATGTGCTTGGTCCTATCATGTTGCACGGGATTGTGCGAGATTGCAATAGCTGCCTTGTTGTCACAAAACAGTTTCATCTCCCTGTCATCATAGAAGCCAAGATCTTTAAGTACTCTCTTTATCCACAGTAACTCTTGCAAACCTTTAGCAATTCCTCTGAATTCTGCCTCTGCACTTGACAAAGCTACCACCTTTTGTTTCTTGCTTCTCTAGGTAACCAAGTTACCTCCAACAAATGTAAAGTATCCAGAAGTAGATTTCCTGTCAGTCACGTCTCCAGTCCAGTCAGAATCTGTAAATCCCTCAATCCTAAGATGACCATTTTTCTTGAAGAAGATACCTCGTCCTGGGGATCCTTTGAGATATCTTAAAATCCACATAACAGCTTCCATGTGTTGCTCACTGGGAGCATGCATGAACTGACTCACCACTGACACAGCATAAGCAATATCAGGCCGAGTATGTGACAAGTAGATGAGTTTCCCTACCAATCTCTGGTACTGATCCTTGTTTGTAGGTGCCTGGTCAGAGAACACACCCAACTTGACGTTCTGTTTTGTTGGTGTATCAACAGGTTTGCAATCCAACATACCTGTTTCAGTAAGCAAGTCAAGTACATACTTCCTTTGAGACAAAGAAATACCTTCTTTACTGCGTGCAACTTCGATTCCAAGGAAGTATTTCAACCCTCCTAAATTTTTCATTTCAAACTCCTTAGACAGTTTCTCTTCCAGATCCTGGATTCCTTCAGAGTCATCACCTGTGATTATCATATCATCAACATAGATTATCAAGATAACAATTTTACCTTTATTCTTGAGAAAGAATAAAGTATGGTCAGTATCACTCTGGGTGTATCCATATCCCCTCATGGCACTGCAGAATCTTCCAAACCAGGCCCTAGGGGACTGTTTCAGACCATACAAAGCTTTCTTTAACTTACACACAAGAAGTTGATTGCTTGAATGACTGTATCCTGGTGGAATATCCATGTAGATTTCTTCATCAATGTCACCATGCAAAAAGGCATTCTTTACATCGAATTGATGCAAAGGCCAGTCTCTGTTTGCAGCAATGGACAATAGAATTCTTACAGTGTTTAGCTTAGCTACAGGAGAGAAAGTCTCCTGGTAGTCTACTCCATATGTATGAGAATAACCCTTTGCCACCAGTCTTGTCTTGTACCTGTCAATTTTTCCAGTGGGCCCATATTTGACTATAAACACCCATTTGCAGCCTACTGCCTTTCTGTCTTTTGGCCTTGTCACCAATTCCCAAGTATCATTCTTCTCCAACGCATCCATTTCTACTTTCATTGCATCCACCCATCTTGGATCGCTAAGAGCTTCATTTAGGCTGCCTGGAATGTGAACTGAAGCAAGGGTTCTGTCAAATTCCTTCACAGGCTCTGGCATGTGAGACATGGTCATGAAATTCACCATTGCATATCTGCCTTCACCATCCTCATCTGGTCTGTATCTTTTAGGTGGTCTGTCTCTATTGACCCTGAAAGGTAACTGATAACTAGAGTTATTAATAGCAGGTTCAGAAATATTTACCTCTGACTCAGGAAATTGATCATGTGGTGAAGTAGGAGACTGTATCATTTCTTCATCTTCACATTCCAAGTTGTCATGGTCTTCTGATGGACCCGAATTCTCTAGTGGATCCATTTCTTGACTCAAATTTTCATCCTCACTCTCAGAATTCGGACCGAAATTCATAAAATTCGGACCGAAATTTGTAGAAGTCGGTCCGAAATTTCCAAGTTCAGGTCCACAATCTTCATTCTTTGCTGTATCAAACCATGACTCATTATCTATCACATTCTCCCCCTGAGAATGAGTCTGGTTCGTGCAAAAAAATCCTTCATTTTCAACAATGTCACATCCATGGTAGTATAGACTTTTCCGGTGGTTGGATTCAAGCACCTATAGCCCTTTTAATGTTGGCCATAACCAATGAACACACACTTTTCAGCACAAGGGTCAAGTTTTGAGCGTTGATGTTTTTGTATGTGAACATAAGCTATACAACCAAACACTTTAGGTGGGATATTGAGAACAGAAGGGATCACAGTGTAGGTTGAGAGTTTTTGTAGAGGTGTTTGAAATTTAAGAGGTGCTGAAGGTAATCTATTTAACAGATACACTGCTGAGGTGACTGCATGATCCCAATAAGAATTAGGAACATTATTTTCTATCATCATTGCTCTGGTTATTTCTAAAATTTGTCTGTTCTTACGTTCTGCCTTACCATTTTGCTGGGGAGTACCAACACAACTGGTCTCATGAATAATCCCATGGTCTTTAAAAAACTCTCCTAGTGTTTTGTTGACAAATTCCTTACCATTATCACTTCTGAAAATCTTAACATTTTTATCAAATTGATTTCTAACCATGGTGATAAACGATTTAATGGCAACTGGTACATCAGTTTTTTGTTTCACCACATTGACCCAAGTCATTCTAGTGCAGTCATCAACAAACAAGACAAACCATCTATTTCCAACTAAAGAGTTAACCGAGGAGGGTCCCCAAACATCAGAGTGGATCAAATCAAAAGGAAGTCTATCATTATCATCATCCAAAATCTTAGCAAAATGAGCTCGATGGCTCTTAGATTTGATACAAACATCACAATCAAACTTCTCATTTTCAAAACCAGAAAACAGACTAGGATAAAGTTTTCTTAGGTACCCAAATGATGGATGACCTAATCGCCTGTGCCATATCCAAATAGAAGACTTCCTACTCAAGTTCGATCCAGCTGATAGATGTGCTTGTCCAGCAGCCAAGTCTTCTAAATGATACAGTCCTCCTCTTTTAGTACCACGACCAAGAATTTCCTTCGTCAAGAGGTACTGAAAAAGACAAAACCGAGGATACATGAGTACCACACAATTAAGTTCTTCACATAACTGTCCCACAGATAGAAGCTTGGATGAGAGAGAGGGAACCAAAAGTGTATTTGAAAGAGTTAAGGAAGAAGAAAATTGGACTTCTCCAGCCCCTGTGACTGGATAGGATTCTCCATTTGCATTAACAATTTTGTTCCTTCTTGGAGCGGATTCCCTTACCAAGTCTTCTTTGTCATACGTCATGTGATCAGTCGCCCCTGAATCAATAATCCAAGAGCAGTCAGTAGCAGGTGTATTCAAAGCAAAAATTTTACCTTCATTTGTCTCAACAGAAGGCAAAACAGAGAGGCTTCCCTCAAATTTCGGTCCGAAATTTGCAAATTTCGGTCCGAAATTGTCACTGCCAGGACTTAAACCAGCCAAATTTGCTGCTGGTAGGGTCTTCCCTTCTGTAGTCATGGCCTCTGCTACGTGTGCCTTGCCCTGTCTCTTCTTCTTATTTTCCTCCCACCAGTCTGGATACCCAATCAACTTGAAACATTGCTCCACAGAGTGTTTTGGATTTTTACAATGAGTACATCCTCCTGGTGGGACCGGTTTCTTATTATTTGGTTTTTGAGGATAGTTGGACTTTTGGAGAGTCAAGGTTTGGGTCTTTGCTAGCATGGCCAAGGAATTGTCCACAACTTCACCCCCGTTCAACATGACCATTTGTCGTCTCTCCTCCTTCCTTACCAAGGCAAACGCCTCTTCTACTGTAGGGAGGGGACTAATTTGAAGTACACTAGCCCTAATCTGGTCCAACTTATCATCTAAGCCATCCAAAAAAGTCAGTACCCTATCTTCTTGTACCAATTTCTGGTATTTTTCAATATCATGTGGACATTCTATGGGATTTGGTCTACGAGTGTCTAACTCCTTCCACAACCCTTGGAGGGTACTATAAAAATTCTGGACCAATTCACCATTTTGTTTGACTTTACTAATTTTCCTTTTGAGGTCCAGAATCTGAGACAAATCACTACCATCAAAATAAGATGTATTGACAGCATCCCATACCTCTTTTGCAGTGGAGTAGGGCAAGAAAGTGCCTATCAACGATGAATCCATAGAGTTGATCATAAAGTCCTTGACCTGAGAATCCATCACCGACCACCGCTTATAGGCTTCCTCGTCCAAAGGCTTTGGCCGAGTTGATCCATCAAGGTGACCCAATCTGTCTCGCCCGTTGAGTTTCATCTGCAGCATCTGTGACCAAAGGTAGAAGTTTGTCCCATCTAGCTTGATCGACATCACGGAGGAGAAACCCTCTTGGCTTTGGGTGTTTGGTGGAGGTCTCGGTTGAGTAAGCAACTGGGACAGGGTATTGTTCAGGTTCTGGATAAGGGTCATGGCGTCTAGAGAATTTGGATCAGGGATAGGTGTCTTAGGGTCAGAATCAGATGTAGGATTCATTGTTTAGAGTTCGTTTAGAGAAAATTTCGGTCCGAAAATCGCAAATTTCGGTCCGAAATTTAGGTTTTGATCGAGGTTTCGGTGGGATCTGGCTGAGAAGAAAGGATCGATGGTGCAGTAACTCGCACCAAGAAGAAACCCTCTATGCAGTAACTCGCACGAGGACGGGAAAAAACAGCTGTGCAGTAACTCGCACAGAGATAGAGCCGTACAGATCTCAGAACCTACCTCTCTGATACCATGTAAACACAGTAAATAAAACGAGAAACACACAGATTTAACGTGGTTCAGTACAATCTGTACCTACATCCACAACTCACGCACACCACCATTTTTTTATTTCTTTTAACAACGTTTTACAGAGAGAGAGAGAGAGAGAGATATGGAAAGATAAATTTTCAGAGAGAAGGAAGCGCCTTTATAGAAACACATACGCTCCTCTTTTATTTCTTTCTAATTTTGCAGAGAGACAATAAAGGAAACACAATTTATGGCATAAAAGGTAACAAATTTCGGACCCATTTCGGATCCATTTCGGACCGAAATTTCCATCACAGCTGTAAATTTCGAATCCTCTGTGCCCACTTCTCCACAACTCCCATTCAAAAAACAAAAAATCTGATAAATTAATCTAGTTAAAAAGCAGTTGTAAATGAGTATATTAAATTTTTAATTAACCACTTTATTCTTCTCAATAAAATAAATTATGCACGTATATATAAATAAAAAATCTTGTCGCCAACAATTTCTCGCCTATTCAAATTGCACATTCTTTTAGTTAAAATTAATATTTAACTTCACTAAAATGCACACGTTCGAACCAAATAATTATTTGTTTTATATTTTATAGTTTAAAAAACAGTTAGTGATAATTTAGTTTACATAGTTAAAAATTATTGGACCCGTTATTCTTATTCTTTCAAAATAAACGCTCATTTTAATCATAATGGAATTTAATTTTAGTCCGAATGCACACTCGATCAAATAAAAATAAACACCTTTTTTTTTAATATAGGAAAAAATTTCTGAAAGGACCTGTGGAATAGGAATTTTAAATATGATTATAATATGAGGATTGCTAAAAATACTATGCATAGTACAGATGGCCTTCGTGTATAGATTCGTTCTTGAATTTCATGTTTCAAACTATCGATCCAAACAGTTCATTATCTTCTTCATATTGAAATCTCATTAGAAACCAAATTTTATATCTTTTTAATTTTTTTACTATTTTTTTCAGATTTTTGAAAATCCTTAATCTGATAAATTCTGGACCCTTCAATAATAGCGATTTTAAAAAATCTGAAAAAAAATAGTAAAAAAATTTAAAAAAAATGTAAAATTTGGTTTCTAATGAGGTTTCATATGAAGAAGATAATGAACGGTTTGGACAGGGGTGGAGCCAGAAAAAATAATCTAAGGGGCAAATATGCAATTTTTAATAACTGGGAGGCAAATTGCTTAATTTCTATATAATATTATAAAAATTAGTAATAATAATACACTGAAAATTCAGATCCGGGGGTGCAACAGCCCTTGCCCGCACCCCAACTGCCTCCGTCCTTAGATTTGGATCGATTGTTTGAAATATTATATTTAAAAACGAATCCGTAATACGAAAATCATCCGTACTATGCATAGTATTTTAACATTCCTATTATAATATTATCAGTTTAATTCTACTCTATTTCTAAGCTAATATACTTGCAAGGTGGTCTTTCGCTATCTAGCCTTATAAAAGAGAATGTTTTTAATACGCGTCCATGAACCAGGGGGCCACTCTTTTTTAATTAGCAAATTTGCTTTTTAAACTTTCTTCAGTTAGGATAGAAAATTGGGTCTAATCATACAAAGAGAGTGGCCCAGGGGTGACGAATGGGAATCAAATTAGATGACATCAAAAGATAATTTACATAATTCTCCTTAATTATTAAGTTCCTAGCATATGCTTTTTTTTTTATTCATTTTCAAATGCAACGTGTATTCACGCTATTATTTTACGGATGTGCATATGTTGCTATTGACTTTTATTTATATATCATCTTAGTTGCTATTCTATGGAACGTGTGATGGGCCTTATATGTAATGATACAATCAAACCATTTTTTTTTTTTTTGGGTTTCATGATACAATAATTGTCTCCATAAATTGTGACCTCGCTTTCATGTTTAAATCAGTGACCACATGGCATGAATAAAATTTTCGATTAGAAAGGCCACTTCACTAATACCCGTTGACAGACCTTCTGGATTTTGTACTAAATTTCCCTAGTTAGGAAAACAAAGTTTGCTCTGCTAATGAAATCAACGTGCTAAAATAAAAGGACGAACTCCTAACTACCTTTAATTTCTAGAACTATCTTCTCAATTTATATTGACAACAAATAGGCGGTGAATGTTGATTTAAATCCAAAAAAAAAAGAAATTAAAAGAATGATATACATTTGGTCTCCGCACTTCCCACAAACAACTAAAAAGAAAAAAAGATCACATAAGAACCCCCTCAATACTATCTGTCGATCCGAACAATGGGAATAAGGATTATACATAAGTATTGTTTAGCTGGATTTAATTTAAAAAATATGTCGAATGTGAACTGAAACTATACACTGTAATAGAAAAGTCTACATATGATATGATGAAAGAAACTAAAAAAGATATATGGCATCAAAAGAATTAAAATCTATAAACATGTCATATATAGTTTTAAGAAGACATATATATATAATATATTAAAAAAAAGTAGCCTGAAATAAATGCGTCATTTTAATTTGTAAAGCACCGTAACTTATTCCAATATGGTATATAATTTTTGAAGATACGATATGGTTTATAATTAGTCTGTCTAGTAGGATCAATGAGCAAATTTCAACGTCCAATTGATTTACTTGGTGTAGCAGTAGCAGATCAATTCAATAATCCATGATAATACATTAAGAAGTTGCTTTCAGGTACACTGTCTAAATACATAAATATAAGTTGACCAAGCAATTAATAATTAACTGCTCCTAATAATCTATATTTAATAAAAGTAATTATATTTTTCAATTTTGCTTCCGCCAAGTTATCTATAGCATCAGGTGTTATGACAAGTATTCATTGGGTTATTGTTTTTTAATTTAAATTTTGTTGAGCACTGACAATTATTTAGGTTTGAGTCATTTACTAATGATATGAAGTGTGCATATGTTATTATATCTGTTTCTAAAAAAAATGTGAATTATGTACAAATTTATTTCGGACTGGTGAAAACATGACACGAAATTGTTGATGTTCAAATGTAGAACACTGAACACCTGCATTGGACCCAAAAAAAAATAATAATAACAATAAATTTTCAATTTTTCTATATCATTCACCATAAAGTTAAAATTCATCGATGGGCTCATTGACTATTGGGAAAGAGTTGGGAATCAGTTACACCATGTGACTATCTGCATCTGCCACAGATGACCAGGATCTCTTTCGGCAGGCCTAATTTATCCGAAGGTCAACGTTAGACCCGGTCAAGTCGAGGAAACAAATTAACAAACCCATACCCGACAAACAATATATTTCATGCTTTATTTCCTTCATTTTTTCGCTTTAGTTCCTTCAAAACATCAATTGGCCAAACTGTAATATCACATATGAAATTACTTTTGCAAAATGTAAAAGGCTAGAATTCCATTTTTTTCTATTATTTGTAATATATGTTTTTTTAAAGAGACAAGGTCTGGGGGCTGAAAACACTAAATTAATTTTTTTAGCCTCGCGGTGTGCTCGAATTACATTTTATGAAAAATGATGATGTCACTAATTATTTGTATTGCATTCGAAAAAAGTGTCAACTAATATTTTTTTTTTTAAAAAAGAAGCTTTAGTTAATCCATGTTATTTTTCTAACATGCACTTCAGCATTTGAACATATATGTCCATCTTAAATCTTAAATTAGAGGTAGACTAAAATCAGTCGCGACTAATGGATGAGACCATCAACTACGATGAAATTTCAATTTTCAAAATTTTAACAGTCGATCCGAACCGTTCAATTGTGTTCTCCATATTGAAATCTCGTTGGAGACTAAATTTTACATTCTTCTGAAATCTTTTAGTATTTTTTTTTGGTATTTTACAAAATTCTTAATCTAAACAGTTATGGACCCTTCAATAATAATGATTTTTAAAAATCTCAAAAAAATATTAAAAAATTCATAAAAATGTAAAATTTGGTCTCTAATGAGATTTCAATATGAAGAACACATTGAATGGTTCGAATTAGTCATTAGAATTTTAAAAATTGAGATATAATCACGGCTGACTAGTCTATACGTTAGTCGTGACTGATTTTAATCTACCTATTTTTTTTTCAGAACTTTCCTACACAAAAGAGGAGTTTGATATCTACCTAAATGCTGGTTTGTGATAACGACATCTACGCCAAGTTTTGTCCTCGGGGAACACAAATTTAACTTGAATTTGGTTAGTTAACGTTCATGTTTTCTACAGGATACGGTCAAGATTCTGTGAATTGACAATAGAAAAACAGGAAAAAATACAAAAAAAAAAAACGTAACTATGAAAACTAAGGGAATCATAAATCATAAAGTGACATCTCGACACTCGCTTAATCATTTAGATTGTATATTCCAGAAACAGTTATATGTTTTTGTTTTGGAAAAACATATATATTGCCTGCTAAAATTTTATTAATTTAAATATAAAAGTATATGAAAAAATAACATACTTGAGATGAAGGATATTTGGTCAATACAAAAAAAAATATTGTGTTTGGGAGATATCTTATACGGTTATTGCAGCAAATCTCTAAATAAATTGAGTTTAGAGTGGCATTTAGCTAATTGTGAATTTTGGAGTGGTATTTTTCTAATTCTCAATTTTTAGAGTGCCATGATTTAATTTTCTCAAATAGAAAGTGTTTAGTTCACATTGCAGGTTCGTTGACAATGACCTGCTGGGCATATAGATCCAGAAGATCAAAATAATATTTTCTTTAAAAAAATAAGGAGAAGAATGAGACCTAATTAAGGAGACTAATAAAGAGCATAGGCAGTACCTACCAAAACAAATATACGGCTACTTATATATAAATATAATGGTAGTACTCAAATATTTTGTGTAAATCCATATCACTAAAGACTACATGATCTGGGAATAATAACATTGACTAATTCAGACTCCTAGGAGCAGGTGAAGATATGTTACTTTCAACAGAGATTTTCTAGTCTTATTTTATTTCTATTACACTAAAAAGTTTAACAAACATAGCATTTATATTTGTATTTATGGGAGTTTGAATTCAAGACTTCTCAGATACCATTCTTTTTCCGGAGTCAAGAATTGCCGTTAATGTATTAGAAAAATTAAATTTCATTGAGGCCATGGAAAAGAGACTTCTTCCAAGTCTCAGGATCTATCCAATTCATAATTTAACAATACGGATCTATAATAATAGTGGATAATATTATTATCTTGTTCAACTTTTCATCTCATGAATGTGCCACATTAAATTTCCTACTGATGTAGAATTACTTCGGCTGTCTTGAATCTATGAATACTATAATCCACTTACATTTCACGATATGATACTTCTATTTCATATCACTCACTTTTACATACTTTAGGCGACATGGTGGCCTATATGTTTTCTATTGTCTCCCGCATTTGTGGACTATATCACCATGATATTTTAACACTTGTCTTGTAGTGGGAAAGAGAGAACAGAAAGATCTTACCTGTCTTTGTAGGTTTTTTTTTTTTCCTCTTTTCTTTCGTTCTTTCACGGTTGTTCTAACAATGTATACCAATGATTAGTTGTTTATGTTAGGTGTCACATTCTACGGAATAACTTTTAGATATGGGCTTAACATGATTCTCAATAATTAGTCAATAACACAGATATATAGAACAAAGTTCAGAATTTTCGTCTCGTTATCTATTAATAGCATCGTCGTTATGGAATACATAAAGAAATTCAGTTGGTTGTTGCTGCAAAATGTAAGAACGACATAATACAAGGAATATAACATTTTTAAAATTCTCGACTGTTATATTTTAACTGAAATTTGACCCTCAAAAAATATATTTTGATTGAAATAAACAAGTATGATTTGATACAATTAACGAGTTTGTATTTTTTGTAAGGAAAAAAAATGTTATATGTATCAAAGCGAATGTGTATCAGCGCAATAACTCTTATGCACAGATTAAGTACGTGAAATTTTTACAATGAATGTTTAGAGGACGAGTAAGTAAATTCAATTATATAATAATGAAAAAGAAAGAAACCGTTTTGATATATATTGAATTTAAAGAAATTCAATGGCTGGGTCTTTCCTGATCGAAGAAAGTGGAAAACAGAAAAGATTATTTTTTTTTTCTGAGCGTGAAATGTATGTTTCTAAAGTACCATTCTGAATTTCTGACTCTTTGCCTAAACTTAAGGGAACATTGATTCTTGTGCATGATCTTTTGTCTTCTTAAACGTGTGAAATTTGTACATGTAGAATAAGGGGTAGGAGACATGCTTTGATATGATCATATAAAGCAATATGTTTCGTCCAAATACAGACAAGACATTTACAGTACTAGAAATTTGTGTCTTACAAGCCTAAAACACTACTTTTTTTTGTCCTGCCCCGGTCCAGACAAATCACAATTATCTTTTTATCTCAAAATTGACCCGACCAATTACAAGACCAACGTGAACTGGAAAGTTGAAACAGACAGTTCTGTTTCTGTGCAACTTTAGTTTCTTTTGGAAAGAACAATTCACCATGAAACCATCAGAAGCACTAATGAATTTTTCATCATACACTCATTAATGCATAGCATGATATTGTTACCGTATAATACTGCCATATGATACTAGCCTTATTGTGTACATATATCACCTATCCGACGAGATTTTAAGGAACTCGTGTGCTCTCAAAAGTACTACGTCTCACAGCCTCAACTGCATAAAAGCGTGGTTCTTTCCAAATAAGCTAATCAAAATGATGAAAATACAAAGCTGGGTATAATTGGTTGCTTCTTTTTTTAATATTCTTCTCCTAAATCTTATCCATTAAAACCTGAATCAAGTCATGATTAAAACTAAAAATTATCAAATGAAACAAGTAACATCCAAATGCTCATATAAGTACATTTAAAAGCCTAGTTTCAGGCTTCACAAAATTTTGTAAAACAAACGTTTAAACTCTTTTGTAATTCTTTTTTTTGCACTAGATTACAAATATAGTTTACATAAAATTACATAATTCCATGAAATACCTCACACGGGGAGAAGAAAATGAAGGCAGAAAAATATAAGTATCATTTTAGCCTTTGGATATGGGTAGTAATGGTTGCTTCTATACCCTTTGCAGGAAACTTCATTAGCTTGTCAAGTTTTCTAACATTTTCAGTTTCAATTTTTGTTTTGTCTGTGCATGCGTATAGGATTTCATTGACTTCTTCCTCTAGCTGAAGCGAATATAGGTGATCAAAGACCTGAAATAATTTAAAAGGAAGAAGGGCGCGGCACAGGCGCATTTTCAGATGCAGTCCTAAAACCTCAATATGTTCCCTCACAGAAAAATAACCCTCAGCCCCCACAACCACCAACATTAAATAAAAAGATATAAATATGTTATTTCGTACCTCTTTCATGCAAGAAATCACATGTTCTCGCATATGCGCTGACCTCGAGACTAGATTAGTTATAAAAAGGCCCCCCTGAGAGAGAAACCCTTTTGCTGACTTCAGAAACACTTCCTCCACAAAATTTGGATGGGGGCATGTTAACCCCGAACTAGAAGGACAAAAACACAATTTTAATAATAAATAACTAAACTTCAAAAGGAAGATAAACATATTAAATAACCATAGATTATACGATTAAAAATAAGACCAGCAAATATTTGGTGAGGTACAGAACAGCTAATGCAAATTTGGCCAATGTATGCTATTTCGGTTGAAGCATTTATCGATACTGAAGTCAAGACAGCACAGCACATAATATAATTCTAGCCCAGTCAATTATCAACCATTCTGCGTCAATCAAGAACATTTTGTAATATTGAACCTCAACTGATCCTTTTCAGCTTTGATTCCACCCTCAGGTGTACAAAATCATCACCAAGCAAGGCAAAATCAATCGGTCAAGACATTATGGATACCAAGTAAGCCAGTCAATTATGGTTCCAACAGGGTGTCGAAACCAAAATATTAAGAATATTAGCTATGTAATACGTGGACTTGGTATGATGCACTGAATCAGAGAATAAAAGCTTCATGCAAGAACAATAGTTAGTTCAGACCTTAGATCAGATGAATCTGCATCTATAACAAGGATTCTGGTCTCTTTAATGTTACTTTCACCAGACGAGACATCTTTACTAATGTTGTTTTGTCTTTGTGTAGACTCAAAAACATACTTGACTCCGTCCCCTACATGTACCTGAGAAACCAGCATAATAAAAAATTCAATTCAAGAAATTGTGCACTCGGTACGATCCAAGAAGTGGCATATTTCTACAAGATTTTTAGAGTGCATGTGCATGCACACATACAAACAGACAGACAGAGAAAGAGAGAGAGAGAGAGAGAGAGAGAGAGAGAGAGAGAGAGAGGAAGCACCTTCATTCGCTGGTCTTCAATGAAACCAAAGTGCTTTTTTGCCAAATCAACAACGACAGGATCCAACTCAATAACCTACATTGTACCACAAAAGTTTCAAGTATAAGATGAAAAATTATTTGTTGTTTTGGATACTAAAGTATGACTAACTTTTTTTGCAGTTTTGGATAATTAGCACCAACCAAAAGGGCATAATACTCCTTCAACAAAGAAGTAAACAATTTAAAAAAATATTAGTAACAACTAACAACTGATGTCTTGGAAACAAAGCAGCGATGGCATGGACAAGTTACTCAGCTGAATAGGTGCAGCAACAGTATTAGTGTGTGTATTCTAATCAAACAGATAATTTCCGTAATATATCAGCTGTAGGATAACCAATGTTACTTAACTCATACCAGCAACGCCTTGTATTAGTACAAGGTAAAATATTATACAGTTTGTGCAGTGAAAATTTGACTTCAATTTTTACCGTGGCATTTATACTGTAAGTTCCAGCCAAACAAAGGCAAAGCCTCCAATCTAAATCACATCAAACTGACAATTGGTACCAGTACTCTGAATTATGTTATTATTTACAGACAATATTAGCACACCTCTATTTGAAGAAAAGGAAGGCATTCATGAAGAAACATCGGCAAAAGCCCTGCTCCCAAACCAACGATGACAACTTTAACCTGTCTTGTAAATCTTGTATTAGTAAGCTATATTAGCTGAAGATTATGTATGGAGGAGATAGTGGGTCCAGCCCCCTGCTGTGATCAGGAAGGCCAGGCCCTATTATTTTCAGATGTTTGGTTACTGAGCTAGGGCTTTAAGGAGATATAGCAATAGTCTTTAAGATCTGGAGTCAAGCCACCGTACAATTAATAATGAAGAAACAAAATATTCCAACTTGAAGTCCTTTATGTACAAATAAGGTTGAGAAATGAAAGAAAGGTGAAAAGGCCTTAAACAATTCCAATGTGAACCCCTTTTTGATGTGTTTACTACAACATTGAGAGGATGGCTATGCCTTTTACTTTAGAAACAGGACCCGCGACATTAATGTTCTAAAATCACTCTTCTCCATATTCAAACAAACAATCCGAGCAACTCACTGTAATCTTAAGGCTGTGCTTCAGATTTGGATTTCGGAGGGGAGGGGAGATTAGGGAAGCAGCGAAGTAACTGCCCGGGCTATTTACTCACTCCACAACGTGCGGTAGAGTGGGTGAGGGGGGAGGAGGCGAGGGGCCAGCAAGGCACAATTTTAAAATGCTTCGTCCCCGAGTTGTAATCCCTGATTTAAGGAGTAGACAACTCTGGGCACCCCTCACTTCCCCTAGCCTTGTCTCCCTCCGCCTTTCCTTTCTGGAGCACAGCCTTGGTATCCAGATCTAGTTTTGAAAGTACCGCATCTCTAAAGCACTAGTAAAGCACTGTAAAAATGAATGATAACAAGATGATCATGTCATGGTAACTACTCTTAAAGCTTTAAATGTCATGATAACAAGAGGAGTGTTTCTGACGTCAGCAAAGGGGTTTCTCTCTGGGGGGGGGGGGGGGGGGGGGGGGGGCTTTTCATAACTAATCTAGTCTCGAGGTCAGCGCATATGCGAGAAACTGTGATTTCTTGCATGAAAGAGGTACAAAATAACATATTTATATCTTTTTATTTAATGTTGGTGGTTGTGAGGGACTGAGGGTTATTTTTTTTCTGTAAGAGAACATAGTATGATCTGAGGTTATTTTTCTGTAAGGGAACATAGTTTTGAAAGTACCGCATCTCTAAAGCACTGTAAAAGTGAATGATAACAAGATGATCATGTCATGGTAACTACTTTTAAAGTTTTAAATTGCATCTCACCCCAAGGTTTGATATTGAAATTTACAATATTCAAACTTTAGAAGTATGATCTTGAAGCTTTATTAGCAATCCATTGAATCCTTAGTGCTAACATTAGCACAATACCTGTGCTCACAATTATTAATCATTTGTCAGTTTTCTCAGGCAATTTTCATAGACTGGTGTAAACAAAGGACTGGTATTAGTCTGGCACATTAACTGAACCTACGTGTCATGTATGTTGAGGGTAAGAGAAATTGTCATTGAAGATACCAGAATTGAAAAGGAAGAATGACACCATGTTACACATTACTAGATCTCACCTTTTCTCCAGCCTCAACAGCTGCCTCGAGAGAGGAGGCTATTAGTGAAAATCCAGAAAGGATGCCGGTATGATACGAGCTAGCAAGCCTGGTATGATCGATGCTGAAAGCACTCTTGGGTTCTATTTTGGCAATGAAAAAGATGTGATTAAAAAAAAAAATACCGTTCAATTCTCATCTGTACCCTTTGAAAAAATAAGTTCAGATCCTATATCCCAAACAAGTTGGGGTAGGCTAGAAATGACACCCCGACCCTGGTCATTTCTTTTGTATATATGGCTGGATTTTCACGCTGGCTTGCCAAGCCTATTGCAAGCATGCAGATCGTGAAACCTTGACCTCTTAGAAGTCGGTGCTCTTACCACTTGAGCTACTAACCACATCCGTACCCTTTGAAACCTCAAGAAATTATATAAACTCTAAGAAACATGGAAAATTTCACCAAACACCAAAAGCATTCTTATATCCACACTTTTTTTTTCCATTTTCTAGAAATGAAACCAAAACAACAAAGCTCCTTTACTATTTCACTGCCTGGATGAAGGCATTGCCTTTTGACAGCAGAAAGTAGGAGCATGGAGCATGGGGCAATTTCCATGTTCTCAGAGGTGTACATGATATTTGAGGTTGTTCCTAGTCCCATTGAGAATGATGATCCTAAAATGTTTTATCATTACATTACATCGTATTGAAGTAGAGATACCAGATGTTATTGGCACTTTTTTGCATAGGCCACTGAATTCATAGGTGTGTTTGGATAAGATTAGAATAAGAATAAGAATAAGAAATTTCGGTATGCGTGCTTATTCTTATTCTTGTGCAACCCAAACAACACAAGAATAAGGAATTTGGGTCCTTATTCTTATACTAACAAAACCATAGTATAAGAATAAGGAATTTGGATAAGCACGCATACCGAAATTTCTTATTCTTATTCCTTATTCATGGCTCATCCAAACACACCCACCTCAAGACATTTAATATAGAAAACCAAAAGGTAAATTATAAGTGAATAGAGAAAACTATCATTAGGAACTTCGCTATATGAAGGAACTCAAACACTCAACTATCTGTCAAAAAAAAAGCAACACAAAAGAGAGAGACAAAATTACCAACAGATGCTCTGCGTAGGTTATTTTTCTTTTTTCCCTTCTTTTTTGAAACTGAAGGGGAATCTTTTTTATCTTGATCAGCTTTGTCTTCTCTAACTAGAAATGCCTCTGACTGTACCAAACCAGCACTCCGTTCGAAAACAAGGCGCCGGTACATTAGACCTTCAGTAGAAGAACTGCTATTATTATCTTCATCTGGGCTTTCATAAACTACGTCTTCTACAATTACAGGGCCAGTAATTTTAGATGCAGCCTGATAAAAAGAAAAAGAACACAAAAAGATGAGGTTGGCTAAAATAAAGGCCTAACCATGTTTATACATGCCAATGCAATACGGTACCAATTTGACCTGTCCATTGACTATGTGTTATAGAGATTCATTTCTTGAATGAGCAAGGGTTTGTTTCGATCTTTTTTTTTTCGGGTGGGGAGTGGCATTGGGCTTTACGCGCTGCATATTCAACTTCACAACTAAAAAATGAATTTAGGCATAATTGCATAATGAGGTCCTGTGAAGCTACTTACATCAATTGTGGTTAAGCACTAATTGCAGTTGACAGTTAATTAGGTCACAATTCAGAAATAGGTGTGATTTTAAAATAGTGGGGATTGATGTGACATTCCAGTCACACATCTGTAGCTCAGTAGCTAATAAATCAGTTGAGAACATTGAGATTAATATTCTCACCAATAGGATGTAACAAACCAGATAACAAACAGAGAAAACACGTCACTGCTCTTATTGCTTCATTAATGGAATTATATATAACACCTTATAAAGGCAAAATTTCCCCCATCCTGGTTCTAAATGAATAACAACAATGTCCCCATTTCCAAAATTGAACAACTTTATGCCTATAGTGTGTGTTCCCAACACCATCTAGACATATGCTTTCATATCCACTGCACAACAAATAGCTCCCTATTATTGTTTAGATTTGAATAAAGAGATTTCTGAATGGATGAGTTCACACATACTGTGTGAATGCACAGGGATACCAGAAGATGTTTACAACCGTTTCACAAAATGCATGCATCAGAAACCTCGGGTTTCAAATTTAAGCAAAAGTAGGGATGTTTGATGGCCAAGAAGGCATGACTGTACAAAAACATGTTCAGAAAGTAAGCACAAAGTTCTTACAGCTTTAAGGCGTACTGTTTTCAAAGACATAAAACTACAGGTAGGTGAAAAAATTGCAAAAGGAATCGCTCAAACAGAACCAAATCAAAGTACCTTTTGCACAATGATTCTCTGTTTGACACCATCACCGGCCATCATGTATCTGCAACAACATTCATGAGCAGAAGTGAATAAATAAGTACATAAGAGAATAATACTACACAAACAATAAATTTTCTTATGAAACAATGGAAAGGTTTCACCGGATGACATCTGCCTTGGTGCCACAACGAAACATGTTTAATCAAGTTATTACATTTGTCATGAATCAAAATCAAGTTATAATGGAATCTATTTAATCAAGAAGAAGTTAAAATATGTGTGTAGTTATATTAGGCTAGTACAGTACATCATAGACCGAGGTAGGATAAAGAAGGGGGATAGAGAGAGAAACATACGGAATTGGTGAATCATCTTCAATTTTCTCAGGAGCTAAATGTACAACAAGTGGAGAGAGATCTGTCTGATATTTCAAAAGAAATTAGTTGACCCTAAAACTAAGCTCTGCAAAATGTTTGCACTCACTTTATATGTGCAAGTATACATCTGCACATTAACAGGTGGATGATATATAGTTATATGCCCTATTCGAGAGAAAACTCTCTGTCATGTGAGACTGTGCAACTGTGATGTGTAGGTGAATGAAAAAAAGATTTGTTAGCATCTCGCTGTGTGCCCACCCTATGACTGAAAAAAAAAGGACTTTCTGTGCATCAGTACGTGATGGAAAGCACTAGTTGCAGAAGTAGTACCTGAATAACTTTAATACTAGCATGCACGTGCCTTGAATCCAAGAAAACCTACAATCAGAAATGCTCTGTCATCATGACTATTTCTTAAGTTCTCTATATACACTCACAAAAGTCAATGTATTAAAATACCCAACAAAATTATAACTTATTTCTATAAGGATATGAAAAATACAAGGAATTTCAACGGCCTTATGCATAACCTTCAAATATTCACAGTTTTGATCAACTATATCCAAAACCAATTGAACCTTAATTGTACAACTTATGTCCAATTAAGCTTTAATGCAGTGTTATTGATCAATTAAGAAAAGGAAAATATAATTGCAAAGAGGTACCAGCACCCAACAAAAGTCTTAAGTAATATTTCATCACCAGCCTGTAATTGTGCAGGAAGCTTTTGTTTGATCCAACAATTAAGCCCTTAATGAACCCACAGGCTTTCTATGTATCAACTATGGCACCATTTAGTCTAGTCTAATCCGATTGGCCTAACCCCAAGTGCAATACACAGGTAAGACAAAAATCAACGTCATTTAAGCGTCAAAGCAATTAAGTTTCCGTATTTGATATTTACCTAAAAATTAATCCAGCAGTCATAACTCACTTGAGAATAGAATTAGCAACAAATTAACCCAGTGTCCTCAATACAGCAAATAAGATGGATATAAGTTTGGTAGAGCTCAAATAACCTCTACTTGTGCAACCAAGAATTCACAAAAACAAAGTTCATGTCAATAAACCATAGCCAGGCAATTAAACCTTAATAAAGATTTGTATCAGCCCAAATAACGCAATTTGATCTCAGTTAAGTTAAATGGAAGTACCATGATTAGGCGAGCAGCTTTTGAGTTCTCAACAATTATCCATTGTCCTTCTTCAGAGGAAAATAACCATTCATGAGCTCGAATCTGAAAATCTAACATAGTCATGTCTCATAACTAGTCTTATGGATAACAAACAATGACTAGTTCATCTCTACATACATACAAGTAGGAAATCCATCCTTGCAGAACTAAATGTCTGATATGGTCCCTATTTTGTAAATTCATTAGAGATTCTCATGGTAAAAATATGCATACTTAGAATTCTGATAAATTATAGAGGTATATTAGATAATTTTTTAATTCTATGTGTCCACCTTTGGGACAATAAAGATGGCACAGTGATACGTGAATGATTCAGATTGCATCTTAGCATCCAACAGGACAGCTTTGTAGCAATATAAAGAGCTCCCTTCTTCACCAAGAATAAGCTGAAACCTTTGGCCAGGAATAAGCTCCTTCAATTCTCCTTTGGCCCCCAGCTGTAAATCCTTCAAGGAGAATAGTATATCCTCGCCTGATGAGTAATAGTTTCTGATGCTATTCTCCTTTTCAATAGCATTTACTACTGAATTGACCTGAAAAATATGGAATTTCCTTCTTAAGACTAACAACATAATCATGTACAACATACAAATTTCAATTCAACCAGCAATCATACAGAGATTAAACCCAAATTAAGACTGAACCCTCAATTCTGCAGTCAACTCAACTTTCCCCCATTGAATTGTTCGACCTCAGTTCACCTCAGTTAAGCAATTAAGATTGATCAAGCCAAGAAGCAGCATAAAGATAACCAAAATTGAAGATTAAAATGTCAAAGTAAATAATTATACAACAAAAATGCACCTGTTTTGTGCTGAACGAAAGAGGCGAATCATCAAAAAGTGATTTAACTGAAGTTGGTGCTGTGGATTTACCCTTTACCATTACCACCATAAAGGTCTCAAAGTTAGATTTACTAGATGGTTTGTTTGGTATGGCTTGAATTGTCATCTCCCAACCAAACCTAAATTCTGGAAAAAGCAAACCTACAAAATGTATCAGAGGGAACAATCAGATCCTGCATTTTGTCCATTCTGAAATTCAATGCTCTGATGCCACGGAAGATGTAAAACTAAAATCATGCATATTGCGACAACTCTATGCTGCAATTTACTCCAATAAAACTCAATTAACACTCAAATCAGCAACAGGGCCCACATGATTCCTTTTTATCATTTTGAATTTTGTGTAAGATAAAAATCAAAATTAGAAAGAGAAGACAAGCCGACAGAACCAAAAAGTTTATTTAATGATTAATATAGCCTCAATTCAATCACAAATTTAGAACCAAACAAGACGAACAAATGAGCTATATGATCTGTACTTGTACTGAACCTGACAGTAAAGTGCAGATATCCAGGTTGTTGGTCTTTTTAAATCATATGTACTGTGTTATTGCTTAGTTTGAAATAAAACAAACCTAGAACATGAGACTCGGCCAAAGTGAGGCAGATGAACTTCCCACCATTCTTAAGTACTCTTTTCACCTTAAACAGAATTATTTAGTGTCAAAAAAAGAGATGCATTGAAGGTGTGATTTCAACAATTTCTATAGGGTATCAGTAAGATCAACAGAAGTATTACTTCTTTGAGATATTTACTTCCAAGAGTTGTCCCAACCTCAGGCTCCATTAAAGCATCCAAACCTCCTTTGTCAAGGACTATATCAAACACCTCATCTGAAAACTAATTGAAAAAAAAATAAAATAAAAAAAATTATAACGTAGTTAAAATGAAATTTATAAAAAACAATTGAAATAACTGAGTTGCTTAGCTTTCGTTATGCAGAAAAGCAAAATACAAGAACATTAAGCAAGGGATACATAGCCAGTTGCATTACTATGCAGGGTGGGAACAGCTGCTGATATGCCATTTAAATACTGACATTTTGGCTAGTAAACCCAAAATTTAAATAGTGCCCTGTTCCTCAATCTAATTAGTACCAGACTAACAGTAAGTCAGGGGTTTCTTTCATATTTTCCTTTCCAAAGATTATTTGGCTTTCAATATATTTAGCCATATGTGTTTGTGTAAATACTAGTCTGGCTATATGTAAGCACTGAATGATACCAAATGATTTTCATATCGCCTCTCTCTCACACACGCGCACACAAAGCATGCACATATGGACAAACACACATGCATCATGCATGGAGTGCATTATCACCTGGAGGTTGGTAATGTCCATTATGCGCCACTTCATCTCAGGCCGCGACCGCACGTATCTACGCAACATGTCAGAGATCACAACTTTGGAGAAATCCACGTTAGTGATGTGGTGAAACCCAGCATCATAAATAAATTCTGAAAGACGGGAGCTGCCGCAACCAGGTACTAGAATCTCAACCAGATCCAAACTTGAATCCGAATCAGATGGGACAAAGAGGTGGGACAGCAGCGGTTGTTTCAGCTCCGGCCAGTCAGCATACCTAGAATGTAAAATCATATAGCTGTCTTAGCATAATTCATCCACAACATTCAATATGTAAAGCAGAGACTGCCTTTTTGGAATTAGCTTTTGTGTTACATTTTCTCTTCTCTTTAAACAAAAATAGGTAGTGCAGTCAAGACAACAGGTACTTGACTTCAGCACCACTACGTGCCACTCGATGCCAATTCAGTTAGAAGCTTTGCTCAGTAGTAATTTTTTTTTTATATATACCGGGTGGTAAACCTTCAATTTGTGACAAAAAGTACTGGTACTGGTACTGGTACTGGTACCAGTCAAGGCAGGACTGAAATGACTTAAGTACCACTCAAAGGAGTCGCCAGTGCCTCGGAGAGAGAAAAAGTTGTCCCAATTCTCCTTGCTCGTGAAATCGCCTAGCGTTTCCATTATCGATAGCGGGTCGGACACTCCTTTCTGTGTTTTTTTATTCTCCATGGCCGCCATGAACTGATGAACGGAGCTGCGAGTTGGTTCTAGCTTGGGGTTTTACGAGGGGTTGAGAGGGGGAAATGAGAAATGAGAAAGGGTAGAAATGGAAGGGAAGTTTGGAAGAAGGTTGCGGCTCAAGCTCGCTAGTTTTCACGGTTTTGATGGAAATTTGAAGGACAACCCTCTGAAACTCTCTAATTGAGAAATGTACCCTCTGCCAAAAACTCTTTTTTTTTTTGAGAGGGAGAAAAATATATGATGCGGGTGTGAATATCAGAGTACTAGACAAATTTGATGCGTCATAAAATCGAAGATTGTGTTATATTTATATATATGAGTTTATTTTGAGCATATTTGTGTAGTTTATTTTGAGCATATTTGTGTAGATTTTTCGAGCATATATATGAGTTTATTTTGATGCGTCATAAAATCAAGTTAGAACTCAAACTTCCTAACTTTGCTAAATGGTGAGTTAGAGAGAAGTTTGTTGCCATGAGTATTAAAAAATTAATAAAAGAGAATTTATGATGATGACCATGATTATTGTTATTATTATTATTAATTAATTAACAATTATAATAGTAATATTAATTATACTTATTAATTATAATATTAAATAATAATTATAATAATAATAATAATAATTATTATTATTATTATTATTATTGTTATTATTTAGTAATAATTATAACATTGATTGGAAATTTCGGATTAATAATAAAATACAACAATAAATATAGTATAATTATTGATAATTATAATTTATAAAATATAATAATAATTATTATTATTATTATATTTATAATACGGTAAATAATATAAATGGTAATTAATCAAATAATGATGATGATGATGATTATTAATTAATTATAGTATTAATATTAATTATACTTATCAATTAATAATAGCAATTACTATTTTTATTTTTTTATTAAATTATTATGGTACTAATTATTATTATTTAATAATAATTATAACATTGATTGGGAATTTAGAATTAATAATAAAATACAACAATAAATATAGTGTAATTAATGATAATTATAATTTATAAAAATATAATAATAATAATAATTATTATTATATTTATAAATTTGGTAATAATAATATAAATGGAAAAATAATTGTAATTATAAAATAATAATAATAAATATAATATTTATTATAGTAGATGTAGTTATAAAAGAAAAAATATATAAATTAATACTTTATTATTTTTTCTTCTAACTCTAACTACAACATACTACACCAAACAACATTTTCTAACCTCAAGTTAACACAAACTTTCCACAATCTCTAACTTCACTAATATCAACCTCTACCTTCAAAATTACAAACTTCAATCTCTAACTTCTCTAACTTCACCTCCAACCAAACGTACCCTTATATGATTTACAATGCGAGATTAAACGTGGCGATCCTGACGGCTGACGTTTATATTAAATTACCAACTTTATCCAGCAAATACAAAACGTCAATTGACAATTAAGTTTAACAGAAGGGACGTGTGGCGTGACATTTTAATTGCTTCGACCTAGACGAAGGCAACACCTTTTGATCGGGTTAACTCCCACTCAAAACTAGACAACTGTTTGATTCATCACATGGGTCAGCGTTCTGGTCTTCGGGAAATGCATTAGCATGGCACAAGACAATGCAAATCAAACTATCCACACCCTCAAAAAATGTTAAGAAAAATTGGAAAAATAAATGCGAGGAAAACAATCATTTTCTATTTTGAGAACATGAAGAAAAGAAAAAGAAAAAGAAAATCTTTCATTTATGTCCTGACAAGAAAATCCACACGAGAAACGTCTCATTTTATACATAAAATCCGACCATAGTATGTACTGATCAATCCAAATTCATATTTGCAAAGCGAACGAATCCTGGCATGCCATGATACAAATATCCAACTCTCCATACAAACAAGGGCGTATCAAGGTTGAGAGCAAACATTTGGTGGTTTATTTGGTCTCAGATGCAAAGGTGCAATGCATGATTTGATGTACAAATGCCTATAGCTTTTAGAGACAAAAAAAAAAAAAACCCTACAGCTCTCCAAAGGTATAAATAAATGCAACTTTATACATAAACACACAAAAGCATGTCCATATACTGCAAATTATTTTCCTACTCAAAAAAGTTAACCAGGTAAAGCACCTCTCAACTTGTTAGCAACATGCAAAAGATGGTCTAGATTTGAGAGAGGGTAATTTTGTAGGAGTTTCAAATTGGCAGTGAAATCACCTGCCAAAAGGCGCCTACGGACTAGTATAAGCATCGCACAACAAATCCGTAATAATGTTTCCTTCACAAAAAAAAAAGCCAAAAGCAATAAGCAAATAATTAAGCAGTTACATAATAATATTTTATGAGGGTATGGAATTGTACAGTACTTCAATTTATCCCAATTCAATTGTATAACTTACCCTCAAATCACACAAATCAAGGTACATAATACTACTTTAGTTAGTAGAAATTGAGATGAGAGGATTATATGTGGGCATCATTCCACTATTTCTAGGAATTGGTGATATAAAAAAGAGAGTAACTAGTCAACTATAAACGTTTCAGTGTACCAGCTGAATATTTTTCATTTTGACTTATTTTAACACCAAACTATTATTAAGAGTCCAAATTAACATTAAAGCCTCCACAAAGTTAAAATATCATTCCCATTTTGAGCCCTGAAGTTTTGAAGTTTCCCAGTTTCAGCTCCCGGTTCCCGTGAATACTGTTTTGGTACTTGCAGCTACTTTCCAGTTGAGAAAGGACCAGAAATACCTACTCAAAGATGCCATAAGCATAGCATCTTCTCTACCAAGAATAAAACAATAGTAGGATCTAAAATGGGGATATTTCAAATGCTTCAGGAAAATTGGAAATCTTTTTTAGCTTTATAACTAATTGTGTAAATGTCACAGACTAAAGGTGAAGAAAAACTAACAAATATAATCATATAACAAACCTGAGGTCCCTCAGGATCTGCTAAAAGAGTGTCCCAAATGCGTAGGCAGTCGGTAAAATTAAATTCTTGTGTCAATAGCAATGTTATCCATCGAAAAGCATAGAACTGAGGATTCACCTGAAAGCACAACATAATAAGAATGCAATTAACAAAGTATTGACATGTGACATACTTGACTATGCATAACCCAGTACAAAGCTTATGATGTTAGTCATGCTCATCTGGTTCTTATTTCTCGATTAGTTAAATCTTAGTACAACGGGACTTAATTGAGAGCACCATGAATTTCACCAACAAACCAAAAAGGTGACTCTAGTTTTGTATTTCAATCTTTGATTGGGGAAAGGAAAGACGAGGAATAAAATAACTGTTCCATCTTTGAAGGTTCGACAAGGGTACATCTGTTAAATTTTCTATGAATTTACCCTTTTAAATGAGAGAGGACAAAGACAATGAGCAATTCCAAAAGCAAAACATTCATCACAAACAAGGTGACGCGAACTACCAAGGCGCATTATCCTTGATTTGTTTACCTTTGTAGTAACCTCCAAGTGGCGCCAAAGCTCCTCATCATGCTTCTTCAAGAGCTGAGATAATTTGGCAATAGTCGATCGTATTCCGACAATAGAGTTGTCCAATTGTTTGCAAAAATTATCCCTGAATCCACTAAGAACCTCGACGAAGCAAAAGAATGTGTCGGCTTCTACTAGGGCCTGTAAGAATTATAACAACAATATTCACTTTTTCGAGCATGATTGCAAACAGAAAATTTAAAATCACATTACATAAAAAAAAGCTGATAGAAACACTACCAATAAGATATCATACTAACTGAACCAGATTCATTTGGATGTCAATTGCCAGTTTAATACAAATATCACATTGAATATTTTGGCATTGATAGTTTTTTCAGGCTCCACTACATCCGCATAGCATTTTAGAATACAACATCTACAAGCCAAACTGCAGTTTTTAGAGGAAACTTAAGAACAATACCTCATTATTGAGGTCGGGGTCATTCTTGAAAACAAAGAAAATAGGGGCCAGCACTTCATTCATACCCTGTACATATCTTATACCCGGATTCAACTTGGCAAATATCATAAGTATTCTCTTCAATGATTCCTGCATTAATCACCAAAACAAATAAACTAACAAATCAGAATTGAACAATAAAAATAAAATATTTTTAGTGCAAATTGGTACTTCCAACTTTTAGATGTTGTGATGAGTCCATCCAACGCTCTTATTTCTCGATTTAAAGTAGACAGTGCACACACAAAAGTACTCTTTTCTGTTAATGGTAACAGCAAAACTAAACTTTCACTTCTTGGTCAACTGGATTTTGCTTTTCCCGCAATGCCTTCACTCAAAACAAAAATAACACATATTTTTATATATTAGTTTAAAGTAAACTAATACTCATTTACAACCAAATAGTCTCAGCAGTAGCACTTTTACCGAGAAGGATAGACAGTGGAGGCAAAGAGGGAGATGGGATAACTATCTAAAAGACTTTCTGATAAAACATCGATCTCAAATATTAAAGGGATTATTAACTTATGAATCTCAACAGTCTCATTAGGCATAGCCGCATAGTTAATAACAAATTAATTCATGAATCTCAAGTTCTCAACATAAGAAGTCTTCTCTAATAGCACTTTTACAGAGAAGGATAGACAGTAGAGGCAAAGAGGGAGGTGAGATAACTATCTAATTTGATAAATGATCAATCTCAGATAGTGTATTGCAAACGTGTCGAGTCGTGTCAAACACGTGCGTGGTAGAGGTCGTGTCGTGCCGTGTTGACACAAGTTAATATTTTCAATGTGTCATGCCGTGTTAAGTGAAGGGATTGGTTTAACACGACACGCATTATGACACAGCACGTCTAACACAACGTGTTAAACGTGTCAAGCTATATTGTAATTTATTATAATTTTTGCTAAAAAGTTGACACAAGTTAATATTTTCAATGTGTCATGCCGTGTTAAGTGAAGGGATTGGTTTAACACGACACGCATTATGACACAGCACGTCTAATACAACGTGTTAAACGTGTCAAGCCATATTGTAATTTATTTTAATTTTTGCTAAAAAGTCATTAAAAATAACTTAAATAATTTTAAAATAGAAAAATATAATAAATTGTTGAAATTTATTTTAACTTCGTATATTAAACAACAACAACAACAACTAAGCCTTTTGTCCCAAACAAGTTGGGGTAGGCTAAAATAAAAATTAATGATTGAATAAAAAATATTATGAATAAAAGTAATTAAATTTATAATATAAACACATTATAATTTAATAAATTATAAATAATATTAATTTTTGTTGTGTCAACTCATGTCATGTGTCGATGTCTAGAAGGCTCCAACACAACACAACTTTGACACGACACGCCGACACGCCCGTATCATGCTAATTTCATAAATGTGTCGTGTCGTGTTGGTACCACGCATCGTGTCGTGTCATTTTGGAGAACACTAATCTCAAATAACAAAGGGATTATCAATTTATGAATCCCAACAGTCTCATTAGACAGAATTAATAAGAAATTAATACATGAATCTCAACAACAATATCTTTGCAACCAATGTTTTTTTTTATCAAGGATGAATGTAGCAAAAAGATCACGGAGTTCATTGAGCAAAAAATTCAGAGCACTCAGGTCACAAATTTATTGAAGAGCCAAAGAAAAGTTCAAAATATCCAAGACTCATTTCAAGACACATTCAAGAGAAATATAAGCTACATGGTTGATTGAGGTGCTTGCCTGATTAGACTTGGCAAAAGGAGTATCCCCGGAGAAAAATTCCATCTCGGGATGTGTGCGTTTTACATCTCTGTCTATTTGCTCTACAATCTCCGATTCCTATTCACAAAATAAAGGATAAAAATAAGAAAATAAATGAAAGATACGAGTATACGACAACATATTATGTGGATGTAGGTACGGGTGAGCATGGGAGGCATTTATAAAGATATCACTGATTAGCAGACAATTTTGAAACCAATACCATCAGTATCACCACAATAATCGGTAGTGGGATAGAATGGAAACTCTTATTCTTAAAACAACAACAACAACAATGTCTTTAGTCCCAAACACATTGGGGTAGACTGGAAATGAAACCTAAACCAGACCAATGTCACCAAAATCAAGGTAAACAGAAATAATAATAAATAAAATAGTTGTAAAATAAAGCATTGACAGTAGCATATCATTCAAGTAAGCTTCAACAAAGCAAATGAGAAAAGAGAGGATTGGGTCTGAATTCAAGCAAACCCCTGAGCAGTTCACATATATAAATATCCTTCATACACAAGATCACTTTTGTTGTCCTATGCTGACAAACCGACTCCTTCAAATTATCGATGTGAATGAGGGAGAGCGTGAAAAAGGCAAGTCTTATTTCATATTTCTCAATACTGATCTGATCAGATAGCAATACTTTCTACATATTTCTTGCTGTTGCTAGTGGTGGCTTTTAAAATAATGATAAAGGTTGAGGAGCAAACCTGAAAATATTTATTCCATACGCTGGTTTCACCGAGGCTCAAGGGATGCTCCCCATGAGGGATCTCTGACCTGGATAGGAACCCTTTGTCTTCATCAGAACTCAAGTCTTTTTCATTCATTCCGTCCTTTTCTTCCATTCTTCGAGTTATTTCTGACTGACATGCAAAACTGGGTAAATAAAAGGGTACGCACATCTTCAAGTACTTACATGCAGAAGCTAAATAAGAAACTAGCCTACAGAAAATACAAGATAGCTGGTGTAATACAGAAGATCACCCCCCCCCCCCCCCAAACAATCAAGTACAGTGCCTAGTTGAAATCACAATGCAGACAGCCCGACAGTTGCCAAGTAATATTAAGTCAGGAGTTCTTTCGCAAAGGCAAATGAAGTGTTCACCCAATAAAGGAAAAAAACTACTTATGTCAGATAATAGTCCAGCAACCAGTCAATGAGGGCAGACCAGATCCAACCTGTTGGAACTATATTTTTTTCCCCTTTTTAGGGGTCATATGATTCTAAGACATATTGTTGTAATGATACTAGGTACTCTGGGAGCAACTTACTGGGTTTGCGAGGAGTTCTTCTCTAAAGGCATTGTATTGAGAGCGCTTCTTCTCCAGTTCATAAGGCCAGAGCGCATGATCGGCAGGCAAATATCCCAACAAAAGCTGCTCTCTATCACAAAAACTAACTTAATTTCTAGCTTCCATTGAGAGAAAGGATTTCGAATAAAAAAAATGACAAAATGGTGATTAAGCTATGAGATACATAGTGGCAGGGGTGACAATCTGTTATACTGAGGCCTGATTCCACATTTCCACTCTTGATATTTGATGAGGTGCATTAGCGTTAATTCATGCTTAATTGCAGAAATGATAGTTAAAATCGGCATTAGAATTCAATTTAGCTAAACACGCAGCTAACCACCAAGTGCAACATTTAGCTAACATAAAATTCTGCCAAAGCAAGCTGCAATGTCCAACTATGTTTCACAAGGAACCATAGTCTGGCTATTACTGTATTGCAGTGCTCTAATTGGAAAAAAACCATGGTGAAAAACAGAATCATAGAGAATTAGTTCTAGACCTTCCAAACAGTTGGCCGTATACCGGGTAGATCAGGTACGCCTTGGCAAGCCAGCCTCTGTAATTCTCCAACATTCACTACCTTCTTAGACAACTGGTCATTAAATAAACAACAACTAGTTAAAAAAGAGGTAACAAAATCAAACAACATTTCATTTAGAGCAATTTCTAAGCCCTAACCGCGGTGCCGAATTCAGCGATCAAGTGCGATTGGGATGCACCGGAGAAGCTGGTCTCCTCGGATGGATCCGATCTGGCGGTGGATGGAGGCGGGGGTGGAGGCGGAGGGGGGGTTGGCTTTGGCGGAGGAGGTGGAGGCGCAACACGAAGCGGAGGAGGATCTTCGGGAGGGATGATGGTGGTGGAGGTCGCTGGAGGAGCCGGGGCAGACCACATGGGGTTGTTCAGCCAGTCCGGCACGCGCTTCTTCTGCGGTTTATTGTTCGCTTCCCCCATGGATGCGGATATGCGATGCTGATGGAGATCGGAGAATGTAAGGTGGGATTTCGACTTTTCGAGCGACTGGAATTAGGGTTTGGAGGCTTATTTTAAGTTTTTGACTTCGGTTTTTTTGGTGACGATGAAGATTTGTTATCTAATGGCGATCCCTTTCTTCTTCTTTTATTAACTGATGATGATGATGACAGGGAGGTTCGTGAAAGTGCCACGAAGAAGAGATAAAAAAAAAAAAAAAATGCTTTCGTTATATTATTATTATGGATTATAGATTAGAAAAGTTACTGTTAAAAATTAAAAATTAAATAAATAAAACGATATGAACGGAGGACTTTATACTCGACAATATATCTCAATATAAAAATTTTAAATAATCAACCTGAACTATGTATTGTGATCTTTACATTGAAGTCTCCATGTCGACTGAATATTTTCTTTTTTTTCCGATATTTTAAGTTCTTTTTTTTATTTTAAAGACTATTGTTTTGAAGAGTGTAACTCATAACTAATTAGATGGTGATTTTCTAAAATTCTAAAATGGTATTTAAAATTTTTAAAATATATAATTTGATCAACAAAGAAATTTCAATATATAAAGAATACATGAACAATTCAAATCGATCATTCAAAGGTTTTATATTGAGATATGGTCAAATTTGACAGAGCCCTCAATTCATATAGTATTTCTCCAAAAATATTTATACTTCAAAAAATAAAAAATCAACATATCAATATGAAAAAATAATTTAATAAAAATATATATCTATTAATAAATAAAATTATTTGAAAAAATATATGTGAGATTCATTTATGTCCTCTCTTACCGAATGAAAAAAAATACTATTATTGTATATTTTTTTCATTTCGGATGAAAAATCAATAGTTTATTATCTTTTCATTAATTAATTTAAAAATTATCAAATCAAGTTTTGAAAATCAAAAGATCCAAATTATAATTCAAGATGTGATACATTCTCGGTTTGAAATTTTTTTACAATTGATGTTTTTATAAAAGATAGAGATAGAGATTAGTTATAATTTGTATTGTTTTGGCGGTTTTTTCTGGACATGTTTTGGGCGGAATGGGGTTTATTGGTTTTCTGTTTTGAAGACAGAGATTAAGTTATAATACTGGCTTTTGTTTGTATATATTTGAACAATTAATAAATTTTTGGAGACCTCCTTTTCTGGAGTATGATCTTTCACAGAAAAAAGCCACAAACTTTTAAAGTTGATGAGTGAATTTTATGCATATATATATATATACATATTTAGGTAGGGTTTTTTTACTCCAAACTAAACTAATTTGATTGGAGTTTAGACGAGTTTAGGTAAGTTTAATTAGAATTTTTGTGCCAATAATGAGTTACTACCATAGTTTCTAATTATATTGCAAATTTTGGACAAGAAATGACTTGAATGAATCCATAAAGTTGTAGAGATTGTTGTAAACTTTCTAACGGTTCTTGAATCACGTCAAACAAAGTCCGGATGAATGAGATATGACCATAATACTGACATGACGTATGGTTGAAATTTCTTAACGGCCCACTGTGAGTCCTAGTGACCTGTCGGCCCTAGAACTGTTAGATTTACTATAATTTTCCGATTTACCAGTTCTATGTTTAGACGACGATTTCTAGCGACTCCATGTACATTCAAAACACGTCTTTAGTTATTTCCTATTAGAAAGTAATGTCATGCTCAATTTTAATTTTATTACTAATTAATACAACTAAAAGAGCAAGCGAAACTAAGGATCTAGCTATTTGACTCAATTTACACTAAAAGGAGAAGAGTAAGAGGCTACCTCTTCTAGGCTTATAACTAGAAGACTCGAATCCATCAATGTCGAGGTTGCAAGCACCACAACCGCCTCCTCGGCCTCGAATCCACCAAGGAGTTAACCACAAACTCAAAAATTATGCTAGTAAACTTGAATTCAGGACTAATCCCTTCCTTCTAATTAATTAACAAGCTTAATTATATGGATCTATGCTCAACACATGGGCTCCTATCAAATAAGAGTGGATGAGAGCAAGGAAGAGAGCACAAAAATTCTCTTCCCTTGAGAGAATTTCGGCCTAAGAAGAAGGAAGAGAGAAAATGGGGTGGAGGCTAGTGTTTCTCTCTCCAAAAATGGTCCTTTTATAGACCAACAACTCTCCCAAAAAGTTGCAACTAATTTACAACTATGACATCGCTATGGCAGCCATAAAATGGGCCTTAATGAGCTCCATCAATTATTTAATTGGTCTCTAATTCAATTAATTAGAAGTCCAATTAATTGCTCTCAAGTTGGACCTTTAATTTACCATTTAAATAAAGGTCCGTTAGTTCAAATTAATTACTTGAATTAATTCATGTTGAATAAAATTTAATTATCAACATCTTGATAATTATTTAGGGATTAGCATATGCATTAATTTATTTCTATATGATCATTTTGAGTTAATTAATTATAATGGTTCACAACGGTATATAATCAATTAATCAACATATCATATTATTGCATTCAATAATGCAACTAAATAAATAATGCACGTGTGGTGTCGTCCTATTTGTGTGACTCTTTGAAGATTTATGCTATGTTGGACATGAAAAATAAATCGCTATTTATTTTCAATTATCATAAGCGGTATCTAGCAACACGTTATGATTCCCAATTTGCATAAATAAATACTGTACAATTACAGCACTTCAATACGAGAATAGTGGATGCTGGCAGGTACTGATGGATGCCTCATGGGTCAATACAGAAAAATCAGGAGGGGCATACATCGTGTACGAAAATGGAAGGTTGTATTCTATTGGGTTGCATACCTTCGAGGCGTATGATGCATTCATGGCAGAAGCTTTAACCCTCAGAGAATCATTGAGGTATATCGATGGAGCCATAGGAATTGAGCAAAATATCAGGGTACAATTTTTCTCTGATTGCATTAATCTAGTAGATGCAGTTAATCAAGGGGAGAGTTGGGACATTCCTTCTTGGAGAGCAACAAGAACTGTCGCGGAAATCATTAGCTGCCTGAATTCGTGCCAGTACAAGGCAACTCTTCATCATGCCAGGAGAGATGCCATTCCTCAACTCACTTGTTGGCGCATACAGCAAGAAGGAAGGAGATTAATTATAAAGGACAACCAGATATGAATTTGCAGCAAAATGGTTGTTTAGATATGGATATAGATGTGGGGGTTTTTCAACAAGTTCAGGAAGCCTCCCCTTGAAGTTTATGTTTTTCTCAGTTGGTGTTGTCGCTCTTTAGGAGTTATTTAATTTTGTTTAGATTTTCTTTGTTTGTGTTTGGTACTGGGTAGTAAGGAGTTTTGCTCGTTTTTCGTTTAATTAGGAGGAATTTACATTCAAAGGCAGACACCAAAGGAGGTTTATGTTATGTCGTAGGAGTTCAATCTGTGTAATAAGTACTTTGTGGTGTCCATAAAAAAAATCTATCTATATATTAAATCCCGTTCCACTACCGACCTCTACAACACTGTTCTTAGAACTGTTCATCTATTTTCTGTTCATCTGGGGCGTTGCTTTTTTCTGATTTATCTTGGCCGTTCAAATTCACCTTCGTTGCGTTGTTTCACTGGGGCTTCTCCCTTTTGCTTTGCCTTGATTTCTCGCGCGCACTACTTCTCTCTCCCTTCTTCGCTTCCATGCTCTGGAAGGATCGTGTACGGAGGCAGGGATGTGCCATATTATTGTCTGCCATGTGGTTGGACGCCTTTCTCTCTCACACACGAAGTTTCTCGATCTCCTACTGTATATCTCTCTCTCTCCCTCCCTCTTTCATTTTCGCTAGGTTTTCTCTCTCTTCTTGATATCTCTGTATCTCTCCCACTTTCTCCATTTCTGATCGTGTGTAAGGTTTGCTCTCGGATCCCTGCCGTCATTTTTTTATGCCGATGTATTGCGGCTGCGATTTCTATGCTCGATTTCCCGATCGGAGCTCTTCAGCCATGGAGCAGCAGTAGAATGGCACTGTTTGACCCTAAAATATGGTGCCAAATTCATGAATTAAATTGGATAAATTAATCAAGGAGCTTGAAAAATTCATGAAAAATATCAAATGGACCCCAAAAATTCATGGAAAAATACCCAAAAATCCAGTGTAGCATGAGGGAATTTATGGTGCTTTTAGAATGATCAAAGGAGTTGTAAAACCTCTGTTTTATGCAAAGAGGCCCATAATTTTGGAGAAATTAAATAAAATAGTAGAAAGGGTATTTTGAGAAACTTATTGGCACCACCAGATTCTACACATTTTATTGAGCCTACACCTAAAATCTCATGCGAAAAATCAAATGGAAAGCACCCCAAACAATTTATTTTGTTTCAGCAGTCAATAAAAATGTAATGAAATAAATAAATGGAGATGTCCATTACTGGGTGGCACCTGATGGGTTAGAAACGGAGGAGATTAGAGAAATGTTCAAACCCTTCCTTCCGTACCTGATAAAGCAAAGGCACACCCGTTTCGCCAAACACCACACTGGGCAGTTGGAGAAACTTGTTGTGGTCTACACAGAACCGAGTGCACAGAAGATGAAAAGAAGAGGGGCGCTGGTGACACGTCCTCAGTTCGACTTCAACCCCTTCATAAGGGATAACTCGGTGCACATGGAGCATGAAGACCCCAAGGCAGAAGCGATTGTGAACCCCGCTGTCAGAGAGGCGTTTCATGGTGCGCTAGGAGCAATTAAAGAAAGGAATAGAGAAGGGGTGAAACAAACCCAACGGAATGCCATTGGAATAAGGAGCCGATAACTGCCGGGCTCCTACCAAGATACATGGAACCTGGACTGAAATAAGACCAAGAGCTAAGCCTATAAATAAACCACCAGATGAAGAAAAAAAAAGATTTCATTGTTTGATCCTTTTTCAGAACTAGAGAAGGGCACTCATTGTACACACACACACGTTAGAGAGAGACATTTTCACAAACAGTTGTTAGGCATTGTAGCAGAGAGAAAGAAAGTGAAAGAAGGGTTCAAGATCTGAGTGGCAAAGGTAATAGTAAGTGCTTAGATGAGGGAGAAACGATCTGAATGGGGATCGAAACTCTCAAACTTGTAAATTGTTTGATTTCGTTCAAGAAGAGAGATTTGTTTGATTTCTTTGAATTTGCATTAGTTACATTCATTTCTTTCGATTCTTTCCTGAATGGCAAGCGTTCTTTAGTTTGTTTTGATGTTTGTGTAAGCATTAGTTTAACGGTTCTCTCCTTGGAGTGGAAGAAAGGATTTACCAGGGAGTACGGCTCCCATGGTGGATCTATAATTCCTTCGTCTCTCTACTTTCTTATACGTAAATTGCATGATCAGTGAAAGTCCTTATGCTCAGGAACAAGATCAACCAGGGAGCACGGCTCCCATGGCGGGTCTCAAGTTTCAAAATCGTAGAGTTAAGCTGCTTAATTGCTTGATTATGGTGTCCTTCCCCTTTTCTTTTTTTTTATGTTACATTCGTCTCTTCTCTTTTGAATCTGATTCCTTTCTGCCAGGGAGCACGGCTCCCATGGCGGATCTCATCTCAGCTAGGAGCACGGCTCCATAGCTGGATTCTCTCTTTTGATTTGCTAAGAGGCTCGGCCTCCATAGCGGATCGAGTTTAATTTATTGAATTAAGTTCATTTTGAGCTTGATTTGATCCATTAAACTTCAAATTAAGAGAGAATCTAGGGGAAATGCTGCCCAATTTTGTGCAGGATTTTAGACATCAATTTCCCCTCTTTAATTTATGTTATAACCTCAGGAGTGTGGGTAAAAGCTTTCGTGAGGATCATTTTGCATAAAATCATAAACTTCTTGTCACAGTTCTTTAAACGAGGAAACTGTTTTGATGAGAAATCCTCTTCCTTGTTTGAGGTTATTCTGGTGTAACTTGGGTACTCCTGTAATTTTGTTAAAGTTTAGGATTGATTATGCAAAAGTACAATCATATGTATATATGGTATCTGACATTACCTTGGTACAGTATGTCTTTGTTTATTATGCCACTTTCAGCTGAACAAATCCATTAAAATCGTATTTTAGAAAATGATTGGGTTGTTTTGTAAATGTAGTAGTCTCTCTCTGTTAGCAATTGATCCTTTATAAATGAGCACAATGACTGACTGGATCTCCTTCATGAACTCAAGAATAGTGATATACTGGTATAGTATGTTCAGGTGACAAACAATAACCAACGATAATAAGAACGTAATTTGTTGGAATTCCTGGACCATTAGCGAAATTGCCTCATGAACTCAAATCTTGTTATATTTGGCTATGACATGTGTTAATAGTTGTAATACGCTGTAACTTTGTTCCTTCCTCAAACCCGACCTGTTGATAGTCCTAACCTTTGCAAACAATATAGAAGTCGGTAAGAAGGGAACTATCAAACATTGTACCTCCTCTAATTCATTTCGTTAAATTTCATACGTTACTCAACTAAAGTATAATTATACCTTATTTGCAAATTTTGGTAAAGTAAAGGTAAGGAATTGACTAGTAAAATTTTTAAGAAGAATTGTCAGATGTAGGCTATACCATAATTTCGCGAGTGAATTGTCAAATTAGGAGGCCTTGATGAGTAATTAACGCACCGGTGTGCAAAACACAAATAAAGTGAATTAAACGTGATCTCCTGCCTAAATCCAACTAAGTAAAAACTCTCAAAAGTCTTTCTCCGTACCGTGCGTTAACACTGAGCTTTACCATCAAATTAGGTAAAAGAAGCACTGATTAGATACACAGTTGTACTCTCCTTTCACTTACGATCCTAACCGACTCAGAGTCATCGGCCATGGTGGCGGTAATCATCGGGGAGCTTAATTATAAAAATACAGGGACTAAACTGACTACTAACTTTATAATCGGCTTGACTAAAACTTCGATTCTCCGGTCAAATGGAGGTGACGCGACAGAAATGGAGGGTGCTACTGCATTCCCCTTTGCCTTGCGATGCTAACGAACTCCTCCTCGACTGTTATGACGGCCGGAATTATTATCGGATCTGCACCCGCTATTCCGTCAAGCCCGTTAACAAAAGAATAGAACTCGCCTCCTTCAAAAGCTTCAGCGCCTAGATCTCTTCGATCTTATGTGGTTAACGGGTCACATGTTTCGTCAGAACCCGTTACACGAACCCAACGCGTAGACCTCTGTATTCTCTCTCACTGCCATGTCAGCGCGGTTGGTTGGCAACCAACTCAGCTGACACCTCAGCTCACTCATTTGAAATAGACCAACCAGAAAACACCACGTCAGCTTAGAAATTTTCAAAATCATTTAAAAATAGTAAGAAACTCAGAAAAATATAAATAAAATATCCATAAAATCCTAAAAATCAAAATAAACCAAATTAACTGATACTTTGATATGAAATTATGTCAAAGTATTGATCTTTTGTATTTTTGAAATATTTTCACCATAATAAATGGATTTTATAAATCTTAGAAAATTAGTAAACTCATTTATAAAATTCCTAAAACACAAAACTAAGTATTTTTTATAAAAATTTCAAATATGATATTTTCAAAAGCTAAGTATTCTCGATTACAAATATTTTCAAAAGAACAAATAATTTCAAGAACGATATCTTCTAAAATCAAATATATTCAAGGTTAAATATTTTGGAACTAAAAAAAAAGAAATTTATAAAAGTCAAAAGCGCAAAAAGCCAAAGTGAATAAAAATTATCAATATCCAAAGTAAAACCTCAGAAAATTAAAAGTTAAAATACGAAACCCAAAGTCAAAGCCAAAACCTCTTCGTTTGAGGAAAAGTCCCTCGCTGGGGTTGAGATCGACCTCAGATGACTTAAATTATCAAGTGGCTCTCAGACGACTCCACATGAAGAGAACTCTTCTATTCAAACGAAAACCGTCCCTTAAGCCAAAAGTCTTTAGAAATTTGAAGGTCCTTAATTGGGTCCCGTCGATTAGGTTTGGTACCGTCAATTAAGTCCTCCTTAATAGCACTCCGTAAATCTCTCTTTTCTTAGCCCATTACGTCGATACCCTTTACGTCCCTTAATCAGAGGTTCCCGTAGGCAACTACGGGGTAATTAACAGTAGGGGCTTGCGCCTACTGGAAAGAAAGGACCCGCTAAATTAAGAAACTTCTTTAAGTAGCGACTCTTGTTAAGGTTCTCTTGTGTTGAGAGATACCCGCCATAGAGATCGAAATCTTAAGGGAGGTGAATCTAAGGCTATGTTCCCATTGTTCTTCGAGAAATTCCTTCGAGGAGAATAATGACGAAAAAGCCGCAACAGGCACAAGCTCCTCTCTCAGATCTGAAACAAGCTACAGGTCTTATTCTTTTTTTCCCCTTTTCTTTCTACCGATTTCTGAGTGAATGTTACAAAGATTCGTTGAAAATCATTTTTTGCCCTTGCCATCTCGCCTTCAACTAAAATGCCTCTGATGGACTGTCCCTCTTCGATTTCTCTCTTTTTTCTCTTTTCACTTATTCATGCCAGAGTTTTAATTAGGTGTTCAAAACCTAATTATTTTTCCCTCATTTATTATCAGGGAGTTAATCGAATCTTTAGTTTTTTTTTTTGCACTTTCACTTTATGTTGCTTTACTAAATGATCCGATTTATTATCACGCAGATAAAACTCACTTGGGAAATTTACTATTGGCAAGGATCCAATCTGCTCTACTGGTATGGCACCAGGTTCTGTACTAACAAAGTACTATTTTAACTTAATCGATCCTTAAAACTAAGTGCTTGCAGAACAAAGAATAAACAATATTCAACTTCCTGGTCATATTTTAATATTAATTTTTTAATTCTATTTTCAATGAAAAACCTCTGTGTTGAATAGTCTTTTTGGTATCATGTTTAATGACGATGATGCTTGAAAAGAGAGGTAAATCCTGCTCACTTATTCCATCTTTCCCTTTTTACCTTCAATTCTACTATGTCCATGTGGTAGCATCATTACTTAGCAAGTATATATACCTTTCTTTTTACTCTGTCCATGTGGCAATGCTATTAAAAAGAACAAAATGTTGCATTAGACTCTGGTGTTGATGTCAGGTAGGTGCTATACTGTATGATATTATGCTGCAGCATCTCATGCAGTCGCCATTGCACCACTGAACCCATTCAGCAGCAAGGACAAGGCTGGATGTAGTTCCATCTGCTCAATTTGAGGCTGGGTATGTGTGTTTCTCTTTGTTAGGATATGATTTTCAATATCTATAGATGTTGAGATGTATGAAAATAAAACAAAGAAGAAACAAAATAAGAAAAGGGTGAAAATGAAGAACAAGGAAGGACTTCCTCTGTATGGTATCTCAGTACTTCTTTCATGCTGCTGTATTTTTTTAAAAATTAAAATATTTGCTCTCTCATGATACTGACATGTGGAAGGAATTTAAGTCATGATTGATGAGCTTTCAACAATGTAAGAGTCATTTAAATTTTTAGTTTTTCTTTTATCGTTTTCATTTTGGTACCATATAAAATGTAGATTCATCCATCTTTTCTAATGTTTTGATGAGATTTTCTCATTTTTTTAACTTCATCGGGTTGTTTAGCTTCTATTTTCATTGGATAAGTTTCACATTGTGCGTTTTCATAATAATTGTTCATTTGTTCATGAGTGTATTGGCATTGTAGTATTGCCTTAGGAAAGTATAAATAGAGATATTTTATACAAGTTATAATCTATGCTCAAATCTGCCATTCTGATATTAAACAGAATTAATTAATCTATGATTATTTAGAATCTGATTATGTTCCTTTTCAGTTGTTACTCTAAGCTTTCACTAAGAATTTGATTGTGATTTCCATCAATACAATCTAGAGTTAAAAGCTTTTTTGGGTTGAAAATGTTCTTGAATAATAAAATGTTAATATTGTATACAACTTGGGTACATAATTGAGGGCATAATAGGACTATTTTTAAATATTTCTATTACAAGTAAACGTAAAGAATAATTTGGCCAAAGCTAATTATTTGGTTAATAATTTGTTTTATAGATTATTAACTTTGGATTGTGTCTCAATTAGTTGATTAATTTTCCAGCAACTATTGTGCTAATTAAGCCTTAATTAAGGGTTATGGTTATGAGAAGGCTGACGTATTTTCTTTTCAGCTTTAATAATACAAACTAAGGTATCATGTATTTTCTTTTGGGATTTTGATGTTATTTTACTTAAATTTTTATTTTTGTTTTGCAGATTGGTCACCCGAGTTTTGGAAGGGTTTATGTACTTTCAGGATACGTGTTCGATCTTCATCTAATCCATTCTCTACTTACAGGTAATTTTTTATTTGTTCTCAAGTACAGTAAGAATGGCAGTTCTGAGTTGCTTATAGAAGTCTACTTTACATTACGACAAATTTTGACAGTATTATTACTTTCAGTTGCATGATTGCATCAAGAGGCAGTAGAGTGTATCACAAATTGAGATTTTTTAGGATATTTTAGCGAGATCAATTGTTCTTTTTTGTAGCACCAACTTAGCTAAATGGAAGATAAAATGATGTGTTTGCAAGGTTATCTACCAAGTGTGTACATTTGATTTCAGCCGGTCATAGTGTACGTTTTTTTTTATGAAAATCACAGCAAACTGAGCAAAATCCAGATTTAAAAACCAAGCAACTATAAGAAATTTAAAAATAAAAATTATCTTTACAGAATTATAAGCATGTACTAAAATTATATTTTTCAATATAGAAACGAACCTATTATTCTGTCGACGTAATACATAACTATTGGTGGTTACTTAATTTATATATTTAGGAACAGATTGAAGGAATGTAGAATAGTGAGACCAAAAAAGTAAATTTTTTATTTTGTTAGTTTATTTAGCTACAAAAACCTAAATTTGCAGCATGGACGGGGGTCTTTGATCGACACATATGAACTTCCTCTATTCAAGGTAAACTCCCTCTTTACAGATTGATGTGTTTGAATATACCAAGCTGTAATACTTTGTATAGTGCTGTAATTATAAATCCAATCCAAACATATATTAATGCGCAGAATTGAATCCGCCTCCGAAACAACTGTGGCCAAACAGTTGTTGGAACAGTGTTTGCATCTGGTCCGTCCATCTCTTCTTCTTCAATCCTCTCCGTCTGATGGATTTTGATCTGTCTGTCTATCTGTGCCTCTTCGATCTTCGTAGAGACACCCTTTGAACGCCTGAAGGGTCAAGCTCTGTGCTACCTGTCGCTGGCCCCTCTCTCCCTCTCCCTCTTTCTCTTTCACACAGTCAGAAACTGTACCTCACTCGCCCCTCCCTCTATCTCTCCCTCTCTCTTTTCTCTTTCGATCCATGGCGGTATATGATAAAAAGGAAGTATGTATGATCCGTAAGGTATTGTCTTATTTAAGGAGACTTTTTTATTTCCTTATTTTGTAATTGTTTGCTAAATTTTGTGCTTTTGCTGTGTCATTTATTCATGTGCATGCTTTCGTGGAATATGACTCTTTAGAGGCCATTGAGAAAGCCGTAAGTATTTACTAAATCTTTGGCTCGGTAAAGGAAAATAACATGTTGTACTATCGAGAGATGGAGCCTGCATCTCTGTGCCTTTTTTAAATATTTATATTCCCTATCAAGAGAATATCAGAGATGGAGCCTGCATCTTTGTGTCTTTTTTTTCCCTTCTAATATCTCATTCTTGGTACGGATCAAAGATGGAGCTTACAATTTCAAATATCTAATTTGTATTCTTCTATTCAATTTTTGTTAGGCTGAGATTGTGCCATATGTGGAGGCTTTGTTTGGAATTGCTATGGAAAGGTGGATAATGCAAAATCAAGGTAAATTGTTTTTAGCTCTTCATGTGTTCGATGAAATGGTCAGGCCAAGATTATGTGTGGAGTTTGAGCGTGTCTCGCACTTTTTCACGGCCCTCGGATCAACAGAGGAAAATCCGGTCTCGGATTGAGGGGCAAAAAAGAATGCGGATCAGATACCCCTCGCGAGCCTCAAGAGGCCGATACCGATACCACCCCGAAGCGCGGTAACTGTACGGTCTTGAGTTCTCACGAGGGTTTATTATTTGAGGGGGTCCTTTCTTTCCAGTAGGCGCAAGCCCCTACTGTTAATTACCTCCGACATGGTCAGGAGCACCTCTAGATCGGGAAAATCAAAGGATTGTGTGTCGTGAGCTGTTAGGGAATTGTAAATATGCAATTAGCGGTCCTATCATGCATATATATATTTTTGTTTTTTTTTGTTTTTATTAATATTACTACTATAATGCAATATTAATATATCATATTATTATATATTTTTTTTTGTGGACTTTGGATTGCAGGGGACAGCAGTCTCTGGAGTTCTTAGCTTGTAGAGGTTTCAGTTGACTGCCATCGCTGGACGCTTGTAATCTTCTCGTTTTCCGAATTCTTTCTATAATGTGCGGAATCAAGATTTAGGCTCTTATGGTTTGTATTTTTGTTTTTATAAGGCATGGACTTCCCGAAACGGGTTTCTTAGACTTCCTGTTGATCTTTGTCGAGGTTATCTGAAAGTGACATCTGATTCCTGATCAGATCGTTAAATTTGGTTGATGCGGTGCTTGAGGTTGTTTTCTTCTTTTTTTTTGTTGAGTAGACATCAGGCCCCTGGGCTTGTGGATGTTAAAGACGCCGGACCCCTGGGTTTATGGGCGTTAAAATCTTATGCGCGCGGGTGCGACCCGAGTCGGTTGCCCCTTGACCTTTCCCGGGAAGCGGGGTGACGCTCGTTCGATGGGCATAGAGCGTTAAGTGACATCTGGTACCTGACCAAGATGTTCAATAGACAGAGTGGCTTCCGTTAAAAGTGACATTTGGCGATGTTCAAAGTGACGATTCGGTTTGCTCCCGAAGCGTTGAAGTGACATTTGGCAATGTTCAGTTTCTTCTTCTTGGGATGATACTCGGTTTCCAGCCAAGATATCAAATAAACGGTTCTCTTGTCACTTGAAGCGTTACGTTGATACATGGTTTTCAGCCATGATACCAAGTAGACGATCCAGTTGCCATTTGAAGCGTTGAAGCGGTATCTAGTTTTCATCCAAGGTATCAGGGGAACGATTCGACTGCCACTCGAATCGTTAAGACATCTGGTTGCCAATCAGACGTTAAGTGACGTTCCGATCTCCATCCGAAGTACTGAGGTGATATCTGGTAGCCAGCCAGAATATCAAACAGATAATCCGATTGTTGTTCAGAGCGTTCAGGAGACATTTGGTTGCTATTCAGACATTGAGTAGACGGTTCAATCATCATTCGAGATACTGAGGTGATATCTGGTATCTAGCCAAGATAACCCGCAGATTATCCGATTGTTGCTTGAGGTGTCGACAGTGCATCTGGTCGCAAGTCAAATATCTAGGAATCGATTCAGCTGCCACCTGAACCGAAGACGCTTGGTTGCCAGCCAAGTGTTAAGTGCCAATTCGATTACCATCCGGAGTATTGAGGTGATACCTGGTATCCAGCCAAGGTACCAAACAATTAGTCCGATTGCTATCCGAATCGTTTAGAAGTGACATCTGGGTGCTAGTCAGATGTTCCCTTCCGATTCGATCATAATTGAGACTCTGAAGTGATATCTGGTAGCCAGCCAGCTTATCGGACAGATGACTCGATTATTCTTCGAAGCGTTGAAGTGACGTCCATTCGCCAATCAGATAAGTAACAATTCGATCCTCACTCAGAGTATTGAGGTGATACCTGGTAGCCAGCCGAGGTATCAAACAATAGTCTGACTGTTATTCGAAATGTTGAAAGGAATCTGATTGCTAGTCGGTCGTTCAATGGACAGTTCAGCTGCCACCTGAAATGTCCGAACTTCATCTGGATGCCAGTCAGATGTAAAAGTGACGTTTGTTCGCCAATCGGGTATTGAGCAGACGGTTCGATCCTCCTTTGGAATACTCTGATGATGCTTGGTAGCCAGCCGAGATATCATACAGATAATCCAAGTGTTACTCGAAACCTCGCAAGGAACCCTGATTGTTATTCAAACGTTCAGCGGATAGTTCAGCTGCCACCTGAAATATCCAAGGTTTCAACAATTCGGCTCTCACCCAAAGCATTGAAACTATCCTTCGCCAGACCCTTGGGTTTGTGGGCGTCCAAAAATCTTATGCGCGCGGGTGCTACCTAAGTCAGCTGCCCCTTGGCTTCCCCAGGTGCGGGTGACAATTGGTTCTCGATCATAGGAGCGTACCTCTGACGCTCAGTCTCTGACCAATCGTTCAATGTGACGTAATGCTTGACATCTAGGCAAGACGAGTCACTCAAGTGACGCTAAGCGTTCAAGTAACGTCCGGCTGCCGACCGGTACGTCATGAACAGTTGGTTCTCGATCATGGGAGTGTTCCTCCGACACTCAGTCTCTGACCAGCTGTTGAAGCTTCGCTTGATTCCTGATCAAGCGTCAATGCGACATAATGCTTGGCATTTAGCCAAGGCAAGTCAATAGGGTGACGCTCGGCAATCTTTGCGAGCGTTCAGGTAATGTCCGGCTTCCGACCGGAACATTGTAATTTCCCTTCAGCACCGAAAGAGGTAAGTTTTGTTGTGTGAGATCTGGTTGTTGATTTAAAAGATAGACTAAGTCAACCATTACTGAGCTGTTTGAGCCATAAGTAATGTGACTAGGGAACATATTGACGGTTTCTGAATGAGGATATTATTTAGGTAAGGATTATGGATCCATCTGATGTAGTGATGTGATCTGGGATAAGGTCTTTAATATAATATGAGGGAGTCGTTTACAGCAACAGTATTGGCCTCGATATATCCTTGGCGGTTAGATTGCAAACACTCAAGTTAGGACCTCCTGCCTTCTTGAGAGAGCGGGTGCCTTAGATAATCGTAGACTCCTGAAATAAAAGTGTGATCTTTCCCCAAGGTACGGGTATGATGATGTGGAATTTGTCCTTGGTGACAATATTTGCATATCTTTGATAGGATCATAATGTCGTGTGCCTGTGTCAGCGATGTTGGCATATGTTATCTCCGGCGGGTAGATTGCATACACTCAAGATTGGACCTCCTGCCTTTCTCGAGAGAGCGGGTGCCTTTGATAATCATGGCTTCTATCGTCTCAGCAGGCTTGGGACAACATTGTGAACTTTTCTCAGACTGCAAAGAGTTCTGCTCGTATGTGGTTGAATCCATATTCTTCACCGATAATATCTTGCGGTGTAATTTGTCTTCTCTTTGGAATTTTATCAGTTTGCTTGAATATTGTTTTGGTCTTCATCTGATTTGCATATTATTTCGGGTCTCTTGATAGAGTCCCGTGACGCCATGATAGATCTCACTACCCATCATTTTGAGGCTAGCGAGTCTCAATTTAACCAGATCATTGAGCTTGATACATCACCAGTACTCTTGTTTGTTAGCAACAGTACTCAGTGTCTCCATTTTGATTCATGCCCGTCGTGACGAGGACCGTCTGGTGGTTTTGATCACTTGGGGTTGCGATGAGCTTTATCTCAAGCCATAGACGGAGCACTAGACTCGGTCATGCTAGTATTCCGGTATGACTTTTATAATATTATCCATGCCTTCAGTGATTCGATAATGAGCCTTTGAACCTTTGCCGAAACGACTTTTCTTCATAATATCCAAGAGAGAATAATGGTAGGGGTATATTTGGTAGGGTTTTTAGTGGTGATGATTAGCCAAATAGATTCCCTTTATTTTTCTGAGCTTCCAGGATTTTTCCTCATATTTTTCTAAATCTCCTGTGATTTTTCATGAATTTTTAAAGGTTGCTGGATTTTTAAATAAATATAAGGCTGAGGTGGCAATCTATGATTGGCCAGAACTTGGAATATGGATTAAAAATATTCTGTTTGGATTTTGGTTGTGGTTTTGGCATGACTGTATTCTCCATATTTTTCTGGATCCGTAGAAATTTGGTTTGGATTTTTCTGAGTTACGGTTGAATTTCTACGAATTTTTAAAGTTTCCAGCAATAAAATGATGCCACTTCAGCAGAGGAGCCACGTGGCAGCGCATGATTGGTCCAAACCAGCAAAGAGAAGAGTGGTCAGCAGCGACCTTTCTGGTCAAAAAGATGTCACGTGGGAGCATACCATTGGTTTATGCTTGATGTCAGCGGGTTGCCACACGGAGTTGATTCACTACACAGGAAATGTCACAGAGTATCGCAATATTTGGGACTGTTTTAGTTAAAAACCCAACCATGCCTTTATACACTCGGTACTTCATGGAATTGTTAACGTTTTCGCCAGTGGGTCCCACTGTCAGTGGATACGGCTTTGGCCGTAGTTGTTTGCGCCATGTTTATGCAAGTTAGGGACTAAACCCCTTCTTCTCTTATTCTCCTTCGTCGACAGAACGAGAGAATTCCCCGCCATGGCCGTCTGATCGAACACCCCAGGCGGCCCATCAGCCTCACGACGGAGCCAGTTAGGATCGTGGAGTCTTCAGGGTGTCGTGGGACCCACTTCTCGAGCCCATCTCCTCCCTTTACATCGTAATCATCTCCTCCCAGACGGCTAGGGTTTGGCAGGGCTTGTCGGTGGTTGTGAGCTCCCAGTGGTCATTGGGTCGAGATAACGCGTCAGAGAGCATCGTGATAGGTCTCAGAAGCTTGGTATAACTTCAACTTGGTTGCCGAAATCCTCTGACACAGCGCCTAGCCTCAGTCTGAATCCGTTATGGCGGTGAGTTGGTGTTTGAGGCCTTCTGTCGATCCAGGTAGGTAATGACCAAATTGAGAGCATGGTAGCATGTGCAATTAGGGATATGCATGATCAATTTAATTGCTGCTGGCCTCCAGCCCATGATACCACTTTGACTTGAATCCAGTCAAAATGACATGCTGTCGACTACTTCTCCTCTGGCTGTTGGCAACACAGGGAGCTCAATAGGTCATACAAGAGAGTTGGCATGCCCCTGAAAACAGGTGTTTCCTCAATTGCATCATAAGACCACGGTAGCATGGGCCTTCTCCTTGATTTGATTCTGGCCATGGTGACCATGATGAGGTCACCTTACATTGGTTGATAATGACTTGTTTTTGAGAAACAACAGGCCATTAAACCAACTCAAGAGGGTCTCCGATGCACAGCTCCTCCTTGGCACAGTTGATGCAGTGGTGTGGCTATCTCCTTCAATGCATTGGTGAGGTGAAATGGGTGTGACTCCAAAGAAACCTGCTGTCCCTTAAAACCTGCTGTCCATTTTTGATCTGCTGTCCTTGTTATTTTTTTTTTGTTGTCCATGTTGTTCATGCTTTTTGTCCACAATTCTTTTTCTTTTTATGATAATATGTTTAACATCCATTATGCATTCTTAATAATAAACATAGCCTATTTTAATTTTATTTCCTACTAGTTTCTCATATTACAACTAATGCAATTTTAATTTTATTTCCTATTAGTTTCTTATGTTATAACTAATGCAAATATGATCTACATGCATACAGAAGGTAAAAGTAGGATATAAAAAGAGTGGATTTCAATTATTCCCTACATTGATATCTAAATACTTATATTAATTAGTGGCTCTGTACATATTTACATAAAGCAGTTTTTTTTACTCCTTACATTGCTTACAGGTTTGTGCTAGTTCAGAAAGGAAATAAGGAAGATAAAAGTTGCAAAGGCAAAAAGAATAACCTTCTTATTTCACCAAATGTAGGTTACAAAGAGGTAGAACAAACAGTGGCTTACAATTGAAACTATGAAGCTAGTGCTTCTACTAACACACTTTTTTTTATTTTTTTTTTTAGTAGCTACCCTAATTTAAACAGATAATACTCTTCTCCTCACAAAAGTGTTATATTGCTTTATGGTTGATGTCTGAGCCTCTCGTGTATGCCTTGTGTTGTGTTGTGGGGGTGTGCCTTTCTGCATGTCATGGATGCCTTCTTATAGGAGAAATGGAGGGTCTACTGTAGATGGCACCAATCATCCAATATTCTGAGGGAGCTGGACGATTTTACCCCTGCATTTTTCCTCTGGTCATCTCACCTCTCTTACATTGAGCCTCACTGTTCCATCTTTTCTGTACCTAAGGGATTTTACTTCTTTGTTCTTACTAACTATGCCAGCATTAATTCTATGTGATCTCCAGTTCAAACATATGTTGTGCCTGTTTTATTTTAATGATCAAATGGCTCATCATTTTTTTTTTATCTCAACACATGCTCCTTGTTATGTCCAGCACATAGAACAAACAATACAATATCAATATAATTGGCCTTGCCTTTTCAACAATGCTTTGCAACTTCTTTTTAATGCAATTTCATCTTCTGGAGCAGTACCCCTTGAGTTATCTCCATTTAATTTTCAATCAGAATGGCATGCTCCAGTGCTGCTGCATGAGCATTTTTGAGAGTTTGAATACCTCCCTGATTTGCCTCCATTTTCATTTTATGTTTGTTAATTATTCTACAACCGATCATTAATTCTCTCAATTGATAATTCAGATATCTCCTTTGATGCTTCCTGGTTACTGCTTGGTCATGGAATTAACTCAATTGAACTTCACTTTTCTCAATTGAACAACACTCAAATTACAAGTCCCACGTAATTGAGTTTTCTTTATCTCAACTTCACTGGAGAAGATGGAGATAATCTTATCCGTTGGCATTGAGACTCTCTCTTCTCTGTCAGTACCTGTCGGAGAAGTGAATGCAATGAGGCGTTGTGTGCCAATCGGGATTAAAAGAAGGTGCCCATCATTGTGTCTCAGCAGGCGAGAGAGGAGACAGATGCACAGCGCGAGAAGGAGGGGAGAGCGAGATTCCATCCTTGCCATCATTACTTGGCTTCGTATTTCAACAGGCGTGAGAGGGGGAGGGGTCCATCTTCTGCGTCACGGCGTTCGTCAGAAGAGCTTCTTCGTCATGGCGTGCGTCAGACAAAAAAAATCGGAACAGAAAGGGGGGGAGACGAAGGAGATGAGTTGCTTGGGCCGTGAGAAGTTGTGGGCTGCCATCTCCTTTTTTTTTTTGAAATGGGCCTTTGGTTTTGCATATGGGCCCATGTGTTTCAGCAAAGAAGAATTGTTTTGTTTAATCCATGTTGCACGAATCTTGATGCCTTGATTTTTTTTATATGTATTTTCGCCTGAATATTATGTATAACCATATAACTCCACTCATGAGATTATATAATTATTTTCTTGTTGCACCTCAAGGTATGATCTTGCGTTTTTCGTGAGTTCCAAGAATATATGCCAAATTATCGTGATTTTACTTTTCCATCAATATGGACACCAATATAATCTTTGGGATTTAGCACCATTTGTTTTGTCACGATATTAAATCCTCACGAATATTCCTTCCCGATTTATCCAAGATAATTTCAGATTATCGGGCGCCTCCTACGTATAAAACATCAAATTCCGCTTTATCGTTCCCCGATATTTATGAGAATATTTTAGGGTTCAACAGAGCGCTGCTAGGATGATAAAAGAACTTCATAATTTTACTAAATGTCACACTATCTGCTTTTTCATTCTTCTTGACTTTTCAATTTTAATTAGATTTCTAATTCCTATTCCTTAATTTTGATTTCTATTAGGATGAGATTGTGCTGAATGTTGAAACTTTGTTTTGATTGCTATGGTTTTTAATTTAATGTTGGTTGGCGATTGCGAAGCTGAAAGCATTATTTTTCTCTCTTTGGTTTCTCTCATTTATTCTTCTCATCTTTTATTTTTTCAATAGATTTTTTTTGACTATCAGTTAGATTATTTCTTTCCATTTTTTCAGGTTTGGACATTTCAGATTTGGGGGTGAGTATTGAACAGTTGATTATCGGTGCCTCCTTTTTTTATAAGCAGTCCTCCTTGATTTCTGTTTACACGTTTAGGCCATTCTATTGCATGCTTCCGGTAAATACCATGTATTATATCTGATCACTGATATCTCAGTGCATCTTCTAATGGTTATTTTTTTGTATAAATTAGTGTCGGAATCTACTTTTCTGATCGAATTGAGCTTCAGAAGCTTAGGATTCTTCGAAAGCTTCAAAATTAACCACGGTACTTTTGCATCTTTGATTTCATTGCTTTGCAAATTCTAAATTTCAGTATGAACATATGTTAACAAGAGAAACATTAAACTACTCCAATTAAGGCAATCATTATGTCGTATTGCTGTTAGTCTTTGCCTTTGTTGTTGTATTAGATTCCTATGTCTAATTTTTAAGGAAGAGAAATTTAGTGCCTTTACAGGTATCATTTGACGAGAGAGTGGACTTTTGTTTGGTTAGTTAAAAATATGCTGGTTTAAAAGCTTTTGCTTAATCAAATATCTTAGATGGTTATATTGCATTATTATATTGCTCATTTATGTTGCAACAGTTCTCATGTTCCTTAGAGCTTTTTGTTCTAATTTCAATATTTGGTGTTTTTTATCATTTGCAGTGCTAAATTTCTTCAATCGAAGTTGACCTTTCTAAGCAAGCTTGAGGTTTCTCTCTGCTATATTTATCTCAGTAAAGCAGAATCTCTTCCAGACCATATTGCTAATACAGTCTGATAATTATCATAGTCTGTTTGGGTCTTCAAATAGTTCTTCTTTAGATTCTATGGCACATTTTAAATAGTTTTACATTTTTCTTACTATATTCTATGGTTTCTGTTAAATTCATGAACGTAGTGCTGCATCATAATCGATCTAAGGAACATTAATATATGTTGGTAATGGTGATCCTTACTTTTACATTTTCTTTGTGTTACTGGTATATTTACGAGAAAATTTGAAATTGTTATAGGCTGAATGTTGTATGCTTGAGACATATCTTTAGTAGAACACATATCTTTCGACTCTTCTTTCCCCGTTCAAACTAATTTACTGAACCGACCAACTCAAACTTATATGTACAATGGAAAGGAAGCATGTCTCACCTTACATATTTCTTATTGCGAGTAACTGCAATATGGTACCTGTAATATTCAACGACCTCTAATTATTTTTACTCTTTTTCATTTTCTTGGTGGCAGGTTACACATAGAATATGTATTTTCGACATAGAGTATGCCTTCATGTGAAAGCCTTTTAAAGAGTACAATAGACAGGTAACATTTATTTCGTTGTATAAATTAAAATTAATGCATCCAAGGAACAAAGAACCATAAGTTTAAGATATGTATAGTGACACATAAATTTAATTAGAAAGGATTTTGTATAGCAGAAACTTACTAAGTGATTTTGTGACAGGTTGCAACAATGAATAAGGTGAAATAAAATCAAAATATGAGCATCCAATCAGGTAGGATTTCACACAACTTGATCTTAAAAGGGTGACAAGTGCATAAATTAAGATCGCTGGTATTTGCAAATATGCATGTCTTTTATGTTTTTTTTTTGCGAGTACTTTAGATACTATTTTGGTCTCAAGTATTTGATTCATCCATACATGCATGCATAAATAGATACATATGTTTCCTTATTAAATTTAACAAATAATCTTCTATAGCTTTTTGACAAATATCTCTTGAGAGCTTCTGTCAAGTTTTAAAAATAAATAAATAAATAAATAAAAATCTTTTCGCAAATAGTCTTCTATCTGCTTTTTCTATTAAAGTTTCCTGGGCAAATTTTACTAAAGTATGATAAATTATGTATCAGCTATTCTTAAATTGCTACACATTAAAAAAAAGATTGTTTCCATTTTTACCCCTGATGCCATATGCATATCTATTTATGCTGACTAATCTAAAAGCTGAGATTTCAAATGTGGCATTTCAATTATACATCCGTATATTAAATGTATGCTATAAATTTTTTCCCATGGGTATTATTGAAAGTTTTGTCCAGCGCCGTATCGTCACTGGATGATCATGAATCATACAAATCAAAACTTTTTAATTAAATGATTATCATCATAATCTCTATGCTAAGGTTTTCATATTTTAGGTGTAGACGCAATTTAGTACAGATAAGGTCATGGACTTGCTATGAAAAGCCATTTTATAGCCTATCAGAGTGCATAGAAACAACATTTTATTTTCATTTTGTACAGCTTTCGAAAACATGCTCATTTCACTGATAAATTTTCTGACTGCAGATGCAACCAAGTGGCGACAAAAATTTGTATGGTGGTTGCAACATCAATATTATTAGTTCTATGAAATTTGCTTGGGCTGTGTGGTACCAATCAGGTATTGATTTTGCTACTCCATATTTTCAAAAGTTGTTTTAGAGAGTTCTCTTTGCATATTATCCAGTGCGTGGCATGAATTTTAGAAATTTCTGTATATAAATAATGGTCGTCATGAATGATGATGCTCTGGTGAAAATATTATTGTAGGAGTAGGAGGTGCAGATGCCTTGGGAACATTACTGGTACTGCCACATGCTTACAACGGTACAACAGGTACATAGAGGTACAGTAGGTAGGATCTAATAAGTTTGATTTGGTGGCGTTAGGAGTAGAGTTCCTTTGGTCTTATTTTTCTCTTGATCTTGCATTCTTGCACGGTCATTCCGTAAAAAGTGTTCTTTTAAGTATATTTCTTGGATGCTTTTCTAGAAAGGCTTGAAAGTTGAAATCTGAAATGAAAAATTATTTGCACAATCGGCTTTTGCTTTTCTATGGTTGGCATGCATAATAGAAAAGCAAACTATTTTCATTCCTCTGGATGCTTTTAGTTTACTTCTTGGATGTTTTTCCACGTGCCTTTTCTATTGTACATCATGTCTTTCTCAAAAATAATAATAATAATAAATAGCATCGTTATAAAATCAATTAGTTTTCTTTCTCCTAATATTCATATTGTGGAACTCTTATATATTATAAAAATTATTATATTATCACCATACTAACAATCAATCAAAATGTAAAAATAGATCGCACAACGCGCGTGATGCCCACTAGTAAAAATTATATTGGACGTAGTTCGTGTGCTTGCGACGGAAACCAAGTTGAATCGGATATAAATTTAAGAGCTACTGGTTCTTCACATGATAAGTTTTCAACTTTTCATAATTTTGTAAAAGTGGTTATTTCCCGTAATTTCTCCTATCCCGGCCTATACTGTCAAACAAGGAAGGAAATAAGAAACCTCCGCTGAGCGAAGTCACACTTCACTATTAGTTGTATCAGCAGCGTCACACACGATCAACTTCTCCAGAATTCCATCAGACGATTCCGTCTGTCGCTTCGCTTTCCGGACATAAATGACATAAATGTCCTCAATTTGGAGTGTTGAGCAAGTCAGACGTGACCTGAGCAATTCCCGCAAGCCATTATTGATCGCCTTTCTCGTCATCACTCACTCACTCGTCAGTCGTCAGTCGTCACTCCACACTCATATATTTGGGAAAGCTGAGCAGGGGAAATAGGTTTTTCGCATAACCAAGCATGTCGTACGTACCGCCTCACAAACGCCACGATCGCAACCTCACGCCAACCCCCGTCCCTTCCTCTTTAAACCCTAAGCACTTCTCTTCCCCTCGCCACCGCTACCATCACCACCACCAAGCCTCTTCAATTCCCTCCTCTAAGATCGTGTACTCGCCTGGCGCTATCTCCCGCTGGTACTCGACCTCCTCAGATTCAGGAACCCTAGCTCTAGTTCCATACGATTCCGAGTTGATCGAGAGGAAATACGGCTCGAAGCCTCTGACACTCACTGTGGCAGATGAAGCGGGTCTGGGCAAGGAGGAGGAGAGAGCGGTTCTCAGGGGAATAGTGGAGAAGGTTGCCAAAAATTTGATCGAAACTAGTCGATACGCTTTGGAGGAGAAGGAGAAGGAGAGAGAAGAAAGAGAGGATGTTAAGCTGCTACTTGTGGCTCGAGTTGGGAAAGTTCTTTTCAACGGGTATGTCTTATTTATGTTTCTTATGCATCTTCTGTTAAGATAGAGATAGTGAGATGTTAATCAATCATTAACATATTGGTGATGGGCAGTTTCAGTATTTCATTATAGAGCCTTGCTAAGTACTAAAGTAAGATATTAATTAGTTTCCTGGGGTTAATTTTCTTTATAATGCCTCCTCCTTGCTTGGCACGCTGGATATGTCATGCTTCTATTTCAGAGAGCAGTGTTTCATGGTATTTTATTGTCTGACAGAGTATTTGGTATTTTATTGTCATAGAGAGTATTTCAGAGAGCAAAGTCCCTAGAGACCTGGTGATGCTATTGGTTCTTTACCATTAACATCCAGTCCTTTTAATGTGTTACTCTTACTCGCGTGTTAATAGGGACTCTTCAGTTTGCTTAGACTCAATCAAGAAGGCCTCAATGAGTGAAGATGAAGGGTGGAACAAGCTTATCAGTAAAACATTCTACACAGATGTTTCAGAAGAGTACATCACAGAAGTTGAAGAGCTTCTTGTGGGGAAATTTGGATTCAAGTTTGAAGCAGCAAAGGAGCATTATCATGTCAAGGTATTGTTTTACTTCATAATTCATTTTTAACTATTGAGTTCTGGGCCTGGACAAATAGTCCCAATTAAACTGAAAGAGTCTCAATGCCTCTCAATTCTGAATCTATTTGTTCGGATCAGGCTAACTCCATTTTGACATAGGTTATTGTGAATTTTACTCTAATTGGTAATTTGTTTGCAATCGTTTTTCACTCAAATCAGAGTAAAATGCATCTACTGTAACATGGTCTATACTCTATAGCCTTTTTTATTGCTCAAAATTTAATTGCGTAATGGGCACAGGGACGGATACTGCCCCACTGGTACTACCAGAGGTTGTAATCCCTGTAGTGGAGAAAACCCCATTGTCTTGAGCCAGATTCTGTGATCTAGCACTATAAGCAAACACCCCTACCCCTCTTCTTATCTAGTATTTTGCACACATTCTCCTTCTCTTGTATCAGCTGTTGTATCTTCTAGCACTTCCTGGTCCTGAGTGAAAAACAAAGTCAGGTCATATTCAAGTATTTTCTTGGGCCTGTATCATGTTTTTAAAGATTTTTAATATTTCAAATAAGCACCAATTAAGGAAACTTGAGTGAGAGGCTTTAATTGATTCTAATTAAGGACCAATTACCCGATTAATCATGCCACTGCTGCACACATTAGTGTTTTATATATATAGATCTACTGGCATCAGTTATTGCAGTCATATTTCATCTCAGATATTTGACAAGCATCAGCCAGATTCAACTATTTCATGCAAGTGCACGGCATCGCATGATGGTAATATCAAGCTTTACAAGGTAAAACCTTATGTGCCTCCCACTTTTCAATATTATTTTGTCTTTGTAAAAAGTACATTGAACGATACATTTTGCTTCTAGCATACTTTGTCTTGTTGGATGCTTGTCATTTACCTTTTTAAGATTGTAACTTCATCAGATATCTGGCTTTGACACAAATTCAACCTGAACTAACTAAGTCTCTGAATGTTGTAGAATTGCAAGTTCCGGATGCAAATCAAATCTGAGCCAAACATAGTACCATCATAGTAGGTGGTATGACTTGGTTGTTGTTAATTGTAAGTTCAGGTTTGTCTTACCCAAAAGATTGCAACCCACATATAGTGAACGCTTAGAAATATATTTTCCAGTTATTCAAGTGAAAATAACCCTAAGAGTTCTACGAAATTGAACAGCTAGGTTAATTTCAATTCATTGCTTTAATGATACTTCTTTGTATTATAATTTTGCAGATAGAACTCAACCAACTGAGGTATATGGTGACAGACATATCCTGTGTAAGCAAGAATTTCGACCTTCGAATAATGCTAACCACAAAGAAAAAGCTGAAGAACTTGGATGTAAGTTTAAGCCTTGATAATTGATACTCATGATTTCTATTGACTAAGATTATTGTTATTGTTGTTATTATTACCGTCGTTCTATGGTGGACCAATTTTTATGTGGGATGCAAAAAGATCGTTCCTCAAAATTATGGGTGGATGTTATTGATATAAGCAAAAACAGAGCTAAAAGAACTGATCCTTGACAGAATGTCCCTATTAATTATTATTATTTTTTATTGTTATTTTTATTTTGAGATGAGTGGTAACATGCATCACTGATCCTGATTACTTGTAAACTTTATTACATCTTTACATATACATATACATATACATATACATATATATATATATATATATATATATATAGAGTTTTGCTACGGTGAGTTGCAACTCACCGAAGCGTCCGTGAGTCGCGCTCAAAATTCCAAAATTAAGTTCAAAACGACCGATCCAAACCGTCTAATACGATCTCCCTATTAAATTCTCCATGCAGACCAAATTTTACATTTTTTTCAAAAATTTTAAGTATTTATTTCGGATTTTTAAAAACTGCTGTTTTTGAACGATTCAGAACTAATTAGATTAATGATTTTCTAAAATTTCAAAAAAATACTTGAAAATTTCGAAAAAATATAAAATTTGGTCTGCATGGAGATTTCAATAGGAAGATTGTATTAGACGGTTTGGATCGGTTGTTTTGAACTTAATTTTGGAATTTTGAGCGCGACTCACGGACGCTTTGGTGAGTTGCAACTCACCATAGCAAAACTCTATATATATATATATAGAGGATTGCTAAAATACTATGCATAGCACGGATGTCTTCGTGCTACGGATTCGTTCTTGCCTTTCATGCTTCAAACAACTGATCCAAACCGTTCATTATCTTCTAGATGTTGAAATCTTATTAGAAACCAAATTTTACATTTTTTTGAATTTTTTAAAAATTTTTTTCATATTTTTGAAAATCGCTGTTGTTGAAGGGTCCAGAATTTATTAGATTAAGTATTTTCAAAAATCTGAGAAAAATAGTAAAAAAAATGTAAAATTTGGTTTCTAATGAGATTTCAATATGAAAAAGATAATGAACGGTTTGGATCGATTGTTTGAAGCATAAAATTAAAGAACAAATCCGTAGCACGAAGGGCATCCGTGCTATGCATAGCATTTTAGCAATCCTCTATATGTATATACATACATACATACATACATACATACATACAATTTCCTGTACTAGTCACTGCCCCAATTATGACAAGCTACACCTATTAATCCTTAACATACTGAGTTTTTCTTCTTTCTACATTTAGAATCACATCTCTTTTTGCAACATGAACATACTATCCCCTCTATCCTCTTTCCCTACCACTTTTACACTTTATTCACTTTGCCTTCTCTGTAACACTATCTCCCCTGTACCAGTCTGGGGTCTGCAGCTGCAGATACATTTATATGTTCCTTCGTCGTGATGCACTTCTTAGTGGTGTCATTGTCCCTAGTCGCCTATTGGCTGCTGCATTCTTACTGTACTGACTTGAACTTGGCTCAACACCTATCTCTTCATTTCTTTTATTACCTTATTTAAAAGCAACAATACATTGTTCTCCTATCTTCTTCTACAGAAAGTATAGCCACTTGAGGAGTCTGATCCATCAACCCAGCACCTCTATGAATTGGTTGCCACCTCCATCACTTAACATTGGTTCTGTTGGTATGAGTGTCCCTCTTCTCCCTTTATCTGGTGGGTATAAAATTCAGTGGAAAAGGCACAATTCTAAGGACGTTCTCTTTCCAGTCTTTGCCAAGAGGACCAATCTGAAAATAAATGAGAGCAGTAATCAAAGAAACAAGTGATCTGGTATCTTTTGCAGTTCTTTCTATCGAAATAGTCCAACCGAAGCATTTTCTACCCTTCATATTATAAAATAAGATGCGAGTCCACATCTCAGATATTTAGGAAATCACTATCGCACACTGTAACAGAGATTCAAACCATTCCCATATGGATATGAAATAATGACCTTTTAGCATACGATGGTTGGTATTTTCAGAATCATGACAAAATCAGCATATATCTATGCTGCAATTCCCTCTCAATCAAAATGTATTTGTCAATATTATATTTTATTTCAAACCACTGACGAGCAGAATGCAGTAATTTTGAGAGGTAGTATGATTCCAAATCCTATTCAAACCCTGCCATTATTCAGACAATTATTCAATGATTTGACTGAAGGTTGACCTGAATCAACCCACCTCAAGCTGTATGAACCAGATTGATATGCGGTTTTATATTCATAAAATGTTTAGTATCTCCTGCATTCCAAATTCTAAAGGATCATGCATCAATTTACTAAAGTGGACGTATAATTTTTACCATGCCAAGCTTGTTGACAGTAGTTATCATGGCAATAATAATGAAATAGATTGCGAAATATATAATCAACTGAGGTTGCGTAAGCTCTTATATCTGACCAAACCATTATATTTTATCATTAGCTAGCTAAAAGTGACAGTCTGTATCAGTATATACTTCTATATGTCAATATGTATATATATATTTTTTGTAAATTGTGATATGGTATTTGCAAAACCAACATTTTCCCAACACTATGTGCCAAACACTTAGTAAACTAACAAATATGTAAATGGAGTTAAAGAATCATCAACTCATCTAAATTGTATCTGCATTACTGTGGACTAGTACTCTAATCATTGCATATTAGGAGTTAGGACCTGATTAACAGATCTTTTGGGATAAGAATTTGTTTCTTTTTGGTCATCTATCCAGGCTGATGTTGCAAATGGCATTGACCAACTAATTTCTGCAGCTGTTACTGACTCTGATGTCAAAGGGGGGCTTAGGTGGCCTCTTGGGAAAGAGTCAGTGGCAGATCGATTTGTTATAGTTGGTGTATGGCATACAAAATATAAAGCTTTAAGTAGAGACAAAATGAGTGTAAAGATGAGACTAGCTGACCGCTTTGACTATCGTACTTCAACTGGTGAAGCTGCAAATGAGGTTTCGTTCAAGCTTAGTGGAATGCTTGAACAATTAACTGTGAGTCATCTATCCATTAGGTCTTTTGCAAATTGATTCCAGTATTCTGATGACTTGTAAATAGCACCTGAAAGGGACATGTTGCGACTATTAATGAACAAGTTTTTAATCATATACAAATAATGTGCTCTGCAAAATGGGACATGTTGCAACTAGTATGGAAAAAAGTGCTCTGCAAAAAGTTTGACGTATCATACTTTTTCCATTTGCGACTAGTAAATATTTGCTTTGATTGTATCATATCGGGCATGGAAATGGAGTCACCTTTTGTTTGGTTTAATCCTGAATTTTGCAGTTAATTTTTATCTGCACAGACCTGAAAAATTGTGGGTTTTGGAAATACTTGAACCATTATGTGCTAACCGTAGAGGATATAGATATACTGCTATAGTCACACTTACTGTTTATTGGTTTATTTTCTTTTCAGGAAGACAACTTTCGTGAAGGGAGGGTTATAGACATGATTCAAGGAGCTGTAGACATGATCTGGGACAATTTCTTGACTCTTGGCAGTACTTGTATATAACTTAACTAAATTTACAGTGAAGGGAGTGTTGTCAGGGGCGGATTTACAGGTGGGGCGGCTGGGGCTAGAGCCCTACCTACCATGGTTTATATATAATATATGGGTCATGAATAAATTCAAATTGCAATTTTTCTTTTGATGTATTTTGAGTGGTTCTTCAATTTTTTTTTTATAATATGGTTTTAAACTATATTTTTGGTATTGTATAAGATGGATATATAATAAATTTATATTGGTCCAATGCTCTTAAAAATTCAGCCCCACCTAAATATTTTTTCTAGATCCGTCACTAAATGTTGTAGATATAAGATATGATTCAAGGAGAAGTAGACTTGATCTGGGACAACTTTTCGAGTCGTGGCAGACTGGCAATACAACTTGCAGTACTTGTGCAAGTATGTGTATATAACTTTACTAGGTGCTGTAGATCGTAGTTCCTCCGGGGGTGATAAGGATCATCCTCGATATTCCTCATCCCCATCATCCCCACGCGTTTTCTCTATTTTTGGCTCTACGCGTTTTCTATTTCTGGAAATTGCTCTGTTTCCCTCCCTGCCGTGTACGCTCGTCCCAGCCCTCCCACGTACGCTCCCCTGCAGCGTACGCTCGCCCCCATCCCACCCTTCCGCGTACGCTCCCAACCCCCACCCTTCCGCGTACGCCCCCCTCCCCCCACCCTCTGATAATATCATACTCTCACACACACAATATATATTGATTATAAACGTTGAGGTTAAATATTTAACTGTTGAAGTTAATATATATAACTATTGAAGTTAATATATATGTCAACTTCAACAATTTAAATATGCTCACTTCCAATATTACCTTCAACATTTAAATATGCCAAGTTCAACAATTATATATATTAACTTCAACAGTTATATATATTAACTTCAACAGTTACATATATGACATATTACTTGCATATACTCGGAAGAAAGACAGAGTGTTGTTCCAGCAGTTATAACTTCAATATATAACTTCAGCAGTTACACATATTAACTTCAACAGTTATATATATTAACTTCAACAGTTATATATATTAACTTCAACAGTTACATATATAACATATTACTTACATATATAACTTCAATAACTTCAATATATAACTTCAGCAGTTACACATATTAACTTCAACAATTATATATATTAACTTCAACAATTATATATATTAACTTCAACAGTTACGTATATAACATATTACTTACATATCTAACTTCAATAACTACATATATAACTTCAGCAGTTACACATATTAACTTCAACAGTTATATATATTAATTTCAACAGTTATATATATTAACTTCAACAGTTACATATACAACATATTAACTTTAACAATTACATATATAACTTCAACAGTACATATATTAACTTCAACAATTACGATATTGTCTTCAACATTTAAATATATTAACTTCAACAGTTATGAAGTGTTGAAGGAGGAAGAGGAGAAGGGTGGGGGGGACGATGTACATGGGAGGGAGGAGGGGGAGGGGGGACCGCGTATGTGGGAGAGAGGAGGGGGGAGAGGGGAGGGGGGCCTGCGTAAGTGGGAGGGAGGACAGGGCAGGGGAGGGAGAACGCGTACAGAGGAGGGGGAGGTGATAGAGTGTACGCGTGGGGAGAGAGGGATTTGTTACGTACGCGTGAGGATGACGAGGATGATAGTATCTTAGGGATGGTCCTAAGCAATTCCGTAGTTCCTCGTTTTATCAAAATTAAGTATGTTGGAGCTAGTTGCAGTGTATCCTGGTGGATGTTGGCTGTCTGCGTTTCTCTTTTCTCAAAATTTCTTCCTTTTTTTAAGATGTGTTTGAGCACGTCTTTAAAGCTTATGTGATCTTATCTTCAAAAAAAAGCTTATGTGATCTGCGTTAGCGTCATAATTGTCTTTAAAGTTTATAAAGCATTACTGCATCTTCGTCTCACAAAAAAAAAAAAACATGAAAGAGAAAGGGGGCAAAAGAATAGAGGAGAATAAAAAAGAGCCAACTTCGGGGTAATTTGAAAACTTTCTAATTTGCACTTAAATAAGTGATTAGTGAAAAGTTTGCTAATATATGGCAAGTGTCCGTAAAGACATTAATCAAGCAACGTCATTGGATAGAGTTTTGCTTATTTTTTTTTTTTTTATGAATTTTATGTACTAGTGAGGTACTTGAATCCTTGTTTTCTGCAAGTTAAACTACACACCTATTTTTTTATAAATAAAAAATTATTATATATCTTGTGCAATTATTTGTTTCTGTTACAACAAGTGAGTTCTTGGCATCATGGCATGATTTTTGTAGCAAGGAGAAAATAACGGAGATCAAGTCCCTAGAGTTATTTTTCTTACGGCAGTACTAAGTATGATTTCAAAATTAGAATTTACTATTTACTTATTGAGAAATGGTAGAGTATTTTTGTCGAAAATCCTCGTCTGATTTAGGGTTTTGAATTTCCAATATGCTCCATAATCTACAACCTATCCTTGTCCAGTTGTCCTACGCTTTGCATTAATCCCCGAATCCATATCCTCTGCAGTTACTGCAGAAGCAGTTTTGCATCACAACATGCCCCGATCAATGATGGATGTCCGTGATTAATATCGGATTTGTATTGTCCGTAAATCTTAACCGTAAAATTTAGACTGGACAATCGTGATGAAAAACCATAGAGAGCAGTTAACTACGATTATGGATGTCACATGATTAATATCAAATTTGTCGAGATTCGTGTGGCTCCTAAAAATTTAACCGTCAAGATTAAATCAGACGATCAGAAGGAAAAGACTTGCAAACATGCAGAGGATTCTGCCCACTCCCCAACGCCCCACCACCACAAGCCCACAACCCGTCGCCCGTTATAATCTACTTCCGTCATTTGTGCACTGAACACACGAGAACTAAAACATTACCCAATTTTATTAGTAGAACATATTAAAAACAAGAGATTTGGTCTACTTTTGAGTAAAAACATTATTAAATATCTATATAAATCAAGGTCGTCAGATTTCTATAAAAATAATCACTCCAGTTGGGAAAATTTTATTGAGAAATTACGAATGCAGTTGTGAGACGTTTTGTTCATCTTTTCATATTAATATACTAGAACAGTATTTTATATCATGTAATTATCAAAACAAATATATATTCTTTAAAATCGCCATTTGTGTGCATCCATATTATTGTGTTGAAAAATGAACCCACATAAAATATCATGCAAAAAAAAAAAAGAAAGAAAACTGCTCCAATTTTATCGCAGCACTTCACAGGTTTATATTCATGGTATTAATCTATCAATATCTTAATTCAAATCTGTTAATCGTTGAAACCAACAATATCTTCTAAAAATAATAATATAGTATAAATTCACAATAATTATTTGTGCTAAGTATAAATAATGAATCAGCATTAAGTAAACTGTTGCCTGTTGGAATGCCCTTCCCTTTTACTTACCAGGCACTACATGCATTTTTTCTCTTTTTTTATTTCAATTTATTAGAATCTCATCAGAATCGCTTCAACTTCCCAACCTTATTTAGTTCTCGTACCACAAGTCCGTGCATATATCCAGTAAGGCGGTAAGTAGTAACCTCTCCAGGCTCTCCTCTGCTCTCCAGCTTTCCGCGCCACAACTCACTTCACGTGAAGCTATACTAGTAGCGTCACAGAGGATCAAACGTCTCCAGAATTTGATCGGGTAATTTACTAATTCGACGATTCATCTGTCCATCTCAACATTTTAAATCACGCTCGTCAGTCGTCACTCTCTCTTCGTCACTTCTTCAAAAACAGTGAGTTGTGAGAGGTCTTACTTACGTTATATAATCATGTCGTATGTACCGCCTCACAAGCGCCACGATCGCAACCTCACACCAACCCCATTCCCGTCCTCTCCAAACTCTAGACCATTCACCTCCTCTCACCATGGCCATGGCAATCGCCTCCACCATAACACTAAAGTTCCCTACTCGAAAATCATGTATGCACCTCACTCGATCTTTCTCTGGTATGCAACCTCCTCAGATTCAGAAGCTTTAGCTCTAGTACCATACGATTCTGCATTCTTAGAGACGAAGTATCGCTCGAAGTCTCTGACACTCGCTGTCACCGATCAAGCGAACCAGGTTGAGGAGGAGGAGGAGAGAGCGGCTCTCAAAGGAATAGTGAAGAAGGTTGCAGCAAATTTGGTCGAAACCGGTCAACATGCTATGAAGGAGAGAGAAGAAAGTGAGGATGTTAAGCTGTTAGTGGTGGCTCGAATTGGGAAAATTATTATCCCTGAGTATGTCCTTTTTGTTTTTCCTTTTTTTTTTCTTAATTATGCATCTCTTGCTATGGCTGAGATAATGAGATGTTTATCAATTATTATTGTCATATTAGGGACTTGGGAGTTTTAGGATTTCATTAGTCATTACTCATTACAGAGCTTTGGTTAAGTACTTGAGTTCTTCAAGAACAAAATAATTAGCTTATGGGGTTGCTGCTTAAATCTCTTTGTCTATGTTCTGCTTCTACTATTCTTTTCACGGATTTGTGCATTTATGAAATTTAGTTTTCACAAGGCAAGGTTTTGTTGCAAATGATAAAAGTTATCATTAAAGACCTGCTGATGCTATTGGTTCTTTACCATTAATAGGTGGAACTCTTCAGTTTTCATAGACTCAATAAAAAATGCCTCAATGAACGAAGAAGAAGTCTTGAATTCAAGCCTGGTTAAAAAAACGTTTTACACTAATGTTTCTGAAGAGTACATCAGAAAAATTGAAGAACTTATTTTAGAGAAATTTGGATTTAAGCTCGAAGTGGCAAAGGAACGTTATTATGTCAAGGTATTGATCCACTTCAGAATTAATTTTTTGTTGCTCAGTTCTGTGTCTGAACAAGTTTTCCCAATTGAAAATTGAAAGAGACTCAGTGCCTCTCAGTTCTGCAGCTATGCCTTCTGGAGGACTTTGCTATTCTCCTTTTAAGAAAAGTTGTTGTGGATTTTTACTTTAATTAGTTATTTGTTTGCAATTGATTTCTGCTGCCCTTGAGGATGACATCTCGCCTGTCGAATAAGAGTAAAACTGTAGCTACATTAACATGGTCTATAGCCTCCTTTATTGTGTAACGGGCACAGGGATGGCAGACTGCCATCAGTATTTCAATAGTGTTGTAGTCCTTGTAGAGGAGAAAACAGCAATGTCCATGACCCAGATTCCATGATCCAACAGTACACAATTCCCCCCCTTCTTGTTTAGTATTACACCTGCATTCTCCTTTCTTTTGTTAACTGTGTATCCTCTAGCATTTCCCGGTGCTGAGTTAAAAACAAAGTCAGGACATGTTCAAGTATTTTCTCGGGCTGTATCATCTTTTGAAATTTTTTCTGCTTTCCAAAATTATGCACCAATTAAGCAAACTCAAGTGAAAAAAATCTAAGTAATTGTAATTAAGGACCAATTACTCATTCATTGTGTAATTGTAGTACGTTTTGGTTTTTTGTTGTTCCCTACATCTATACTAGCATCAGTAGTTGCAATCATCTTTAAATTTCAGATAATTGACAAGCGCCAGCCAGATTCAACTATTCTATGCAAGTGCATAGCATCACACGATGGTGGCCTTGAGATTTACAAGGTAAAACCTTATTATTGTGCCTTCTTACTTTGCTATATTCTCTTGTTTTTGCAGAAAGTGATATGAATGATACCTTAAGCTTCTAATACTTTATGTTGTTTGATTCTTGCCATATAGTCCTGTTTAAGATGGTTTACCAGATCTCTATTACCCCCACAAATTTGACATGAACTCTGAAAGTCGGTGAATGTTGAAAAATTCCAAATTCTGAATGCAAATCAACTTTTAGCTGGACATATTACTTTCATAGTAGGAGATATGGCTTAGATGTTGTTAATGATGAGGTTGGGTTGATCGTGTTGAAAAGATTGTAGTCCACATATTACAGTGGATGCCTAGAATTAAATATATTTACCGATTTATTCAAATTTAAAACAAACCAAAACCTAAGGAAAATGAAAAGCTAGGCTAATTCTCAACTCATTGCTATTGATCATATCCCTTTTGTTTTATTATTTTGCAGATAGAACTCAACCAATTGAGGTATATGGTCACAGATATATCCTGTATAAGCAAGAATTACAACCTTCGAATAATGCTAAGCACAATAAAAAAGCCAAAGAACTTGGATGTGAGTTTAATCCTTGCTAAGCAAGGATTATTGTTGATATAATTTATTATATTCTATTATTATTGTTTTTTCTTTTTTTGAAACGTGTGGTGCCATTCTCATTAATTTTGACCTTTCGTTACCCTTTGCAATTTCTCTAATCTAGTCCCTACCCCTAACTGCAACAAGCTACACTTATTGATCCTTAATTACCCATGTACATGCCATACTGTGTTTTCCTTCTTTATACATTTAGAGTCACATTTCCTTTTCGCACTAACAAAACCTATTTTGCCAACCAGTGACCAATCTAATAATAATGAGAGCAGTTATTGAAGTGGTTCTACAAGTGCATATATCTGACCAAAACATTATATTTCTACCATTGCCTAGCTCAAAATGAGAGTCTGCATCAAAATATTTTTTATGTCATAATGTCACTATGTTATTGTAAATTGTTATACAGTATATTTAAAAACAGCATTTCTCCAACACCCCATGCAAACACTTATCACATTAGCAAACAAATCAATAAAGTAAAAGAACTCATTAACTAGTCTGAATGGTACCTGCAATACTGTGTAATGAACCAGTATTGTAATCATTGGTAAACCTGATTTTTGGCTCTTTTATAATAAGTATCTGTCTCTTTTTGTTTATCTATCAAGGTTGATGTCTCCAATGCCATTGGACAACTAATCGCTGCAGCTGTTATTGACTCAGACGCAATAGGGGGGCTTAGGTGGCCTCTAGGAAAAGAGTCGGTTGCAGATCAATATGTTATAATTGAAGCATGGCAGACAAAAAATAGAGTTTTAAGCAGAGACAAATTCAGAGTAAAGGTGAGAGTTGCTCACCGCTTTGACTTCCGTACCTCAACTGGTGAAGCTGCAAATGAGGTTTCATTCAGGTTTGGTGGCCTGCCTGAACAATTAACTGTAAGTTAACTTTCTCTTGAGCCTTTTGCAAGTTAATACCAGTGTTCTGATGTATTTGCAAATAACACCTCAAATAACATTTTGCAAATAGTTCAAAGTTCAAACCCTTTGTCCAAAACAAGTTGGGTAGGTCAGAAATGACATCCACTACTAGAATTTCGTTTATCTGTGTCGGACCACCGACATATTAGAGTCGCTAAATCAAGTAGCGACGCAAAAAGAAAAAAGTGGGCGGGAGGGCTTTTCCTCGGTGTCGGTGGGCCGACGCAGATAAGTTAGAAGGAATTTACGGGACTTAAACCTAAAAATCTCTCCCCTTTATCTTGCTCTCTCTCCGTACCCACTCTTCCCCCTTGTTGCCGTCGCCCCTCTCTCTCTCTCTCGGCCACCTCCCTCTATACAGCGCCGGAGCACCGGCTCCGCCCTCGAACCCGGCCACACCCCTTCACCTCACTCCTCTCTTTCTCTTTTACTCAGCCCCTTCACCTCTTCCTCTCTTCTTTCCTTCTCGGCTGACTCGCCCCCTCGCCATGGCCCATGGGAGCTCTGCCAATCCCTTCCTCCACTGGTTCAGCCCCAAATCGGTCCACCTCCCTTGTAACTCTAAACCTTCGTGGCCTCAACCTCTCCATTCATATACTGCTTGCAACTCCAAAAGCCACCTCTAAACCCTGACCTCATCCGAATCTGAAATCCGCTCCAAAATTTGATCCGATAGGCTTCAGGCCAGCCAGCAAGTATCAACTCACTCCTTGACCATTCTCATCTCCATCTTGTTGTCCTTGGTAAGTCTTGTCTAATCTCTTGTGAGGATGTAATTTAATTGAGGGTTTGTGATCTGAATGATCTGAGTATCTGTGTAACTTGTGGAATTTATGAAATCTAATTGATCTATGTATGTCTATGTCCGTAATCTGAATTTTTGATTGATTATATGTTGTGTGTTGATACTTGTCTAATCTCTTTACTTTTTTATCCACATGTTATTTCTAGGGCCAAACTCTACAGGAACAAAGTATGTTTCTTTTATTTTTATCCACTTGTTAGCTCTATCCACACATTGGTTCTATTTACATGTTAATATCTTGTTTATAAGTATGTTTCTTTTATTTTACGTAGGAAATGTTTTACCCAAAGTTAACAGAGAAGTCTACAGGCACAACATAAAAGATATAGAGAGGTTTGCATGCTAAGCTAAGTACTTCCTATTTGGCAAATAGTGTCAATTTCTATTATATATGAACATTGTTATAAGAGAAACTGGTTGAATAATGACAGTCCTAAAATAAATATCACAAATGCATCAAGTATCACTATTTTTGTTTGTTAAGAGACTTGTCATATGCAAACTTGTCATATATTAATTTGCTCTTGCAAACTGCTTCAGGAATTTCACCGGTGTACATGTGGGAGGATGACAATCATGGATTTGTTGCATTCCGATTAATAAAGAAAGGTTATTATCTGAATTTTATAAAGAAAAGTTATTTTCTAATCCACTTAATTTATGTATCCAAAGTATCTATACTCTAGACATTTCTTTCTATTTAAATTCATTATACCAAAAGATCTAATGGTGTGATAAAATTTGATGAACATGAAGATATAAACTTAACACCAGCAGGAGGATATACCATGCAATTTAAAAACCTTAAGAAAAAGAAAGAAGCTACGAAAGCCAGCCCATACAGCATCTTACCGAGCCGGTACGCACCCCCGAAAGGAACCCTCGCAACAAGCCTTCCTTCTTTTCAAAGGTATGCAGATGACTTGCGTAACTATTTCCAAAATAAAAGCATGAAGTTTAGAATTTTGTAGTCAATGTCCGATGCATATTTGAAATTTTTGTCAGTATTACTTCCATGGTCTTATGATATATATATTTTGTTGATTTATGTGAAAAAACCAAAACTTGATATATGTTTGTGAAATTTTGTTTGTAATACTTTAATATTATAATTGTAGAAGGAAAATATCTGAATGTTCACTTGATTCTGACTCAGAAAAGGTGATTCAACTTTAATTTTTATTTTTTTTCCAATGTAATAATTCCATGCATTCTGTCTTTACAACTTTAGAAAAGGACTTAGAAATTATGTTCTATTGCTTATTAAATTGAATTTTTCTTAGTTTAGGTAGCAGATGTGGTTCTTTTGGATGTTGATGATGTAGAAACACCAGAAAATTCATGAGAAGTGAGATATTTTCAATTATTTTACAATACGTTGTCTTTTATTATATCCTTATGTCAGGTACACTTAATATAAACAAATTATTTGCATTGCAGGAAAGGGAGTAAGATTATTATTTTTTAAGGTAAATTATATATATGCTAGTAGTTCTTTCTTAATTATGCATTTTCTATTTTCATTTCAGATTTGTTACCTCGTGAGCAGGAAAGATCCAGAAGCTATCGAGCTTGATTATTAAGATCTGAAATGCCTCGAACCGTGTCAATATCTATCATCCCTAGTTATGAACTTAATAACTTTTATATTGGGTCGCTTAATAAAGGCGTCGGTATACCAACATAGTAACCTCTAAATAGAGATGTGCTTATTGTTTGATTAAGCGATCAGAGAACATGGTATGCGTCGTTATCCCGACACAGATATAGGGACGCGTTAAGTAATCCGCGTCCTCGCGACACAGATATTTATTATTAGCGGCTAGAGTATCGGAGTCGCTTGGGTAGTGTCTTTAGGTGGACGCAGATAGCTTTTCGTGTCGGAATAGAGACGCCTTTTTGCGAAGCAAATAATTGACATTCTAGTAGTGATCCCGACAAATGTCATTTCTTTTGTATATGGCTAGATTTTTACCATTTTGCGAATAGTGATGAACAATTTTTAATTATTTTGTAAATAAACTTGTAACTGGTAAATAGGTAGTTTTGGAAAAGGTGCTCTGCATAAATTTGCTTTGACTGAACTGTACCTGTACTTTCCATGAAAATGTTGGTTTTTGAAATACTTGAACCATCCTGTGCTAATTGTAAAGGGTATGGATATACTAGCTTAGTTTCCTGCATTGTAGCTACCGAGGAGTAAACTAACCTTAAATAAGTTATATCTACATGAGGAACAAAAAATCGTGAAAAGAATTTTCATTGTGTGTAAATCAGAGTTCAATTATATAGTATGCTAACTGCGTACTTGCTTTTTTTTTAAAAATTAGTTTTTATTTTATTTTTCTTTTCAGGATGATGGGAGTATCATAAATGAGCTCCAAGGAACCGTAGACTTCATCTGGGACAATTTGTTGAGTCATGACACTATTTGATTATAACTTAACTATATCTACAGTGAAGGGCTACTTTTTGACTCGTGGCATGTAACTTTACTAAGTTCTGTAAATTGCAGTCCCTCCTTCGGCCAGAATTTGATATAATATTGGTGCAAGTAGCAAAGATGGTAGACGTTTAAACGCTAATTACTAGGAATTCATATATACCGTGTTTGGGTTTATATTTTCTTCTTTAAAATATCTTCTTTAAATGACCATTAAGTAATCCATATTTACTTGTGTGTTTGGATGCGCAAGAATAAAAAATTAGATAAGAATACTCTAAAAATTTTTATTGTTGTGAAATTCAAATAACACAAGAATAAAAAATTTAAATCTTTATCCATATTCTAACAAAATTATGGAATTAGAATAAGAAATTTGGACAAACACGCATTTTGAAATCTTAATTTATATTCCTTATTCAACTAATGAAGGCCTAGAACTTAGGTATATGAAATAAATTTATAAACCTAGAGCTAATCTCACTAGTCGTTTGTAGTGTTTTCCAAAATGACACGACACGAGCGTGTTGGTACGACACGCACGCGTGTTGGTACGATACGACACGACACGTCTATGGAATTAGCACGACACGTGCGTGTCAGCGTGTCATGTCAAAGTCGTGTCGTGTTGGAGATTTCTAGACATTGACACGTCTTAACACAACACTAGTTGACACGTGACACGACAAGATACGACACGTGACACGAGTTAACACGATAAAAAAATATTATTATCTAGAATTTATCAAATTATATTGAGCTTATATTATAAATTTAATAACTTTTTATTCATAATATTTTGATTCAATCATTAATTTTCATTTTAATATATGAAATTTCAATAATTTATTATATTTTTCTATTTTAAAAAAATTTAAATATTTTTTAATGGCTTTTTAGTGAATAAATTATAATATTGCTTGACACGTTTAACACGTCGTGTTAGACGTGTCGTGTCATTACGCGTGTCGTGTTAACCAATTCCTTCATTTGACACGACACGACACGACATGTTGAAAATATTAACTCGTATCAACACGACACAACACGAGTTCTGACACGCGCGTGTTTGACACGACACGACACAACACATTTGCAATACACTAGTCGTTTGGAGTTATGCTTTAGGGTCGATCTCAAGGAACGGATTAATGAATACTAGACTTATCATTTTTAAAAGTTAGACTAGAATAATTTTATGAGGTATTGAGAAATTAAAACTAAAGTGTAAGTAAAATAGATGTTTTTGGGTTTTTTTGGTTGATTAAAATAAACTAAATAATTAAGTATAGTTTTTGGGGTTTAAAATAATATGAAAAGCGTCTTAGGCTTCAGATTTCACCTTAGTTTAGAGTCTAGAACACAGAACTAATCACTTTCGTGCATCGAACGATGTTTTTCAAGTGATCATCCCTCAGTTCGGTCCGAACAGAGAGTGAAAGTGCGTGTTTTGACTCTTTATGATATTTATGCATTGTGTTAGGGTTTGTTGGCTAAAACTAGATTTACTAATAGGCGGATTTGACATCGAAATATTCAACCCTTTTAGGCCTTAATTTCAATTAAATGTTTGTGTTTTAGTTCGATTTTAATGCAATTTAGGTTAGAAATGTGGTACTGCTATTTGCCCTTGTTTAATTTCAGGTTCAATGACGATTTGGTGCAAAATTGGGCCCTAGGTAGAGTTCAAACGGAGCAAGTCAAGATCCAAACGAATGGAGCAAAGGAACAGGGTTAAACCAGACAAGGCCCCTGTTCTGGCGACCCCGCCAGGATTCTGTCGACCCCGCCAGACTCAAACCGACAGACCTAATTTGGAGACGATATTTCTGGCAAAGCGTGTTTTCTATTTTCAGAGGAATCATACATGATCTCCACGCATGGGAACCGTCCTTGAAATCTATTTAATCATGTGGAAGACCACCAGAAAGGGAGATTCGAAAAAAGTCAGATTTTGGAGCAAGATTCAAGAGGAGTTAGCAGAAATCGCGCCCAGCCTGTCTCCCGTCGACCCGCCAGTATTCAAGCTGAAAGCGTTTTCTTTAGTTCTTTGTTATACTCTTTCTCTATTTTCTTTCTTTTGATGTTTAGTTTGTTGAAACCTGTTATCTTTATGTTTAGTATGACTTGTAGTGAGTAGTTTAGTTTAGGGCAATTGTAGGCAACCATGACTTGGTAGATTTATGAAGTTTAATTTAGTTTTCTAATCTTTCTAAGTTGCTTTGCTTTTCTTAAGTTTAATTGCTTGAATTGAGAATATGAATTGAATTGTCTTGAAGGTTCGCTCATTAGGTTAAGGCCTTGCCTAATAGATAAGCACCAAGTTCCCTAAATTCAAAACAATTTGTATTCCCATACCATAGGATAGTTAGTATACCCAAAAGGTGAAACCGAAACTTAGCCGAGAGGTTTATTCCCTCCTAAGATCGAGAGATTTAGGATATCCTACCGAATAGTTAAAACAAACCCTAAAACTTAAGTCAAGGAACGAGAGTTGAAACTTAGGTTTTTAGGGAGGTTTAGAGGTTAAAATTTAGTTATACCAAATCAAGAACGAGAGTTAGTATTTGGACCAGGGTTTAAGCCAAAAACCTACACTTAGAGAACTTAGAAAACAATTAAACTGAATTATCGTACTGTTCTGGCGACCCGCCAGGATAGTGCCTGGAAGTGGAACCTGATCAATTGACCCTAGTTTAAGTCCTTAATTCGAGTTTAGATCTTTTCTTTAATTTTTAGAGTAATTTAGAGATTAATTAGAGTTTAAAATTGTTGGTTAAACATTTTCTCTCGATTTGCCGATTTGCAAAACAACACCGAAACCTTTAAACTAACATCTCTTTTTAGTGTTTTATAGCTAAATTTATTGAAGAATGGATTAAAGCAAGTGTGGCACTTATTTTGGAGCTTCAAGAGATTGTTTTGGTCTAGTTAGAGTCAGTAATTAAGGTTTAATTAAACTCTAAACTAGTCTCAATCAATTTGCTGGTAAAATGCTCAGTTTTTCTGTCCAGCGTCATACAACGCCAGTTGCCGTTACACAACGCTGAGTTAATCCGATTTTAAATTGCAAAATCTCTGACAAGGTTGGAACAGCGTTACACAACGCTCAGTAGCGTTGTGCAACGTTAGTTCATTTGCTTTTAAACCAGTTAAATCCTTTTTTTCCCTTGTCAGAACGTTGTGCAACGCTAAGTAACGTTACACAACCTTTCCACTCCTACGTTGTGTAACGCCACTCAGCGTTGTACAACGCAGTATGAAACAGGCGTCTCTGCATTGCTCAGACATCGATCTGCATTGATGCTGCATGCATGCTGCCATGTTCCATGCATCATAGCGTTGTGTAACGCTCTAAAATTCGCTCAGACTTCGCTCAGTTGCTCTGGTCGCGTAGAGCAACGCTGAACAGCGTTGTGCAACGGCGACGTTGTGTGACGCCAGTCAGCGTCGTATGACGTTCTGACAATGTTGGTTGAGTTTGTCAGTTCTGCCTTATTCGTTTTCTTGACTTCGTTGTGCAACGCTACCAAGCGTTACACAACGCTCTGACAAGTTCCAACGGAACTGTCGAGCTTTTGCTTTGGATTTCTGCTGAAGCGTTGTGCAACGCTATACAGCGTTACACAACGCTCTGACAACTCATAACGTTATTGTCTGTGACCGTTTGATTTTTCAACGGCTATTTCAGCGTTGTACAACGCCATATAGCGTTGTATAACGCCAGAGTCTGTTTTGACTGGTCTTTGGAGCTGTTGGCGCCCTCTATAAATATGGGGCCTCTTGGAACTGTTTAGACACTTTTGAAACTCTTGAAACTCCTCCCTTTTGAGCTCCAACCAGTTAGACATTACTCTCTCTTGTGTTTGAGCATTAATTAGCAAAATCATTGAGATTAGAGTGTGCTAAACCAATCCACTAGTGTTAATTGCTAGATTTGTTGAGTGATTTGGTTAGAGCCTCAATCCTTTGTAGTGTTTGAGCTTGTTTAATTGAGTTAGGCCAATCCACCTTGAGAGTGATTGTAACAAGGTGATTTGGTTCGAAGTTGTAGTCCCGTTCGTGTGGAATTGAACGGAGCGCGCCCATTTCGAGGTTGCGAAACTCCCGGAGACGTACGACTAAGGCTAGCACTTCCTAGCGGGTCGGAACTCCGTAATACATCGCGTGTTCAATTTCTCTCTCTCTTTTTCTCTTTATTATCTTGCTTGAATTGAATTGCTTGTGCTTTGATTGTTTGTTTTAGACCAAGCTTGAATTGAACCAAATATTGACCATACCGGTTTAGAAATTCGTTTTTGTGCCTATTCACCCCCCTCTAGGCCTAATTTTAGGGACAACAAAGTGGTATCAGAGCCAGGTTATCTTTTGACCATCTTGTTAGGTAGATAACCTCGATTCATGGCCTCTAGGGTGATAGAAAAACCGGACAAATTTGGTTCCACTTGCAAGAACTTCCGTTATTGGAAGAGATGTATGGTTGTATACCTTAACTTGATTGATTTTTGGGAGGTTGTTGATAAGCCATACACACCAATTGTTGATAGTGAAGGTAGAGAAACCCATGCCTCTAAGACCATTAGGACCAAAAATGATAATGCCGTTAATGTCTTGCTAAATTCGGTACATGAGTCCATAGCGGCCATTTTTGGTAGCTCTACTAGTGCACATGAAATGTGGGTCTCTCTCTTGAACCGTTATGAGGGAAATTCTCTAATCAAAAGCTCTTGACAATTCGAGTTAGAGTCTAGATTGGATAATTTCCGCATAAGGGAAGGTGAATGCATCGAGGAAATGTATACTCGGTTTATACAATTGCTCGATGAATTCACTAACATAGGAGAGACCCTTTCTAATAGTCGTGTTATAGGAAGATTGCTTAGGGCTTTGGTGGGAAGACCTCAATTCGACACTCTCATCTCGACTCTTGAGACACAACAAAGGTCCCACAACAACCTCACACCGGAGATCATCTACACTCACTACCGGTGCGTGGAGGAGAAGCTCAAGCAACTTGGAGAGTTGAAGTATGAGCCCAAAACCATGGCATTTGCGGCAAATGACAACAAGGCATCTCCCTCCAAGAACCGCCACAATGACAAGCACCAAGGGAGACACCGCCACTCAAGTGACAAGGCCAAAGGCATCATCGACCTTGATGAGGACAAGCAAGGAGCCGTTCTCTCAAAGATGTTTCGAGCTATCATGGTGTTTGAGGGAAAGTTCAACAAAGAAAGGCTTGAGAATGACGAAAGAGCTCTTTGCTTCGTGTGCCAAAAAGAAGGTCATACCATGTACTCTTGCTTCAAGCTCTTCCCTCACTTGAAGAAGGACAAGGAAGATGGTGGCAAGAGGAGTGATGGCCGGTTCAAGTCCAAGAAGGGACATTACAAGAGCAAGAAGAAGGGTGAGAGAGCCATGCAAGCCACTTGGGACAACGATTCCGATTCGAGCTCATTCTCTCAATCCGATTCGGAATCCGAGTGCGACTTTGACAACCTTGCTCTTGTGGCTCAAGTGAATGATGTGGTGATGCCGGTGGATGACGACCTAGATGACTTGGTGAAGGAGGTCTTCAACGAGTTCAACCGAGGCAAAATCTATGTGCATCCATTGAGCAAAGCTAGTCTTGATGAAGCATCATCCTCCACATCAACTTTCACACAAGCTCCAACGACTATTCAAGAGGAACCATCCACAATTGCCATTGAATTGCCCAAGGTCACAAATGAGGTACTTCTAAACTCATTCTCTAGTAGTGATAGCGATTGTGATAGTGAGAATGACTTGAGCTTGAATGATGATGCAAACTTGCAATTTGATAGGTTGAATGATTATCTTGATGAGTCTCCTAAGACTATTGCTAGTCAAAAAGAGCAAATTAGTCTTTTGACGACTAAGGTGCATGATCTTGAATCTTTGGTGACAAGGTATAAGGGTATGATTGAAAGTTTTGAAAAACCAAGTGTTTGTGAAAAATGTCAAACTCCTTTGAGTGAGACAAATGTTTTGAAAAATGAAAGGGCTTCAAGTTCGTCTAGTGCTTCTCATAGCACCAAGATGAATCTTGATAAAATGTTTGTGGGACAAAAACCTAATGACAAAACGGGTCTTGGCTTCAAAAAGAGGAATCAATCCTTTTCTAGACCAAGAACCATGTCAAGCCCAACACAAAATGAGAGACTTTATCACAAGAGCACCAATGATAGGAACACACACGGGCAAGGGCAAAAGAATTTTGTTGGCTCTCAAAATGGTGCTCAAAAGAATTTTGGTAGGAATAGAAATGGGTCTCAAAGACCTCAAAAGAACTTCCAAAACAATCGGGGCCCAAACAACTTGTATTTCAAGGGACTCGATGGGTGTTTTCATCCTTTTCAAAACAATGGTGGGAATAGGAATAGAACACACACTAGACCTCAAACCAATGGGGGAAATCAAAAAGTCTCTCAACAAAACAAAAGGAATTTTCAAAAACCAATTTTGAGAAACTCTCAATCATACACTTTCTCTAAGGATCCAAAGATTAGGGCCATGGAGCTTAGGCGTCATTTTCAAACCCATTTTGTTAGAGAAAGTTCACAAGTGAACAAGCCAACTTGTGCTTGTTGCAACTATTGTGGTAAGAATGGCCATGTCACACTAGAATGCAAAGTTAGGAAAGCAAATCATACATCCGGTTCAATTAACATGATTTGGGTTCCTAAAGTCACTTCCACATCCGTTTTGATTGGTGGAAGTGGTTCGAGTGTGGCTTAGTTAGCCATCTTCTTTTCCCAAGGTTTTTCTTGTCAAATCTTAAGGGGGAGAGATTACAAGAATATATTAGTTGTTTGTTTCTAACTAATATGCATTCTTGTAGGTTTGTTTGTTATCATCATTCAAGAGAAGTGCTTGGATCATAGATAGTGGTTGTTCACATCACATGACGGGTGATGAATCTTGTTTCAAGACACTTGAACCTTTTGATGGTGGTGAGGTTACTTTTGGTAATAATCTTAGGAAGAGCTCTATTATTGGTATAGGCTCGGTTGGAAACCAAAATTTAACGGTTTTTAATGTTTACCTTGTGGATGGTCTCAACTACAACCTTTTAAGTGTGAGCCAATTATGTGATGCGGGATATTATTTGAAATTTGATCACTCCTCTTGTTTTGTGCATCAAATTTCGGATAATTCTCTTGTTTACACGGGACAAAGGAAAAAGGATGTCTATTACTTAAACTTTGATCACTTCACAAATGGTGAACAATGCTTTAGTGCCATAGCTACCGGTTCATGGTTATGGCATAGAAGACTTGGTCATGTTTCCCTAGACTCCATTAAGAAACTTGTGAAATTGAAACTTGTCCGTGGTCTTCCATCACATAAACTTGACTTAAATGGGTTGTGTGAAGCTTGCATGAAAGGCAAGCAAACCAAGTCTAGTTTCAAAACCAAAGAGACCATCTCAACCACTCAACCTTTGCAATTGCTTCATATGGATTTGTTTGGACCAATCAATGTCTTGAGTATAAGTAAGAAAAGGTATGTCTTTGTGGTGGTAGATGACTATAGTCGCTTTACTTGGGTTTTCTTTCTTGCTCACAAGGAAGAAGCATTTGACCATTTTGTTAAATTTAGCAATCGGGTTGAAAACGAAAAAGGGTTGAAAATTTCTAGAATTCGTAGTGACCATGGAAGGGAATTTGAAAATGCTAAATTTGATGAATTGTGCATAGAAAAAGGATATAAACAAGAGTTTTCCGCTCCACGCACCCCTCAACAAAATGGTGTAGTGGAGAGGAAGAACCGAACCTTACAAGAATTAGCACGCACCATGCTACATGAATTTGCCGTACCCAAATTTCTTTGGGCCGAAGCGGTAAATACCGCATGTCATGTAGTAAATCGTGCATGCATTCGTTCTCAACTCAAGAAAACTCCTTTTGAATTATGGTTTGGTCATACTCCCAATATATCCTATTTCCGTGTATTTGGCTCAAAATGTTTTGTCCTTGATGAGTCTCCTAAAGTAACCAAGTTTGATGCCAAGTCTTTGCCCGGTATTTTTGTTGGTTACTCAACCACAAGCAAAGCGTATAGAGTCTATTTGCCAAACTCAAAGGTAGTTATTGAGTCTATTAATGTCAAATTTGATGAAAAAGTCCTTGAGGAATCCAAGAAAGGTAATTCTATTGTAGGTACACAAATGGAAGAAACTACACAAGAAATCGAGTCACAACCTCAAGCACAACCACCGGTGATCATTGAAGAGCATTTGAACCGGGTTGATGACATTTTGATAGGGGGAGAGACTCATGAGGAGGGCATCTTAGACACAACTCAAAATGAAATGCCTCATGATGATCCTCTACCTCAACCGTCTCCCCAACCGGTTCATGAGCCTCCCGAAGTGCTTAGAGAAGTTTCCTCTCATCCTCTTACTAATGTCATAGGTGACCCTAGGGAAGGTGTTAAGACTAGGTCTAGTTTGCACCAAACTATTGGTCATTGTGCCTTTGTTTCTCAACTTGAACCAAAATCCTTCAAAGAGGCCAATGTTGACCCAAATTGGATTGTTGCCATGCAAGAAGAGTTGAACCAATTTGAAAGAAATCAAGTTTGGGAACTTGTACCATTACCAAAAGGTAAGCAAGTTATTGGTACCAAATGGGTTTTTAGAAACAAGCTAAGTGAGGATGGTATTGTGGTTAGAAACAAAGCCCGTTTGGTTGCACAAGGTTTCAAGCAACAAGAAGGTATTGATTTTGAGGAGACCTTTGCACCGGTTGCTCGTCTTGAATCCATTAGAATGCTCTTGGCTTTTGCCGCTAACAAAGGCTTTACCCTATTCCAAATGGATGTCAAGAGTGCTTTTCTAAATGGTTGGATAGATGAGGAAGTTTTTGTCCAACAACCACCCGGTTTTGTTGACCATTTCAAACCGGACCATGTGTATAAGCTTCACAAAGCTTTGTATGGTTTGAAGCAAGCTCCTAGAGCTTGGTATGGTAGACTTTGTACCTTTCTTCTAGACAATGGTTTTAGTAGAGGCAAAATGGATACAACTCTTTTCACTAAGAAAAGAGATGACCATTTGCTACTTGTGCAAATTTATGTGGATGATATTATCTTTGGCTCTACTAATGCAACTCTTGCCCAAGAGTTTTCTTCTTTGATGAGTAGTGAATTTGAGATGAGCATGATGGGAGAACTCACTTTCTTCTTGGGGCTTCAAATCAAACAACTCAAGGATGGTATCTTTGTGAACCAAGTCAAATACGCCAAGGAGTTAGTGAAGAAATTCGGTGTTGAAGATAGCAAGAGCTTAGACACACCCATGGGCAAAAGTGCGAATATCGATGCGGATGAGAAAGGCAAGCCTATGGACATAACTCTCTATCGGGGCATGATCGGTAGCCTACTCTATCTCACGGCTAGTAGGCCGGATATTATGTATGCCGTATGTCTATGTGCTAGGTACCAAGCCAATCCTAAGGAGTCTCACCACAAAGCGGTAAAACGTATCTTGCGATACGTCAAGGGTACTCAAAACCTAGGTCTTTGGTATGGTAGACAAACCGAACTAGACTTGTTAGGTTATACCGATGCCGATTTTGCCGGTGACCGTATGGACCGCAAAAGTACTAGTGGAACTTGCCAATTTCTTGGTGGTTCACTTGTGTCTTGGTCTAGTCGCAAGCAAACTTCGGTTGCTCTCTCCACCGCGGAAGCGGAATATGTAGCGGCCGGTAGTTGTTGTACTCAACTTCTTTGGATGATGCAAACCCTTAGGGATTTTGAGTTAGATTTCCAAAAGGTACCAATCTTGTGTGACAATACTAGTGCCATCCTTATATCCAAGAATCCGGTATTGCACTCTAGAACCAAGCACATAGAGATACGACATCATTTTATCCGAGATCATGTTGAGAAAGGTGATGTGGAATTGGTCTACATCGACACAAAGGAGCAAATCGCCGATATCTTCACCAAACCTCTTCCAACACAACAACATCTTGAACTTAGGTTCAAACTTGGTATGCTTGAACTCAAAGATTAAATTTATGCATGTCATGGTGTTGTCTTTGTTGTTTGGAGCTTATTTCAGTTTAAATTGGTTGTATTTCTTTTGAAAACCTTGAAAAAATAAGTTTTTAACTATTTTGGTCTCTATTTTCTGATTTTTCTGGTTTTCTGAACTCTGGCGTTACACAACGCCATTCAGCGTCGTGCAACGCAAGAGTAACGTTAGTTTAAAATGAATTTTGAATTCTGTCGAGTGAAACGTTGTACAACGCTGCATACCGTTGCACAACGCTGGTTTGATTTTGTCTTGTAACGTTGCACAACGCTGACTATCGTTGTACAACGCTGGCTTTGTATTTTAATTTTCCTTCGCTGAATTTGAAAAATCTGTCGAGTTCAACGTTATACAACGCTGATCACCGTTGTACAACGCTGATCACCGTTGTACAACGCCAGTCTGTTTCTTTTTACTTAACGTTGTACAACGCTGTTCACCGTTGTAAGACGTTGTTTTACTTCTTTATTTTATTTTTTTATTTTTTATTTATTTGGCTTTAGTGTTGTACAACGCCCTTTAACGTTGCACAACGCTGGGTTGTAGCGTTGCCCATCGCTACTCAGCGTTGTAAAACGGAGCAGTCAGTTTCTGCTCATTTTTCGCTGTTTTGACTCCTGCGTTGTACAACGCCCTTTGGCGTTAAGTAACGGTGGATGCGTTTTTAACTGTTGCGACCCCACATCTTCTTCTTCTTCTTCCTCTTTTCTCTCAAATCCGAGCCCCTTCAATTTTTTCTCTCTTTCTCTCCATCTCACACCCCTTCATCTCTCTCTCTCAATTCTCTCTCAATTCTCTCTCTCCACTCCAACCAATACCACCAAAATACTCCTCTCTCTCTCCTCTCCACTCTCATACCCTCAATTCTCTCTATCTCTCTCTCTATCCCTCAATCCACCGAAACCCTAGCCACCGCCATCACCGTCAATTCCGGCGATCCGACCGTCGGATTTTCGATCGGCTTCGGTTCTGTGCTCTCCAAGACCATCTTATCCTCTCCGGCTCTTCAATTTAAAGGTTTAGCCTCATCCTTTCTCTCTCAATTTTCAATGGCACCGAAAACCGCAACCAACAAACGGTCTAAGCGCAACCCCAAGGGCGCTTCCTCATCCAACCCACCGGTTCAACCCGACCAACCAATTCCAATGGATATACCCCCGGTACCCGAGGATTGGACCCTCTCCTCCTCAAATAATTACCTATTCAAGGACTCGGTCTCGTACATGCACTTTTGCCAATACCGCGATGTCAATCGCGAGTGTTCCGAGTGCTTCTACTTCGAGCACCCGTATGGGGTCTACCACTTGAATCCAAGAGAATTAACTTGGATCAAAGAAAGGATCGAATATTGGAACATGGCGGGTCTTCTCGCACATTCTCAACCATACAACCCGTCATTGATCAAGCTCTTTTATGCCAATCTCACAATGACGTGGACCGAGGGCCACCCAACCGCCAACTCTTATGTCCTCGGTCGCCACATCTCCATCACCGAGCAAACATTGGCCAATCTCCTTAGCCTCGACAATGACAACTTGGAGATTTACATCCATGCCACTTGGCCACGTGAGTTGCCTCCTTATGATGAATTTCACCGATTCTTTTATTGTTGGAGGAACTACACCGCTCGTCAATTCACCGCCACCGAGCTCCCGGCTTTGCACCGCCTTCTCTTCCTCTTCATCAACAATATCATAACTCCGAAGGCAACAATCAAAACAAATGTGGAGCAATTCGCCGTGTTTCTCCTTCGATCTCTCCTTGAGATGAATCAAAAGGTGAATCTCCCTTATATCATGCTTGCTCATATGGCACGGGTCGATACCTCTTCTCGCTTCTCATTTCCATATGCCCACATCATTCAATCTATTCTCATTGAAAACGGCATCCCTCATGACACACCCCTTTGGGGCGAACCCGTGCCCGAGAATGCCATTGCCACTCCCGAAAACCTCATGGCATATCTCAATGTTACCGGATGGACGGCCCAAGATGATGACTCCATTGTGCCCGGTCCTTTCCACCGCAACAACTACCTTTTCCGGCCCAATGCCACCATAAACCAATATGAAGAGATAGGCAATGAACCATTGCATGTGCCCGGCGGCCGAATGGAGGGTCAAGGCGCACCGCAAGACTTCCATGCTTACCTTGATGCCAAATTCGCCGCCTTGACCACTCACATTGACACGCGGTTCAACACAATTGAAGAAAACTTGACCGCTTACCAAGCCAAGACCGATGCCTCGATCACTCATCTCAAGGATGAGATGATCAATCTTTGGGGAAGGATGGAGCTCCATCTCAAGAGAGGATCCGGTAGTGGTGCGGGGGATGATGATGAGGAGTGATTCTAGCCAAAACCCTCTCCAAGCCTTAGTCCTCTTTTTATCTTTATTTGGACTTTTGATTTTCGTAGTTTCTTTGCCTTTCGTCTCTCGTTTGTGATTTTTCGTTGTTTTGAGTGTCTTAGTTATGCTAAATGGATTTGGTTTGTTGTATGGATGTTGCATGAATGATGTTTTGTTTTTTAATGATTTATGTTATGTATTAATGTATTTTGTTTGTGCTAAATGGTGTTGTTTTAGCTCTTTTTTTTCTTTTAATATGCATGCATGGTCTATAATTGTTAGTTTATGCCCTCATTAAACCTTGTTAGATACCCCTAATCAAATGAACTTAGTGGCCAAATTCTTTTCGAAAGGGGGAGGATTCTTATGGTTTGTCATCAAGGGCATTTTGGGTATTCTTTTCCCTAATTGCAAAAAGGGGGAGAATTAGGTAATTTGGGTTATTCCGCCTTGTTGTATCAAGTCCCAAATATACCTTAGGTGTTGTTTTGCAACTCGGCAAAAGGGGGAGATTGTTGGTTAAACATTTTCTCTCGATTTGCCGATTTGCAAAACAACACCGAAACCTTTAAACTAACATCTCTTTTTAGTGTTTTATAGCTAAATTTATTGAAGAATGGATTAAAGCAAGTGTGGCACTTATTTTGGAGCTTCAAGAGATTGTTTTGGTCTAGTTAGAGTCAGTAATTAAGGTTTAATTAAACTCTAAACTAATCTCAATCAATTTGCTGGTAAAATGCTCAGTTTTTCTGTCCAGCGTCATACAACGCCAGTTGCCGTTACACAACGCTGAGTTAATCTGATTTTAAATTGCAAAATCTCTGACAAGGTTGGAACAGCGTTACACAACGCTCAGTAGCGTTGTGCAACGTTAGTTCATTTGCTTTTAAACCAGTTAAATCCTTTTTTTCCCTTGTCAGAACGTTGTGCAACGCTAAGTAACGTTACACAACCTTTCCACTCCTACGTTGTGTAACGCCACTCAGCGTTGTACAACGCAGTATGAAACAGGCGTCTCTGCATTGCTCAGACATCGATCTGCATTGATGCTGCATGCATGCTGCCATGTTCCATGCATCATAGCGTTGTGTAACGCTCTAAAATTTGCTCAGACTTCGCTCAGTTGCTCTGGTCGCGTAGAGCAACGCTGAACAGCGTTGTGCAACGGCGACGTTGTGTGACGCCAGTCAGCGTCGTATGACGTTCTGACAATGTTGGTTGAGTTTGTCAGTTCTGCCTTATTCGTTTTCTTGACTTCGTTGTGCAACGCTACCAAGCGTTACACAACGCTCTGACAAGTTCCAACGGAACTGTCGAGCTTTTGCTTTGGATTTCTGCTGAAGCGTTGTGCAACGCTATACAGCGTTACACAACGCTCTGACAACTCATAACGTTATTGTCTGTGACCGTTTGATTTTTCAACGGCTATTTCAGCGTTGTACAACGCCATATAGCGTTGTATAACGCCAGAGTCTGTTTTGACTGGTCTTTGGAGCTGTTGGCGCCCTCTATAAATATGGGGCCTCTTGGAACTGTTTAGACACTTTTGAAACTCTTGAAACTCCTCCCTTTTGAGCTCCAACCAGTTAGACATTACTCTCTCTTGTGTTTGAGCATTAATTAGCAAAATCATTGAGATTAGAGTGTGCTAAACCAATCCACTAGTGTTAATTGCTAGATTTGTTGAGTGATTTGGTTAGAGCCTCAATCCTTTGTAGTGTTTGAGCTTGTTTAATTGAGTTAGGCCAATCCACCTTGAGAGTGATTGTAACAAGGTGATTTGGTTCGAAGTTGTAGTCCCGTTCGTGTGGAATTGAACGGAGCGCGCCCATTTCGAGGTTGCGAAACTCCCGGAGACGTACGACTAAGGCTAGCACTTCCTAGCGGGTCGGAACTCCGTAATACATCGCGCGTGTTCAATTTCTCTCTCTCTTTTTCTCTTTATTATCTTGCTTGAATTGAATTGCTTGTGCTTTGATTGTTTGTTTTAGACCAAGCTTGAATTGAACCAAATATTGACCATACCGGTTTAGAAATTCGTTTTTGTGCCTATTCACCCCCCTCTAGGCCTAATTTTAGGGACAACAAAAATTAATTCCTTTAGTTTAAATTTAATTCTTTTTATCAATTAATCAACTTTTTGACTTGTTTACCCTTAGATTAATCAAACTTAGTTACTTAGGCTCTGTTTGGATAGTCAAGAATAAGAACTATTCTGGACTAAATAGCTAATTTGGATTAAGAGACAATCCAAACAGTCTAGGATTAAGGGCTTATTCTGAATTAGAGTAAGATTAGTTAATCTGACTAGATACTAGAATAAGAAGTGCGATTAAAATTTTAGTTTGTTAACGGTCAAAGATAAAGCTCATTGTTATTCCTATATCATCCAAACAAAAACCTTTATTCTGAGATTAAGCTTATTCTTAAGAATTTGAGACTAACAATTTTAGTCTTGAATAACTAATCCTACTCTTATTCTCATACGATCCAAACAGAGCCGTAAAGTTTATAGTTTAGAATAACCATCCTTGTGGATTCGACTCTCAAATCTAGAAGTTAATTAGATTTTAACCAAGCAAATCAAACAAGCAATAACATAATTCTCAACAAAACATATCATATCATATTAAGTCAAATCACAACATTAAAACCTAAGTTACTACCTTGCTCCTAAGACAACATAAACTTAGGCTAACATAGTATTAAAACACACAATAGCAAGAATACAAATAACAAGATACAAGCCAAAGAAAAATAGAGAAGAAAACATCATAAGAATAAATGGAATACTCCATCTATGCTTCAACACCGTCTTCTAGTGCAGTGGAGTGTTACAAGGTGCTTCTCCAACCTTCTGGATGAACAGTAGTTCGCCGAATGAACAGTACTTCGGTCCGAACCGAGAGCTAGAATTTTTGTCATAATTCCTTCATCTGGACTCCGATTCAGGCGATTCAAAAACCGTTAGAAAGGTTAGGATGAGCTCTACAATAATGTCGATTCTATTTAGCCATTTTCTTTTCTTAAACAACCATTTTATGCAATAATTGTGCCTTTGGTCCGAGCATGAGTCATTCGGTTCGAATGATAGCTTTGACAACGCCTCCAAGTACTAGGAATGAGTCGTCTAGTGTATGCCAAGTGCCAAAATCCGTCCAAAATTCGAGAATCCGCCAGAATCATCATAAAACTTGAAAATAAGAGAAAAGACGACGGTAAAGTCAATTCCTAGAAAATCATAGCAATTTATTAAATAATTAGATGACTTGAGTATGATTTGAGTGCCAAGTATGGTTCAAATATCAACAAATAATAATGATATCATCAACCCCTCATCCAAACGCAATTAAGTAATCTATTATTTATTTTCTTAGCCGTTAAGTAATATCCTCTATAAATAGATTCCAACTTCATTTTATTCATTTCGTGAATTCTCTCTCCTTTTCTTTCTAGCTAACCTTGAATACTGTCTTGGCTTTAGATAGTTGGCCGTTTGGAATTCAAATTTTGCATCACACTTAGGTTGGATAATCATTATGATTTGCTTATGCTCATGGATCGCTCAATCAGATAACCAGACTTCTCAATATTTAGTTTTGTATATTGTTTGATTTGATTATTGTGTGGCTTTGCTTGCATGTGTTGGCTTGTATGTGGTATGTTTTGTGAGATATCAAACTTAGATATGTATGAATCTGAGCCTTCATCCTTAGGACCCTAGCTATCAGGAGGGATGGGTTTTGATCCCTAGATATATGGAGAGGAACTTTGTTTTTTACTGATTTGACCAACCTCAACTCGCTTATCTCTGTGAAATGTATGATTTATTATATAGATTAATCTGATCTTATTTTATGTTACTTCATCAACTAAATATAGAAAAGCGTGTCATTAAATAATCAGTTACTAAAGCTTTATAACTAACACTGTTTGTATTTTTTTTTTGCGCTTTGCAATGTAGGTTGACTGGCCGTTGAATGAATACAAAAGATACCGTCCATCCTTACATGTGATGTGTCACACCCTGTGTGTAGATGCGGGGTGCGAGGTGTGACAAGTTAGAAAAAAATGTTGAAAAATTACGAATGCAGTTGCGAGACGTTTTGGTCGTATTTATATATATTAATCATTAAAACAGATGTATTTTACTATTTCTCAATATTGCCATTACATGCATATATCCATATTATTTTGTTGAAAAATGAACACACATAAAATATCATTAAAAAAAGAAACTGCTCCAATTTTATGCAGCACTTCACAGGTTTATATGCATGATATTACTCCATCGATATCTTAATTAAAATCTGTTAATCATCGAAAACAACAATTTCTTCTAAATAATATATATGGGTATGTTTGGAAGTTCATAGAATAAAAATAAGGGAATAAAGATAAGTTATTTTTTATTTGACACAGAGGCGGATCTAGTGATGGGGCGGGTGGGGCTAGAGCCCCACCTACTGTCGTCGAGCCCTGAAGTCCCTCTTTAGCCTTAATGAATTTTTTCAGTCATTGGAGTACTCAAAGGTGGGGCTGAAGAACAAAAAAAGAGAAACCGTTCGATCAAATGATTCATTAGAGCACTCAGCCTCATCTAAATATTTTTGCTAAATCCGTCACTGATTTGACATCATTTAGAACAAAAAGAATAAGAACAAAATGAACCTTATTCTTGTTCTAACAAAAACATGAAACAAAAACAAGAATAAAAACAAATTTGTTCTTGTTCTTATTCCACACCACTTCCAAACTTATAAGAGATGGGCTAAAATCAGCCACGACTGACAAATGCAACCGTCAGCTACGATCAAATCTCAATTTTTGAGATTCTAATAGTCGATCCGAACCGTTCAATGTGTTCTCCATATTGAAATCTCGTTGTAGACAAAATTTTATATTTTTCTGAAATTATTTAGTATTTGTTTGAGATTTTAAAAAATCATAGTTATTGAAGGGTCTAGAATTGTTTAGATTAAGAACTTTGTAAAATATCAAACAAATACTAAAGAATTTCAGAAAAATATAAAATTTTGTCTCCAACGAGATTTCAATATGGAGAACACATTGAACGGTTCAGATCGACTGTTAGAATCTCAAAAATTGAGATTTGATCGCAGCTGACGATTGCATCCGTCAGTCGTGGCTGATTTTAGCCCATCTCAACTTATAAATGCACAATAATATTTTTATTCGGGCTAAGCACAAATAATAAATCAACATTAAGTAAAGGCAACATCGGTTGGAATGCCCTTACTAAAGTTAATAGACACGTTGCCACTAGCCCGCTACATTCATTTTTCTCTTTTTTTTTTATTTCAAATTTTCAATTTATTAGAATCTCATCAGAATCGATTCAACTTCCTTACGGCAACAACTTTGTTTATTCTCGTAAAACAAGTCCGCGTATATATCAGTAAAAGGAAGTAACCTCTCGTCTGCTCTCCAGCTTTCCCGCGCCACGACTCACTTCACAGTGAGCTATACTAGTAGCGTCACAGAGGATCAAACGTCTCCACAATTGATCGGGCAATTCGACGGTTCGTGTCTCCATCAGTCCATCGTAACATTTTAAATCATCACTCGTCACTCTCTCTTCGTCACTTCTCCACACTGGTGTGAGGTTTCACGCATAATCATGTCGTACGTACCGCCTCACAAGCGCCACGATCATAACCTCACACCAACCCCATTTCCTTCCTTTCTAAACCCTAAACCCTTCACCCCCTCTCGCTATCACCATCGCTGTAACTCGAAAGTCGTGTATGCGCCTCACTCGATCTCTCGGTGGTACGCAACCTCCTCAGATTCAGAAGCTCTAGCTCTAGTACCATACGATTCTGCATTCTTAGAGAAGATGTATGGCTCGAAGCCTCTGACACTCGCTGTCAACAAGCAAGCGAACCTGGTCGAGGAGGAGGAGAGAGCGGTTCTCAAGGGAACAGTGGAGAAGGTTGCAAAAAGTCTGATCAAAACTGGTCAACATGCTATGAAGGAGAGAGATGAAAGCGAGGATGTTAAGCTGTTAGTGGTGGCTAGAATTGGGAAAGTTCTCGTTGCTGGGTATATATGTCTTATTTTTGTTTTTTTTTTTCCTTTTTGTTATGCATGTTTTGTTGTTGCTGAGATAGTGAGATGTGTATGAGTGTATCAATTATTAGCATGTATTAGTGACTTAGGAGTATTAGCTGTTTGTTACAGAGCTTTGCCTAAGTTCTTCAGTACTAAGTACTAACTGTAGGGAGAGGCACATTTGTTCGTTACAGAGCTAGCTCTACTTATTCGATGAAACTCTTTGAGGATTTGAGGAGAGGCACATTTGAGTAGTCATGCTTTGCCCTTTTATTTATTTTTTTTTGAAGAGAGCTGTGTATTTAATTATGAAATTTAATTTTCACAAGGCAAGGTTTTGTGGGATTATAGATGAACATCTGAAAAAGAAAAAAATGTCATTGATTATCAAAGACATGCATGCATGGTGTTACTATTGGGTGGTTACTATTAACATCTACTCCTTTAATGTGTTACTCACGTTTTTCAGGGACTCCTCAGTTTGCATCGACTCAATAAAAAATGCTTCAATGAATGAAGAAGGCCTGAATCAGCCATTTAAGAAAAGGTTCTACACTAATGTTTCAGAAGAGTACATCAGAGACGTTGAAAAACTTCTTGTAGAGAAATTTGGATTTAAGTTCGAAGTGGAAAAGGAACGTTATTGTGTCAAGGTATTGATCCACGTCATAATTACTTTTTAGTTGCTCGGTTCTGGGTCTGAACATGAGGAATGAACTGAAATAGACTGAGTGCCTCTCAATTCTGTAGCTATTCCTTCTGTAGGATTGTGCTATTCTCTATTGAACAGAAGTTGTTGGTATTTACTCTAATCTGGAATTTGTATGAAATTGATTTCTGCTGCACTCAAGGATGACACCTGGCCAGCTGGCCTCTGTCAAATTATAGTAAAACTATAGCTATAATTAATAACATGGTCTTATAGCCTTCTTTATTGTTTAATGGGAAAAGGGACGGTATGCTGCCCCGCTGGTATTGTTAGAGGGTTGTGTAGTCCCTGTAGATGAGAAAACCCCATCGTCTATTTGTCTATGACCCAGATTCCATGATCCAGCAGTACATAAGAACGCCTCCATGATCCAGCATGCTGTCCCTCTTCATTCTTATCTAGTATTATAACTGCATTCTCCTTTTTTCTATTAGCTGTGTATTGTCTAAGCATTTACTGGTAGTGAGTCATAAACGAAGTCCGGTCATGTTTGGGTAATTTCTCCATTTTTTGAAAATTATTCTACTTTCAGAAATTATGCACCAATTAAGCAAACTTAAGTGAGAAACATCTAATTAATGCAAGTGCCAGCCAAATTCATATATTGTGAGAAAAATTTAATGAGCAATTAAGGACCAATTACTCATTCATTGTGTAACTGTAGTACGTACGTTTTGGTTTTCTATTTTCCTACATCTACTAAGAAGTCTTGAATCAGTAGTTGCAATCATCTTTAAATTTCAGATAATTGACAAGCGCCAGCCAGATTCAACTATTCAATGCAAGTGCACAGCATCACATGATGGTGGTCTTGATCTTTACAAGGTAAAACCTTTTAATTCTGCCTTTTACTTTGCTATATTCTCTTGTTTACAGAAAATAAAATTGATTATCCCTTTTACTTCTATTAAACTTTATCTTGCTTGATGCTGGCCATATATAGTCTATAGAGTATAGACCTGTTTAAGATGGTAAGTTTTACCACACACCTTTTCTCAAAAAGTCTATATACCCCCGCAAATTTGACCTTAACTCAAAAGGTCTGTGAATGCTGTAGAATTCCTAGTTCTCAGTGCCAATCAACACTTGGCCGGACAGATTACTGTGTAGGAAGTATGGATTAGATGTTGTTAATGATGTTTTTGGGTTGTTCTTGTTGAAAAGGTTGCTACATATTATTGTGGATCCTTAGGAAAATATATTTTTTCAATTTATTTAAACCAAAATAAATCTAATAAGACAAAGTAAAATGAACAGCTAGGCTGATTATCATTCCATTGCTGTTGACAAAATCATTTTTTTTGTTTTATTATTTTGCAGATAGAACGCAACCAATTGAGGTATATGGTGACAGACATATCCTGCGTAAGCAAGAATTTCGACCTTCGCATAATGCTAAGCACGATAAAAAAGCTGAAGAACTTTGATGTAAGTTTTAATAATTGATATCCTAACTGCTATTGACTGAACTTAATTAATTACTTAAGGTTGGCTAGTGAATTCAAACAATCCACCTGAAAAGGTGGTACGATGAAAGCCTATTCTCATTAATTAACACTTCTCTAAGTTTTCTTAGCCCCTTTTTTTGCAATTTCTCTAATCTATTTCCACCCGCCAACTATAAAAGGCTACACTTTTTTATTCTAAATTACCCTGTATGCACAGGATACTGTGTTTTCTTCTTTGTACATTTAGAGTCACACCTCCTTTTCGCACAAATGACACACACCTTTTATCTATCTTATTTTGCCTACCACTGTATTGTTTTTGCTCATTGCCTTCTCTACGGCACTATCTTCCCTGTACCAATCTGGGGTCTGCGGTTCTCTGTAATTCTGTCTTTATGATGCACTTTCTTGTGGTGCCATTCTTTGGGTTGCCTGTTGCATTCTTACTGTACCGACTTGAACTTGACCTGGTGTCTCTCTCTACATTTTTTATATCATCATGATAAATGCATACATTGGCTTCTTCTAGTTTCTTCTACGGAAAGTATAGCCACTTTAGGTAGTCTGATACTCTGATTAACCCAACACCTCTATGAATTGGTTTCCACCTCCATGTCGTAACACGGTTTCATTGGTATGACTGCTCCTTCTCCCTCTTATCCATGTTTGCATACTTTTTATCGAGAAATGCACAATTTCATGCACATTTACTTGAATCTTTGCCTAGAGGAGCAATCCGATAAGAATTGAGAGCAGTTATCGAAGTGGTTCTACAAGTGCATATATGTGACCAAAACATTATATTTCTATCATTGCCTCGCTCAAAATGGCAGTATGTATCAGTTTATTTTTATACATCAATTTGTTCTTGTAAATTGTTATATAATTATATTAAGAAACACCACTTCTCCAACACCCCATGCCAAGTACTCAACACGTTAGCAAATAAATCAATATATTTGAAAATCATTTACGAGTCTAAATGTTGCCCTGTAGTAATATCGTGTGATGTGAACCGGTACCATAATCTTTGGCAAACCTGATTTTTGGAATAAGTATTTGACTCTTATTGTTTGTCTATCCAGGCTGATGTCATGAATGCCATTGACCAAATAATCTCTGAAGCTGTTACTGACTCAGACATAAAAGGGGGGCTTAGGTGGCCTCTAGGAAAGGAGTCAGTTGCAGATCGATTTGTTATAGTTGATACATGGCAGACAAAAATTAAAGTTTTGAGTACAGACAAAATCAGAGTAAAGATGAGAGTAGCTGACCGCTTTCACTTCAGTACCTCAACTGGTGAATCTGCAAATGAGGTTTCATTCAGGTTTAGTGGCTTGTCTGAACAATTAACTGTAAGTCAACTATATAGTGGGTCTTTTGCAAGTTAATACCAATTTTCTGATGTATTTACAAACAACACCTCAAATAACATATTGTGACTAGCGATGAACAATTTTATAATTATTATGAAAATAAACTTCTAATCGTTAAATTGGTAGTATGGAAAAGGTGCTCTGCATATATGGTGAAACATCATAATTTCTTTCCTTAACATATCAGTTTTGGTTTCGCTTAAATTAATTTTAGCTGATTTTGCGTGGACTGAACTGTATTGGCAAGGGTGTAAAAATTGTGTCTTTGTTTGTTGGTTTTAGAAATACTTTAGCCATTCTGTGCTAAAACAGTAAAAGTAGTTGGAAATACCTTCCAAACATTGTTCTTTTTTGAAATACTTCAATTCTTTGCGAACTGCAAAAGATATATATGGATACACTAGCTTAGTAAACTACTTTAAATCAGGGTTCAACTATATAGTACGCTAACTTCGTACTTGCTTTTTTCTAATTGGTTTTATTTATTTCTATTAAGGATGAAGGGAGTATCGTAGATGTCATCCAAGGTGCCTTAGACTTTATCTGGGAGAATTTCTTGAGTCAGGGCAGTATTGGATTATAACTTTAACTATATATATATATCTACAGTGAAGGGCAACTTTTTGACTCGTGGCAGTACTTTTATGTAACTTTATTAAGTTATGTAAATTGCAGTCTCTCCTTTGGCCAGAATTTGATATAATATTGGTGCTGGTTGCAGTTTATGTTGGTGGATATTTAATATTTTGGGATATTGGCTTGTTGTAGGCTTGTAGCAAGTGGCAACGATATGTTAGACGTTTAAACGTGTTTGGGTTTATATTTTCCTTCTTTAAAATGTCTTCCTTTTACTTTATTATAACGACATTGCTCTTTTTCTTTGGGTTTATGTGATCATCGTTAGATTCATGATTTTTGTTTGGTGGGTGGTTGATTACTTGATTAAGCTTACTAGATGTTCCTCTTATAATTAAAGAACAGAAAACTAGATTTACAAAGGGGGTGAGCTAAAAAAAACAGACGAGGAGCGAAAACAGTCGACTTTGGGTTTTGTGTTACACTATCTAATAATGGTCCAAATTGTAAGCTAAATTGAATGAACCACCATTTAATATAGGCCCTGATCAAAATGATTTTTACATGGGATTTTATTTCATTTCATTGTATTTTGAATTAATTTCATAGAAATTCGTTGGATCTAATTACATGAAAATTCCGACCAAATGACACTAAATTTCTTCATTATGATCAAGCATTTTCCAACTTAATGAAATGAAATGAAATCTCATGTTAAAAAATTGAAATTTTGATCAGGACGCTGCATTCTCATCTCCAGCTCTCTGCACGGTTAGGGGTGAAAACGGCAGAAGTTAAAGATTTTGGTTGCGTTTTAAAAACGAAACGATTAACGAAAACTTGAAACGGTTTTTGTTGTACTAAACTTCTCTAAGTTTGTCGATTACAAAACAATATTATTTGACATTTAACAATCTTCATTAAGTTTTATAAGAAGAAAATGCAAATTATGAAGACTTGGATAAAAGTTATGAGCAAGATCGAGATCAAGTCTTTAGAGAGCCTGTAGGCTAATTTAGACTAGGATAGAATGTATACTTTAGTCCTTATTTTTTCTTGAAATGGACTAGATAGTAGAAAAGCTCAATATACCAACAAAATCATGTTTTCAGTGACACAGCGTCGCACAACGCTATTCAGTGTCACACAACGCTGAGCCACAACGTTGTACAACGCTCAATAGTGTTGTACAACGCTCCAGTTAAAGACTTGGGAAGTTTCATGTGTACTTAAGACCATTGTGCAACGGCATATAGCGTTGCACAACGCCTCAAAAATTCTAAGCCCTCTTCGCTGTTCAGACAGCGTTGTTTCATTCCATGCAATGTTGCCTTGGCTCAAAGCAGCGTATTTTACATGCAAAACTGCGGACATCGTATGACAATGTCATTCAGCGTTGTGTAACGTTAGCGTTGTGTAACGGTAGAAAGTGTTATACAATACTCTGTTGTTTTCTATCAGAGTTGCTCCTCGTTCTTACTATAACGTTGTGTAACAACATTTGGCGTTGCACAACGCTCTGACAATTCCAACAGAACTGTCGGAGCTCTCCTTTGGTTGTACATACCATCGTTGTGCAACGGCATATAGCGTTGCACAACGCTCTGACAGACCAACAGCTATATTAAAGGGCCGTAAGAATTTACAACGGTCATATTGAACGTTGTATAACGCTATTCAGTAGCAAGCAATGCTATGCCCAGTTTTTACTGGTAAAATACTCTTTTCGAGCCCTATTTATATCTACCCCTTGTTCTCTCTCTAGAGAGAGTTTTGCCTTGCAAAATTTGACCAGAATTGAGCCTTTGAGCACAGGGATACTCTCCCACTTGAGCTTTTCAAAACTAAATCATCTTGAGAGATTTAGTAGCCTCAAACACAACTGCTCTGACATTGTCGTTAGGTGTAGGTTGGAATAAGTTGAGAGTTCTTCTCCTTTGAGGTCGTTGTGTCATTCGAGTTAGGTCGATCCATATTTATATCGATATTTTAACCAGACTTCACATCGAAATTATAACTAAAACTATGATTTTATCTTGTTTTTCGCTTTTGTTTTCTAGATTTGGCACTGCCGTTGCGTTTTGTTTTATTTTTATAGGAACTCGAAGAAAGCAGCAAAGAAGCAACGAATTGGATAGCTAGACGACTCATTCCTAGCTTAGATCAAGTCTCGACTCAGCCCGATGCACCGCCTACGCACAAGGCCAACCACTCCACAGCCTATCTCACTCAACCTCTACAATCTAGCCCGGATTCCTCCTAATCCGGACCCGATCCTTATGCAAACTCAATCCAGTGGCTCTAATCCTGTCCGGATTAAATCTTGTCCGGTCCGGATTGCCATATAAAGAAGATTCTGATCATAAATTAAAGGTGATTTCTTTTATGGAAAGTGAGGTAATTTCGTGTGTATGATTGGGGGAAGGTAGCTGGACGTCCAGGCAGGCAGGGGAGGCAATTTAGGCGTGCTCCATCATTGGAAAGGTGATGAGTGCATTTTATATGCATATTCAGGTACCATTTTGTCTCCAAACTAAACCAAATGTCTTGAGTTTACATAGCTTACATAGTTTAGATGAGTTTAGGTTAGTTTAATTAGAGTTTTGTGTCAAGAATGAGTTACTACCATAGTTTCTAATTTTATGACAGATTCTGGATAATAAATGACTTGGATGAGTCCATAAAGTTGAAGATCTCGTTCTAAGCTTTCCAACGGATCTTGAATCACCTCAAACGGAGTTCGGATGAAGGAGATATGCCCAAAATACTGACAGGACGCAGTGTTGACATTTTCCTGCGATCCGCTGATAGTCCCAGCGGCCCGCAGACCTGGAACTGCCAGATTTAGCAGAATCGTCCGATTTAGCAATTCTATATTTGGACGACGATTTCTACCGACTCCAGGTGCATCCAGAGCACGTCCTCAGTTATTTCCAGCGTTTCTACACCTTCCCAATGCCTATTAAAAACCAGTTTGAGGAGGTTTTGAAGGGGAGAACAAGAGGGAGACCAAATCCAAGGTCAATTTAGAGTTAGATATTGAATTATTTGAGAGTTAGGTCTCAAGTCCAGATCGTGGCAGCGCCAAGCAGGTTGATTGCGACAGCAACAGACGTGTTTGATAGGAGATTTCGACACACGCAAGAGCAATTGGTTGTAATGTTTCCTTATTCTTATTTTCTCTTGTGTTTGTATGATGTCTCTTAGTTGTTGATTGTTTGTTTTAGGGCTATGGTTGTAAACTCGAATTCTTAGTTGTTGATTGCATGTTTATTTTGTTTATTTGATATCTTTGTGTTTTATACATTGCTTGAATTGCTTGAATTGATTATGCCATGATTGTCTAAGTAGATTTGTTTACACCCGTTAAGTAGAGCTCGATTAATTGCTAGGTGGTTAAGTCCAAATAAACTTAGATTATTAGGCATGGTTATGATTAACATGAAGGTTGTAAACTGAAAGGTTAAACCAGGACTAATTAACGAGAGTTAAGTCCTTTCCAACAGTGAAAACTCAAGGATTTCATAGGTTAGAAAGGTATAAACTTGTAGAAACTAGTCCAAGAAACGATAGTTGAAATCTAGATTCTATACGAGGGAAATTGGGTTAATTAATTGATAACCAGACCTAAACGAGAGTTTGATCTAGGACCTTAATTAAGCCATTATCCCTACACAATTATCAACTGAATTAAGTCAATTTGCATTCACATCGCTAATCATAGCGGGCCGCTGAGTGAACCAGCGAGGTTGTATATGCCCGCCAAGTAGCCAGCGACCAGTCTAATAGATTAGCGACCTAAGTTCTTATAGCGGGCCGCTACGAGAGTCAGCGGGCCGCTGGAACTGGGACTAAGATGAAGTGTTAGCAACCAGAAACCCTAGAATTACGTGACTTGTTGAATCTCTCTCATTAATTCTTGTTTTGACCTGGAAACTAGACTTAGGATTTAGACCCACCAGCAACCCTTAATTCACATAAGAGTTGAACCGTCTAGCTAGTTTAGTAAAGTAAAAGGCTAATATTCTAACACCGTCCCTGTGGATTCGACCCTCAAGCTGTTCTACAAACGATTAGATCGGTAGACACGAGGTTTTTATTTTGAGACTTGGTTTTCCCATCGATCAAAATTGGCGTCGTCGCCGAGGACGGTTTGCTCGAATATTGGTATTTTGCTTTAGTAATTTAGCATAGACACCCTTGTATCCTTGTATCTTATTTATTTTGTCTTATCTCTAAAAAAAACCAAAAATTTTTTTTCTATCACCATGTTTCCTTCTTTTCAGGTATGTGAACAAGAGGCGGAGGATAATTGGAAGAAAATCAACCACATGAATAGCCAATTCGGACTTAATGCGAACATGAGTGAATTTGAACGTGCTTTTCACAACGTGCAAAACACGATCAATATTGCATGTGGAGACAACCAGAACTTCAGCAACCTCATCGAATTTGACGAACCTTTTGACTGTCAAACAGATCGTTCGAGATTCGTATGGAGGGAACTTGAAGCACAAAACATGACTTAGTGTCTCAACAGACAGACATGCGATTCTGGTTTGAATGATTTTCCTTCTTTTGCTTTGAATGATCATGGTTTAGTGTCTCAACCATACCATAGGTCTACTTTTTTTCCTAGTTTTGATAATTTCCGACCATCTACGCAAATGTCAAGTGTTGAATCAAGGTTTGAGGAATTTAAAATGAACCAAATCGAATTTAATGAGAAACTTTTGAAAGAAATGAAATCTATATCATCTTCTCTCAATACTCTCATTACCCATCATCAAAGGATGTTAGAGACTGAAAATTCTTCATATAGACCACACAATGAACAAAATAATGACATGGCTTTGTGTAGTGATTGTGAATTTGAAAACTCTAGTTCCAAGAAGACCCAAATTTGGTTAGATACCAACAAAACTGAAAGCAAACAAGTTGAGAATAAGGAGTTACAAGAGGAATTTGATGAACCAAAGTACATACTACCTCCTCCCTATATCCCTCCAATTCCATTTCCACAAAGATTGTTTAGGGCTGAAATTGTCAAATCTAATGAGTTGGAATTGAAGCATCCTCCAATTGAGAACATGAATGATGAATTTGAAGAGAAGAAAGATGGTGACACTACTCTCAAAGTCGAGGCATCCGACAACACAAATGAGAAGTTCAACCAAATTGACTTAAGCACTCTTAGAAGATGTTTGGAGAAACTTGATGTGATGGAAGACAACAAATCGCAAATCAAGTATCACATCATAATTGAGCCAAGAAAGATGACATCCAAAGAAGAACACTCTAAGCATATTTCAAAGGACCCGCTCAAGCACTTTTGGGAGAACTATGATGCGTGGAGAGGAAGAAAAGTGAAGATAAGATGAGTAAATGCAAGGTGGTCAAGCTAGTGACCTAAAACAAGCGCTTCTTGGGAGGCAACCCAAGGCTCAAAAATTTCATTTTCTCTCATTTAGATTAAATAAGAATTAGTTATTTTAGTTAGTTATAACTTATCAATTGTTGTTGTTGGTTTTAGGTTTGAAGAAATGTGACAAATCAGCTTTTGGAAGCACCAATACACGAATTGTATGCAAGAGTTCAAACTTGGGGGATACACCATGAAGGAGCATACAAGTCGCTTTGCAAGTCGCACCAACCCCTATGCGAACTTCACAACCACTACAATAATTTGATGAGTTTCCTTTCCTTTCTCTCTTTTAAGTTATGTTTTCCTTGCATTGAGGACAATGCAAAGTTTTAAACTTGGGGGGGAGAGAATAGGAGTTGTATCTAGATTTGCATCATGCATATTAAGTGATTAATTTTGTATATGTCCCAGTATCGGCGGCCCGCTGAGATTTTTGGTGGCCCGCTGAGTGTATCGGCGACCCGCTGAGATTTTTGGTGGGTAGCTGAAACTGGAACTGATAGGTATAATTGTGCATTTCATTTAGGAATTGTCTTTATTGCATGATAATTTCATATAGATTGCATTTAGGTAAGTTAGGGAGATACTTAACAAGTTTTGATATCGTGAATTGAATGAATTATTTAGGGAGTTTTAGAAAAATTTTCGATTTTGAATTGTGGGTCATCTAATTGATCGACTAACTCCTGTGACCTTAGAAAATGAGTAGGTATTGTATCATAATCTATCTTGATTGAAAATGAGTAGGTATTGTATCCTTAATTTCTCTTTTATTTATTCCATTTGTGACTCGAAAACTTTTCTAAACTTTTACTGTCTAGATTTAACGAACCAATAAGAATAGTAATCATACCCATCTCTGTGGGATCGACACCTTTACTTTGCTATAAATGACTAGTCGAGTACAAGGTTAATTTGTTTGACCCTGGTTTACACCTCGATCACCGCCTCGAGTGCTCTTGTGATGAGGTGATTCGGTTCGAAGTTGTAGACCCGTTATTGTTGGAATTGAACGGAGCACATCCTTTCGTGGTAGCGAAATTCTCGGTGATGTACAACTAAGGGTAGCATTTTCTAGCTTGTCGAAACTCCGTAATCATACCGAGTGTTTATTTTCTCTCTCTCTTTCTCTCTTTACTTTCTTGCCATACTTGAATTGCTCGTGTGTGCTTGTCAATTGTTGGGTACCAATTGAATTGTGTTAGGGTAGTTCATACCAAATCGGTCTAGAACCTTAATTGCTTCCGCTAAATCTTGTTTAAACCGCCTCCTTAGGGACAACAGTGTTGTCCATGTACATTTTCGTGGTATTTTCGTTAACGCAATTGGTAGTCAGTTTCGTGTCCAAAACGAAACGATTAACGCAACTGATCATTGTCGTGGTCGTTTTAGACGTTATGCACCCATATGCACGGTTACAAGAGTCGTACACTGAAAAAATTAATAGTAGTTTTAATGTTCATCGCAATTTTGATAATCGATATCTCTTATTTATATATATATTTTAACCATACTTGGCACCAAAATACTACCCAAACCAATGATATTCACTGCACTTTTGCATTATATTTTGCAAGATTGGACACTGCCATGGAATTTGACTTGTTTTGTAGGAACTTGGTGGATTGAACACAATAATTGCATAAAAGGGTGGATTTTGAAGAATAAAATAATTGAAAAGAGTCCATAACATTGTAGAGCTCATCCTAACCTTTCCAACGATCTTTGAATCACCTCAATCGGAGTCCGGATGAAGAAATTATGGTCAAAATACTATCAATGCTCGATTCTGGAATTTTGGTCCGAAATTTATACATTTCGGACCGAAATTTCCAGATTTCGGTCCGAAATTTCTTTTATGGAAAGTGATTTTTGGTAATTTTCAAAGAAGGAAGGATCCCCTCTTGCCCTAGCCGCCTCCTGGTCTTTCCTTAGGTGTTTTTAAGTACGAATTTCGACCAGAGACGCATCCCACCTTCCATACAATAATTTCCACCTTTTCCACCACCGTTCTCACGCCGAAAGGGGTGAGATTCCACCTCTCGCAGCGGAGCACGTCTATGGCGGCAACTTTGGAGCGATTCTGGACGCGACAGCGGTAGAACCGATCCAACCACGACTTCGGACGATCGATATCTTGAGTTAGAAGCGATATTTGGTTTATTCGTTCCTTTTCTCTTGATATTTTGATTTGATGGAGTTTGTATCTTATTTTTCTTGCATGTTAGGATAATTAATGATGTCCTAGTAGTAGTTAGTAGATTAGTTTAGTATTTTTGTGATGACTTGATTGCTTTATATTATGATATGTGATATGTTTTGTTGAGAATTATATCTTGCTTGGTTAATTTAATTGTTTGTTTGACTGTTTACCTATTGATGAACTGCAGCACCATTAGGACATTAAACTAGAACAAATAATTAGTTATTTAAGCACTTGAGGTAAGCCAATCGCTCGAAAGAGGAGGTTAGTTTGCGACCGAAAGGTGTAACTTTTACTGATCCGACAGGACTTTAAATACCTCTAGAAATCCAACTAAACATACTTAAATAGTTAAATCAGAACGAAAGTATAGGTTTAGTTGTTTATGTGGCAAAAACCGAGTTCCAAGTCAAGTCAGAACCGAAATCGCGACAGCTGAGGTTAGGACTTAGGTCTGGTCGTCCAGTAGCCTTCACATAACATTGTGTAAAGATATCAAGTTGAAACAAGAGGTCTAAAATAAGTTTTGGACAGATACAGTCCGAAATCCATACATTTCGGTCCGAAATATGCCTATGTCTCGGTGAAAATTGTAGACAAAGGTGCTTTGGAACTAAACTAATTAAAAACAAATTCCTAGGACATTATTTGCATTTATTTAGAGTCCAGAAAATACCAAAAATAATTTATTTAATTGCACTTTAGATAATTGTCTTTTTAAATCATAAAACTCCAAAAATTAATTGTCTAGCTTTCGTGAGGAAGTAAAGTCTAGTAATCAGTTGTACTGTCCCTTGGGTTCGACCCTAAAGCTTAACTAAAACGACTAGTGAAGTTAGCTCTAGGTTATAAATTTATTTAATATCCTAGGTTAAATTCCTTCATCAATAATAATTGAAAAAAAATTCAAAAATAAAAAATGGTGTTGTAGGGTCGGATTTCGGAAAAGCGATCTAAGAAATCGCTTAGATCGGGTTTTGGGAGCCCGATCCAAGCTTGAATCGGTTTCTCGGATGCCGATCCAAACTATCAAGCATTTTAAACGTATTAAATAAAAGTCATTAAAGTACGTTTAAAAAGTATTAAATAAAAGTCTATGTGCTTGGATCGGTCCCTGTGGATTCGCCCCTTAGCTTTACTCCAGACTCCGTCATGTGGATTCGACCCTTAGCTTCTGAGAAACGGTTAGAACTAGTACTCAGACCTATCATCTAGCTTTTGAGAAACGGTTAGAACTAGTAATCAGACTCCGTCCCTGTGGATTCGACCCTTAGCTTTACCCCAACAACTAGTCAGGTAAACAAGGTTTTATTTGAACTTGGACTTTGCCTCGATCAAATTCCGTCACGTAACACGACAAGCCACGACACGTTGAAAATATTAACTCGTAACGACACGACACGACATGACACATTTGCAATACACTAAGAAGAGGAAGGAGATGAGGCGAGGTTCGATTTCGAGTCGAGAGGAGGCAAGCTACTGACCAGTGACTATCGGCAACCGTCAACAAACTGATCTAATAAAACAATAAAATTTTGAAATTCATAAAAAAAGAATCCAACTGCGAGTAATGAAATTCTAAAATTGAAAAGACAACAAAAATAAATGCAACGATATGATAAAAAAAACAAATTCAGGAAATAAAAAACAAACATAAAAAAATGTGAGAAATAAAAAATCAAATTTTACAAAATCCTTGCGGCAAGGGCATTCTTAGGGCCGTTATAAGGGTGCTCTATTTAAAGAAAAAAAAAGTATAATCCTTGCTTTATTTAAAATTTTTTAGTATAATACTAATTTTTCTTATTAAAAAATTCGGCTTTCTCGCTCAACAGAGGATTATAGGTAGGAATAACGAGGGAGGTGGCTACTAAGTTTTCTATTCCTTTTTTTTTCCAGTTTTTTCTCTCTTTTGTTCAATTCTGTATTTTATTATTATTATTAGAAAAATTAGATTTATATCACTGCCAAAACTTGTTAATTAGAGAAACGCCACTGCTAAATTGATAATTAGAGATTAGCCACTGTAAAATTGTTAAAATTAATTTATGTCATTATTTTCTCTAAAAATATAGTAAATTATAAATATGACACTTTCAAACCTTTCATTATTTTGAAATATTTCCAGACTACCCTCCTTACGTTGTATAAAAAGGAAAATAAACTAGAGCAAAGAAATAATTTAAAATCAGACTAACTATGGAAACAAATATCAATAAAACTGACGAACTTAAATTCAGATTACGTGCATACGAAGCATATACTTTACATGTGAACATTTGATCAATGCACATTTTTTTTTGTTATCAAATTTTATTCGGTACACAAAATAGTAGGTGAATATATATAATATTTCACCAAACATTTAAATACATAAAACGATTTATAAATCCTAGTAGGTAGGTATCCAAATTATAATATATAATATCGCATTATAAAATTATAAAATATTATATACTTTAAGATATGCCACTATATAATTGCAAAAATTTTGTTTTATGCCACTATTTTAATGTGCTAGTGGCATAAATTCAATTTTTATATTTTTACATGGCATAAAACTCATTTTTATTAATTTTTAGTGGCATCAATCTAATTTGTTATTTAATGATAGAATTTTTTTAATTTAAAAATTTTCTAGTGTCATATTTAAAATGATAAAATTGTCATATCAATAAACTAATGCCATAAATCTAATTTTTACTTATTTTGTAGTGGCATAAAAATAGTTTGTCATTTAGTAATGATATTTTTCTATTTTTAATTTTTTATAGTGGCATATATCTAATTAACCCATTATTATTATTATATTATTATTATTATTTAGGTTCCAAGTAGCGTGCTTTTATTTATGGGTGGTGGCTGGTGGGATTTAATCATTGTTTGTTTGGTGGCTTTCATTTATTTTCTTTTAATGCCGCTGGTTTCTTTTCAAGAAGTAGATATATGGACCTTGTTATTTTTTTTTAACGCTATGCCAAAGTAGGGTTGTATATGAGTCGAGTTCGAGCGAGTTGAGCATAATTCGAATTCGAATTCGTTACAACTCAGAGTTAATTCGTGACTCATTCGTGAGGCAATTCCGAGCTATCCGAGCTAACTCGAACTCGTCATTTTGTAACTCGAGTCAACTCGTGACTCGGTATTCAACTCGTGAATATAGTGAATATATGCAATAATTATCTCAAAAAAAAAACTTCTGCACATACACAAACAAATATCTCAGAACTCATAACACATGCATAAACCAAGTTGTGTTGTGCATCAGAAGGAAAAGATATTTGGAGACTAAGTCTTTTTTGTGCTATACAGTATACACTAATATAATATTTTTATTTTCGACATGAAAATGTTGCTGACTCGAGTTGGACCTAACTCGAACTCACTAAATAAAACTCACGAGTCAGCACAACTCGAGTTTCTAGAACTCGAGTCGTGTTCATTCGAGTTACCAACGAGTTTTTTTCGAATCGAGTTCGAGTAACTCGCGAATTACGAGTTATTTGCTCACCCTTACTGTGCCAAAGGCTTTTGACCTCAATTGGCCGCTTAGGCCCGGTTTTATCCCGGCGTTTCAACCAAACCAATCTTCCGTTTGATTTAGGGTGCGAAAAATTCATTAAAGATCATTAGATCATTCTGAGCCGTCCCATTTGACATAACAAATGGACGGTCAATAAAAAAAGTTTTAATGGCAGAATTGGCCGAAAAAAGCAGACTAAACCAACACTGCAATTGTGACCATTAAAAAAATGAAAAAAAAAACAAAAGCTATTTAAAAAGAAAAAAAACTCTCGCCATGAAGGCATGACGCCATGTGACAATTAATCTTCTTGCTTTAGGGAATGAGTAAATGAATGAAAACGACCAACCAACAATGTATATGTGACAAAAGACTCAAGCAGGTCCGTCCATGTGCCAATCCAATCAATGTAGTATGTACGGAATCACGGGACCCAGCACATGTGACAATTTTCTAATGAATAAAATTATGAAAACAAACAGTCTTATTCCTTTTATTTATTTTATTTATAAATATTGGTCGATTGAACAGTCATTGACTTGACAGGTCATTATATTTACCCCTAATTCAGACTGATTCTGCTCACACACGTTGATCAATATAATATAAGATTTTATCATCATAGTTCTTAGTTTCCAACTCAAGCTCATCCTTCCTCACTGCAAAAACTTTTCTCCGATCTTTTGATTTCACTTGTCAACAAAAGCCCCAACTTTTAGTCATCACTCATTTCCTTTACCTTCTTTTAAATAATTCTTCATCTTCGTAAAATTAACTTGTGAGTGAAACCATGGATTGCATCAGTCAGGCGGTCACTGCTGCCATTCCTTCCATCATAGGTCCTGTTTTAAAGAACGTAGCCTATCCCTTCAAGGTTGCTGACAATGTGAAGGCCTTAGATGAGCCCATCTGCATGCTCTCGGCTGCACAAACAGATGTGAAGGCAAAGGTCGAGAATGCTGAACGACAAGGTTTGACGCAAGCTGATGTTGTCAAAAACTGGTTGCGTCAGGTAGAAGCGGTAAAAGGAGAAGTAGATGATATCAGAAGAAGGTACCAGGAGAGAGCTCGGTGTTTTTGGTCACAGTCTTTTAATTGCTGGTCCAACTTCTCTATCAGCAAAGACGCCGCGAAAAAACTTACGGAGGTACAAAAGCTGTGCGAGGATAGTAGATTTGAAGAGGTTGCCATTCAACGTCGACCTGAGGTCCCGGAGCTGCTTATTGGGTCAGAGGTGGTGGTGACTCAAGAAGAAGCTAACCGCCAAGAAATACTCAGGTACATTGACAGTGACAAAAATGACATTATTGGAATTTGGGGCATGGGTGGAGTAGGGAAAACCCGTCTGCTTCACCTTGTTCATAATCATTATAAAGAGAACTCTGATTTTGATGTTGTGGTTAAAGTCACAGCTTCAAAAGACTGTTCGGTTGAAAAATTACAAGCAGAGCTATGTGAGAAATGTGATTTTGGTCGAGAAACTAGTGTAGAATCACAGGCTAGAATCATTTCAAACTACCTAACCAACCGTAACTTTCTCATTCTTTTAGATGACCTATGGGGTCAAATTGATTTGGAAAAAGTTGGCATTCCTCTCGGTTTGGGTAAACAATTTAAAAAAAAGATTGTCATAACAACACGTTCAGAGTCGGTATGTTATTCGATGAACGTGAAAGAATCTCTCAAGGTGGTGGGTCTTGAAACTAAAGATGCACTTCGTCTATTTTATGAAATAGTTGGAGATAAAACGATCAAATCCCATAATTTGATACCACGTCTCGTAGAAAAGGTTGTCGAAGAGTTGGATGGTTTGCCCTTAGCGCTCGTAATAATAGGAGCAGCAATGCGTGGTAAAAAACATCCCAGAGAATGGGAAGATAGAATTGATTTATTGAGGAAGTCACGTCTGAAGGGAATTGATGAAGAAGAAAAATTATTTCACAGATTAAAATTGAGTTATGATAGCTTGAATGAAAAGTCGCAACATTGCTTTCTTGTTTGTTCTTTATGGCCCGAGGATGATATTATTAAGAAGATTGATTTGATTAGATGCTGGTTGGGGTTGGGGTTATTGGATCTATCTGATGCTAGAAATATTTATAACTCCGGTTATGATGTCATTAGTGAGTTGTTATCAGCATGTTTGTTGGAGGAAGTTGGATCAAAGGAGGTGAGAATGCACGATATTATTCGTGACATGGCCCTGTGGATAGCACATGATGAAGGTAAGGAAAAAGACAAATGGGTGGACCTTAATGAAAGTGTCCTGAAACAAATGCGACATAAAAATATTAGCTGGTCTTGTGTAGAGCGAGTATCACTAACACGTTATGATCCCGATGGATGGCTCCAATTTCAGCGTGAAGGACTACCACTTATTCCATGTGACGCGACCAAGCTCCAATTTTTAAGGGTTCGTTCGTTAACTGGGATGGAAGCACTAGTTCAAAATGTTGGTATTTTTCGCGATTTAGTATTTCTAGAATTGAGTAGATGCAACTTGATCTCCTTTCCACAAGGCATATCTGAATTAGTGAAACTTGAGCACCTTAATTTATATGGTAATAAAATTACATCAGTACCAGAGGAGTTGAAACATGTTAGAAATCTCAGGTTTCTATCTTTACGACACAACCCTATTAACTCATTTCCTAAGGGTGTTTTACCGGAACTAAAGGAGCTCATGGTGCTAGATTTATATTCTGATTATCCATTTTATAGTGGAAGTGGTGATGGTGAGCACTGGAAGACGTGGTTGATAAACGAGTTGAGCTGTTTAAGCAAATTGAGGTGTCTGAGTATCGATTTGCGACAACCAACCCAATTCCGAAATCTTTTGGAGTTATCTAACTTGCCCGTGAGAAAACTACGTTTGAATTATGTAAATGAGACTGATACTCTCGAAATACCTAGCAGTTTTATTAGGAAAGTACAAGATAGTTTGTACAAACTCCAACTTGCAGTAAACCCAGTCAGAAAAATAGCAATTGGGAGCAACTGCCAAAGTCGGCTCAGAAATCTTGAATTCCTATGGTTTATTATGTTTGAATTGGAAATGATTGAATGGCCGAACATAGCTCCAGAGGATCTACTCCCGATGCTGCATGACTTAAAATTTAATCTTTGTGGAAGACTGAAGGATGTCTCATGGACAATTTACCTACCATGTCTTCGGAAACTTGAATTATTCATCTGTGTCCACATTGTTCAATTGTTTGAGTGCGTTGGTGGATCCGGTGCAATCAAACCCACTTTTCCTTCTCTCATTGAACTACTACTCGAAAACCTACCCGAGATGGAAATAATCTGCGATAAATCAATCACATTTCCTTCTCTAGAAGAAGTCAAGATTGTTGAATGTCCAAAGTTGAAGAAGCTTCCTTTTCAGTTCCGCGGTAAATTAAAAACTATTGAGACAGAGAGAGAGTGTTGGGAACGACTAGAGTGGGAAGACAATGACCTCAAACAAGACTTTCAAGGTTTATACCGTTCGTACCATCCGGTTTTTTAACCGGTTTTTGTATTCTGATTTCAAATTTCATTTTTTTTCCTTTCTTTTTCTTTTTTTTGTAATTTCAACGAGCAACTCAGTTGGCTGTTGGTTGTGATAACTGGTTGCCCTCTTTGAGCTCTTTGGTTATTGCAATAAACATCTTCATGTACTTGTTGTGTAACTATTAGATTAGTCCTTGGGTTTTTATCATTGCAGTTTAATTTATCAGTTTGTTTATATTAGATATGTTCTACGTACTAGTTGAGAGATCCCATCTTATTTGACGCAATAAATTGTGGTCCCATAAAGTTCATTCTTAGTGTTATAGTTCAGATAAAATGATGCCCTTATATCTAATTAAATTGAGTTCGTTTTATTTTTATTTTTTTACTTATCATGGTTGACTTTATGTTGACAACGTTTTCATTGTCTAACCGTTCTAACTATTCTTGATGGCCGAATGCAATATATGGGCTGGCTTAATGGGCCTTGTATTTTACTTTTATGCACCAGTAGTATTTAGGTTAATTAGGTTAGTTATTTCCGAAAAAACTTTTTTACCAAGTATTGCATAATGAAAACAAGATAAAAAGGGGGGGGGGGGCGCGACGAAGAGACGGAGAATATTGTTTTGTGATTTTTTCGGCAGTAGCCATTGATATTTGAGAATCTGTGTGATCTCAATCAAAATCTCTCTTATTCGTATTTTTTCCACAATCTTTCTCTGTTGTTCGTGCATCATTTGGTACCAGAGCCCAGGATGACGGATGTGAATCGTGGTCGTGGTAGAGGTCGTGGCCGAGGAGGTCGGGGTCGTGGAGTCAACCTCAACCTCGAAGAAGAAGAGCCGCGCCGCCGAGACCAACGAGATCTAGAGATTGCTGCGTTAGGAAGACGAATTCGAGAGTTAGAGCGCCAACTCGCAGAAGCAGGGATGGGCTCTACAAATGGAGAAGAAGGGGAGGAGTCAGAGTCCTTCAACTCTTCTGAAGCAGGCGACGAGGAGGATTACAACCCGTGGGGGAATCCAAATCATGGGCGAAACCAGAGATTTCGACCACAGCCTGAACAATCCTTTCAAAACCTTGGGGTGAAGATTGATATTCCAGAGTTTGAAGGTAAATCTCATCCTGATGAGTTTATTGATTGGATGCATACTGTTGAGCGGGTTTTTGATGTAAAGAACCTGACTGATGATCAGAAAGTGAAGTTAGTAGCCATTAAATTGAGAAAACATGCCTCAATCTGGTGGGAACATGTGAAAAGTAGGCGTGTTAGAGAAGGAAAACCAAAGATCCGAACTTGGGATAAGATGAAAAGGAAATTAATGGCCAAATTCCTACCTACCCAATACAAACAGGAAGCTTTTATTGATTATCACAACCTTAAGCAAAGAAACCTGACAGTGGAGCAGTACACCAATGAGTTTGATATGTTGCGGATGCGATGTGGTGTGGTGGAAGAGGATGAACAGATTGTTGCTCGGTTTCTTGCCGGGTTAAGACCAGAAATTGCTGATGTGGTGTACCTACAACAATATTATTCCTTTGAGGATGTATGTAGGTTGGCCTTGAAGGTTGAATCACAGCAGAAGAGAAGGGTTAATGGTTCTAGATTTCAGGGTCGTTTTTCAGGAATTGAGACAGACAGGAGAGCACCTCCTTCAAAACCTAACCCGTCAACAACCCAGATCCAAAATTCCAAAACCTACCCAGAGAAAGGACAATCTAGTAGAGGAGGTTTCACAAACCGCCGGTGTTTTAAATGTCAGGGTTTAGGACACCTTATTGCTGACTGCCCTAACAAGCAAATTGTCACACTGGTTGAAGAAGATGTGGACCCAACATATGATGATTATGGGGATGATGATGAGAACCCTTTAGCGGAAGATGGGGATATCACTTATGCTGACTCAGGTGAATCATTGGTGGTTAGAAGAGCATTGAGTGTTAATATTGGTGAAGATGAGCTATGGCTACGACACAATATCTTCCATACAAAGTGCACCAGTGGAGGTAAGGTTTGTAATGTGATTATAGATGGGGGTAGTTGTGAAAATGTAGTGTCTAATACCATGGTTGAGAAGTTGGGGTTGAGTACTGAAAATCATCCACAACCTTACAAGTTGTCGTGGTTCAAGAAGGGTAGTGAGGTGAAAGTGTCAAAGCGGTGCCTTGTGAAATTCTCAATAGGGAAGAAATATACTGATGAGGTCTGGTGTGATGTGGTTCCTATGGATGCTTGTCATATTTTATTGGGAAGGCCATGGCAGTTTGATAGAAGAACAAAGCATGATGGGTTCAAAAACACTTACACTTTCCAAAAGGATGGTATATCCATTACTCTTGGTCCTTCAGATTTGAGAAAAGAGGCGAATAGTCAGTTGTTATCTCGGGTGGAATTTCAGAAGGAACTGGAGCAAAAAGGTGAGGTGTTTGCATTGGTGGTGACAGAGGCTAATGATGATGGTCAGGAACTCCCTCCACAGGTCATGTCGTTAGTGAAAGAGTTCGCTGATGTGACACCGGCGGAATTGCCATCCGGATTACCACCTATGAGAGATATCCAACACTGCATTGACCTTGTGCCAGGGGCTATCATTCCTCATAAAGCTGCTTATCGCATGAGTCCGAAGGAGCATGAGGAGTTGCAGAGACAAGTGCGTGAGTTATTGGACAAGGGTTATGTGCAGGAGAGCATGAGCCCATGTGCAGTGCCAGCTTTGTTGGTTCCAAAGAAAGATGGCTCATGGAGGATGTGCATAGACAGTAGAGCTGTTAATAAGATCACCATCAAGTACCGTTTTCCAATTCCTCGGTTTGATGATCTAATTGACCAATTGCATGGAGCAACTGTGTTTTCCAAGATTGACTTGCGGAGTGGTTATCATCAGATCCGGATCCGACCCGGAGATGAATGGAAGACAGTTTTCAAGACTCGAGATGGCCTCTATGAGTGGAAAGTGATGCCGTTTGGGTTATCTAATGCACCGAGCACATTCATGCGCTTGATGAATCAGGTTTTCCGTCCTTTCATTGGTCAATTTGTGGTTGTTTATTTTGATGACATTTTGGTGTACAGTTCTTCTGAGGATCAGCATTTGCAACACTTGAGACAAGTCTTTGAGGTCTTGCGAGTGCAGAAGTTGTATACCAACACCAAGAAGTGCCACTTTTTCTCTGGTGAAGTGACATTCCTTGGGTATATAGTGTCTAAGGATGGTATTCGGATGGATCCAGCCAAGGTGGAAGCAATCACAGGATGGTCAACACCGACAAACCTCCATGATATCAGGAGCTTTCACGGTCTTGCCTCATTCTATCGAAGGTTCATTCGTAACTTCAGCACTATCATTGCTCCTATCACTGATTGTATAAAAGGAGGCAAGTACACCTGGACCAAAGAGGCTGAGGAGGCATTTCAATTATTGAAGAAAAAGGTAACTGAAGCACCCGTTCTGATTTTGCCAAATTTTGAGGAGATTTTTGAGGTGCACTGTGATGCATCTGGTGTGGGTATTGGTGGCGTGTTGAGCCAGAATGGTAGACTAGTGGCATTTTTTAGTGAGAAACTGAATGAGGTCAGGTTTAAGTACTCTACTTATGATAAAGAATTTTATGCCATAGTAAGAAGTCTCGAGTACTGGCGTCACTACCTCATTTCCAAAGAGTTTGTTTTATACTCTGATCATGAAGCATTGAAGTACATCAATGGGCAACACAAGCTGAAGCCAAGACATGCCAAATGGGTTGAGTTTTTACAGGCTTTCAGCTTCTCTATTAAACACAAGGCTGGAGTGTTGAACCAGGTAGCAGATGCACTGAGTCGGAGGCATTCACTGATAACAACTATGCGGGTTCAAGTGAACGGGTTTGATGCATTCAAGGAGTTATATGGAGATGATCCTGATTTTGCAGATATCTGGCAGAAGTGCGAATCGGGTCCTTTTCAGCATTTTATCCGACAAGAAGGTTATCTTTTCAAAAGTAATCGCCCGTGCGTTCCTAAAGGCTCATTGAGGGAGGCAGTTATCACGGAAGGACATGCTGGAGGACTTGCAGGGCATTTTGGAGTTGATAAAACACTGGCATGGTTGCAAGACCAATTTTATTGGCCTAGAATGGAGCGAGATGTGGCTCGATTAGTGGGGAGATTCAGGACTTGTAAGCTGGCCAAAACACGAGGGACTAATGCGGGTCTATATCAACCTCTACCCGTTCCAGTGGCTCCTTGGGAAGATGTCAGCCTCGACTTTGTTCTCGGGTTACCCAGAACTCAGAGAAACAAGGATTCAATCATGGTGGTGGTGGATCGGTTCTCTAAAATGGCACACTTCATTGCTTGCAACAAAACCTTTGATGCTTCGCAGGTAGCTCAGCCTCGACTTTGTTCTCGGGTTACCCAGAACTCAGAGAAACAAGGATTCAATCATGGTGGTGGTGGATCGGTTCTCTAAAATGGCACACTTCATTGCTTGCAACAAAACCTTTGATGCTTCGCAGGTAGCTCGTTTGTTTTTGCAGGAAATTGTCAGATTGCATGGTGTGCCCAAAACAATCACCTCGGATCGAGATGTGAAGTTTGTAGGTCACTTTTGGCGCACTCTCTGGCGTAAGATGGGCACTCAGTTGCAATTTAGCTCATCTCATCACCCCCAAACTGATGGACAAACGGAGGTGGTCAATCGAAGTCTGGGAAACTTGTTGAGGAGTCTGGTAGGTGACAGTCCACGCCAATGGGATCTCACCTTGCCTCAAGCTGAATTTGCCTACAACCGATCACAGAGCCGGACTACAGGAAAAAGTCCCTTTGAGGTTGTTTATGGATTCAATCCCATAACACCTCTCGAGCTCACACCATTGCCTGTCCAGCGTCAATTCAGTGGTGATGCAGAAGAACATGCTGAACACATCAAGCAAGTGCACTCACAGGTTCGTCATCAGATTGAGAAATCCAACAAGAAGTACAAGGAGCGAGCAGATAAACATCGCAAGAAGGTGGCGTTTAAAGAAGGAGATTTAGTATGGATTCATTTGAGAAAGGCACGCTTTCCAACTGGCAGGTATGGCAAGCTACAACCTCGAGCCGATGGACCATTTCGAGTGCTCGAAAGGATCAATGACAATGCATACAAGGTGGACTTGCCAGGTGAATATAATGTCTCGGGAACCTTTAATGTGGCAGACCTATCCCCATACATTACTGACAGTGAAAAAGAGACATCTGACGCAGAGGATGAAGTGACAGATTCGAGGACGAATCTTTTTCTTAGAAGGGGAGAATGATGGCCGAATGCAATATATGGGCTGGCTTAATGGGCCTTGTATTTTACTTTTATGCACCAGTAGTATTTAGGTTAATTAGGTTAGTTATTTCCGAAAAAACTTTTTTACCAAGTATTGCATAATGAAAACAAGATAAAAAGGGGGGGGGCGCGACGAAGAGACGGAGAATATTGTTTTGTGATTTTTTCGGCAGTAGCCATTGATATTTGAGAATCTGTGTGATCTCAATCAAAATCTCTCTTATTCGTATTTTTTCCACAATCTTTCTCTGTTGTTCGTGCATCAATTCTCGTTGTCAGTGTTATCGTATATATATATATATATAAGTTTTTGTGCGCCACGGGAAAAAACTACACATTGGACATTATATTTGTTGTAATGAGGATTTTTATTACTTGTATATATATAGTTATATTTAATTAGTTCTCGCAAAGAAAGGATATGTAAAAATCAATAATTTTTTGCACCTTGTTTGGTATTCTAGGACGGATCATACCAAACTTATCATGACTTATTTATCGATCATCAATTGAACCCCATCGGATCAAGGCGGTTAGCGTGTCTGATTTCTTTTCACTTTGAATTTTCTCTTTTGTTATTTAAGTTAGCACGCTAATATTAAATCGTTAATACGGTCGCTAAAATTTAATGTATTGAGGAATCATGTTATTTTAATATCTGATAATATGCTTTAATTAAAGAAAAGGAGAAACATGGTTATCATTACAGTAAAGAGAAGAAAAGCGCGCAGTATGCAACCGTAACAGTAAATTTCTTTTAATTGGGAAAAAGAACAGTAAGTTTTTATCGAGCAGAATTAATATACAAACATAATATTTCGAAGAATATAAATAGAAAAGTTAAATAATAAACAATTTCTCGATTGATGCAATATTTTTGAAATAACAGGCTACTTATTTATAGAGGCTTTAGCCCACTCTGTAAATTAGAGTTTATTCCTTTTTCGCGTCCAGCGAGAATTGAACCCGTTATCTCTAGAATAACGACGGAGTCTCGATTGATGCAATATTACCAAACAATAACAGGTAGAAAAATAATTTAAGTTATTCAATGCTAGATTTGACCTACGCGTTATGTTGAGTAGCTTTAGGTGTCAAGTCAGAACTACAGTAATTCTAAATTGCTTTTAATTAAAAAGAAAATATCACAACACAGGACTATAAAATTCTTTAATTTCAAAATGTAAAGGATTACAATTCTTTTCGGATTGTTTAATTCTTCTCTTGCCGTCTGTTTGATGACGGGCTGACATTCTACAAAATCCCCAAACCGGTAACTAATTAAACTTGCGATACAAAATTTTGAATTTCCTATTCCCTATCATTATCATTTATGCATTTATTATTGTTCAATGTGGTATTTAAGAGCCGTTAGATTTTACATTTGGAACTACCATTTGGACTTGGTTAACGGGTTGGTAATTAAATTCAGTTTGGATTTAGATCCGTTAACAATTATTTCGAATTCTTGTCTCCTCCAATCCAATCGCTTATCAAGTACTAACACTGCCAACGAGTCGGGTCCATCTCAGCAGTCGGCACTCAATACAACCCACTCTCAAGTTACTTCCTCAAGGTTGGTCTTCCATTCACAAATTTCTCTTCTTATACTCGAGGCCATCAAATTTATGCCGACTAGCGGGACGAGTTTGTGGTTGGTGCATGCCTTTGATGAATTACCTCTCAATTTATTAAAGGGGGCGTTTGGATGAGGTTGGAATAGGTGGGAATTGCAAATTCCCAGAATTTCTTATGCCAAATTTATTATAAACAATCCAAACTCTTCACAAAGTTACACACTTCCCAATAAATTTATGCCTAGAATTGGCTATTCCCCCAATTCCCAACCCATCCAAACGGCCCCAAAAATATATATATATCACAACTGAAATAAGAAAATAAGTAATGAAATAAGATTAGTAAAGGTTCCGGGTTCATTTTCGGGTTATAAGGTACACCAAAACTTGAAAGGAGAAAATGTGTCGGATTCTTAGACCCCTATCCGGCCCAAAAGACGTAACATGGCCAGCCAGAAACTTAGATAAGATGAGACCGCCTACCGTACTCTATAAAGGAAATCACTAATGAAATTGATTACCAGTTTTGCCATGCTTTCTATCATTTCAACAAAATAAATACATAAATAGACAAAATGAACATATAAATGATCAAAGTAAACATATACTGATAAATAAGTTCAATAAAAAAAAATTAATATGCATATAAAAATGAGTAATGCTAGAATCAAACATATAGGACGTCAAACACGATCCAAACGTAGCACATTAAAATTTCAAACGGTCGATCCAAACCGCTCAATATGATCTCTATATTAAAATATCTTTGATAATCAAATTTTATATTTTTTCATATTTTCTAACTATTTTTTTCGAATTTTCAAAATTGAAGGGTTCAGAACTTTTTAGATTGAGCATATTGAAAAATTCCAAAAAAATAGTAAACAAATTTGAAAAAATATAAAATTTGGTCTCCATGAAGATTTTATAACACAGAACAATTTGTGCGGTTTGGATCGGCCATTTCAATTTTAAAAATTAAAATTTCATCGCGTTGGACAAGTGTACGTGTCCTATATGTTTGACACTAGCAACCCCCTATAAAAATTTGAACAAGGAATGGCAAAACTTTTTTTTTATGTGTTCACTTTGATCATCTATATGTTCATCTTATCCATTTATGTGTTCACTTTGTTCAAACGAGGCAACCGATCACAAAATTACAGATGACAGTTATCATTTCTCACTCACTATATTCCATTTCTCAACATCTCATTCCGCCCCATCGCGTATGTATTTGTTCACTTTATTCATTTATATGCCCAGTATGTTTGTCATGTGTTCAATTTATTCAATTTATGAGTTAGATTTTATTTTTTATATTGTTTTTCAGATTTTTATAAGCATATGCAACTTATTTGTTTGTATGTGTTCACTTTGACTATTTTAAAACTTACTTTGTTTATTTTTTATGTTCACTTTGTTCTAGTGATGATAAGCGATGAAAAAATGATTTTGCGAAGAAAAAATGATGAGGAGAGAGTTTATATATGGCTATGTTTGACAACGATGCGAACTAGCTAGTTCGGCGTCACCAAACATGGTCACGAACTAGGACAAGGCTTAGTTCCTCTCTTTGTTTTAGTTCTACCAAAATTGTGGAACTAGAAACTTATTCTAGTTCTTGTTCTAGGGGCCGTTTGAATCGCTTAGGAATAAGAGAAATTTTCTATTCATAGACATAAAGTATTGGAAAGTGTATAATTTTGTGAAGAGTTTAGATTGTTTATAACAAATTTTAGAGCATCCAAAGAGGCTCCTAGTTCACACCTTTCGTCAAATATAGCAGACGATTTAAGAAAAAAAACAAAAAATTTTAGTGCAATTTAGTGCGGAGAGCAGTATCAGATTCTAGTATCAGACTGAGAATCCGATATTACAACAGTATTTATAAAATTTGGATTTTTTTCTATTTATTTTCGAAATTCTTTATTATTATAAAATTAGTTATAATTTTTTTCGGCCGTACAGGTGTACAGCTTTGAGTTGGAAATCGGGCTTCAAATATAGGCCTTCTATAAACTTGATACAGGCTTAAGATTTACTCATGGGCCAGCCCAACTCAACCCAATATTCCTGTCGCAACCCTAACCCTAAAGTTTCTACATAAACTCGACGACGGAGCATCTCGTCCTCTCAGTTACTTTTCCAGTCGCTTCAATCGCCTCTCAATCTGTAGTCTTACAATAGCGAAAATCTCTCCTCCCTCTCCTAGTTTTCAATTGATTTTTCGATTTTCGATTTTCGATTTATAACCCTATTTTACCTTCGTTTTCGTATTCTTATCGGTTTTAAAATAAATAGAGGAAAAGAGAACGACAATGCTGGACTAGCGGCGCCGAGCCTTTTATCAATGGCCGAGCGCCTCCTGAGGCCAGCGAAATCAGAGCCGTCGATCATCTGACCGAGCTGGTTTTCAATTCTCCACGGATCCGCTCTTGTCAAGATCTGACACATCTCCATAAGTCCTTTTCTACATCTTCCTCCCATCAGTGATTTCTAATTTTCATTCTCTTTCAAATACTTAAGCTTAATCTTTCCTTGATAATGTCTGAATTTCCTCTTAATTTGCTACTAAATGTTTAATTAGTTAGTGTATTGATTTGGTAGTTAACACATATTAAATCCTCTTTAATAGTATTCTTGGTCGGTCCAATAGTTAATAGTATTATTATATTATGTGTTATTTAATTATATTTATGTATATTGCTGGTGATGTGGTGCTGAGAATTTCAATTAGGGTTTCTTTGCACGTCCCATAACCAGCTATATGTATCTTATCTCGCTTGATGCTTGCTTATTATGTGGTACTTGTATTTAACTGGCTATCACACCAAGCTAATGCGACATCCTTTCGACTATAATTCCTTAATTACCTTTAGATCTATTCTGGTTTAAATATTGTGGTTTATGTGTAATGTAGCAATGTAGTGCATACTATTTGTGGGTTGTAACCTGTAACCAAGTATAGTCAGGTAGAAGTCCTGTACCTAACAAAATAGGATGACTTTTTACAGTTACATGCTTGGAAGATTTAATAATTGGTGCTTTCGTTACGTGGGCTTTGTTTTCTGTCATTGCTCATGTACATCAAGGCTTCACATTACAATTTCCATTGACAAGGAGTTTTGTTGATAATCTTGCTATTAAAATCTATTTTTTTCAAATAGTTTCTATGTTTTAGCTTATGTTTCATTTCTAGTCCATCTTGGCAAAGCAAGATAGCTTCACGGCAATGTCTTGTTTTGAATGCTAATGGACTTATAAAAACTCTCTAAATTACTCATGGCACCATCATTAAATGGTGTCTTGGATCGTGGCTAGAGAAACATAAATGATTTCCCAATAAATTTATAGCGCTTATTTTACATAATCCCTTCTGTTTGTTGAGAAATTACTGAAATTTATTTTGTGTTTTTGAGGTTAAATGAATTTTGAAATGGAGATGCTTGCCTCCAGAGTAGCTGGAGTGGTTAAATTAATACCCTTAGGCTTAGTTAGGAGGCATACATTGATGGGACTTTAATTAAGGCTCTCTCAGGCCTTTTTGAGGGGAATCCATTTCTTTGATATATGGCTTCCCCCAAGCAGCCTTAGAAATTCCTAATTTATATTTTTGGTTTCCACATTGAATCTAACACGTTTGCTTAATATCTAGCGTTTTGCACAATGGAATTTTGATAAGCTTATGATATGCGCAAAATATGAAAGCTGTTTGTAAATATTTAGTAAAATGCAAGGTTCCTTTCGTTTCCCAACAACTCTTCAGCAATATTAACATAACAATATGTTTTATTCAAACAAGCAAAGAACTTTTCAATGAAATAAAACATTATTGCTACAGATATCTTTCGTTTTAGTGTCTGGAATCTGAGAATAAGGAGCAGGGACAATAACAATTAGGAAAAAAAAAGAAGAGAGAATGAGAAATGAATAAATTTATCATGTTCAAGAATCAAGACGGTGCAGTAGTTGTAAATATTTATAACCTGGTCAAACAAAAGAAGTAATAATTTGAGTGATTGTTTTCACTTTTCAAGGCATTTTGTGGAGTTCAATTTCACAAATGGATAAAAAGGTGGTTGGAATGTTTAATTTGGGCTCGTTCTGCTCTAAAAACAATTCACGTAATTCAGATTTTGGTTGCAACTTGCAAGGCACGTATGCTTTCAAAGGACGAAATCGGTCGAGTAGCAAAAACCACAAGAGACGCAACTCAACTTTGTAACCAGTGGGTATTCTTTGCGCGATGTAATATTTATTTTTATATTTTTTAATTAATTTCAGTTATAGTTTTATCTTCACATGTGCTATTCTTTCAAAGATATCTTGCAAGCTGACATAAAAAATTCGAAATATTTAAATTATGTAAAATAATAATAAAATTGTAAATAATTTTATACTTGCAACCTATATAAGACTAAAGACAATCCGATTCCGCTTGCGTGCAACACCTGATGTAGCGCATCCAAAGCCGTTTGATCTTGATTGGATGATTTATTTTTTACGGACCTATCAATTTAGATTACATGCACGGGGCTCCCTTGTCCATTGGATCTTGATCAGACGATGCCGCGGTACACCAAGTGTCGTGCGACACCTGATTTGAGTTTGACTAAACACGGCAAGTCTTTACTGAGAAGTATACCATAAATTATTACTTCCACTATTCATTTTTTTTTAAATGCCCCTTATACTTACAGATGCATACATCATTTTTGTCTACTGGCATGTAGTGAGGGATGATTGCCTCTTTCTGTTTCCATCCTGTTTATGTTATGCCAAAATAGCAAAGTTACAAACTAAACTGTGTCGGGGAGGAAAATTTTATGTTTAACAACCATTTCTTTTTAATTTTTACTATAACAGAAATGATGCTTCTTCTAGAAATATATAAAGCGGCATATGGATATTATAGAAATATATGTGCTATGCGATATACATAACATCCAGTTTTTAAAAATCCATATATATCTCCAGTTGATATCATACATATGGATAAAAGAGTTTGTGGATTCTCAGAGGGTGCGTTTGGATAGGTGTGGGAAGAAGGGAAGAAGGGAAGAAATGGGAAGAAGTATTGGGAAGTGTGTAACTTTATGAAGAGTTTGAATTGTTTATAATTTTTTTTCTTCTTCTTCCTTCTTCTTCTTCTTTCTTCCAACGATCCAAACGCACCCAGAAAAAAAAAAGGAATTACCTTTATGCAGACTTATTTTTACTGGCACACCAACTTACTCGTGTCCTTCACATTGAATATTTTATCATTGACTCTTTATTCTCTTTTTTTTAGATACTTCCTGTCTTGATTTTCCTACAAATAGTAGCAAAGTAATCGAAGTTAGGCATAGAAAAATGTTAGTCAATGTAAATGGCTCAATTAATTATAAATTGCAACCTATAAATATGTCAAATATTGTTTGAATTAGATGCTGCTCATGTGGCATAACAATTGCAATTTGACAAATCTAAAGATAAAATATTATGTTGAGGATGCAGGTTTGTTGTGCAATTTCTTTTATTGACAACCTAGCAATTCACCCAATCGATTACTTTACTCTCTTCTTAAAAAAATTGACATATTGGAACCACCATGTTAGAACCATAAATGATCAAAAGTAACTTTATAATGCTATATACCAGTAAACATGAGTACAAAGTCTGTGATACACACAGAAAAATAAAACCAACAAAAGAAAGATTAGTACCCTAACAGTGTGTGCAACAATAATCTGCTAATAAAAAAAAATAAAAAACTAATCAACGCAATGCAGAATACAAAATCAACTGTGCTTGTTCAAATCCTATGATGGAACACTCCAATATGACTATGATCTGGAATTCTTTCCTCTTTTACCTTAAACTGTATTTGAGTAGAATTATACTGCACAAATGATTGCTTTCAAGGTACAAATCAAATAGTCATGACATGAAGATACTTGAAGAAAACATTTGATTATAGTGCATAGAGGTAAAACAAATGAAGATATCTTAACACTGTATCTGAAGATACAAATGAAAGACCAGTATCCTAAGAAAGTAACGTCCATCATTTATTTTCCCTGAAACTTAGACAGGGATAAAACGGGTAGCACTACCTGTCATTAAGATATCCCAAGGCATACATGCACACATGAAAACTGAAAACCAACTGGCATAACACATTCAATCTGCGATGCTTCTCAAAAGAGAATATGATTTGACCTTTATAATGTCTGGCCTTTCATTTCTGGCAACATTTTCTTTGTAATGCCATCATGTCAACTAAAAAAATCAGAAAATAAAAAAGATTTTGGCAACATTCCTAATATTGAGTACAAAAACATACACAACAAACACCTCAATTAAACTGATACAAAATTGTACCTTAGTTCCACTGCTGGCATTGATTCTGTGGTGCATAACTTTCTTTTTGGACACAGATGCACATCTCCTCTATTCTCATTGCAAACAATAAATAGAAAAGATATTTAATATGCTTCAAAATTTATCAAATATTGTAAAACAATTGAACTTAAATAACTTAAGACATGGTTCTTAAGTTTATTGTGCCCCTAAGCAATAAGCTTATTTAGCATGTACAGCTTATTTAGCATGTACAGTTTTTGCAAGCTCGCATCAGGTTCGACACATAGTTTATTTAATTTCATCTTATTTTTCTGCAAATTTCTAAAAAACTTGTGCTATATCTTTCTCTAAAAAACATAAAGCACCAAGCATAGGCTTCTTTTCTCCTGTGTAATCCTTTAAGAAGTCTCTTGCATCATAAGCCTAAAATATCTAATTATCTAGAAAAGAAAATATAATTAAAAGGAAAAAAAATTAACAGAGAAAGCTAACAATAATCTTGTATGACCCCCCCTATATTTCCTTTGAATTACCCACATATATACACTCGGTCTCTTACTGTTTATCATGTGGTGCTTCATATCAAATGAATGTTGTCTAGTATAATGATCTCTTTAGGCGAAGAAAAAGTTGAGCTCTAAACCACACAAAATCATTTAATGCCATTTTTTTCCACAAATAATTGCTTTCGAAATGACACCTCAAAACCAAAGACTGCTAACTGTCAATCTGTAAACTACCTGTTGATTTGTGCGCACATTCATACTTGATAGATATAGCCTTCTCGGATCGTCTGACCTGACACTGCAAGAAATCACGATAAAAAAAATCTGAGTACAAACACAAAGGCGCAAAAATTCAATTGTGATTATTCTCTATTTTTATTGGAAGCAAATTTCATGTGTAATCAACCAAACAACAATCAAGGTTCTCATAATGCTCAGCAACCTAATAACATTGCTATAATTCATGAGCAGCTAGAGAACTTAGTGTGTCAAACAAAAACAAAAAGCTAAACCGAAAAACAATATTAGTGGACCGACAAAAACCTAGAAGATGCAAAAACTATATAAACAGCTCTAACCTTGTTCTTGTGGCTACTTCTAATTTATGATTTCCTTCTCAATTAAATATTTGTGCATTAGATTCTTCTATCATAGAAAAATTTGTATTTGCTACCAATGCATTAGAGTATTAAAATTTATGGTCATGTCTACTATAATTATGCATCATCCTGTCCTATTTTCCTTCAATCATAGCCAACAATTACAAAAGCTGATATCTTCATCCACATCTACAGTAAATGCATACATACACAGAGAGATAATAAAATACGTAAATAACTAAATAAATATTAACTGGTTACAGTCTATGTAATCATTTTGTAATTCTTATTCCTTTACCAAATTTGTTCGATTAGGCAAACAATAAAAATCTAAACTGAGCAATACATATTGTCATGTTAAATTAAACACATCTAAGTACCAGAATATTGAAAAGAAAAAATCTATAGCAGAGTGCATGGCAAAGTACCAATCGTAAAACTACTTGAAATCCGACGAATAAACTAAAATTTGATGAATCACCAACTAACTCAATAATATATATATATATAGAGAGAGAGAGAGAGAGAGATTGGCTAAAGTATACTCTAGCATGCGGATCCAACCCGTATGCTAGAGTCGTTTCTGAAAATCTAAAATTCAAACAGTCGATCCAAACCGTTCAAGTTGTTCTCCATGTAAAAATATCCTTCAAGACCAAATTTTACATTTTTTCGAATTTTTTTGCTATATATTATGCTATTTTCAAATTGAAGGGCCAGAAATACTCCATTACAACTCTTTTATAATGTTTTTTAAAAATAGCATAATATATAGTAAAAAAATTGGAAAAAATATAAATTTTAGTTTCCTAGGAGATTTCAATATGGAGAACAATTTGAAAGCTTCGGATCGACTGTATGCATTTTAGATTGTGAGAAACAACTCCAGCATACGGGCTATCTATATGCTGGAGTATAATTTATCCAATCTCTCTCTCTCTATATATATATATATAGCAAATAATAAGAATTGTCAGAGAAGCAATTGCCATGAAGTTTTTATTAGATTCAAGGAACATGAATCTAGAAGTGAAGAGATACTAACCAACCTATATTTCTTTTAAAGGTCAACTCATGGAAAATCTGACCCACCAAAAATGATAAATAGCATGAAGAGATGCGAAATATTTTTAAAATATCAGGAAATTTTACATTGATAATATAAAGAAAGTAATTGCTGACCTTAAAAATAGGCCTGCCGTCACTGGTTTGATCAGCTAAGGTGCATGGCGCATGATTGCTGCACAATTCATATATCACAGAACTATCAACAGAATACAACTGCAAAATTATGAAATTAATTGCAACAATCTCCTGAATACCACATGCCAGAAATTATTTCATCATATAATAAGAAGAGATTGTCAATCCAAGATTCATTGGCCAAGCAACGACTCATTTCTCACAGCTACCAATTTAGGTTTGAAGTCTGAACCTTTTTACCTAGGTAATCAGTACATGTAGAAATCGAATGTAATGGGCCTATAAATTCGTACTCATCTGTAATGGTATTGAAAAATATACAGACCCTTGATGGACCAATGGCAATGTTAAGAAAAAGCAAATAAATTTCAGATTGAGAGATGGAGCGAGAATCAAACATATATTAGCCATAATAAACCAATATTGAGTAAAAAATATATATATACACACCACTGTAGCAGTGGTAGAACAATGAAAAGAACTACTTTTTTTTAATGATACTAGTATAATAACCAAAACTAGATAAATATTTCTTTCGAATTTGCCCTTGCTAAATGCCATATCTACTATGCGAGTTGTAGGTGTACTTTTTTCACAAAATTGACCCTCAATAAATCAATGATAAGAAAAATTAGAGTAAAGTGAAATAATTACCAATCACTTGTTGAAAGTATACGAACAATAGTTCATTCAAGTAAAGTGTGAGCCCAAATATTGTCTATCGTCGTCACTTTCATTCATCGTCAGATAGCACCAAATGGGTAACTGTACAAAAATAAAAGAAAAAACAACAAAAAAATTATGAAATCAAACGCTAACCTGATTACCCAAAAAAAATATAAATAAAACCAAAATATAAACATTAATACCAGCCAGATCGAAGCAAATCTCATGGACTCCACCAACCTTCGATTCTCTCCATTTCTTTATATAATGGTAGGAGATCATTTTTATTCTGCACATGGAGCAAAAAATAAACATGTTAAAATTATTTACCTGATATGTCTTTTCTCTCAACCTTAGAATCAGCTATTTGTTGGGTGCTCGAAATCCAGTAAAATAACAAAAAGGAAGTTATTGAAAAGGAAACTAAACTCTAAAATTAAAGGGCAAAATTAAGAAATAAGGTTACAAAATCGCATTAATTGAAGGAAAATGAATGATATCAGCCAACAAAATAAAAGGAACGCAGTAAAAAGGGGATAAAAAAGCTAAAAAATAATATCAAAGAAGAGAAGAGAAAGAGGAAACTAAGAGAAACACATGAAGTGAGAAGAGCAGAAAAAACAAAGAAAAAGAGGAGATAGAAAGAAAAATAGTAAAAAAAATCAAGAACAGTTAGAAGTTCCATACGCCGAGGAATCACCAAGAAACAAAAGAGAGTGACCTTATCCATCTCTCAGCATCTCTATCTCCCTCTCTCTAGATGCAGCAAAAGAAAAACTGATGGTGAGTTGGAAGCGCTGAACTCAGACCACGGAGAGCCAGCAGAAAATCAGGCAACACTAAATCGCTGGCGCACAAAGCCTCGCGTAGACAGAGATAAATGAAGATCGAAGCAATACACCGCAAAGGATGAGCATAGGGAGAGAAACAACACAGAGATAGTGCGGTGCACAAACCATGTTTATCCTCCAACCAGACTCCGTACACAGGCCACATGAGCGATGGAAAGATAGAAAGAGAAAGATTAAAAAAATGGAGCAGATCAGAACTCTCTAGAAAGATGCTAATCCGACGGGAGATAGGAATCGAATCAAACGGACAGAACGAACCGCAGGAAACCAACGGCCCAGATGGAATAACTGTTCTTCAACAGTGATAACTACAGTAAGTGAGTGGAACGGCTATTTATATATGTTTTGATTTCAGCTTGGACATCAGGGGCGGAGCCAGAATCTCAGAATTGGGGAGGGCATATATATATATATATATATATATATATATATATATAGAGAATGGCTAACGTGCCATCGATGGCACGGAGGGTCCCGTGCCATCAAGTCATTTTTCGAGATCCAAAATTCAAACGGTCAATCCAAACCGTTCAAGTTATTCTCCATATTGAAATATCTTAGGAGACCAAATTTTATTTTTTTTCGATTTTTTTTGCTATTTATTATGATATTTTTAAAAATATTATGATTAGAGTATTTCAGGCCCTCTAATTTAAAAATATCATAATAAATAGCAAAAAAATTCGAAAAAATGTAAAATTTGGTCTGCAAAGGTATTTCAATATTTTGATCAACTTGAACGGTTTGGATCGACCGTTTGACTTTTAAATTTTGAAAAACAAGCCGATAGAAAATTGATGGCACGTGCCATCGATGGCGCGTTAGCCATTCTCTCTCTCTCTCTCTCTATATATATATATATATTTTAGTGCGCAAGACCGTAACTTGGACCGATACAACATATCTAACTTGTGACCGATATCCTCCTTAATTTACAATGCTACTAGCTGTCTAGCTAAAAAAGTTTTGAATTTACCAATAAAATAAATAAACTAACATAGAATTTAATTGGAGAATCTATATACCTGACGCTATGCTCTTCAGCTCTTGTTTTCTCATCACTGAAATGTAAAGGCCAGAGGTTAGTGCTTTCCTACAGTAAAAATAATTTTGATGCAACAGTAAAAAGCTTAAGATGTATAACAGTACAAACTTGAAACCTCAATCGATTGTTCAATGATTGTCTACCTTCATCAGAAATTGGCACTGCTTCCTAAAATTACAAATTAATAATGAAAGATAATATGATGAATTTAAATAATAATTTGCTACTAATAGTAGAAGCAATATACTCAATTTCAGAAGCTCAATGTAGAAGCAATATAAAAGAGCGTGCTAAATTGCAGTAATATACAAAACCAATTAAGCAAGAGACCAAGAGTACAATAGATATAGTCATATAGAAGTATAGAACATAACAGCCTTCTCCAAATTATTTGCATGACATTTCCTTTTGAATTTTGACCAATCGTTGTTATAAAGATTAAATCATTAAAAGCTTACTTAATCGCTGGCCTACTACATGTGAAATTGTGAATCATTGTAAAATAAGTAAGAGTTGTATCAGCCTTAATATAAGAGTAGAAGCGACATATCTCAAACAGTCAAACCAGTAAGGCAGTAAACCTAAATTTGATGAAGAGTACAATAATCAAATTTCAAGAGTACAAGCACAATCATTCAATCAACACTGAATCACTGAACAATAATCAAATTTCTCTAGTACCGTATGTATTGAATATTTCATTTTGATTAATTGAAATTGATAAAAGTCATCAAGTAAACTTATAATTAAAATAAGAATTAAACTTACAATTAGAATCAGAAATTCAGAATTAATAAGCTAATTGTGAATGATTGAGGCAGTAGGGCACTAAGCGAAGAGAATTTAGAGACGGAGGCGTAGGGTCTACTGAGGGAGCCGTGAAACATCGGCCATCGCCCGTCGATCGACGGCCGCGGTGAATGAATGGGGCCTGTCAGTGAGGGCGTGAGGCTGGCATCAGGGGCACACAGCACAGCAAAGTTAGGTACTTAGGTTGTTCAGTCTTCTCAGAGAGCGACTCAGGCACTCACGGAAAGTAAAGTGGTAAACAATTGGACAAGGAGAATTAATAACAAGGAGCGAATCAGGCACTTAGGTTTTTGAGTCTTAGTTTAATAACAACAAAATTAACCTTGGGCTTTTGGCAGCAGTGGGCTTTTACATTTCGAGGCCTCTTAAATAACAAGGGGGGCAAACTCTTCCATATCATGGAACAAGACATACATTATAACATAGATATTAAATTTTTTTTTAAATGACGGGGGGGGGGTCAAAGCCCAAGCCCGCACCGGTATTCCCTCCGCCCCTGTTGGACATCACAAGGTGATTACATATACATTATACTGGCTGTCTGTAGGGGTGAAAACGACGATTGTTTTAACCATTTTTTCGTTTCGTTTCGTCCAAAATGTAACAAAACGGTCAAAAATTTTGGTTGTGTTTTAAAAACGAAACGATTAACGATCTATGATAAAAACAATGGATCTCTCTGTTCTACCGTCTTCAGGGCCCAGGTTTAGTTATAAATGATGCTGCTAGTCTGTTACAGTACAGCCTGCTCATTTGATAGGCTGATAGAGACATAGAGTGATAGCTAGCTGGGCAAGGAATGAATTTGTATGGCCCAATTGAACTTCAACAGTCGGTCTCATTTTATTTTATTTGATATAAAGGCCGACTATTACTTATAGTTATATTAAGCTAGGAAGCGATATTGTCATATTAGTTAGGGGCCATTTGGATCGCTTAGGAATTTGGAAAATTTGGAGAATTTTTTATTTCTAGGCATAAATTTATTGGGAAGTGTGTAACTTTGTGAAGAGTTTGAATTGTTTATAATAAATTTATGGTTAGGAATTGGAAATTTCTCAAATTCCCAACACATCCAAACATCCCTTTAAACATTATCTTAGGCTTCGTTTGGATCGTATGGGAATAGAAGGAATAGTTTCTTTCTAGACGTAAATTTATTATAAACAATCCAAACTCTTTACAAAGTTACATGCTTTTCAATACTTTCCGCCTGAAAATAGACTATTACTCTTATTCCTAAACAATACAAACGGAGCCTTAATAAATTATTATCTAAGTACAACCCATAACACAATATAGTTTATTTTGATTATTTATATTTGTTGTACTAAACGTCTCTAGGTTTGTCGATTACAAAACAATATCATTTGGCATTTAACAATCTTATTTGAGTTTTATAGGAAGAAGATACAATTTATGAGGACTTGGATAAAAGCTTTAAGAAAGATCAAGATCAAGTCTTTAGAGAGCTTGTAGGCTAGTTTAGACTAGGATAGAAGGTATACTTTAGTCCTTGTTTATCCTTGAAATGGTCTAGATAGCGAAAAGCTCAATAAACCAGCAAAATCCTGTTTTCAGTGACCTAGCGTCGTACAACGCTAGATAGTGGCACACAACGCTAGAACAGCTAAATTCATACTTTTGTGAATCAACGTTGCACAACGCTATATAGAGTTAGGCAACGCTGAGTCACAACGTTGTACAACGCTCAGTAGTGTTGTACAACGCTACAGTTAAAAACTTGGAAATTTTCCTGAGTACCATCGTGCAACGCCATATAGCGTTGCACAACGCCACAAAAATCCCAAGTTAGCTGTGCTGTTCAGACAGCGCTGTCCCATGTAAAACCCTTGTAAACAGTTGTTTTTACATGCAAAGTTTCTGGTAACGTTAGCCAACGTCTTTCAGCGTTGGGTAACGTTAGCGTTGTGTGACGGTATATAGAGTTGTACAACGCTCTGTTGAATCTGTCAGAGTTGTTCCTTTTGTCTCCCTTCAACGTTGTGTAACGCCATTCAGTGGCAAGCAACGCTCTGACAATTTCCAACGGAATTGTCGGAGCTTTCCTTTGGTTATACACTCCTTCGTTGTGCGACGGCAAATAGCGTTGCACAACGCTCTGACAGACCAACGGCTATATTAAAGAGCCGTTAGAATTTACAACGGTCATATTCCAGCGTTGTATAACGCTAATCAGCGTTGTACAACGCTGTGGCCTGTTTTTGCTGGGGAACTGCTCATTTCGAGCCCTATATATATCCACCCCTTGTTCTCTCTCCAACTAACGAGTTAGAGAGCTTCACTTTGCAAAATTAGACCAGAATTGAGCCTTTGAGCATAGGGATACTCTCCCACTTGAGCTTTTCATAGCTAGACCATCTTGAGAGATTTAGTAGCCTCAAACACCACCGCCCCGACATTGTCGCTAGGTGTAGGTTGGAATAGGTTGAGAGCTCTTCTCCTTTGAGGCCGTTGTGCCATTCGAGTTAGGCCGATCCGCCTCGAGTGTCCTTGTGACGAGGTGATTCGGTTCGAAGTTGTAGTCCCGTTCGTTGTGGAATTGAACGGAGCGCGCCCTTTCGTGGTAGCGGAACTCCCGGAGACGTACGACTAAGGCTAGCTTCTTCTAGTGGGTCGGAACTCCGTAATCACATCGCGTGTTCAATTTCTCTCTCTCTTTCTCTCTTTATTATCTTGCATTGTGAATTGCTTGTGTGCTTGTTTGTATTGGGTACCAATTGAATTGTGTTAGGATAGTTCATACCAAACCGGTCCAAAACCTTAATCGCTTCCGCTAAATCTTAGTTAAGCCGCCTCTTTTAGGGACAACAATATTTATATGAGTCCCTTCACTAATTTACTTACTCATTTATGTTAACCAACACTTGTTACAAGTCTTGAGTCCATCATAATTTATCACTATCTGATTATTTACATTCTAATTCTATTTTATTGATGTGCCAACTATTGATCTTGTCCAGCCAAAGACAAAAGTCAATAAATAATTGGTGTAATTATTAGATAAAATCTTCCCTTAAGTTGTACTTACAAATTAGTTTCAATTCTTAAGGGGTGTGTTTGGATATAACACGAATTAGAATGAATAAGCAATTCATGAATAAGAATAGTGGTAATTCAGTATTGGTAATTCAACAACTTGCTTATTCTATTGTCTTATTCAGCCATGTTTGGTGGTATAGAACGAATAAGAAAAGAGGAAAAGCTGAATATTTTATTGCAGTCATAATTACTAAAGCACAAACTTTTTTGGGTACCATCCGTTACCGTACGAAGGAGAAATGTTTTTTAATGAACCAACGCAATTCACGGGCCTTATTCTACCGTTTCGCTGGAATTAGAATAAGGCCTTGAATAACTAATTCGGGCTTATTCATTTTTGTTTGGTAAATTCTGAATAAGGCCCTATACTGAATAAGCTTTATTCGAAGCACACCAAACACGCCGAAGATGACTTGGCTACTAGAAAAGACAAAAAATCGAGCCACGCACAAGAAAAAATGGAGCAATGCTAAAAGTACACATGTTGGGTTCAAACAAAGAGAAGAAAAACCATATGGTACATTGGTTTGAGAATCCAACAGCAGGAAATTCTAACAAGGTATGGTTCTGGGTTCAAGGTGTTCATATGATTGCAATTTGTTCTAAAGTCAAATTTTGCTGTGATTAGTGCTGACGGATATGTGCATAAAGGTGAGGTATCATATCTGTCAGCACTAATCACAACAAAATTTGACTTCAAAGAAGAATAATCATATGGTACACAGGTTTGGTTTTTGCTTATCTTGATGTTGATTTTTTTTCATACTTCTGCATTAATCTCACCATAGTTCTAGACTATGTCAAAATTTTTGTTTTCCAAGATTGCTGTAGTTTGAGTTTTGTACTATTTTTCAAGATCTAGTCTAGGTCAAAATGCGTAATTTATTTTTAGTTTTGTACCATTTTTTTATGTTACAGTAAAAGATGAGGATGAGAAAGATGAGGAAACGTGTGTTTATTGTGAAGAAACCTAAAATATGAGTAAACATGTGTTTATTGTGAAGAATCCTAAAATATGAGAAAGATATAGTCTAGTTGTTCAGCCTAAAATTAATTATTCTAAAATTATTGATTTTCTCAGATATCTAATTGAAGAATCCTAAAATATTTGTAAACATTATTGAAAAATATAAATGTATTTTTGTGTAAAGAATTTAGATCTTTTAAGTGTGAAATAGCTTTTATCTTTCACGTTTTTCCAAAAATAATACTTAAATCAATCAAGAAATAAGGCATGCATGATCACTCATGCAAAATCTCTTTTTATTTTCGCTTTCTCCACATGTAAAACATATTTCAATGTAATAAGTAACGTTATATGTAAAATGAGGAGGAATTCGGTGTCACAAGTTTAGGGTGACACGAAATGTCATAACTTTACTTTTTCGTTAATATTTCAAATTTTAAAATATAAATATTCAATCTAAACTGTTGATTTTTTTCGTTTTAACAAGTGATGCATTTTCATATGTTTTATAAATTTTAAATTGATTTGATACTCGATGAAGAGGTTAAAAAATGAACGAATCTGGTTGACTATAACAGATTAATTATAATACGTTCATGGTTTGATCTCTGGATCAAGTATTAAATCAATTCAAAATTTTATAAACCTTATATAAAAATACATCGCTCGTTAGTTTCAATTCTCAAATGACTTCGGCTAACAAAAAGGACAAGAACGAGCCACATGCATGAAAATATGGAGCACGGCTATAAATACACGTGCTGGATTCAAACAAAGAAAAGATAAACCATATGGTACAAAGGTTTGAGAATCCCATAGGAGGAAAATTCTAGCAGGGTAACAAGCAAAAGTCCACCACTGCTTCCTTATATAATTTTCTAATGTTCAGAGGGGTAAAGTGTAAAAAAAATAATGATTTGGTGGAAATTACCCGTGCCCCATAAAGTAAAAATTTTGATGTGGCTGATTTCTCATGATAAAATTTTATCAAAAGCCAATTTAGCAAAAAAGAAATGGCAGGGGAATGTGGATTGTTCAGTGTATGGAATTGATGAAACTACTGATCATATTTTTCTGAATTGTAGGTTTGCAAAGCAAACTTGGTTTTGGTTGGGGGAAAGTGCTAACTATTTTGAGGGTTGGCAGTCACTTAGAGACATTTATGATTTTTCTTTAAATTCGAATAAAAGTGATAGAATTGTTTTTTTTAGTGATTTATAGTGCCTTGTGTTGGAACCTTTGATTGCATAGGAATGATATAATTTTCAAATCAGTCCCTATCAACTCGTTTAGAGTGATGTTGATGTCAATTGAAAATACTGTTAAATATGGTGCCATTGTAGGTGAATCTTGGAGAAGAAAGGCTGACAATCACTAATTAGGAGGGAGAGGAGATTCAGCAAGGAAGGAACACAGGCAAGGCAGTTTAAAAATTTAGTTTCTTTTGTTTTACTAAAGTGTTTGTGGATTATATTAGGTGAGTTGTAGTGCGAAAGGAGATGTTCGTGTGTTCGTTTTTGTGTTTCCAGTTAGTTAATTTGGATAGGTAATTTTGAGAAGTGTGGTGCTGAATTGCTAATCAATGTGTGATTGCATGGGTTTTTGGTTTTAACAGTAGGTTGTAAACTTGTTTGTCTAATGAAACCGGTAGCATTACTACTTCTTTTTTTTTTAAAAAAAAGTTAGTCAGGGTAAAAAAAATTTACTTCTAAATGATCAAGAATAATTTTTTTTAAAGATTTAGAGTAATATTTTTAAGTGATCTAACATTAAAATTAAATTTGGATTATCATTTTAATTTGGATTAAAAGTGGTAATCTAGATTAAAAGTGATTCCAATAACTTCTTAATCCACGTTAATAAGACGATCTAAACATATTAGGAATAAAGATTTAATCTGAATGTTAGACCACTTAAAAATACACTCTAAATAAAAAAATCTCATTCCTTATCGTTTAGGAATAATATGTTTTATTTTGAATAACTAATCTTAATTATTCTTAAGCAATCCAAATGCACCCAATTTGATCGAAAATAAAGTTGTTTAGATTTAAATTGTTATTTTAAAATGGTCCTACATTCGGAGTAAATCTTTATTCCTAAGATGTTTGAATCATCTTTTTAATTTGGATAAAAAAGTGATCCTAGCAACTTCTAAATTCTCATTAAGAAGATGATCCAAACATAGAATAGAATAAACATTATTTTCGGATATTGGACCACTTCAATATAGCATTCTAGATTCCAACAAAACAGTCTTGATTATTTAGAAATAATATTTTTACCCCAATAACTATTCCTATTTTATTCTTAGGACATCGAAACGCCGCTCTTAATTCTTAATTTAGCTTCACTCAACTCAAATTATTATCAAATGAAGTTAAAATTCAAATTAACTCATAGAAGTAACTCGTTTGCAATCATAATTGAAACTTACGAAAAATAAGTATTCTCCAACATCATTATCCATTTTATTTCTAAAAAAAAAAAGGGAAAATTCTCAATTAGATATAGATAGACCAATTGGCAATTGCAAATCTTATACCGTACCAACAGAAACAGACTTGCTATTCCATTCCATTCCATTCCGACCTACTACCTGTGCTAAATACACCGACCGACAGAAGAGAGGAGAAGACTACAGCAAAACCTCTCCGATGGCGGGTCTGTCGCTCCTGTGCGGCGATTGCGGGGCCCACTTGAAGAGCGTGGAGGAGGCGCAACAGCACGCCGAGCTCACCTCCCACTCCAACTTCTCCGAATCAACCGAGGCCGTTCTCACCTTGGTCTGCTCCACCTGCGGCAAGCCTTGCCGATCTCAAACCGTAACTCTTTTCACGATTTTTCTCCTCAAATTTTCCTGATCTGTACTTGTACGAACTCAATCTGATCGGAATAGTAGCAGTTCCTTAGTAACTATCTGGGATCATTCACGGATTGAAATCGTCTATTTACAGTGGAGATACCTTTGTTGTTTCTTGTCAAGCCTTGTGGTTCTCAGCTGTATAATTGTGATTTTCTTCCTTTGAATTTTGCTTGTCCTAAACTGGTCTGAATTGGTGCGTCCCTGGCCTCATTTGAAGTTATCATTACTCAGCAGAATTGTGGATAAATCGGTATAATTTGGAATAATTTGAGATCGAGGTGATATAGAGAATGGGCCAGAGAAGTGGTTTTTTATAGATAAAGGCCGGTATTGTTAGAGTATTGCGTTTCTTCGATGCAATTAAACTTAGGAGATCTAGCATATTACATATGCTTTTAGTGCAAAAGTATCCCTTTAATTTGCTCTGAGCTTTTTTTCTTAATAGGAGTTTTCTTCATTTCACCTTCGGATAAAAAAGAATTTGTTTTCCTTGGCATACATAATTAGCTAAATTTATGTACTTTGGTATGACTGAAGCTCAGTTGCAAAAGATTGAATGGGCAACTCTGGCTCCACTTTGTCGATTTGACAACTAATTGCAATGTTGGAAAAGTGAAAACTGTTCCAGTTGCCTAGAGTTGTTCCATTCAGAGCCTTAGTAACTATCAATGTACATTTTGATATGAGATTACCAAATGATAAAAGCATCGTAATATACCTATATTGAAATTGTTTAATATCATGATTAACCTTGTTGCTGATAGTGATCTGCTTATCCTTTTTGTATTCCTCTCGTTGATTTGGTTGTAATTATCAATTGTAAAGGAAGTGGATCTCCACAAGAAGAGAACAGGCCATGAAGATTTCATTGACAAAACCCTAGAAGAGGCCAAGCCTATTGATCTGGAGTCAAAGCCCAAGCCTGAAACAGATGTGGACATGGAGGCAGTTGGAGAAGGGAGTAGCTCTTCCCAAGGTTAAACCAGCGGTTTTCAAAACCTTTTATTTTTTTTCCAGTTTATTTTGCAATAGTTTTTATGCGCTCCGAAATTAATTTTTTCCTTAAGCTTCAATTTTCTTGATCTGCCTTTTTTGTTATTTTTATCTTTTGTTAGAGATGGTTATTCCAGAAGTAAACAAAGATATGTTAAGTGAGCTGGAAGCAATGGGCTTTCCAACTCCTCGTGCAACTAGGGCACTTCATTTTTCAGGTTACCTAAAAGTGTTTCTCAAATTAATTTTTCTTTAAAAAAAATAATATTGTGGTAATGCATCTACAACTTTACAAAATTCTGCAAATGTAGTAAACATGCATTTTTGCATTAGACTCTGGTAGAATCTTTTGTGTTTCAGTACTGGAATTGGGCAACATTCCAGTCAGGTCTAGCATGGCTTTGTTCTTGTCATTAATTCGTTACTTTTGAACCCTGATACATCTTCTTCAAGCAAAGTCTGTGTTATTGACTTATTGTATAAACAATACCAATTTTTGCTCTTTTAAGTTAAATTGAGACCACATCTGAAAGTCAAGTATAATTGAGGCTGTGTTGGATTAGGAAACTATAATTTTTTTTTTAAAATATCAGGTAATAGCACTATTGAAGGTGCAATTAACTGGGTTGCTGAGCATGAGAATGATCCTGATATTGATGAAATGCCCATGGTACATCTTTTTTATTTTTTTTCTGTTCACAAATCTTTGATTTTTGCATTAATTATATGTTTCTGTGCTGAACTCTTAATTAAATTTAGGTGCCTAAATCCGAGAGTAAACCTTCTCTGACACCGGAGGAAATGAAGTTTAAAGCACAAGAACTTCGGTTTGTTCCTATGGAACCCTAGCTACTTGTTTTACCTTTACTTTTTACTATTCTACAGATTGTAAAGCTTGGGCTTGGACCTTTTCTTATGGCCATGCTTTCAGAGAACGTGCTCGTAAAAAGAAAGAGGAGGAAGAAAAAAGAATGGAACGAGAAAGAGAAAAGGTGAGATGAATCCTATTTCTTTTCTGTTCTATTTTCATTCCTGTTGTATTGAGTTATATTGTATTGGAAATTTTGTTTGATTATTCTATCATTTACAATAGTGGTCAATCTGTATTCCTTATTGCATAACATCTACAAACTGGAAGAACAAAAGAGCACTTTACACTGTTGAAGTAATGGGCATTTGGTGGTTCCACAATGAATGTGCATTTTATAAGTTTCCTGAAGGTTTTGATTTGTCAAAGATATGCTAAAATTTGGATTTTTCATGTTTAGAAATCCAATACAAATTTTATGGGGAGAATTTCTTAGTTTTTAATAAAATTCACATCCTTTATCGTTTTTTCATCATTCCTTTTAATCAGGAGAGGATAAGGATTGGTAAAGAGCTCCTAGAAGCCAAGAGAATCGAGGAAGAGAATGCAAGAAAGAGGTTTAAGCATTGTTCAGAAGTTTAGAAAAGTAACTTTTTTTAATTAATGTTGGCCCAAATTTATTGCTTAAATCTACCCTGTTGACTGCAGAATATTGGAATTGAGGCGTCTTGAGAAAGAGGAAGAGAAACGAGCAAGAGAGAAGATCCGTCAGAAACTGGAGGAAGATAAGGTACCATGTCTTGTCCATTATTCATGTAGTTCTCTTCATTTTTGAGCATCTCATTTAGTGTAAATGATGAAATATGTTTATTAGGTTTGGTGCATAATTCTACAATTATGCATAAATTTAGGGCATATTTGATTCATTACACAATTATGGTGTGTGAGGATGGTTGATGGCGGTAGGGGTTTCTACAAATTTTAGTTATGTTACTAAAGTTTAGTTATTTACAAACAAGTATTGTTCTTGAAACAACCTTGGGTGCTGCATTTGTTTGTTACCTTTTTCTTTTTATTAAGTAAAGTTGAGCTTTGTTTGTTACTTTGTTATAATAGTTTTAATTACCTTTTCAATTGGTTTGTGTTTACAATAATTATGTAGGCTGAGAGGAGGAGAAAACTGGGTCTGCCACCAGAAGACCCAACAACAGCCACACCCAGTGCACCTGTTGAGGAGAAGAAGGTAATACTAAAACCAGCACGCCATCTCATATTTAGTTATTGTATCTGTTGAGTCTGTAGGTGTTCTACTAGTACTCCTGCATTTAAACAAGTTTTTATCTGGTAGGGATGGGGTCTTAACTGAAGCTTAAACACCAGTTGCAAAATTACTTTATGAAGTATCTTTTAGGGTCATTTTTGCCCAGTACTTATAAGCTATCAAGGAATAGTAAATGTAGGACCAATTTGGTATAAGTTTAAATGTTATGGCACCCACCAATAAGTTTGAAGCTTCAAGGACCAAAATGGTAATTAGGTGATCCTTACAGGACCAATGTGCAGTAACTCTTGATCAAGTTCAAGCTAAGTGAACTTGAAGTGAACTTGAAAGGTTGGATGTGGAGTTCAAATGAACAGATTATGCAGTAATGCCGTATGACTTGCTTGTGCTATAGTAGTGATTATTTTGGAATTGATTGTCAAATAATAGTAAGGGAAAAAAAGGGCTATGGTGTCCTGAAAATAAAATTTTGGAAGTATCTGCGTTATCATTTAGATAAGTACCTCTCAGGCGAAAATAAGAGTATATATAGAGATTTATGAAACCTAAGTACTGGAACTTACAAGAGCTTATCAATTTGTGTTCATTACTTGTGCAGCCCATGATGCTCCCCATAAAGCCTGCCACTAAGGCAGAACGCATGAGAGACTGTCTCCGCTCTCTTAAACAACACCACAAGGTTTGATAACAATCTGTGTTTAGTGATTCGTTTGTTTATTTTTTCTCACTTTTGCTTATTTTGTTTGGCCGCCTAGGTTTACATTGATGCACTGTTGCTATATTGAGATTTGTCAAGGCTGAATTGGGCTAAATTTATGTTTTATACAAAGTTTGAGTGCAAAATACGGCAAAATTCCAATATCTTTTATTCTCCCTTTTAAACATTCGCCTTATCCTCTAGGGGGCTTGAACCTGCAATGTGACCTTGCTGACTATATTCTTTAATTACATGAGCTACTACTTGCTGGTACTTAATTTGAATTGTTGTGCATTTTATGTTTTGGGCCTAACTGGCAGAGATGCGTGCATGATTTTGGGCAATTTTTGTTTGGATTATTAATGGCATTATTGCACTCGGGAGGTTTCATGAAGATGATTTTGGGGGGAAAAGTTAGGTGCAAATGCGAAATTTTAACGATCAAATTCCATACATGAGGATGGTGGGCTTAAATGAATATTTTTGGCGATCTGTATCATACCATTCTACCACGTATTACCAGACATTACTTGCATGTAACGTTTTAGTACATCAGCAGACATTACTTACATGAATTGTCATGTAGCATTTGTTATGGAAATAGGCAGTAATAAGTATGGGCTTGGATTGTTAAAGATCAATGGTGCCATTCTTTTTCTTGCCTTTTTGCTGTACACCGTTTCTATGTTTACTGTTTGACAGGATGAAGATGCAAAAGTGAAAAGAGCATTTCAAACACTTCTTACATATGCTGGAAATGTGGCTAAAAATCCTAATGAAGAGAAATTCAGAAAGATTCGGCTGAACAACCCTTCATTTCAGGTTAACTTTTAATTGTAATATGGACTAGCAAAACTGGACCTTTTTATTTGAGAACCTGCAAAAACAAATGTCCTACCAAATATGAGAAATATCAGAAGCTCTCTGTGAAATTTACTTCTGAAGCTCATGGCTAATATCCCATTTATCTTAAGGCGTACCTCGCTTGCTCTCGCTTTCATCAAGGTGCAGAAGTTGATATTTATCCATGTTTTTCAAGAACGAATTACTATTGACGAACATCTGAGAGAATTACTCATTTTTGCAGGGAAACATAAGTTTGGTTTCCCATTTTATATAACTTTTAGAATTACATTGTGGTTAATGAAATGCTGCAATTTTATATGGCCTAAAAACAGGAACGAGTTGGAAGTCTGCATGGAGGCATAGAATTCCTCGAGATTTGCGGGTTTGAGAAAATTGAAAACGGTGAATTTTTATTTCTTGCAAGGGAAAAGGTTGACTTGGCCGTGCTCTCTACAGCTGGGTCTGAGCTTAATTCCGCCATTTCAAATCCTTTCTTCGGTGTTCTTTGAGGGAGAAAATAATTATTAATACATCCGGAACCCCCTTTGTTGAAAAAGAGGCGAGAATTAGATGTGTTCTGGCAGCAAAACAGATGAGTGAGATCTTTTGGGTTGCTTTCATTTTATAATTGGTAGACTTAAGTATGAACTTTTGTAGAATGCTGATATCATTCAAAAAGTCTTTATAGTTTCCTAGAGTTGTGCTACGGATCTACATCGTGTTGCAAAGCATTTGCAATTTTGACTCGTTACTTTATGCATCATCGTGTTGCAAATGAAAGCAATCTCAGAAGCTCTGAATTCAAAAGCTGAAACAATTGTTTTATACAGTGACACTCGGTTTCTCTCAATAAAAAGGCATAACCAGATCAACTCGAACAAGAACAAGAAAAGATATATGATCTGAACAAGAGCAAGAAAAAAAAAAATATATGCATCTCTCTTGCTTTGTACCAGTCTAAACTGCCGAGTGCTGAGTTGTAATTTGAGAACTTGTATTTGGGCTTTACAAGTAAAGGTAAAATTAGATCATTACAGTTAAGTCTCTGTGAGACTTCGCGGGTTCATTCCTAGAGTAGGAGAGGATAAAGTCTATATTTATTCGATAATGTTTTAACACATGGCTGTAATTTCAAATAGATAAATAAATAAATAAAATGGATAAAGTCTCCAATGTCTCTCTAAATTAATCGCCTTAATCAAAACTTTTTTTTTTGAAATAAAAATGAAGGTCAAAGCCCCATCTTTCCATTAAAATAAAGTCAACTAAAAAATTTTAGCCAGCGGCTAAAAAATCTAAATGTAAAAGGGAAAAGTACAAACTAAGAGTCTTGGTATAAAATCAAAATAAAAACAACAATATTCTATAGAGTGTGTCAATCATAAGAGAATCTATGTTTATATGTTCGACAGCCCAAACTCATCTCCATATGTATCTGCCTTACATTATCTACTTGCACATACTTGGCTATTGCATATTAGCAAGCATCAATTAATTAACACACTAATAGATTGACTTTATGAAAAACTGAGCTCCGCAGGATCATTTTTCCCCATGATTTCATCAAGAATCACAATAATTGCTACAACGAATGCATAATCTACATTAGGATATACCGTCGCACGAAAAATGTCCTTTCCAAGCAATACGCTTCTGATTCCAGATTGGCGGCTCGTCTGCACCGTAAGGAAAAAAAAATTGTTGTCATCCAAACGTTTGATCCGGATTTATTATTCAAGCAACTTTGTTGAACACAACGAGAAACTATTATTTGACCATATATTTGGAGTAACATTTTGAAATAAAGAGATGTATGTCTGGGACTATGTTTCCTGGAACAAAAAATTTCTTGAAGTTTACTCAAAAGACTCAATTGAGCTGTCAAAATGCTACATAGAGCAACTAAAAGACATAGAGTTTGTCCAAAAAAGAGGTAGAGTTAATTTAATTAAGATAATAAAACAAAATAGATTTGGCTCAGTGGTAAGAGCACTAGGCTGGCTTCTAAGAGGTCAAGAGTTCAAGCCCCACATGCACCTTTAATTTCAAAAAAGTTGGATGACAAAAACCTCCCTCTTTCTTCAAAAAAAATATAAATAAAAATAAAATAGATTTGACTGGGATCAAATGGCACATAAGTACATAGTCAGTACCCTCATCCTTGGTTTGATTTTCCTTATCAGGCCATGTCATTCACATCTATATTATATATGCTTGGAAAATCAATAGCTCATAACAAAAAGAAAAAAAAAATAGTAACTAAACGTCTAAACCATATGGAAAATTGCAAGTGAAGGCAGACACTTTACACTTACGCGGGCAATAATGGTATTGCTGTTCCCAAGGTATAAGGTCCATGACTTCTCAAACGAGCTCCCTTTGACCTTAAAATCGCAATGCTGTTCGGTTGTGTTCCTAGCCAAGAACACGTCGAGCTCAGTCTTAAGCTGAAGCATGCATATTTCTTTCACTGTGAAGATCAAATCTCTCTGATCTTTCCAATCTCCTCGGTACACATTCCATCTTTGGTGCAGGCTAAATGGCTGATTCAACTCAAAAACGCACATTTATGTAGCAAAATATCATACCCATGATCTTGGTCATTATTCTAAACTTCTGCACTGCTAACTAGAGAACTGTTTAATTAGATGTCAAAAAAAAAAAAATAATAATAAAAAATAGAACAGATTTGAAATGCTAAAACGCTTCAAAGGGGTTGGTAAACTGGAGCATTGAGCTTGGTTGGATACTTTTAGTGAATTCGTTGGCAAACTCTTTGAAATGACCCAGTCAAAAGCCTCCCTGACCAGTAATGTTACAACTTTGTAATTAATGTTACCAGTAAGAGCTTTCATGAAATTAAGCACTTATGTAGGTCGGTTTCGAATTCTAAGAAATGAAAAGTTTTATTTTAATTGTAAAAAATGAAAACAAAATTAACAAAGAAAAAATAAATAGCTCTATCAGTGAAAAGAACCAAATACAGAGTTTCTCTAATTACGCTAGTTTGATTTTTTTTTTAAAAAAAAAAAGAGAAAGTAGAAAATATATATCATGTTATTGGAATCAAAAGCATACATGGAGATGCAAAGCACTCTGACAAGATAAAAAATGAAAAAAAAAAGAAATGAGCAGTGAAGTTAAAAGAAATAGTTGAGGAGGTGCTACCTTTATTCTCATGGAGATGATTGGAGTTCCGGCTGCATCACAGAGCACACGGCATGGGGAGAAGCTAAGAACATGGCCCTGCACCTGTTGTTTCAAACAGCAACATCAGCATCTGGTGTTTCAAACAGCAACACAATTAATTATGGATTCACAGCCTATTACTTTATTTGGTAAAGGATGATTAATTTAAGGAACAACAATTAATTTTCCAAATGAGATTGTCAGTGCTTAAGGATAAATTTGTCATTTAAAAATTTTAAATTTGCGTGCCCAAAGCACCTCCCAGGTTCTCTGCTTTAATTTGGACAGTCAGTCTGGTCAAGAGAAGACTAGTGATATTTCATTCGTTTTATTTGTGTGGTCTGAAATTAGTTGCATGGCTGGAATTAAACATGCCAATCCCTCCCTCTTTCTTTTCTTACTAGTGAACTAGAAGTTGCAACTCAATAACAAGATTGGACTTGGATCAGATAGTTTTCTCACCTCAGTTTACAATAAATAAATAAATAAATAAATAAATGGACAATTAAATATTGAACAGAAGTATGTATGCAATGGTATGGTAGGTACCTTCATCAAAACAGTACCCTTGGCATCGGAGATGATGAAGTCTCCGCCAGAAAAGCTGAAGGCCTTCTTAGTGAAGGTGAGCGCCATGACGTGCGGCGTGCAGAACTGCAGACCCACCACTGCCATCATCGGTGATGGATGCACTAATGAAAGAGACGACGCTGCCATCACTGTGGAAGAGGGGAGTTGTTCGTTCAATTGTCAAAGAAAGCAAGAGTTTCACTAGGATTGACACTTGACAAGTCGGCAAGTTAAACACGGAAGATAAGTGTTTGACTTTTTTTCTTTTTTCATCTTAAAACTCTTTCAGATGAAGTCGTTCTAACTTTCTAAGTTTCTAATCAAAGCAAGTAAAGCCTAATCGTGAATCTAGTCCAGAATTTGAAGGCTCAAAACAATAACTGGTGTGATAATTTCTTCGTACGTAACGATATGTTGAAAAAAATATTAATTGAATAATTATTGTAAATATGAATTATATGTTATATGTACTAGTTAGATGAATTCCAACATAAAGCACAACCGGGAGTTAATTCCAGAATGACACCTGTTATTTTAATTTTAGTGTACACAATTGTGGATAGAAGTCGTTCTTTTTGAAAGTCAAAATGTACTTCCAAAGTTAGCTGTAAATTAATGTCATTATCACATTATGACCATCGACGACATACCGACAAATATATCGAATTATCAATTCACTAGTCAAGATCGAATGGTCGAAATCGTCCTACTTGGTATTAATATATGAGTAAAGTTCCGGTACATTAGTTCATTAGTTTAGAGTGCTTCCATAACTTACTTTTCATTAATTTTTTGAATTTTAAAATATAAATTTCGAATTTAAACCGTTGATATTTTTCATATTAACGAACGATACATTTTTATATAAGCTTTATAAAATTTTGAGTTGATTTCATACTTGATCATGAAGTCAAACCATAAACTTATTATAATTAATTTATTACAGGTAACCAAATTTGTTTATTTTTTAACCTTTTGACCGAACATCAAATTAGCTTCAATTTTTATAAAACTTAAATGAAAATGCATCACTCGTTAAAATGAAGAAGGTCTATGGTTTAGATTGACCATTTACATTTTAAAATTTTAAATATTAACGAAAAAATAATGGGTGGCATTTGGTGACACCTTAAGCTTGTGGCACCGGAACCCTCCTCTTAATATATATTGGGAAGGTGTACAGAAATTTCAAATTAGACTTGAATCATAATAATAGGGTTGTCAATGAAACCCGTTTACTCATTTATCCGATCCGTACCGTATTCGATAAGATGGGTACGGGTAAAGTTTTATTTTCGTTAAGTTAACGGGTACGAGTATGGATAAGGAAATTTTTTCGTTAATTTAACAGGTACGGGTACAAGTTATTCCGTACCCGTTTTCATAACGGATAATTGCCACAATTAAAAAATACAATTACATGATACATATGACATCTTATATTGCATGATTGGTAAAAAATATTAATTGATTTTATTTAAGATGTTCTATAATTCTTTCCAATATCAGTGTACAACAAATAAAAAGCGAATTGATTATATAGCATCGTATATTTTTTTTTCAGAATTTAGCATGTGAATATTCTTTCAGCCATTTTAAATAATATTTTCAATTTATTATATTTTTAACGGATTTAACAGATGAGGGCGCTATTAAAGATGGAGCACTAATTTCGTTATCAGAATCTGTTTGCGTTATGAAGAAATTGATTAGTTAATAGTTATATATATTTGTTTTGAGTGATGTTTGACATTAGAAGAATTCTATGATTTTGTTATATTTTAATTAAAAAATTATGTAATGTTGCACTTTGTTAATATACTTATTGATATAATTTATTTATCCAGAGTGTACAAATCTTATTGTTATTATCCATTTTCTACTGTTATCGTATTCATACCGTTAATTCTTAACTGGTATGGGTAAAGCTATTTTTCGCGGGTACGGGTAAAGAAAATTTTAACGGGTACGGGTATAAAAATACCTTCTACCGTACCGTACCCACTAACAGCCCTACATAATAATTAATCTCTGTTTATAATTTTAAAATAAAGGATTTAGATTAGGATAGACTGTTACTTTTAAAAGTGTCCATTTCAAGCGGTACGCTCTTGAGTTCAAATTTACAGCTCATCTGCACCGTATGAAAAAAAATATATTAGTTGATTTAGTTCTCATCCAAATGTTTGATCCAGATTTGTGGTTCAAATATGTTAATTACCATTCTACAGCGTTGAACTAGGAACCACCATTACCAGATAACTAGAAGTGTATATGGTTGTTTCCTACAGATTATTTGTTCTGTGCATACGAAGGGGAGGTGCTTTGGGCACGTAAATTTTCACTTGGAGCATTCCGATTTTTCTAAAATGACAAATTTGTCCCGAGCACTTGTGATTCCATTTCCGAAACGCCATAACTCATACTCCCATTGCTATGATGCTATCCAATCTCAAGCACTTATTCCCTTCTTATTAATCAACATAACAAATTTGTGTCCAGTACCGAGTCTAAAGCACCTGCCCAACTTTGCCGATGGACTAATATTTGCTCAGAAAAAAAAAAGAGGACTGCCCAACAACTTATTCATAAAAAATATAACTGATAGTTATTTATTGTGGCTGGTCTAATTTATGACTTATGAAAAAATAAACTTAAAAAATACATATTTCAATCAATCAGTTGAAATAACTTGCAAATGAATTTTTAAATTCTAGGTAAAATTTGGCTCTCCAAGGCAGCAGCGGCAGCTAAGAAATTCTTTTATTATTGTGTAAAGTATAATTTAATTAAGGAATATTAATTACTTGAAGGAAAGACTACAAAACCTATGTATCCTAGATTCTTGTTTTATTTTATACGGGTGTATATGTCCAAAAAAATTCAAGGGAATGTTCCCAGTGAAAAATTGGGTGCCCAAAGCACCTCCCCATACGAAGTCCTTTCACGACTCCAATGGCCTATATCTATATGCTCAATTATAAGTTTGACCTTGACAGGACTCAAGCTACTACTTAGGCCATATTATTGGAGTATACCATTTTGGAATAAAGAGGGCTGGATTACGTTTCCTGAAACGGAAGTTTCCAAGATTGCTATAATTGGGAATTTTACAGCACAATTTGCTTTTACAGTATTAGGCATAAAGCAACTAAAGGACATGTCATTCACAGCCAGTTATAAAATCGATTAGTCAATGCATATGCTTGGAAAAGCAATAGCCCATAACAATAAATAAATAAATAGATAAAAAAAATAAACCAGGTGAATTATTTGTTTTTTTTTTAAAAAAAAACAGATGAAAAATTGCAATTGAAGGCAGACGCTTACGTGGGCAATAATGGTATTGCTGTCACCAAGGTAGAAGGCCCATGACCTCTCCAACCAGCTCCTTTTTACCTTGAAATCGCAATTTTTTTATTTCTATAAATGAGATGTTGTAAACAGTTTATTAGTTTATTTTACGTTTTATTGCTATAAGATTGTTTGTCTGAAGGAATATTTCTCATGTAATGTAGTTTCTCTTACTGCTTCATTTGTCCTTTTTTTTTTTCTTTAGTTTCTGTAATATTTTTATTACATTCCTAAATGTTGCTCAAATCTTAATTTGGGTAGGTTTATTTGATTCACGCACAGACGCACTCCAGAGTCCAGATACATTTTTCAATGTTTTGTTTGCTCATATGCTGTGTACCAGTAAAATTCGCAACTTTGGACCTATGCACCCTCTCAAATACGGAAAATGTAACTGAAAATATTGTGGCAGAGGGGATCAAAGATTAAGAGTAGAATTTGAAAATTAAAACGTGGGTTGCGGGCGTTGCTTTTCTCACACCTTCCTTGAATTAGCAATTCATGAATGGCAAAAATATCTTCTTCCCCTAAAACCCTTCTCTCCGTGCACACTTCTATGTCCAGATCCCATTGAACTTCCTCTATCCCTCTTGATTCTTCACTATTTCTAACCAAACTTTCTTCTTTATGCACTAATTAGTAATTTGATTCTTCTTCCAACTGTTTATAGTAATAATACTGGATTCGCTTGCTCCACGTTGACAAAATCCCACATTCACATGCAGCGCTTGACCCAAATGTTAGGAAATGCTGTTTTGTAATGTTCGGTTTAATAATACAGTGCCAAAATCAAAAGCTCAAGTGGCTGATTAGATTAGAAAAGTAAGAAAGTAAAATTGAACTTCCAGATGCAAATCTTTTATTAGTAAATTGAAACCACCGCCATCTTCTTTTTCTAGTTGATGTCATCTACAAGTGGCAAGTATTCTCTCTCATTGGTAGTACTTTTGGAACTCTCGGCTTGACTCTTATTTGTTGATGTCTTTGTTGAAGAACTTCCTGAACTGATTGGAAAATTAAGCTGCCCAAATGGTGACCAGACAGAGGGCAAATCAGGAATTGTCAGGGAGGGGCTTCCAAGCATATGTCTTATCGTCGCCATCGTAGGCCTATTGGTTGGATCTTCTTGTACGCATAGTAATGCTATATGGGCACATCTTTTGATCTCTTTAATGCAATCTTCCTCTAGCGCTGGGTCCTTCAGTTGAGAAACCGTATCATTGTTCCAGTGTATCAATGCCTGTACACGAAAAATATTACAGCAAGGCACATTAAAATTATGCCTCGGAATGTCTGTGAAAGTGATTAGATTAAACAAAAGGTGTAAATAATGATTACAAATGAGAAAAATCAGTGAGAGAGGCGAAAAAGCTAAAAAAGTGGTAATAGTTATTCTCTTTCTTGAGCATGAGATCAGACTGAAAACTCTTAGATCATTCCCAATTGAATTGAAACCAACGAGGCTTCAAAGTGAAAAGTTATATTTTATCTAACTATAGATATAGATGTCTGTAATTAAATTAGTTAAGTTTCTCTCACTTACATGTTCAATGAAGTTTGAAATACGGCCTGAACCAACAAATGAACTGTTCTTCTGGCCTGTCAGTATTTCTAGAAGAAGAATGCCAAAGCTATAAACATCTGATTTAGCAGAGAAATTCCCATAAAAAATGTACTCTGGTGCCATATATCCACTGCATGCATGTCAACAGAAAAAGAAAATGGTAAAATCCCAAATTTTACCTTTTTGTATCATTATAATCAATAAAAATCATGTTGTACCTACAGCTGATTTTTTCCCCCTCCTTTAAAGAACGAAATTAGTGTGTAGCATTACCGGATTCATTAATAACAAGAAACACCCCGTTCCTTTTACTTATCACACTGACAGGATCAACAGGCACAAAACCTCTAACAGTACAAAATTGGAAAACAGAAAAAAAAAATAATTTGCTTTTGGACTAGCTTGTTTAGTTAGTACTTAGTAAACACATAGACATTGATTTTGCTTGGTAGCTGATATCTGGACAAATATACATTACGTTTGGCTATTTTAATGTTAGGTGATGTCATAAATAAGTTATCACCTTTCCTCAGGGCTTATAATTGAACAAATAAATGAATAAATTTGAAAAAAAAATATTTAGAAGACTTACAATGTTCCAGCAAGGATGTTGGTCTCTTTATGGGTTTCCTCTTCCTCAAAAAATCTTGCAAGCCCAAAGTCAGCAATTTTGGGGTTCATGTCTTTGTCAAGTAATATGTTACTGACTTTAAGATCTCTGTGTATGATTTTCAACCGAGATTCTTCATGCAGGTAATGCAAACCATTACTAATTCCTTCAATTATCTTGTATCGCAATTTCCAACAGAGTTCAGCACGTCTTGACATGTCCCTTGCTGCATTAAATAATAAATAAGAACATAATACTTTTGTTGAATCATTTGTTTCGGAAATTGTCCATAATGTTTGTACAATTCTATATGCCATACCAAAGAGAATCTTGTCAAGGCTTCCATTTGGTAGGTATTCATAACAAAGAAGCTTCTCCTGATTTGTTATGCAACACCCCAGCAATTGCACTAGGTTCTTGTGCTTGAGTTTTGCAAGGAAATCCACTTCATTCTTGAACTCTGTTATTCCTTGATCTGAGCCACCTGCGAGTCTTTTCACGGCTATTTCTTGTCCATCAGGAAGAATGCCCTTAAAAGTATTTCATAATTGTTTAATATCTTTTTTTTTTTGAAGAAAACAATATATTGTTTCATTAACTCAAGAAATTAAGAATTGAAAATATATAACTGAGATAAAACCTTGTATACTGAACCAAAGCCACCTTTCCCAAGTTTGCGCATGTCAGAGAAGTCATCAGTGGCAAATTTCAAGATGGTAAAGTTAAACACTTGGTATTCTGCATTTGGGTTCAGAATATATTTGAGTTCTGTTTGTACTGTTTCTTGTAGATATTCCTCATCATCTGTTGAAAAAGGTAATAGTAATAATAATTATATTGCACCAGTAATTGGAAGTGAAGAAAAATAACATATATATTCTGATAGTTTTTTATAAGATGCAAGCAGACATATAAAAGAAGTTCAGAAATCAAATAGTACTTTTTCTTGCCCCAGACAGTCTCCATACACAGAGTCCAAACGCAACAAGTCCAGCAACAACCGAAGTAACAACCGTTGAGACCACAATTACCACAGTTGAATGAGATTTTGATCCTGGGAAATAAAGTATGCTTGGAATTAGAATGCGTTGTTCTGTTGACAACATAAGAATGGAGAAACTTCTTACTTTTAAAAAAATTTAAGTATTGAATACAATAAATACAACAAAGAAAATTGTGATTATTTTTTTTCTTTTTGTATAAAGTCAGAAAAACATTAAGCATCACAAAAATAAAAAAAAATAAAAACTCAACTGGGGAGTGGTTAGTTAAGTATTGAAACACAAAAGACGAATCCATTTTAAAGCAATGCCCTCGATACTTTACAATACACACCTCATGCATATTCAAGTTATTCTTTTCAAATAGAAATTACTTTATTATGCAATCAAACGTAAGTTAATTTTATATATTTGCTTCTTGAATTCAAATTAAGTTATTACAATTCAGGGAAAGAAATGAAAGTTGTCCATCAGCTGCCATTAAGTAGAACTATGAGCACTGATAGTGGATTGCATATAATCAATATTCTCCATCAAGCAAAGTTATGATGGGATATTTCACTGGATGGCCTGCAAGTGGTTCCATATATAGTTCAATAATTTAACTTTTGTATTTCTAATTTTCACTTAAAAAAAGAAAACAAAAAATAAAATCAGGCTTTTGTGTTTTCAATTGGAAGAAACTTTTTATCTTCTCTGGATAAATTCATAGTAATAAATTTTTCTCACGCTTATCATTGAAATTCTAGAAATCCTACATAGAAAGTTTGCAAGTCTAACCTCGTGCAGGGGTCGCCAAAGGGCTAGGTGCTATGACAACTGAAGGGATAACTGGAGTGCCTGGATACGTAGGGAGAGTTATGTAATATGACTCGTATCGTACGTAGCAACTTTTATACCATAACATAATTCCGTTCCTAGTCATATTGTCCGAGCACGCAGAGAATCCATTTGCATCAACTACAGCTTCCTGAAGACACTGTCTACACCCATCAGGGGACAGGTCCAGCGTGCACTGCACAAATGCTGAAATGTTTCTTGTATTGGTCTTGGTCTCTCTGTACGCTATCAATTTAGGATCATTTTCTGCCCCGATGCTTGCATTTGAGATGAGTTCGGGAAGTAAATTCTTTGATGCTTCATCGAATGTAGAATTTTCATTGGGTACACAATCATTATCATTAAAATACGCTGCTTGTAAGCGAAAGTCTTTATGGGAGTATCTCAATATGCATCCACTATAGAAAATGCTGGCAGTCGCATTCCCTGGGCATCTTTGTGGTGCTTCTGTGGTTGCATCTTGAAGGCACCCCCAGCAGCTTTCCTGGGAAACATCATCACCAAAGCACATAAGAAGGCCATATACCTTGTCTTGGTCATTGCCAACTGACAGGGAGTCGAAGCCACCATGGAATGTTGCATTTGTATAGAGGAACTTTAGGAGACTCTGGAGGTTGTATTCAAACGGAGATCCACTGGCATATGTATCGGTAGCTGAGCAATGTGCTGCAACGAAATATGCGCGGGTCTGGATTGGGAGAACTGTTAGTACAAGACCAGCACAAAGCAAGAGAATGGAGAGGGATGCTTGAAGCATGATGTTTTCAATCAAGAGATGCTTTACAAACATTCATCTGAGGTTTTATTCGTAAGATGTAAAGCTCGCTAACAAACAAAATCAAGCAACATGGGAAAAACTCATGAAGTTTGTTTCTAAGACTTCATACAAATTCGTAAAGTCAACTCTCTCTCTCTCTCTCTCTCTCTCTCTCATAAAGTGTGTTCCACTTCCACATGCTTGCTTACTTTTCAAAATTCAGAAAGTACACTAAAGATAATGCGCCCTTTGCTTTATTTGTCCCATTCATGATTTCTTTCTGTCAAATCCTGTAAAATTCTGGTAAAGAAGATCAAAAGAGAAGCTGTAGCACAGGCACACCTCTTGGTAAATGAGGCAAGAAAGAGAAAATTGAGATATGATGGGATACCAAGAGAATGGCATGCTTTTGAGAGGAGTTTGGAGAGGGTTCTGACAGACAAGTTTTATGAAAGAGTTCAGGAAGCTCCACCATGATGTTTCTTTTTTACCTTTTCCTTTTTCCCCAACATGGTTGTTTGTTGTAGTTTTAATGATTAGATGTTAAGGGGTAGGTTTCTTGTTGTTAATTTTATCTTCATTTCTTTGTATTAGGAGTAGTCTTGAAGGGGTATTTCTGGTATTGTTTCGTTATGTTTTCACCAGGTATCAGTTTGGGGATTTACTGTTCTTTTGTATCAAATTGTAACTCAGCCGCTTTGGCGAGCTTTTATTTTAAGTGAAAGCCTACTGGCGTGCAAACTTTCAAAAAAAAAAAATCCAGCAGTGGCTCAACTGTAAAACATTTAAAAAAAAAGAAATGACATAAAAGCAACGGATGGGAACAAAAATGTACCGTGTGCCCACGCCACTCAGGATGACTTGGCCCAGGAGATGCCCGCCATTGGCGCTGTCAGAGCCCACGCAGGTTAGCGCACTCTCTAAATGTCTCTGTCGCAGATTTTTTTTTATTAAAATAAGCTTTTGGATTTTTTTTCTGTTTAAAAAAATCAGGGGAACACTGAACATAAATGAGGAATTTTAGACCAAGTCTAATTGTGGCCCCTTTTTGCTTTATAGTCAGAACGCTAGTGCTGGAGACCTGGAGTCGAGTCTTTCATAAATGACAAATTAGTTTCAAAATATCTAGAAAGCTAACCCATTCAATGAAACTTCTTGGTAGTTTCCCCATTTCCACCTCAATAATAAAAAAATAAGAAAGATAATAGAGTCTTATGACCTATAAAGCAAATTATTTTCAAAATATCTAGAAAGCAAACCCATTCAATGAAATGGAAATGGAGAAACTACCAAGAAGTTTCAAAACCTCCATGTTTATATGTTAAACAGCCCAAACTCATATTCATATGTATTGGTCTTACATTAAAATCTACTAAAGCACACTTGGCTATTATATATTAACAAGCATCAATTAAATAACATACTAAAAGATCGACTTCATTGTTTTCTTAATGAAATACTGAGCTCTGCAGAATCAATTTTCCCGGTGCATTTCATCTAGAATCACTATAATTGCTACAATGAATGCATAATCTACATTAGGATAGACTGTTACTTTAAAAGCGTCCATTCCAAGCAGTACGCTCTTGAGTTCAAATTTACAGCTCATGTTAATTTTTGAGTCGGATTTGTGGTGAATAATATTTTCTATATTCTCTCTTTTTACAAGTACTGTACAAGCTTATAAATAAGCTGAGAAAAGTAACGGTAAAATTGTACGGTAAAAAATTTACCGTTTGGACTCTAACGTTCTAATTTCTAAAAATAGAAAAAGTTGCAACCCCTTTTTATATAAATATAAAAAAGGTTGGATGGCAACCTAAACTAGCCTATGACGATAATTATTCTGAGGCTAGTTTGCTCCTTAATCATTTTTATTTTCAACACTCCCCCTCAAGCTAGGATTGTAAATGTCTAATAATCCTAGCTTGCACGAAATATTGTCGAAAGACTTATTGCTCAATCCTTTTGTAAAGATATCCGCCAGTTGGTCTTCGCTCTTAACAAAAGGAGTTTCAATTTCCTTTGATTGAACTTTCTCTCTAATGAAGTGGCAATCCACCTCAATATGCTTGGTCCGCTCATGGAAGACGGGATTTGCCGCAATGTATCTTGCCGCTTGGTTATCACAAAACATCTTCATTGGTGCTTCATGTTTGATGTTCAAGTCTGCTAGCAATTGCTTGATCCATGTCAATTCACTTGCGGTAGATGCCATGGCTCGATATTCCGCCTCCGCGCTTGATCGTGCCACAACATTTTGCTTCTTACTTTTCCATGTGACTAAATTTCCGCCTACAAATGTGCAAAAACCGGTAGTTGATTTTCTATCAAAACTTCCGGCCCAATCTGCATCGGAATAGCCACATATTGTATTAGTATAATTTTTCCTCATCCAAATTCCCTTTCCGGGTGATCCTTTTAGATATCTTAATATTCTATTAATAACATCTAAGTGAGGTGTTCTTGGTGCATGCATAAATTGACTAATTTGGCTTACGGCAAAGGATAGGTCTGGTCTTGTAACGGTTAGGTAAATTAATTTACCTACAAGTCTTTGAAAATGGCTTATGTTCTTTAATGGTTCACCTTTTTCATTATCAAGTTTTTCGTTTACATCTATTGGTGTTTTGGCCGGCTTACATCCTAATTTACCGGTCTCTTTAAGCAAATCAAGAGTATATTTTCTTTGAGAAATAAATAGCCCTTTTGATGAGTGAGCTATTTCTATTCCAAGAAAATATTTTAATTTGCCTAAATCTTTAATGTCAAATTTTTGTTTTAGACTCGTCTTAATTTTTTCAATTTCCATTTGGTCATTACCGGTTATGATTATGTCATCGACATAAACTAAAACCGCAGTGGTACCATAGGTATTGTGTTTAATAAAGAGAGATGAATCGGCTCCACTTTTTCTAAAATTGCAAGATAAAAGAAAATGACTAAGTTTGCCATACCATGCCCGTGGAGATTGCTTCAATCCATAAATAGATTTTTTTAACCTACAAACAAGATTAGGAATACCTTCTTTTTTGTGACCGGGAGGTATGGACATATACACTTCTTCTTCAAGTGTCCCTTGAAGAAAAGCGTTTTTTACATCCATTTGGTGCAAGGTCCAATTTTTATTTGCCGCTATGGAAAGTAGTATCCTAACGGTATTCATTTTTGCAACGGGTGCAAAGGTTTCATGATAGTCAATACCATGGGTTTGAGTATAACCTTTAGCTACCAATCTAGCCTTATATCGTTCTATGGTACCGTCACTATGGTATTTAATTTTATAAACCCACTTACAACCAACCGGTTTTTTCTTTTTTGGTAGTTCACATAACACCCAAGTTTGATTTTTTTCTAAGGCATGAAGTTCATCTTCCATTGCCTTATACCATTTTGGATCATTTTTTGCCATCTCATAGTTAGTTGGTTCTTCTATTTTTGATAAAGAATTTATAAAGGCAAAATGTTCTTTTGAGATATTGTCATAAGAGATGTAATTTTGTATCGGATATTGTACCGAATACGTAATGAAGTCTCGTAGTCTTGTGGAAGGTTGAGTTTGCCTATTTGATCTTCTCAATGGAGCTTCCTCTTGATGACCGGCCTCCTCATTCTCGGGTTCAAGTTGAGGTGTCTCATCCTCTTCACCATCTTGACTACCTACACGAGTTGCATTTTCTACAAGAGCTTCTCTTGTTTCTAGGTTAGTGGTACCATACGTTATAAAATCATCAAAGGTAGAGCTATCTTTAGGTTCTTCAAGATTATTTTTAAAGAACGGCTCATTTTCAAAAAAAATAACATCCCTTGAAATAAAAAACTTTTTACTTTTAGGATCAAAGCATTTGTAACCTTTCTTTTGAGAAGAATAGCCTAGAAAAATAGTTTTAATAGATGTAGCATCTAATTTATCACTTCTAATTTTATGAACAAAACTAGTACAACCAAAAACTCGTAAGTGATTAAGATTAATTTTTCTTCCATAAAGAATTTCTAACGGGCTTTTGAAATTCAAGGTGGCACTAGGTAACCTATTTATCAAATAAGTAGCGGTGAGTATGGCTTCCGACCAAAAACGTTTTGGAACTTCATTTTGAAAAAGAAGAGCTCTAGTTACCTCAAGTAAATGGCGATTTTTCCTTTCGGAAACTCCATTTTGTTGAGGTGTGTAAATACAAGAAGTTTGATGAAGAACTCCATTTGCTTTCATAAAGTTCGAAAAATTTTGATTGATATATTCCGTTCCATTATCGGTTCGAAGGATTTTAACCTTTTTGTCAAATTGAGTTTCTACCATTTTTGAAAAAGTTTGAAAATGAGAAAACACTTCACTTTTATTTTTCATTAAATAAAGCCAAGTTGTTCTTGAAAAGTCATCGATAAAAGTAACAAAATACTTAAAGTCATTATGAGAAACAACGGGTGCCGGACCCCAAACATCGGAGTGAACAAGTTCGAAAATACCATTACTTCTAGAATTAGAGTTACAAAAAGGAAGTCTAGTTTGCTTAGCAAGTTTACAAACACCACAATCACTACAATCAATCATCGTAAAATTAAACATAGACTTTAAAATCTTGTCGGAAGGGTGACCCACACGCTTGTGCCAAAGTTTACTTAAATCCTCGTCTTTTCTAGTATTGAAAATAGACTTGTTGCTATCCAAAAAATACAATCCATTTTCTAAATGACCTTCACCAATCTTCTCCTTGGTGATTAAATCCTGAAAAATAACATTTTTTCCTTTAAAAATAATTTCGCAATTCAAATCTTTTGCAAGTTTACTAACCGAAAGTAAATTAACGGAACAATCCTTGACATAAAAAACATCTTGAATAAAGTTTTTAGAGAAAATATTAATCATTCCCCAACCAATAATTTTTACTTTCTCATTATTAGCAACGGTAAAATATTGGTTATCATGAATAGGCCGGTATGTGTTTAACAAGTTTTTATTTCCGGTCATGTGGTCGGTAGCTCCGGAATCAAGAACCCATTTTGTACACATTTGAGGAGCATTTTTGGTAGAGAGTCCAACATTAAGACATTTATTAACTAATTCAAATTCAGGTCTAGCATTCCTACTAATATCACCAGAAACTGTACGTAATTTGGTCAGCACTTTTTTTGGGCTGGAATTGTTAATACTAGAGAGAAAATTGAGCTGAGTTTCAAATAAACCTGCTTGGCCCATTTGTTGGCCCGTTTTCTGATTCAAGAGCGAGGCTAACATAGCTTCGAGTCGATCAATCCGATCAGACTCATTTCGACTCGCACCAGCTGACCCCTTTGCTTCCCCTTCGTTTGAGTCGCTATTCGACGCAACAAACGCCGCTCGCTCCCCCTCTCTTCTATCTGGGGTTTTCCCAAAGTCTTTCTTTTTCGCCGTCTCTGCTTGGCCTCTGTCTCCCCGCTTAGGTTTCAGGTGGGGGTGAAGTACCCAGCATCTTTCTTGAGGATGACCCTCTTTCTTACAGTGAGAGCACTTCACTTGTTCCCCCTTTCCTTTCCCTTTTCCGTCATGGAGGTGTTGGGCTGAGAAGGCGTGTGCCTCTGATTTCGAGTTCGTCTCAGAGGTTCCCATCGCAACTCGCCTTGTAGCTTCCTGACGAATACGGACAGTGACATCATCGAAGGACAGCTTATCTGTTGAGAGGAGGATTTGAGCTCTAATGGCATCATAGCTAGAGTCGAGGGCTGCCAGAAAGGTAAAGACCCGATCAGTCTCCTCCCTCTCTTGAAGCACATTAAGGTCAGTGGTTGGAGGTCTATACAGCTTTAATTCTTCGTATTTGGCTCTGACATGCCCGATCAACTCGGGTATGTCTCTTGATTCTTGGGTTATTTTTGCAATTTCTTGCTTGAGATGGTAGATCTGTGCATGGCTCTTTTGATTGCTGTATTGTTTTTCGATGGCCAGCCACAGTTCTTGTGCTGTCTCGCAGTAGCAGAAGGTCTCAGATAGGCCTGGCTCAAGGGAGTTCATGATCAAAGTCATTACTTGACTGTCGATCATGTCCCAATCTTCTTGAGCTTGAGCATTATCTGTAGGTCTCAGTCTACTCCCATTGATATAATTCAGCAGCCCCTTGCCTTTGAGAGTTATTTTGGCTGATTTTGCCCAAGGAATGTAGTTTTTTCCATTCAGCAGTGCATTAGTAAGTTTTTGTGAGGTATTAAAGTCATTTGGTTTTATTATGGTGGTTATTTGATCTCTGGTTGGATTTGCTGTTGAGGAATTTTCATCAGTCATATTGACTGTAGAGAGTTAACTCGGTTTTCTGATTTTTGCGGAAGCTTGGTTAACAGAATGGCTCTGATACCATGTTAATTTTTGAGTCGGATTTGTGGTGAATAATATTTTCTATATTCTCTCTTTTTACAAGTACTGTACAAGCTTATAAATAAGCTGAGAAAAGTAACGGTAAAATTGTACGGTAAAAAATTTACCGTTTGGACTCTAACGTTCTAATTTCTAAAAATAGAAAAAGTTGCAACCCCTTTTTATATAAATATAAAAAAGGTTGGATGGCAACCTAAACTAGCCTATGACGATAATTATTCTGAGGCTAGTTTGCTCCTTAATCATTTTTATTTTCAACAGCTCATCTGCACCGTATAAAAAAAATATTAGTTCTCAATTTCTCATCCAAATGTTTGATCCGGATTTGTGGTTCAAATATGTTAATTACCATTCTACAGCGTTGAACTGGGAACCACCATTACCAGATAACTAGAAGTGTATATGGTTGTTTCCTACAGATTATTTGTTCTGTGCATACGAAGTCCTTTCACGACTCCAATGGCCTATATCTATATGCTCAATTATAAGTTTGATCTTGACAGGACTCAAGCTACTACTTAGGCCATATTATTGGAGTATACCATTTTGGAATAAAGAGGGCTGGATTACTTTTCCTGAAACCGAAGTTTCCAAGATTGCTATAATTTGGAATTTACAGCACAATTTGATTTTCCATTATTGGGCTCCATCTTAAATCGTAAGACTCAATTGAGCTTTCAACGATCCTACATAAAGCAACTAAATGACATGACATTCACAGCCAGTTATAAAATCGATTAGTCAATGTATACGCTTGGAAAAGCAATAGCCCATAACAATAAATAAATAAATAGATACAAAAAAATAAACCAGGTGAATTATTTGGTTTTTTTTTAAAAAAAAAACAGATAAAAAATTGCAATTGAAGGTAGACGCTTACGTGTGCAATAATGGTATTGATGTCACCAAGGTAGAAGGCCCATGACCTCTCCAACCAGCTCCCTTTGACCTTGAAATCGCAATGCTGTTCAGCTGTGTTCCTAGCCAAGAACACGTTAAGCTCAGTCTGAGACTGAAGGATGTGTGCTCTTTTCACTGTGAAAAGCAAGTCTCTCTGATCATAGCCGTTTCCTCGGTATACATTCCATCTTTGGTGCATGCTAAATGGCTGCTTCAACTCAAAATGCACATTTATCAAGAAAATATCATGTCCATGATCTTAGTCAAAATATCCTAAATTCCCACGCGATTAAATGGAGAACAGTTTTAAAATGCTGAAACTTTAACAAGTGTTGGCAATCAGGAGCATTGAGCTTGGTTTTTGAATGCTTTTGGTGAATTCATTGGCAAACGAATTCCTTTGAAATGGCTCAGTCCATATCAGGCGTGTATTTTAAGTGCAACTTACTATTTTGCAATTAATGTAATTAAGCAATTATCTTAATTGCAAAAAAAAATGAAAATAAAAAGAAAGAATTTCAGTAGTTTCCCTTGGTGATTCTAAAGAAGCAGCAGAAGTTGCATTCCATGCTATTGGGAATGTGAAGCCATCAAGAATGTGAATCACTTGTCCGATATTAAAATGAATAAAGAAACGAGCAGTTGCAGCGGAAAAATAGTTTTGGAGGTGATACCTCTTTTCTCATGGAGATGATGGAGGTGCCAGCTGCATCACAGAGCACGCGACATCGGGGGAGGCTAAAATAACGGCCCTCCACCTGTTTCATTCATTTTCATACAAACATACATGCAATGGTTCAACATATAATTTAATTAAGAATGACCATCAGTATGCTCATTAGCATGTACATATATGTTGTTTAAACTTTAAAGAAGCAATGAAATTAATTAATTAGTTAGCTACACGAGTTTATAAAATTCTGTCTCACAGTCCCTTATGAATCCACACCCTATTACCTTATTTGGTGAAGGATGTTTAGTTAAGGAAACAGCTGAGAAGAGAAGAAATTAGCTCTCTACTTAATTTGGTCAGTCGGTCTTGTCTAGAAAAGACTAGTGACATCCTTTTATTCATATTTATGTTGTTTGAAATTGATTCCATGTTTGGAATTTAGTAATTTAGCATGCCAACCCTCCCTCTTTCTTATTAGGGAGGAGATACAACTCAATAACAAGGGTAGAGCTGGATGGCTGATGGTTCGTTTCTCACCTCAGTTTATACAAAAATAGGCAATTGAAATATCAAACCGAAGTGTTTGTGTGTGCAGGAAGAGAAAGAGAGAGGAAGGTCGGTATGTACATTCATCAAGACGGTGGCGTTTACATCATCAAGGTCGGAAACAACATAGTCGCCATTGGAAACACTGGGTTTCTTGCTGACGGTGAGTGCCGTGATGTCCGGCGAGAAGAACTGCTGACCCACCACCGCCACCATCTGCGACATAGGCATCGGCGCTTGAGACGGCACTGCCATCAGTGTGCAGGAGAGACGTTCGTTTGGTTCTAAGTTGTTGGATTGGTTTGGGTGTTGAAACCTGAGGAAGGAGCTAGCGTAGACCGCAGGGTAAGAGGAAGACGGGAAAAAAAAGAGTTTATAAAGTTGTTCGTTAGGCGTAGTCCGAGTCCGTTGGCGAGTGTAGCAGTTAAAGAAAAAAAAAAAGAAGCTAGTTTAATTTCGACTTTTTCTCATCTTTCGCGCTATACGCCTATACGGCTATACCTGGGGCTCGCAGCGTGCTTTGGGCAGCTTACGTTTTCTCTTTGAACACTCTTGGAAATTTCGTGAAAAAATTGTCACTGTTTCATTTCCTTAATCTTAATGGATGTATATGTAACAATTTGACACAGCAAATACAACACAAGAACACACGAATTTAACGAGATTCAGCACCAATTTAGTGCCTACGTCCTCCACAACTCACACACCCTCTTTCTTTTATTTTCTGTTTAATTTTCCGAGATACAAAGTTTTTAGGGAGAAGGGGAAGATAAATAGACAAAAATACATAAGGCAACTAGCCAATTTAGTAATAACAATAAAGAAAATATTCTTTGTCCTTAATCTTCAAATTTCCTTCTCTTCTGACATAAATCAGATCCTTTTCATATGGAAACAAACCATCCTATAAGCAGCCTTCATACCTTAAAGGATTTGGCAACAAATACCAAAAAATACTTGCCAAATATGCTAGGTCGGTAACGAACTCGGACCGAGTTGTCCACAACTCGGACCGAGATGGCTCATTTGGGCCGTCGAAATTTCCTGCTCGGACCGAGTTGGCCCTAACTCGGACCGAGTTGAAAAGTGGATTTTGTACACTCCCCCTCAAGTTGGCATGTACATATCAATCATGCCTAACTTGTCAATTACATTCTTGAACACGGAGCCAGTCACACTTTTTGTTAGGATATCTGCTAGTTGGTTACCTGATCGGATGAATCTAAACTCAATCTCTTTATCATCAATTTTCTTTTTTAGGAAATGACGATTCACCCCAACATGTTTTGTTCTATCATGTTGCACCGGGTTATGAGCCATATCTATGGCTGCCCGATTGTCCACATGAAGAATCATTGCCCCCCCTTGAGCTTTACCAATTTCCTGTAGAACCCTTTTTATCCAAACCATCTCACACACACCCTTGACCAAAGAGATCAATTCTGCTTCTGCACTTGAGAGAGCTACTGTTCCTTGTTTTTTACTTCTCCATGTCACTAGATTTCCTCCAACAAACATAAAATATCCAGAAGTTGATCGGCGATCAGTAACACTCCCAGTCCAGTCAGCATCCGTATAACCTTCAACTTCTAGATGACCATTTTTCTTGAATTGTATTCCTTTTCCTGGACAACCCTTCAAGTATCTCACAATTCTCATAGCAGCTTCCATGTGTTCTTCACTTGGGTTATGCATAAACTGACTTATTAGGCTCACTGCATATGCAATATCAGGTCTCGTGTGTGATAGATATATTAACTTACCAACTAGCCTTTGATATCTTTCTTTACTAGTAGGCACTTGATCGAGTGCTTCACATAACTTCAGATTAAGTGCCACTGGAGTATCTACTGGTTTACAATCAAGCATACCCATTTCAGTCAAAAGATCCAAAATATACTTTCGCTGGGTTAGGAAAATACCTTCTTGAGATCGGATAACTTCAATTCCAAGAAAATATTTAAGACCTCCCAAATTCTTCATCTCGAATTCACTTGACAATTGTCCTTCAAGCCTATTCATCTCTTCAGTGTCTTCTCCTGAAATGATCATATCATCAACATATATAATCAAAATAGTTATTTTTCCAAATCTTAGCTTGTAGAACAATGTATGATCTGATTCTCCTTGATTGTATCCATAACTCCTCATCGCTTCACTAAATCTTCCAAACCATGCCCGAGGTGATTGTTTGAGCCCATATAACGCCTTGTTCAACTTACAAGTCATCCTTTTTTGTCCTAAACTCGAAAAACCAGGGGGTAGCTCCATGTAAACCTCTTCCTCCAAATCACCATGTAGAAAAGCATTTTTTACATCAAACTGATGAAGAGGCCAATCTAGATTAGCTGCAACAGATAATAACACTCGAACAGTATTTAGTTTTGCTACTGGAGAGAAAGTCTCTTGATAATCAATACCATATGTTTGTGTATACCCTTTAGCAACTAATCTTGCCTTATACCTTTCTATCTTTCCATCTGGACCATGTTTAATTGTGAAGACCCATTTACACCCTACTGGTATTTTTTCCACTGGTAACTCTTCAATTGTCCAAGTATTATTTTTTCTAAGGGATTCCATTTCAATTCTCATGGCTTCAATCCACTTTGGATCTTTAGAAGCCTCCTCAAAGTTCTTTGGAACTGGTATGTTAAGTATTTGGTCACAAAAAACCTTTAAAGTACCTGATAGGTTGGTTGAGGTAACATAGTTTACAATTGGATATTTCACTCTTTCACTCGCACCAATTTCTGGTATATACCTCTTTGGTGGAACCCCTCGGTTTTGTCTTGGTGGGAGAATATATCTTGAGTTAGAAGTATTTACCTCTAGAACATCCTCACGAGATTGTTGAGCCAATGGTGTAAGTCCAGCCTGTATCACTTCTTCAGCTTCTTCAGGACCTCCATCATTTGTCTCTTCATTGTGATTTACTTCAGATGGATCAAGATCAATGGAATTTTCCTCAAAATCCTGCTCATTTGGATCGAAATTCAAACAACTCGGACCGAGTTGTAAGGAACTCGGACCGAGTTGTGGGGAACTCGGACCGAGTTGTGTGGAATTCGGACCGAGATGTGGGGAACTCGGACCGAGTTGTGGGGAACTCGGACCGAGCTGAGGGTTGGCACCCCTGGTTCCTTCTGTTTGAAGCCACTCTTTTTCACTTCTCTCCCCCTGAGGATCATACTCGGTGTCTTGATAGAATGATTCACTTTCCAGGAAGGTAACATCCATTGTTACAAACCATTTTCTTGATTTGGGATCGTAGCACCTATATCCTTTTTGATTTGTTCCAACCCCTAGAGAAACACATTTAACTGCACATGGTTCAAGTTTTGTTCTTTGATTTCTTTGTACATGGACATAGGCTACACACCCAAAAATTTTTGGTGGAAGGCTAAGGACTGACGGTATAGATACAAAAGTAGCAAGTGTATTAAGTGGTGTTTGAAACTTATGAATCATAGAAGGTAATCTATTAATCACATAAACAGCCATCATTACTGCACAATCCCAAAACACTTGTGGTACTCTGTTTTCAATGAGAAGTGCCCTTGCAGTCTCAAGTACATGTCTATTCTTCCTCTCGGATACGCCATTTTGTTGAGGTGTTCCCACACATGATTTTTCATGGATTATTCCCCTTTTTGAAAAAAACTCCATTAATGTTTTGTTTACAAACTCACCACCATTATCACTCCTAAAAACTTTTATTCCTTTTCCAAATTGAGTTTGTACCATATCATGGAAGTTTATGAAAACCGTAGGCACCTCATCTTTTCTTTTCAACATGTAAACCCAAGTCATACGGGTACAATCATCAATAAACAACACAAAATACTTATACCCATAGATAGATTCAACCGGGGATGGTCCCCAGACATCTGAATGAATAATATCAAAAGGATTTTCACTTTTATTGAGACTAATATTATAGGATACACGATGACTTTTAGCTTTAACACAAGTTTCACATTGAAGTTTTGACACATCAACACCACATAACAAATTAGGTAAAATTTTCTTCATATACCCAAAAGATGGATGACCCAGTCGCCTATGCCATTTCCATATTGTCTCTTCAATCTTTGATTCCTTGCTAGTAAAATTAACTTTTCCATAATCCAAGTCTTCTAAGTGATACAGGCGACCTTTCTTAGTACCACGGCCAATGATCTCCTTCGTGAGGATGTCCTGAAAAATACAAAAATCAGGGAACATTAGAACCACACAGTTTAATTCCTCTGTTATTTGACCAATGGATATTAACCGAGATGTTAGAGATGGGACAAGTAGAGTATTCTTTAAAATTAAAGATTGAGAAATCTCTACATCCCATGCCCCTCTTACGGGATATTCAATACCATTTGCATTCAATATTCTATGTACCCTGGGTTCCTTCAATTCTTTGATATCTCTCCTCATAAAGGTCATATGGTCAGTGGCACCTGAGTCAATTATCCAATTATCCAAACTTTGATGTGTGAAGAAAGTCATACCTTGACTTGCTGTTTTACCTTCCCAATCCAATTTTTGTTCTTCTCTAGAAGAGGTCTGACCTCGACAAAGTTGTGCCCTGCCAGTTCCATGATCTGCTGCCTCAACTCTAGCTGGTTGCTCATCATTTCGGACCGAATTAGGGTCAACTCGGACCGAACCTCCATCAACTCGGACCGAGTTCTGTCCAACTCGGACCGAGTTGTCATCAGCTTGCACTAAATCTGCCTGAGCTTGGGACCTATTAACAGTCACATAGGCTTGTGGCCTTCCTGATGACTTCCCTTTCTTTCCTTTGAACCAATCAGGGTAGCCAAATATCTCAAAACATTTTTCTCTTACATGTCCCGTTTTTCCACAATGAGTGCATTTCAATTTTGACTTATCCTGATTATGGAAATTAGATGACCCTTTAGTGTACATGACCATAGAATTTTGAGTAATACCTTCCTCACATTTGATCATGACATTTTGTCGGTTGACTTCTCGTCTCACAATCCCATAGGCTTGTTCAACAGTTGGAAAAGGAGTGATTTGTAGCACATGTGACCTAAGGTTGTCGAGACGATCATCTAGTCCATCCAGGAAGGTGTAGACTCTTGATTTTTCAAGGTATTCTCGGAATTTTTCAATGTCTTCTGAACTAGTCATAGGATTGGGACGCCTGAAATCAATCTCCTTCCATAGCCCTTGAAGTGTGCCATAATAATCCTCTAATTTGCCTGTATGCTTTACTCTACATACTCTTCTATTAAGATCAAATACTTGTGCCTCATCATTGCCATCATAGTAGGTGATTGCAAGAGCTTGCCACATCTCACCGGTCGTCTCATAACGGTAGTAAGTAGGCATGAGAGATGGTTCTAGAGAATTGATTAGCCAGCTCTTCACAACCGAGTCTTCGGCACTCCACTTAGAGAATCCTACATCATTAGACTGTGGTGGTGGTGGATTTCTGGTTAGGTGTTGCATCTTGTTTTTTCCTTTGACATGCATACTGACGACTTCAGACCAGATTGAGTAGTTGGTTCCATCAAATTTAATTGATATAGGTGAGGCAGAAATTTCAGAATTTGACATATTTTGAGGGGTAGTTTGAGATGTTTGTGTTTGAAAGGTTATGATCTGGTTCATCTGAGCTTGTTGAGCAATAACAAGTTCAGTCAGTTTTTCGAGGATGGTTTTGGTCTCGGTTGGTGGGTCGCTATCTCCCATGGTTTAGAGTATCTCTTGGCTTAGAATTCACCACGCTCTGATACCATATAACAATTTGACACAGCAAATACAACACAAGAACACACGAATTTAACGAGGTTCAGCACCAATTTAGTGCCTACGTCCTCCACAACTCACACACCCTCTTTCTTTTATTTTCTGTTTAATTTTCTGAGATACAAAGTTTTTAGCGAGAAGGGGAAGATAAATAGACAAAAATACATAAGGCAACTAGCCAATTTGGTAATAACAATAAAGGAAATATTCTTTGTCCTTAATCTTCAAATTTCCTTCTCTTCTGACATAAATCAGATCCTTTTCATATGGAAACAAACCATCCTATAAGCAGCCTTCATACCTTAAAGGATTTGGCAACAAATACCAAAAAATACTTGCCAAATATGCTAGGTCGGTAACGAACTCGGACTGAGTTGTCCACAACTCGGACCGAGATGGCTCATTTGGGCTGTCGAAATTTCCTGCTCGGACCGAGTTGGCCCTAACTCGGACCGAGTTGAAAAGTGGATTTTGTACAGTATATATATCCGTAGGCCGTAGCCGTGCAGTACAAAGAAATTGACTAAAAAAAATTAGTTTGTTAACTAGTCATCAACGTGAGAACCAGTTCTTGGTTTAGTAATATCTTAATTGAGAGGTCGTAGGTTTGAAATTCGATTGGAAGATCTTTTATAGACGACATTTAATTTAAAAATAAGTTGGAAGATTTGACTTCCAATTTATCTCAAAAAAAAACTAGCCATCAATGTTTCATCAAATTAGCTATTATCGAGAAGACTTCAATAATTCTCAAATGATGTCTTTCGATCAAAAAAATATAAACTTTGTTTTTTTTTTAAAAAAAAAGATAAGATTGGTCAAGCCCTCCAACTTATTTTGAAATTAAATGTCACAAAAAGTTTCGATTCGAGTTTCGAACCCGCAACCTCTGCTGAAAAAGCATTACTCTTTGTTAGTAGACCAAGAATAATATTTAGAGTAAATTTATTACGAACCATACATGCATAGAGGGCTTATATGAACCATTATGCATAATACTCACGACAATTTATTGTCGTAAAGTATTTCGTTAATGCAAATGAATAAAACAATACGAACGAGTATGTCAGAGATGGTTAATTTTGCATTTATTTCTCGGTGGATTTTTTTTAAGGCTAGTTTCCAGTGGCCACTGGCCAACCGCATTTGTATTTTAAAAAGAAAAAGGTTTTTACAAGTGGAGGGTCTTTTGTTATCTTGACAATTTATTTTGGGTGTGTTACTTTGTTCTGGTCGGTGTTTTGAAAACCTTACCGGATATCAAAGAATTCTGGTAATTTCAGAAACCGGAATAATTATCAAAACAACGGTATCCGATATTATGAGAGAAAATATCAAATAATTTCAGAAAATATCTGATTTCGACCGGCAGGAGTGGCGGTACAGTTTTAAAAACACTGGTTTTGATGGACGAGCGAATTATCAATCCGCGTGAACCAAACAACGGGCGAACAAAACGAATAGCTTATTCCTTCGTTTTGACGGAATTAGACTCGCGCACTGTGAAACCCCATCCGAACTTTAATGGAAAATATCTTTTGAGCAATCATTTAACTATTTGACCGATCTTTGACCAAAAATCACCATTGACCGGTCCCTTTGAACCAAAGGAAAATAAAAAACCAAACCATATGGTTTGTCAATTGTCACGTATCCCTTCCTCATGCCACGTGCCCTCCTCATTAATATATTATCTGTTATTTATATTAATATAATAAATTATTATCATGAGAGAAATATTTTAATTATAATTATTATTTGTGCTATAATTTTTGTTTATTCTTTAATGATAATTAACCTAATTATAGTATTAACTATTATTATTATTATAAAAATTATTGTTATTGTGATAATTATCATAATTATTATATTAATCATTGTCATTACATAAATATATTTATTAGTTATACTTATTGATATTATATTTATTGTTATTATTTTAATGATTAATTATTTTCATTGTTATTATAAATTAAAACAAGTCATTATTATTATATTTTTTTCCTCTATTTTTATTTCCAACACACCATCCAAATAACACTTATAATATTATTATTATTCAATAGATAATTATATTTAAGAAAATCTGCGAGGATATCGAGGATATCGAACTCCAGACCAAGCTCGAGTTCCATCTTACCCATCCTTCGGGATCCGAATCCGCTGTAGCGCGGGACAGCGTGTAGCGTGCGTACGAGCCGTCTGATCTTGATCGGACGGTTCATTTTTTACGGACCTATCAATCTAGGTTACATGCACGGAGCTCCCTTGTCCATTGAATCTTGATCAGACGGCTAGAATGTCGCGCTACACGGTGTGCCGCGCGGCACCAGATCTGAATTCCATCCTTCGTACCAATTGGGAACACTACCAATCTAGCACTGCGTGGATGATCTGCAAAGGCCTCTGTCCTCCCAGTCCAAAAGTTAAAAAGTGCTAAAGATGCAAAGAAGTAATTAAAAAGAGACCTACTAGTGGTGTGTTGAAAATTTCTGTTCCTATCTCTCCAAATTGTCCACATAAAAGCAACAATCATTGTCTGTACCTATTAAGGTACAAGAATGTGACCATAAAGAATGAAGGCTGTCTAAGTGTAATTCGGCGGGACTAGGTCTGCTATTGTTAATAACAGACCAAAACTTGGAAGCTAAGGGACTATGAACAAAAGAGGTGATCAGCTGTCTCGGCTGTCTAAGTGCAGTTTTGTGCATGCATTTTTTGTGCGAAAATGTTTGTTTTTTTCTGTTCTGATGACGGGTTTGGTGTGTTATGATTGACATTTTGGGGTTTGTTTTATATAATCTCAGGGTTGATTGGGTTAAGGGAAGAAAACAGGGAAATCAAATATATTTTGTTTTTTCCTGCTTCATTTCTGCAAATTAGGAACAAAGAATCGAGGAAAAAAAATGAGGACTGTTTCATGTTTCTTGTTCAAATCTCAATTTAGTAGGGAAGAGTTCTACCAGAGACTTGACTTCTGCTGGAGTCATCCACATGAATTGTCAAATCTGAACCGTTGAGTACAAATTTTATAGCTGTCTGATATGAAAAATATGCCTAGTAAATTTTATCGGATAGTGCTGATTATATGACCTGATCAATGCACATCTTGGATTGACCTAGATTCGAAACAGATTGGCTATTTTGCATTTCATTTTTAAATTTTTGTCAATTGTATAATTTTTTAACTGGCAACTTTATGGATTGCCCTTTCTGTCACAAATGCCCCTGCTCAATTATTGTTCCCAATGCCTTCACCACGGCGTACTCTTCCCTTCATTTCCTCCCATAACTCTTATATATTTCCCTCTTATACATTAAGCAGCCTCATTTTAAAACTCTTTTTTTTTGTTATATTTTGTATGATTTGTTAGACTGAAGTATGAAGCTTTGTAAATGCTGATAGTATTTACATGTCGTGTTGCAAAGCAACTGCTTGCAATTTCAACTCGTTAGTCTAGGCATCATGTTTTTTTTGCATTTATTAGCAAATAAAGCAATATCAAAAGCTCTCAAATGCAACAGCAATAGCAAAGTCTTTAGTACCAATAAGTTAGTCTAGAGATGAGACACAAACCAAACCAGAGCAAAACCTAGTTAGTAGTATTCTGAGAACAAGTACCTCGTTTTTGTTCAATAACAAGGAAAACAAACTCAAATCAAACAAGAGCAACGAAACAAATATCAAATGTAGGTACCAAGCCGAGCTGCTGAGTGGTGATTATTAATCTGAGAACTAGAGTCTGGGCTTTATTCAAGCTAAAAGAAGGGAAAATCAGATCACCCCTTAACTATCTGTTAGGGGCAAAACTGTCAATAGGAATCAGAACCTCTATTTTGATATATACAACAACCCAAAACTCATCTTCATATACATCTTCCTTCCACTAAGATCTAGTAGAGCACACATCGCCATTTCATATTAACAAGAATCAATTAATTAACACACTGATAGATCAACATGATTGTTTTCTTCATGAAGAACTGTTGCTGCCACTTGACCTATGAAGTTCATTGATAATCACGATAACTGCTACAATGAATGCATAATCTACATTCGGGTAGACTGTTACACGATAAGTGTCCCTTCCAAGCAATACATCTCTGATTTCAAATTGGCGGCTCATCTACACCATAAGAAAAAAATATTTACTGTCATCCAAATATTTAATCCGGAATTGTGGTTCATGCAAGTTGCAACTACATTGAACAGGACGACAAACTTATTATTTTGAACAAAAGTTCCCTGAAGTTGTGAGGTTTGATGCAACTTGGAATTTATAGCATATTTTGTTTTTCCGTTGTCAGGTTCTACCTTAAATCCTAAGACTCAATTGAGCTATCAAAGATTACATAAAGCATCTAAAAGACAGAAGGTGATCCAAACGCACCCAAAAGTTAATTTAGAGAACAATCAAAACAAAGTTAATTAATTGGGATCAGATGCTTATAGGTACAAAATCCAGTACCCTCATTTTATATCTGGCCATCTTATTCACAGCCAGGTATAAATCGATTAATCAATATGTATGTTCAAAAATGCGATATCCCATTAACAAAATAATAATAATAAAAGAAAAAACTAAACCAGATGGAAAATTAATTCCAAGTGAGGGTGGACGCTTACTTGGGCAATAATAGTATTGCTGTCACCAAGGTAGAAGGTACATGACCTCCCAAGCCAGCTCTCTTCGATCTTGAAATCACAATGCTGTTCAGCTGTGTTCCCAGCCAAGAACACGCCGAGCTCAGTATTAAGCTGAAAAATGTGTGTTTTTTTCACTGTGAAGAGAAAGTCTCTCTGATGTTTGCTGTCTCCTCGGTACACATTCCATCTTTGGTGCATGCTAAATCGCTGCTTCAACTCAGAAACACACAATTATCAAGCAAAATATCATATATATGATTTTGGTCAAATATCCTAAGTTTATACACTGCTAACATGAGAATAGTTTGAAATGCTGAAACGTTTTCAAGGTGTTGCCAAACTGAAGCATTGAGCTTTGTCTTGGAATGCTTTTGGTAAATTCATTGGCAAAAAATTCCTTCTAAATGGCTCAGTCAATATGTTCCCTCCGTTGCAATTTTGCAATTAATGTAATTAACTAATTAAGCAATTATGCATTTATGTAGGATGGTTTCAAAAATATGAAATGAAATATGAAACCACCAATTTACATGGATGCAATTATGCGAAACCACCAATATGAAACCACCAATTTACATGAAATATGAAACCACCAATTATGCAATTATGCGAAACCACCAATTTACATGGATGCAAAGCACTTGTCTGTGATACAAATGAAATATGAAATGAGCAATTGAAAAATAGTTCGAAGAGATGGTACCTTGTCTCTCATGGAGATGATGGGAGTGCCAGTTGCATCACAGAGCACGCGGCGTGAGCTAAAAGGACTTCCATGCACCTGTTTTATTCATTTTCATACATAAAAGGATCAACATATAAGCAAATTAAGATTAATCATCGATATGCTCATTACTATCCAGTGTTTTCAAGCAGCAACATAATAAATTAATTATTTAGTTAAATTTTGTTAAGGTATGTCTGTGAGACTCTTAATAAGAATTCACAGCCTATTACTTTATTTTTGTTTAAGGATGATGATTAACTATGCGGACAGAATTAATTGAGAGGATAAGAAAGAGAGGCTCTCTACTTAATTTAGTCAGCCAGGTCAAGAGAACATTAGTGATATACATTCATATTTATGTAGTCTGAAATTAATTGCATGTTTGGAACTAAACCTGACAATCCCGAGATGGAGGAAAGGTAGGTAGTTAGGTACCTTCATCAAGATGGTGCCGTTGGCATCGGAGATGACAAAGTAACCACCAGAAAAGCTGAACTTCTTGGTGACGGTGAGCACCATGTTGTCGGACGTGCAGAACTGCAGACCTACCACTGCCGCCATCGGTGACGGAGGCATCGACAATGGAGGTGACGCTGCCATCTCCGTGGAGAGGAGTCCTTCCTTCATAATGATTTGTTTGGTTTGGTGTGATTGTTATGTTGAAACTTAAAAGAGGAGTTGGAACGCGGTTGCAGGAAGAATTATTCAAAAGAAAGCAAGAGTACTGATTAGTGATTACTACTCTTCATCATGAGCCAAGTCGGCAACGGAAGTTCAAAAACTTAAAATTTTAGTTTGCGACTTTTCTAATGTTTGCGTTTGGAGCATGCTTTTTACTTGTATAAGCTCTTCAGATGGAGTCATTCTAATTAAGTTTCTAATGGTGTATTTTATTAGATTGACTCAAATATGTAGTAATATAATTAACTAAAGTTGAAAAAAATATTAGTTGTGAATGTATAAATATGAATAATGTGTATCAAATGACACCTGTTTATTTTAGTGTAGACGCAATTGTGGATGGAAGTCGTGTTTTTTGACAAGTAAAAATATATTTCGTAAGCTGTAAAAAATGATGTCATTATAAATTTATAACCAGACCAAGCACAGACTCGAGGAAACCTTGAATTATTAATTCACTAGTCCAAATTAATGATGGATCAAATGGTCGAACCGTTCTACCTTAGTATTTATATATTAAATCTACAATATTGCATGTATATAAATACTCGTGACCATACATTATAATAAAGCCTTTTTTTAAATAGAAATGAACCAAAGAATACGAGTATGACAGTACGTCAGAGATGGTTATCGCATTTATTTCTAATTTCTTTGAGGATCCTTTGTTATCTTGGCAACTTCTTTGCAGTTGGAAACTTGGAATTTGTAGTTGTAAGAGAAGGCAAAAATAATTTTCTCTTGGAGCATATACCGGATTGGTACGCTTTTCTCTTAGAGAACGCGCATTTAGTGCGTAATTTATTGTCTTACCATTTTCATCGTCTTATTCAAGAGTAGTAGTGTTCTAAATACGTGTCGTGTCGTATCGTGTCGTGTCAAACACGTCGTGTCCAGATCATCTCTCGTGTCGTGTCGTGTCGTGTCGTGTCTAAATATTTCATGTGTCGTGTCGTGTCGTGTCTAAATCCTAAGAGATGGACACGACACGCCTAAGGACACGCCACGCCTCGTGTCCTCGTGTTCTAAATACGTTTAAAAATTATATTTGTTAAATACGTCAAAAATTAAGAAAGTAAATGTGTTGTACCATTAAATTAAAATATAGATTAATTTTTAACAATGGATTAATATTTTGACAACTTCTTATCGGACTTAAGTAATTATTTTACTAAAAATAAATTAAACTCATGAAAAGGTACAAAACTATTTTCAATGACAAAAACTATTTGATTCTTTTTAAGACAAATCACATATAGATTTTTATCTTTAATTTGTGAATGGCTCTGGACCCTTTTATTTTATTTGTGATTTAATTATCGAATCATCCTAAATATATTGTAATCTTTTGATTTCCAATTCTAACGATTTACAAGTATTTTATTCGAAAATAAGTCTATTAATAATCATTGATTTATGATTAAATATATCTTTGGTTAGATTTATGGAAAAAAATAATATTATGTACATAATTGAGGAATCCATTGTATTTCTGTAACACTATGTGTGTCTCCTTTTCGTGTTTGGTGTGTCTGTAATACGTGTCGTGTCTCTCGTGTCGTGTCGTGCCATGTCTCGTGCCGTGTCATGTCATGTCCAGACAATTCGCGTGTTGTGTCGTGTCGTGTCTATTTCATCAAAGTTGGACACAAGTTCTCGTATCGTGTTCGTGTCCGTGTCTTACCGTGTCGTACCACCTCCAAAACAAGAAAAAACTAGAAGAAAATAGCTAGTATTTCTCTTCTCCGAAATGACAAAACAACAATAAAAATGAAAATTGATTACTGTCATTTTTCGAATTGTCATCGCTGCCATCGTGCGTCAGTGCTCGCTGAGCAACGCTCTCCCCTCATCTATACTCATCCAGCGCACATATTATTTTTTGTTCATTTCGTTATTATAAGTGTTCACTTTTTTTTTGAAGAAAAAACAAGGATCGAACCCCAGCCTTTTATAATTAATAAGTGTTCACTTTATTAGATACAAATGTTCACTTTTTATTATAATTGTTCACTATTTTATAAGTGTCCGCTATATTCACTATGTTCATTTTATTATTTTTTTTATCCAAATGTTTAGTTGGGCCAATACAAATGTTCTGTTAATTGAGTATAAATGTTCAGTTAGTTGTAACAGAAAATATAAATGTTATAAGAAAAAATGCTATTATGAAATCAAACGAAGGGGTCACGAACGGACAAAAATACATGAAAAAATTAGAAGGGGTCATGAACCGATCCGGTTCAAATTAAACTTTTTTCGAATCTACCCTGCCCCCGACGCACCTCTTGACCCACGCGCTACTCTGATCCTGACACGACTCTGAAGCATTTAATTGAACACTTTTGATTATTAAACCGAACACGTTTTATTATTAAATTGAACATTTGTAATGTATAACAGCGATTGCGCGGATAGTTTTCGAAGGGATGAAACTTATCGTTCCTCAAGAAAAATTGAATTCGTTACGGCCTTATGGACTGGTTCAGTGTTTCTTTTAAGAAAATATGGGCCCGCCTTTTATTCCGTGACTCCGTCTCGCATGCACATAACCACATCCGGTGAATTATCTGGATTGCCGAAATTTTAAAAAATAGTATTAAATTAATATAATATATTAAAAATAATATCAATATAATAAGTTTAATATAAATAGTATCACGAGATCGGAATCCTGGATTCCGAACGTTAGATCGGAATCTAGGATTCCGATCTAAGCTTTGATCGGATTCCGAGTTTCCGATCTAAGCTTAGATCGGAATCCGAGATTCCGATCTAATTTTTTTAATTTTTTTATATATTATTTATTTATTTATTTAATTTATTAATTAGTTAAATAATTAGAAAAATAGATAATATATCGTAAAAATATTGAAAAAATATGGAAAAAATCAGAAATAATTAAACTAAATTTTATATGTAATTTAGTATTTTTTGGGAAAATTAAATTTTTTTCCTTTTATTAGTTTATTAATTAGTTAATTAATTAGAAAAATAAATAATATATTCTAAAAATATTGAAAAAATATAAAAAAATCAGGAATAATTTTAAAAAATTTATATGTAATTTAGTATTTTTTTGGAAAATTAAATTTATTTTCCTTTTAATTAATTTATTTAATTAAATATAAATTTAATTAATTTATTTAATTAAAAAATGAATAATTAAGTATAAATTTTTAATTAATTTAAACAACCATTTGATATGCGTCCCGGATGTCGTCCTCTGTATATATTATTTTCATATTATATATTAAACAATCATATCGAGTCTCATGATCAAGGAAGCACTTTCTGGATTGCGTTAGAAAGGAATCACACGAGATTGATGTTTTACTGAGACGGAGAAGAAAGACTAAATTCACTTGATTTACTGCATTTCTCTTTTTAATGATTAATTTATGATTTTAAAAACATTTTTAGTAGTTTAGAGTGGTTTTTAGGTTTGCAAACTTTCAAAGTGGATTTTGGAGGTCCAGAGAGCGTTTTTTGGCCTCGAAAATGGTCGTTACGGGGTTTCACCCCAGTAAAATGCGTAGATCTCGTCGCCAGCTTTCCGGAATGTCCTCGATCGCCCCAATCGGACCTTCCTATCAAAAGTTAAGCCTGTTTAAAGTTTTAAGCCTGCAAATGCAGAAAGAATTAATAAAACTTTGAACATTCTGAAAGGATTATGCCTTTGTATCCCTGCAAATTCTGAAAATTTATAATCCTTTTTAAATGGTACAATTCATTTCATTAAATAAGTTATAAAAATTTATATTTTAATTAAATAATTTATAAAAATTTATATTTTAATTAAATAAATTAATTAAAATGAAAATAAATTTAATTTCCCCAAAAAATACTAAATTACATATAAAATTTAATTTAATTATTCCTGATTTTTTTCATATTTTTTCAATATTTTTACAATATATTATCTATTTTTTTAATTATTTAACTAATTAATAAATTAAATAAATAAATAAATAATATATAAAAAAATTAAAAAAATTAGATCGGAATCTCGGATTCCGATCTAAGCTTAGATCGGAAACTCGGAATCCGATCAAAGCTTAGATCGGAATCCTGGATTCCGATCTAACGTTCGGAATCCAGGATTCCGATCTCGTGATACTATTTATATTAAACTTATTATATTGATATTATTTTTAATATATTATATTAATTTAATACTATTTTACAAATTTTCGGTCTGGATTGACTCACATAGTTGCATAGGACTCTAGCTAGTTGGTAGACCTGGCAAACGTGCCAAACGGTCACGGAAAATTATATTTTCGTTTTCGTGCCGTTTTAGAAACGGAATTAAAATATTTGTTTCGTTTTCGTTCTGTTTTTTAAACGGTAGTAAAAATTGATGCCACATTTTATTTCGTTTCTGTTTTTCAGTGTAATTTCTTATTTCCTTATCCCATTTCAGTAAAACGATATAATTATCTATTTCGTTTCTGTTTCGTTTTTTAAAACGACAGCGAAAATTGATGTCACATTCCGTTCCGGTTCTGAAAATGGAACGACATCACGTTTTTATTTTCCGTTTTGACAGACCTACTAGTTGGATATGTTAGAACCCAACTTTTGTTATCCCATAATAATGACTGTCTATATAGTTATGAATTTTATAAGTTATATTTTTATTTTGAATCTTCTGAAAAGACATGTTTGGTTATTACAAAAATTCATCTAGGTATAATAAAATATACACAAAACGGACTTTGTTGTATTAAAAATTTGCAGTCAATTAAAAAAATATATTTGTTTTTCTAATTGCAGACTCCTCATTTTTACAAAATCTTGATATAAAAAACGATATCTGAGACCTGAAGACAAAAAATAACTATAATATTTATATACGGCACGTTCAAAGTTTATAGACTAGGATGCTTAGTTATTTTTCAGCCACCTTCAAATATCACCTAATTATTATCGTCCAACTTTTTTACGAGAAATAAAAAAATCCATGTTTTAATAGTTAGTACTCATTTTACAGTAGATAATTAAAAATTATAAGGGTGATTTCAACAATGAAGAAAAACCCAACGATTGTGTATTTATTAAATAATTATAATTTAAAGTTTAAAATAACTATAACTGCCGATAAAAAATGCTTCATGAATGTTAATAATTAATTAATTATTAAAATCCTTCATAATATTTGCAACCTTTTGTTATAGCCAATTATTACATATTCATTATACAAGGCACATTTAAAAATTTATACGAAGTTATTTTTGATAATTATCTTGTTCGTTTTGGGGCTACACACTACAGTGTACAGCAATCCGACTCTGCTGTTGCGCGACACAGCGTGTAGCGCACTACGAGCCGTCTGATCTTGATCGGATGGTTCACTTTTTACGGACCTATCAATCTAGGTTACATACACGAGGCTCCCTTGTCCATTGGATCTTAATCAGACGGCCAGCATATCGAACGACACGCGGTGTCGCGCGGCAGCAGATCTCATTTCCAGTGTACAGACCATTCTGACCGAGTGAACGGTAACGGGTCACGGGTGGGACTCCGAAGGCGGGTAGCATTAGCAACGTGGGCGGACTCGAAAATTATATAAAATCCAGTTTTGAAATACATACTTAACCTCTTCCCAGTTTTCTATTATAGAACCAAAAAACGAGCAGTCACACTCATAATAATGAGTGTATGAGTGTCCATAACAATAACTCCCTCTTAACTCAGCCATTGATCGACAGTTGCTACTTGCGAGTGAAACCCTAACATACAGGGCGGATCTACCACCGGGGCGGATGGGGCTAGAGTCCCACCTCACGCCGTCGAGTTCTTAGAGCCCTCCTTTAGCTCCAGCTAATTTTTTCTGTCATTGGAACACTCGAAAGTGAGGCTAAAAACTTAAACAGAAGTTATCAGACCCACCTAGATATTTTTTCTAGATCCGCCACTGCTAACACAGTAACATAACAGATCGAGAGGAGAGAAAATGTCGGGAGCGACAAATGACGAGGATAAGAAGCCCGATCAGGGAGGCCATATTAATCTCAAAGTCAAGAGTCAGGTATCTCTCTCTCTCTCTCTCGATTACTCTAATTCTGTGCGCGTGCGTGAAAAAGTGGTGTACTGCGTGCATTGTTGTGTGAAAATTTTTGCTTTAGATCGTATAACCTGACCAATCCACGTTGTGGCTTACTCTAAACTCTAACAGCTAGATCAGTCATTTCCAGATTTCTTTTAACTATTTGACAATTGATAATTTTTGACAGACAATTTTATGGCTTGTGCTTCTCTTGCAAATGCCCCTCAAATTCTTTTTCCAATTTATGTTTTCTTCATTTCCTCCTCCAACTTTTACATTAAGCAACCTCGTTTTACAAACTCTGATTTTTTAATGTTATGAAAGTTTAGTTTATATGTAATTAGTTTTCACAAAAAATGTTGATGTGCACGCCCTCTTAATCAAAATTCGCATCTCTCCAACCTTTGTAGCCCTTTCTGTACTAGTCTTTTTCTTCCAAATAATCATATCTGAATTCATTCATACATTCTAGTTTCAAATGACAAATGACAGTAAGTAAATTCTAAACTGTATACCAAGATTTGAAACCTGTAAAAAGTAACACGTTACCTGACTAGTTGTGCCCACGGTAATCATATCACAAAGTATTCCCACTAGTTGAATGAACTGTGCTAGGAATGGATCTGACTGGTATAGTACCCATACCAACTACATATTTACTATTACTTCTGTACCAGACAGTGAATGCTTGTACAGTACATAACCGATAAAATTCCATCCTCTCGTTCATGAAAAGGCATAGGTTTCTGGTTTTGTTTTTTTTTTCCAGATCTTTCTGATAGGGAAACATAATTTTACTGTTTTGCGATATTTTAGGATGGGAATGAGGTATTCTTCAAGATCAAACGTAGCACACAGCTGCGCAAGCTTATGACTGCATACTGTGATCACCAGTCTGTTGATTTCAATTCTATTGCATTTCTCTTTGATGGTCGTCGGCTTCGTAGTGAACAGACTCCTGATGAGGTAAATCATAACAGTCACATATTGTTTCTTTAATACAAATAAATTGTTTGTGCCCCCATAATTGATCTGCACAGTGCATGGAAAAGGGGAGGGATTTAATTAATGCTTGAATAATGCATTATTCATGCATAATGCATAAATAAGTTCTTTTGCTACTTCTTCTAATAGGTTTGTTGTGAATTTGTGCACTTAATGTTTCTTTATTTTGATGTATAAAGAAAAAGGACCAGTAATTTTCATGCACTTGCAAAATTGATATTATTTAGTGCGGATGTGTACACGAGTCTCTTGGAGTCTTGGATGACACAACATGACACGTTAGTTTTTATGCAAAATATATTGAGACACAAGGTGCTGGTGTCATGTTGGCCACATATGGTACGCTCCAGAAATGTTCATGCTATATAGATCATTACAATTGTGAATGCCACAAAAACATTACCATACTATTTTTAGTAGTACCTATATTTCACAAGTACAGAGTGACATTTGGAGTTGTTTTGGATGAATGGGAAGTGATATGTGGGATATCTTGACCTCCATGATTTGCAAAGACAGCAAAAAAAATAGGCCGTGATCAAAATGGTGTAGACATGGGATTTCATTTCATTTCATTGGGTTAGAATTGATTGGAGATGATTTCCAATTGAAATCCCATGATCAAATATAAGAAGAATTGATTTGAATTCTTGAAAATGACTATTATGCCCTCATATATTTGAAGGAGAGGAGTATTGAGATCTTTTCCAATTAAGAGTCTATTCTTCTCATGAAATCCGACCAAATTTCAACCCAGTTCCCAGGATTTCAATGGAGCTGAATTTTCCCACGAAATCCAATCAAATGAAATGAAATCAAACATTTTATTAGATTCCGATCAAGGGATTTCAATATCCTGGGAATTCCAAATCCAATTCCTACATAAAAAGTTGATTCTGATCAGGGCCTTAATCTAGAAAAATGGGGCTGAGAGTCGTTGAAACCTGATTTGTGCTATACTTGAAAGCCGTTCGTTTTTGCGAAGAAGTTTGTGCTATACTTGAAAACCGTTTGTTTTTGCAAAGAAGATTCTTTCTGAAATTGGAATCAGCCCTGCAATTTACACATTCTTTCTTTCTTTTCAATCAGATTTGAATATGGTTCTAGTTGAACCGAAGTAGAACTGGAATTACTTTACCAGTACCCATGGGAATAATTGAAATGAAAACATAGTTCCAAATAGGGCTGTATACGAGCCGAGTTCGAGCGAGTTAGCCTCAACTCGAACTCGAACTCGTCACAACTCGAGCCAACTCGTGACTCGACAGCAAAGCAGTTCCGAGCTATTCGAGCTAACTCGAACTCGGCTCATTTTAACTCGAGCCAACTCGTGACTCGGCAACGAGCTCGTGAGAAGGTGTTGAGGTACTAGTCGTCTTAGAATTTTGCTCGAAAATAGAAAAAGAGGAGCAGTCATGAGGGTGTTGAGGTACTAGTCGTCTTAGTGAACGAATTATTATGTTGCAAATCAGTAAAATTATTGGGCTGTATATTAATAAGATAACATTTTATTTTTTTTGCAGCCAGTATATTCTGACTCGAGTTGAGCCGAGTCGAGTTGGGCCCAACTCGAACTCGGCTCGTAAAATTAACGAGTTGGCTTAACTCGAGTTGTTATAACTCGAGTTCTTCTAACTCGAGTTTTCATCGAGCTTTTTTCGAATCGAGTTCGAGTAACTCACGAGTTACGAGTTTTTTGCTCACCCCTAGTTCCAAATGACCTTTCAGGTATTACTTTGGTTTGGTACCTGCAAATTTATTTTATCATTCTTTTTTGTGTGTTTTAGCTTGAGATGGATGATGGAGATGAGATTGACGTGATGCTTCACCAAACTGGAGGATGCTTTGCATATCCTAATGCTTAAATATATCATGCTTCGATCTAGGCTTCTCAATGGCAGGAGCATGCCGCTCATATATTATTTTTTGTTGTTAACTGGAGTATATCGTAATAGTATATATTAGTATGGATAACTGAACTAAGTTCTACTCAGTAGCTTGTTATCACTCTTGTGAGTTTAGATATGGCTCTTTGAAGGTAGTTATTTCTTGTCTAGAGCGTGCAATGCAATACTGTCATCAGATATGTGTTAGCATGTTAACCGTTGAATGATTTGCATATTAATATTGTGATATGAATGGAATAGTTAAAGGTTTTGTAGGCTTGTTGCCTAGTGTTGAACTATTTTTACATGCGCACGCACCATTATATCGGACCCGATCCGTCATGGCCTCATGGGTTACCCTGGTTTTTTATCCACATCTGATGGCGCATGTAGACAGGTCGATCCGACCTGGCATTTACATATGAAACTATTCTAATTTTGTTGTACGAAAATATTTTGATGAAGAAAATAGTTGATAATGTTAATTTTCGTAATAAATTTCTGAAGTTCAATTTTTTGATGTTGTTTTTTTAATCCATCAAACTCTATATACAAAAATTAAAAAAAATGTATATAGTAAAATTTGCAGAAAAAAATAATAAACATGTCACCGGCCGGGTACGTAAATGAGTTGCGATCTGATACGAATCCTTGTAAAGGGGTCAATTTTTTACCATTTGTATCTGTTTCATTCATGTGAAGTCCAAAAGAAACGAAGAGAAGGTTTAAAACACACACAAACGTGAGAATTCACTATTACGATAGCTAATTTTGCATTTGTCGAACAGTTAGTATGGCTCGAACGACGAGTGTGAAAATTAAAAAACAGTAATTATATATTTAAGATTTTAAAATGCGTCTGAAGTTCAAACAACTGCTTGGTAAAATGCATATGATAATTATCAATAATTAAATGTAAATAAAAAATATGTTTTGCACATTGTTCAATATTTAAAATAGTGTAGCCTTCAAGAAACATATTTAAAAATTGTACAATGTAATAATATGATATATGATAAATGATATATGTTTTACGACCGCTTCAAAGTTCACAAAATTATTTGGGAGTTGCTAGTGTCAAACATATAGGACAAGTACACTTGTCCAACGCGATGAAATTTTAATTTTTAAAATTGGAATGGCCGATCCAAATCGCTCAAATTGTTCTGTGTTATAAAATCTTCATGGAGACCAAATTTTATATTTTTTCAAATTTTTTTACTATTTTTTTGGAATTTTTCAATATGCTCAATCTAAAAAGTTCTGAACCCTTCAATTTTGAAAATTCGAAAAAAATAGTTAGAAAATATGAAAAAATATAAAATTTGATTATCAATGATATTTTAATATAGAGATCATATTGAGCGGTTTGGATCGACCGTTTGAAATTTTAATATGCTACGTTTGGATCGTGTTTGACGTCCTATATGTTTGATTCTAGCATTACTCTTCTTTTGATAGTTAGCTGGTTCGTATTGGGACATTCAGAGTTTCAGACCGATACCGTTCTGACCGAGGGACGGTAAACGGGTGGGATTCTGAAGGCGGGTAGCAACACGCCAACACGGGCGGGCGGACTGGAAAACCGTATAAAATCCAGTTTTGAAATATTCTGCACTATTTTCTATGAGACCAAGAGACGAGTAGTCACACTCATAATAAGTCATAACTCACTTTTTCCTCTGTCCCTCACTGCTTGGCTTTTTCTTTGAGTCGGCCAGTGATCAATGATCGATAGTTACTGAACTCCAGCGAGAAGAGAGAAAATGGTGGGGAGAAAGGATAAGGGTAAGAAGCTCGATCATGGAACGCGCATCAATCTCAAAGTCACCAGTCAGGTCTCTCTCTCTCTCTCTCTCTCTTCCCCACTCACACGCACACACACTAGCTCCGACGGATTCTACGTGCGAGTTTGTGCGTGCATTTGACATTTGGAATTCATTTTATTTGATCTCAGTGGTAACTGATCGGGAGAAGTAAAGAAAATAGGGTAATGATCAGACAATCATTTTTTCTGCAATAGATTTTTGCTTTTTTTTTAAACATTTCAGTAATATTAATTCCAGATCATTCATTTAAAATTATGAATAAATATGAATGATCACATTGATTAGGCTTTATGTTCTTATTAAAAATATGCTCAATTGTAATTTTCTGATATTTCAGCAAAGGTTCAATAGTTGTATGCTACTTCCCTAAAACATACCAATAAAATGTTACAATTCTTTTTAATTGCATAATATATCCCCAATTAATCTAGAGTTTATACTGTTAGAAATTGTTGTCACAGAAAATAAAATATTTATATATATGCAAGTTGCAAACATTAAAAGCTTGTGACTTAAGGCAATTATATCATGAGTTAGTTCATAAGTTCTTATTTCAAAGAACAGCAAATAAATTCTGCAACATTATTTAAAGCACATAAGATTTCAAATGATAGCTGAAATGTTGTGCCTTCAGGTAATCATAAAACAAAGAATTTGACTGGTTGTAGAAACTGTGATAGACTGATAGGAATGGTATGGTACACATACCTGCCTACAAATTTACTATTACTTCTGTACCAAATTAGGAATTCTGGTACAATACTTTGGTAAATTATCATCCTCTGCATCTTTCATGTCAAGCCGTAGGCTTCTGGTATTGTTGTTTCCTAGGTATTTGTTGATACAGTAGCATTATGATATTTTAGGACGGGAAGGAGATGCCCTTCAGGATCAAACATAGCACTGAGCTGCATAAGCTTATGAAGGCATACTGTGATGAGAAGTCGATGGATTTTGAATCCATTGTATTTCTCTTCGAAGGTCGCCGGCTTCGTGGTAGTGAGACCCCTGATGAGGTAAATCATAATGATCACCTCACATTTTTTTTTATATGAATAAATTGTTTGCATTCCCAGAATTATAATGTATAAATAAGAAGAGGGGTTTGGGTAATGCATGTATAAGTAGTTTGGCTTTGGCTACTTCTTAATAATATGAAAGTGTGTGGCCTTTTCTTTGCAGCTTTCTAGTTTTGTTGTGGGATGTACATTAACAGTTACTTTCTTTTGAGATACCAAGGAACAGGGCCCAATTATGTACATGTACCTGTAAATGATGCTTATGTAGCACGGACTTGGACATGAGTGTCTCGCATTACACAACATGACAAGTCAGCTTTTGTGCAAAATCTATTGAGAAAAAATGTGTCATGTTGGACAGGGTCCATGCTATATAGATGATAAGAATTCCAAAGTCATAAAAAATTACAATACATGCACCTTACAAAACATGAAATAGTAATATCCATCCCTCCTTTCTGCACATCTTTTTTTTTTGAAGATAAATTGGGGTCAAGCCTCCCAATTTATTTCTAAATTAAATTAAATGTCTATAAAAAAACCTCCAGCGGGGTTTCGAACCTGCGACCTCTCATTTTAGATGCATTGCTCTTTGTCACTAGACCAAGAGCTGGTTCTCCTTTTTTCTTTCTACACATCTAGATGGGATAATCAAAGGGCACTTTCTTTTACGATATTTCTCTCGACATGAGGACCAAACTTGGATGGTTTGGGGTGATTCTTGCCCAGTTGGGGGGCGGGGGGTGCATAATGAAGGTAATAATGCTGTTATTTTAGGTTTTCATATGATATCGTCCCATTAGGATTAGGCAGCTGGATCGAAGTGGGAAAAATGAAAGAAAATATTGAGTGTGCCCTGTTGCTATAGTTGTTCTCACTGCATCTTGTTGTTTCTATCTTTTCAAGAGTAGTAACAATTTGGTGTTGTTTTGGATAGTGGGTTATCTTAAGCTTTATGATTTCAGTAGAGAGGACTTGATGGAAAAAGTGAGGCTGAGATTTGTTGATTCCGTTTTCTTGTTTTGTGCTATGCTTAAAAACAGTTTGAGTTTATTGCAAAGTGACTTCTTGGATTAGAATTAACCCTGATATTTACACTTTTTTCTATTTTAATTGGGAATCTGACTCTTGTTGAACTGAAAGAGAATTCAAATTTCTTCAACAGTATCCAAGGGAATAATTGAAATGAAAATACAGTTCGGAATCCCCCCCCCCCCCACCCCACCCACTCCTCATGAAAACACACTATAAAATAATAAATAAAAGTTTACTTTGCTGATATCTGTAAGTTTAATTTATCGTCTTCTTTTTTTTGTGTTTTAGCTTGAGATGGATGATGGAGATGAGATAGACGCAATGCTTCACCAACATGGGGGATGCTTTGCATTACCTGCAGATGCTTGATAGAGTTGCTATCAAGCTTCTACATGGCTTTTCATTTGCAAAGGAGCACATCGCTAATGTATAACTTTCTTTTATTAACTGGAGTGTCATAGTAGTATATTTTAGTATGGATAAGTCATAAGTGAACTAAATCCTACTTGGCAGTTTTATCTCTCCCAGTTTAGATATGGTCCATATGGATATTTGATGGCAGTTGGTTTCTGTCATTCTGTGTAGACGGAGAAAGAGAAGTCATATTAATTTTGCAAAGCATCTGAAAAAGATTTTACAAAACATCTAATTTTGCAAAGCAAATTGTCTTTGTTTTTTTGTCTTGTTCACATTAATTCAAATTGACTAAAACAAGAAATTATATGAATGGGATTAAAAGAATTTTGCATTAGTGTTCTTTCCATTTTAACATCCAGTGCCCTTCTCATCCTAAGCAAAGAGTTTAACTTTTTCATTTTGAGTTAAAATCTACACCCTTGATCAAAATAGATTACAATAATCAATATCAATAAACTAAACTATGTGTAACCAAGGATTGGATACATCTTTGGACTCAAAATTAGATAGACCTTTTGATCTGTATTGGATAAATTTTTAGATTAGTACTTTTATAAGCAGTAGGAATTTGAAATAACCAATATAAAAGCTATAATCAATATCAATTTTAGATTTATTTTACTTAATTTGAAAAAAAATATATTGTCAAAATTATAAAGTAAAATAATTGTCAATGTATTGGATAAATTTTTAGATTAGTATTTTTATAAGCAGTAGGAATTTGAAATAACCAATATAAAAGCTATAATCACTCTATAAATTATTTCTAATTTTAAGATTTATTTTACTTAATTTGAAAAAAAATATATATTGTCAAAATTATAAAGTAAAATAATTGTCAATGTATCCCACCCTTCCTAACATTATCTGAATTTATATTTTTCTCCCAATACGATCATCATTAAAATTTGGATAATTCTGCGGTGGACTGAAATTTTAAATCGCGTTTGAATCATTGCTCATTTAAAATGGAGGAGGGTTCTAGTGCCACAAGCTTTTGACAACTTCTATTTTTCATTAATATTTCAAAATTTTTAAAAAATAATTTTCAAATCCAAACCGTTGATCTTTTTCAATTTTATAAATGATGCATTTCTATATACTTTTTATAAATTTTGAACGTTATTTGACATTTGATCAAGATGCCAAAAATTGAACGAATGTTGTTAATTCTAACATATTAATTTTAATACGTTCATGTATCAGCCTCTTGATCGAATATCAAATAAATTTCAAAATTTATAAAAAAATACATACAAATGCATCGCTCGTAAATTTAAACAAGATCAATGGTTTGGATTTGGAAAATAATTTTTTTAATTTTTAAATATTAATAAAAAAAAGAGAAGTTGTGGCATTTGTGACATTAAAATCGTGCTCTTTAAAATGATCTAGATTTAAACCCCGCTTATAAAATTTAATGCATTGCAAAATTTTGCCTTAAAATTTTATATTCTTATTAAATTATTATGAAAATTATTGCATTATTATATATTTTAATAAAGGATAAATTCGTCACTGAAAATGTCGATCGCTGAAAATCAGAAACCACTGCGCAACTCAGCCTCCCTACGGCGAGTGATCAATAGTTGCCCGTAAAAGTTAAAACCCTAACACTAACAGAGCGAGAAGAAAATAAAAAATAAAATAAAAATGTCGGGAGCGACGCAAGACGAGGATAAGAAGCCCGATCAGGGAGCGCACATCAATCTCAAAGTCAAGGGTCAGGTATAATCTCTCTCTCTCCCTCTCCCTCTCTCTCAACTTTGCGCGCGCGAGCGCGAAAAAATTTAGGGAATTGTTTTCTTTTTGGGGTTTTTATGGAGTAGAAATATATTAAAGAATTTAAAATTTACTGTAAAGTCTTCATTTTTCCACAAATTAAGAACAAAGTGATAAAAATAATTATGGGTTGTGCATTATCTTTCTTTCATGTTTTTCAGCTGCTGAGTTGTTTATGGGGAAGACTTCAATCTGACTTGTTGCTTCCCCCTTTTTTTTCATTTTGTATCAATTTTTAATTGTTAAACCTTGGAAGCATCTATACATACTACTAATACTAGGTTGTTTTTCTGGTTAAAATTAATCATTTATTTCTTAGTTAGGATACACTCTTATCATTTTGGCATAGTCACATGTAGTTGTCATCATTGGGGAAGGAAGAAAATTTTTGGAATAAACTGATATGGATCAGTACCAATTGTACAAAGTGTACCTGGGATGAACCTTACTGATACGGTACCCATACTACAAATTTTCTGTACTTCTGTACAGGATGTTGATAGCTTGTGCCGTACTTGACCGATACAATACCATCCTCTGCATCTTTCATGTAAAGCCATTGGTTTCTGGTATTGGCTTTCGCCTCTTTTTACTGATAGAGTAGTTATAATTAGTGTCCTTTATTGTGAGTTTAGGATGGGAATGAAGTGTTCTTCAGGATTAAACGTAGCGCTCAGCTGCGCAAGCTTATGAATGCATACTGCGATCGCCAATCAGTTGATTTCAATGCCATTGCATTTCTCTTTGATGGTCGTCGGCTTCGTGGTGAACAGACCCCTGATGAGGTAAATCATGACGATAACTTCACTGTCTTTAATATGAATAAATTACTTGTGTACTTCTTAATTGCCCTGCATGAAAATGCATAAATGAGATGGAGGGATAGTGCAGCATCTTCTTCTTCGATTTTTTTTTCAAATAAAGAGGAACAGCCTTTTTTTTTCAGCTTCCTAGTTTTGTTGTCGGGTTGTGCAGTAATTGTTTCTTTTTTTCGATATACTGACAAAGAGAGCAAGTATATAGCTGTATCTATAAATGACAACCTACATATCACAAATGTGGACGAGAGTATCCTGCACAACATGACAGAACATGTCATTTTGATGCAAATCTATTGAGGCACGAGTGCCAGTGCCTGACATGGACAAAATACATGTCGGACACGAGATGGCATGACTAGAAGTGCCTGTCCTACATAGTTGATGTTATAAAAATATTAGACTGCATGCAACTAACAAAGCACGAAATGTTATATCCAGCGCTCCCTTTCTCAGTCAGCCTAAGATAATCAATCTAAACCTTTTCCTAACTCTCTCAAGATGCAGTTTTGCATTTTTTTTTGGGGGGGTTGCTGATGATGATTCTGTTATCGTGTAGGGATACATAAGATATTATTTTAATATATTATTATTCCATTATGTAGTATGAGGTGTTTTTCATTATAACCTGGAAAAAGAAATAAATATTGAGTGTGCCCCTGTGCTGAAATTGTTCTCAGTACCTGTGTTGTTGTTTATATCTTTTATGATTAGGAAGTGGCAATCTGGAGTTGTTAGAATAAGTGGGAAAGGCATATGTTTGATATTTTAACCTCCCATGACTTATGGAAAACTTTTATGTAGAAAATGGGGTTGGAGACTTGGGAGGTTGGAAAAAAACTATTTCTTGTTTTGTGCTATACTCAAAAACATGATTATTGAAGAAAAATATTTCTTGATGGAATCAGGCTTGCAATATGGATTCTATTTTTTAATCGGGAATCTCATTCTAGTTCGACTGAAATAACATTGGACATTTTCCTGATAGTGCTTATATAGGAATAATCCAAATAAAAACATGCTTAAAAATGCTCTCCCAAGTTTTATTCTGGGTTGATATTTCCTTTTTTTTTAACTATTTTTTCTTTCTTTTGGGGATTTTAGCTTGAGATGGAGGATGGAGACGAGATAGATGCCATGCTTCACCAAACGGGGGGATCCTTTGTATACCCTGATGCATAAAAGAGTTGCTATGAAGCTCCAATCCAGGTTTCTCAATTGTGAGGGAGTATACTGCTATAATAACTTTTTTATTGTAACTGAAGTATATCCTAGGATGAATAACTGATTTAAATTCTACTTGGTGGTTTGCTATCTCTATCTCATGTTTAGGTATGTATTTTTGAAGGTACTTGGTTTCTGTGTGGAGGTTTTCTCTGCTTTGCTGTGGAGGTATGGTCAATGTTGAGTATGCTGTCCGTTGCATGATTTATAGCTAGTTAAGTAGTTATACTGAGATATGAATGGGAAATTTCTAAGGCGTTGTTACATTGTTTCAGACTACCTTTTGTATCCTAATGATAATTTCTAACATGGGCACATGGAGACATGGAGTGGGTCAACTATGTTGTTCTTGGGAAATCCAAAAGAAACAAAAAGAGATAGAAGAAGAAAGCTATTGACAATTCACTTGAATGCCTCGAAATGTCACAAAATTCTAAACGAGATCACTCCTTTATAAAGCATACTTCTTCAAAAGCCAGTTATTATTTAAAAAAAAAAGACGAGAATACAACCCTTTGATAGTCGAAGTGTTTGGTTGTTTGGTTGTACAAGAATAAGTAATAGAGTAAGGCCCAATCAAAAAAGGTACATCTCAAAGAATAAAATATTTTATATTATATTTCTTGTATACAAAAATAAGTATGAAAATTCAGAAATTGTAAAAAATAGTTTCTTATAAAATTTCTTATGGAATAAATATTGGCTTCGTTTGGATGGTTTGGGAATAAGAGGAATAAGGGAATAAGTATTGGCTCCGTTTGGATGAGTCCTAGGAATAAGGGAATAAATTTATTATAAACCATCCAAATTTTTTACAAAGTTATACATTTTCCAATACTTCTTTCCTTATTCCTTTTATTCTCACACTATCCAAATGAAACCATTGGGAAGAAGAAAAGAAGTATTAGGAAGTGTGTAACTTTGTGAAGAGATTGAATTGTTTATAATAAATTTACTCCTTTATTCTCTTATTTTCTAATTCTTAGGGCTCATCCAAACGGAGCCATTGAACGGCTCGAATTGGTAGTTTTGATTTGAAACTTAAAACATAAGAAGAAGTGGGAAGAAGTATTGGAAAGTGTGTAACTTTGTGAAGAGTTTGGATTGTTTATAATTTTTTTTCTTTCCTTCTTCTTTCTTCCTACTTCTCAACGTATCCAAACGGAGGTAATAGGAACGGTAGGAACGCAGTGGCAACTGGCAAGTACCGCTTCCTTTCTGCCCAGGAAATATCTGTCGTGTATTTGTCAGTGTTTGCAGAAGGGAATGCACGTCTCATTAAAAGTGCAGTCCGTTATGTGCAAGCTCACGTGAACGGACAAGCAATCATGAATGCTCTCAACATATATTTGATATTTTTTTCTAAAAGAGAATGACTTAAGTAAATTTTAGTAAATAAAAATGGGAATTGGTACATAGCATCCTAGTTAGTACGAAAATAAAAAGTGATTAGCATACTACGACGATGATCCTTATTAGTCTCGTTTCCAAATTACTAAAGTTCACTTCTGTGGTGAAGGTAACTAAGGTTTACGTTTTGTATAGTAATATAGGGCCGTTTGGATCGCTTAGGAATTTGGAAAATTTCATATTCCTAGACATAAATTTATTAAGAAATGTGTAACTTTGTAAAGAGATTGGATTGTTTATAATAAATTTGGATGTAGGAATTTGAAATTCTCCAAATTCCCAACACATCCAAACAGCCCCATAAGTAATATATCCAAGGATTAATTTTCACTGTTGTATTACAACGACGAAAACAAATAAAATAAAAATTATAATAGTACAACTAGTAGTAAATTATGTCCTAAAATTTAAAATCTATCGACACTAACTCTTAAAATCATGTTTCCAATGTGATAAGCGCCTCGCATTAAGTATATAAAATTCAAACCATGTCAATTGTAAAGTTTATTTGCACCAGTATTTTCTTTCAAAACCATTTTACAAATTATAAATATGGCAAATGAGAGGATAATATATTTTTCTCATCTCTATTCCGCTATCTAACTCATTTTATTAGAATAACATTACTTCAATACTGCAGATTAACTACACTCTGTGTTTAAGAAAAGTAAAAACGTCGGCTATTTTCAAAAAGATGGTTTGGTAAAATAAAAAAAAAGTCCAAACCGTCCCTTTTGGGTTTTGGCTTTATTTTGAACGCTACCTAGTTTACAAACATCGGTGTGCAAGTTGGGTATGTGTAGGAGTCTCCTTTCGCGAAATCCCAAATCTAACGGCCCGTTGCCCCACTTTTCGAACAGTAGTTTACGTGCTCCTGTTCCATGTGATCCTTCAGCAATTATAAACAGTGGGACCCGCTACTCAGCAAGGAGTCCTGGTCAAAGATTTTAATAGCGGGGTTCATGAAGACCAAAATTAATTTCCGTACCCTTTCGTTTTGTTTTCCTCCTTATTTCCTTCCAGTTTTGATAACAAAAAACGGGCATCTTGCCTCCTCGATCGGTAGAGAATACAGCAGCTTCCAAATGGGGTTGCATTAAATGCGTGGACCACTTTGCGTTTTGGACCCTAGTATAAAATAAATCCCGAAGGCTAAAGTTACAGCGGCCGTAAAATCCATGGTCTGCCGTCTGCCTCAGCAAAAATTTCAGAAAACAACTTTGTAGATTCAGTCGTTTGTTTCTATAAAATCCATGGTCTCCATATTTTTCTTTTTTTTGAAGTGAAGAAATCTATTATGCTCCAACTAAAATTATTTTCTTTTCACGCAGGATTTCATTTTATTAGAAATTCTAATCTTTAATCATGTTTTATATGTAATTTTGTAACTTTTAAGAAATTACAAAGTAAAAATATCATGTGATTTTTATTAAAATATAGATAATTTTTTATGCCTTAACACAAAATTGAGGTCGTTAGTTTAATTAGTATTAAAATACGATTATTATGTTGCAAAAAAAAAAGTCATAATGACAGAGTTTAAATTTAGATTTCAAAATACGAAAAATTGTTCTTTTCATCACATCATTATTTGTATACGTGTTATAGCTACTAAGTATTTGTATATGACAGCGAAAAACTTGGAACATATGAATGTACAAAAGTTCAAGAAAATTTATTTTATGCAAAATATCATTGAGACGGTATTTATGGCTAGATATTGCTTACACTGTACGTTACATGACTACATTATTTAATATAAGTTAAATAAAAATATAACATTTGACCATTCATTATTTATAATTTATAAAATAACACCATTAATGATTACTAAGTTGGAATTATCTCGTGTATAAAACATAAATGTATGTCTCTTTGTTTAGACTAACCTTTTTCGGCAGCATTAATTTTACAAATTACTTTTGACAATCTATTATGCGTTTTACCACACACAATGTTTATATTTGCTACTTTTGTCTCGCAAGAGTTGATTTAACGAACACCAACATACATTGAGTTGAATTGTTGAAATTATACAATGCTAGCTTGTCCAATGAATAATTCTTTTGAGTTATATCACCAATTAGAAGTCATTTTGAACCGTAGCTTATACTGGGTGGGTTCCACAAAATCTTTTACACTTTATTTGATTCACAGTCACAGAAGGAAAAATAAAAGGCAAAATTTAAGAGGAAAATTAAAAGGATGGAAAATATATCAACCATACTTTATTCTTATTTGGTTAATATTATTTTTCTCCGTTACACTTTGATTTAAAAATCATAGAAAATTATGACAATAACCTTAATAAACTTTACTATAAAAAATTTCAGCGGTCTTCATGGCAAAATTGTGCACACATAGCGCCAGTTACAGGAGGCAACGCACACTTTGCAAAGTCACAACTCACAAGCCACAACAAAACCAGAATTGATTAGGTTTTCGGTCCAAGCATTAAATTCCATACCCGTTTTGGCCTAAACGCGCATCCCGTGCTTTCTGTTTTCCTAATTTTCTCAATTTGTTTTTATTTACCAAAATCCAAAGAAACGCTTCCTTCTTCTCTACTATACTATAGTACTGAAGAGTGAGCACCATCTCTCTCTCTCTCTCTCTCTCGCTTTCTCTTCCGAGTTGAAATGGACCTTCACAATGGCACCAACGACGAGAGCAAAGATAGCACGTGAGATTACTCTACTCATTTTAGTTATTTTAGTGCTTAAACCCTTGAGACTTTTAAAGGGCTTAGTAAAACGAGTAGTTTTCTTAGTCCCTGATACTTAAATTATCCGATCTGCTGTTGTTGGGTTTTAACAAATCAATTTTGGTTTTCAATGGTGGTTCTAATTTTGACTCCAAAGTGTGAATTCTTGTGGTACCATACCAACAGGTTTCTGTGTTAAAACCCGATCTAGATTAGGGAGAGTGTTAAGTGATAATTGGGTTTAACCAATATCTATGTGAAATAGAGATTCAGATTGCCGTTATTGGTTCTCCATTTTTACATGATTTTGGCCTTTTCATTGGTCCAAGAAACTCATCCACGGTCTAATGGGGCAAATTTTGCACCTTAACCTGCATTAGATGCACACATTTTATTAAAAATAAACTTTTCTATGATCAATTAGGTCTTTCAACAACTTGGTACATCACAATTTAAAGGCCATACGCCCATACCTATGTCTTTACATTTACCAATTATATTGGCTACTTTGATATTTTTTTTCGTAATTTTCCTCTTCACACACTTCTCATGTACAATCAATTTTTTCATGACCTCATTAATTTTTACCAGTGATATTAATTGTTATGTTTAGTTTTCTTTGAAACTCTGTAGTTTTAACTCCTGTGCAATTAATTTGATGTTTCATTCTGTCTGTACTTCTACTGGTCCACACTATCCATACATGATTGCTGGGTTCCTATGACAATTTGGCTATTGTACAACTTGCATGATCACTGAAGTCTATTTTTTCATCATGTATGTTCCTATAATTGTTCATTTAAGTTCTATGTTATTTGTTGAAATTGCAAGTGTAAGTGCTCGTCATATTTCCATGCTGAGTTTAAGATATTCCTTATTTTTCTTGTATTTTACACAAATGTTAATATATTATCCGTGCAACCTGCCTTTTCCGTCCATTAGGTGCAATCTCTCAAGTTTTTTCTTGTATGTTTTAGGCATTTATGTTCTGGACCTAGTCTTAAAATTGTGTAATTATCTATTTTTGCTTGATTTATACTTACACCAATAAAAACATCAAATTGGCAACATTTGTATTGTATATTTAATTTTTGTGGGTACAAATTTCATTTTTTCACTCGAGTTAAAAAAAAATTATCACTTGGGAATGGCCTTTTGGTAAATTTTAGCAATAGTTAGGAAACTATCTAAAAATTGAAGGTACGGTGGTTTAGCTCTACTTTAACCCATTTTTATGTTGTAATTTTATTTTCCTTTAGTGGTTAATAATACTGATGTAACATATTTTATTCAACATGCATCAGTGATTTCTGGGAATGGAAGGATGAAGACTACTGCCTGACAAATAACGCAGAAAATGGTAACGCTACAAATTTTAGTTTGAAGTTGGAAATTACCAGAAATGACGCAATTTCCATGGTTCCAGACTGGCTTAATACCTTCATTCATAGAATAAAAATTTTTTATTTAGAACTGCAACATGGCCTTTGTTCTACTATTTGTACATCTAGGTTCACAGTTGACAGTATCACTTCAGTAAAAAAATTGATGGGAACACAGAACTATACCAAACTGTACTGTTACACCTACACAATCCTCTGTGTATGCATATGAAGTGAGAGAGATAGAGAGTGAGATTGAACTGATGCCTTACTGGTTATCAATCTATTTTCGATTTGATCTGGGCTGATAATATATGTCAAAATTCAAATGCAGATTTCGCTAACCTCTTGTGGGCTGATTTAAACCAAGATGAAAATAACCTCTTACACTTGCTTGGAGATGATACTCCAATGAAGGAGTGCATCGATTTTGAAAATATTTCATTTGGCCATGAAGGTAGCTATGCCCTTTTCTTATTTGTAGTCTTGAATAAGATTGTAGGAATAAATGGTACTGTTTTATCATTTTATATGATTATTTGATACCTGCATCCTTAGTTTTAAAATAAAACAATCAATAAGGATTTTTTTATCTTGAAAAATTACAATTATGAAGGGGTAATCTTTGATGACAGATTATACCAACAAGGGGTTGCAAGAGGAAATTTTAGAACCACCTTCTATGGTTAAAAGGAGAAAAATGCTTCAGTTCACAGCTGATTCAAATGGAGAAGATGCTGAGAAAGATCCTATGACATCTTCTACTCTTACTTCTGTGGTAAATGTTTATTTTACCACTGTTGTAACATTTGTTTCTTTTATGCATGTATCCCAGCAAAATAACAGTATTGAAGGCTTGAAGCAAATGATGTCATGGATCACATGCTACATCTTCTGTTCCCTCAGTATGAGGGACAGTAATAAAAACGCATTAGGCTTTATTCGCTGATAAACTTGTGTTTTTTCTTTTTCCCACCTTTTTTTTTTCCTGTATAACCATGCAAAATATAATTTTTGGGTGTTTGTTCATTTTTAATTATAATACATCTACAATTCAAATTTCATGTAAGGCTAAAGTATTGCAACATCAAAAGCTAGAGAAGAGCTTTGGTTGTCTTTGTTTAATTAAATGCTAAGATATTTTATTCTTGTCATACTTATTCTCTGTTGGAGGTATCTTCTAAGCATATTGTTGAACAGCTTTACAAGAATGTCTATATATACACATACTTTTTGGCTTTGGTGCTTATACAGTTTGTTATTTGATGGGCACAGAGTTCAACAAGCAGCAGTGGCATTTCAGAGAGCTTACGCATTAGTGGAAGTTCCATCTCTAACTACCCAGGCATCTCTCTCTCTCTCTCTCTCTCTGAGATACTGACTAGTGTTTGTGTTTACCTGTGCTGACTTAACCCGGCAGAACAAATCTGTAATGGTTGACTAGATTGGTCAATGGGTTGTGCAGGGATGTGGGGTTCCTTGACCTGCCAGAGAGTCAGGCAAGGGCAACATATTTAGTGTTAAACTTTTACTTTAATTTTCAAAATGCAGCCTGGACATTTAAATTAGCCCAATTTATTCATTTCAGAAAATACTAGAAAATGACAAAATTTGACATCTCTGTAGGTTTAGAATTTGATTTTAGCACTGCTAAATGAGGTCTGAGTGTCTAACGCAACTTGTTAGATTTACAGTGCAGACCTAGTCTGTGCCCTACCATAATTTTTTTTCCCTTTTGTCTTTTTTCAAGTTAAAGAGTTTGTGTAAGAACAATCTATTGCCGCCTAGATAATTTTGAAAGGTTGCAGAAGGTTGCCTTGCCCAGAGGAAAGACCCTGAATCTTAGTCTATCAGTTTTGGTATCGGGCCATACCAGTCTTACCATGCATATCTCAATTTCATTTTTCTTTCCTCTTCTTCTTGGTTTTTCCAGTTTAGTAACCATGGTCAGTGAGCATCTCTACTGCATATGCACACTACAGAGAAAAGAAAAGACAAGAAAAAAGGAATAATCAATACCTGCAATTATATCATAACTGTACTGAGCGGAATGATATATATGTAATGCAATTTTAGTTTGTCCAACATGGATTATTGATTTATCCTCTCTCTCTCTCTCTCTTCTTAGACACGAGAAATGCCCCTCCAAAAGGGCCAAGTCACTCATCAGAATGGTGGAACTGCAGTTCAACCCCAGAAAAATCGTCTTATTACAGCTCTGATGAGACGTACGTTTGTTCTTTCATACCTAATATTTATAAGGGCTAATAGCAGTGGACCAGCCGGACCTCAGCATTTAGTTATTGGTCAACCATGAAAGTTGCATTACCTAAACAGTTCTGCCTTCTGACAATCTCTTACACATGATCCCATGGTAATGTGGTCTCAAAGAAAGAAATATTAGGTTTGCAATTGCTTTTTTTATTGTTTATGTTCTCTAATCCCTCTTATCAGTTAATAAAGGCTTTTGTGCTTATTCCTTACAGGTCATGTAGCAAGAACTATGTTGCTTCCCCTTTTGACAAAATTAACATATCAGGTACAATCAGACATTTTCTTAATGTAATAGAGCCACTAAAAGGCAATTTAATTGTTCTGGACAAAGCACACCGAGGAGCTCTTTTCTCTCATAAATGAGCTCTCGGATTTTGTCTAATTTAAGGCAATTTACAGTTTATTTACTAAATCATAACTCCATTACTAGGGCTTCATGAAGGAGCTGCTGATGGGGAAAGTGAAGTTGTTCAACAGACTACTAAACTCTCTACGCTTAAAATTTTCAAAGGTATATTATGTTAAGTAATCAAGTTTAACTTGGAGTGGATGACCAGCAATGTATGTACCAGTACCAGTGTGCTTAGGTTAAATATGATACTCAAATCAGTTTGCATTCTTACCAACTGCACACGTTTTCTACTTGATTGTCTGGTGTCAAATTTGACATAGTACATCTTTCCCAGTCATGTAATCTGTTATGTTGTGCCCTGCTAATAACCTCCATAAATTCAAAAGAAATTATATTGACATCATGTAATACAAGTAGGGTCTAATTTTAAATGTTTTAAGGTATATATTAACATCATGTAATAAAAGTAGGGTCTAATTTTAAATGTTTTAAGGTATATATTAACATCATGTAATAAAAGTAGGGTCTAATTTTAAATGTTTTCTGCTGTGACATACTAATTTTCTTCTTTCTATCAGGTAAAAAAACAGTCATAAAGGCACCGAAAAAGGTTACGTCATCAGTGGCTTATCCATTCACCATGATAAAACCATTTGGGGTTCAAGAGGGTGTGACTTTGGAAGACATAAATGCAAAAATCCATGCTCCACCTGTAACAAAGAAAAAGCTACAACAAATTGGAAATTTTGCATTGGAAATTTCACAGTTCTCTGGTAAACCTGTGATTATGTTCTAAAAAAGCCTACATATCTTTTACATGCTCAAGAACAAATATACATTTTAGAATTTGAAAAATAGATAATTCATTCTATGAGGACCATATTTAGATTACAATATGGTAATTTTTTTTAATGAGTTGAAACATGTCTCGAATTACTTAAAATGATTAACTCCGCTCGAAATGAGTTCAAATATACGTACCTTTCGAGAAGTGGAAAGATAAATAATTCATCTTATTTTTAATAATTTTTGCAGGATAAATGTAGATTTTTGTGATTTTATGACTTCAAATGCGGCGAGAATTGCATAAAATGATCCAGAGCTGCGCGAAATGAAATTGGATTTTTGTTTTGCACAAATGTCGAACTTGAGTAATGCTAGAGTCAAATAAATCTGACACTTGTGCCCATAATTGGTGTATAACAGTATAAGTCTGACCGTAAATTTTATTGATTTATGTGATTGGAGTTGCATAAAATAATAAACAGCCACTTCAAATAGTAAATGCATTTGATATCAACAAAAATCGATAAAATTTCTAGAGCTTGAACAAGTATATATTGTAAATATATTAATCAGAATTAAATAATAAGAATGTGCACGTATTCTTACGATTTCATAAATTATCTACATCATTCAAAACTGATGTGTATATATATATTGAATTTCATGCAACTAAAAAATATAGCTAAAATACATCTAATATATTATTTATTTTTTATGTGCAGTCTCTTTATAAACTATAACATTTATTATTGCGATGGTTCAGTTTTTCTTCAAATTGTCATTATTTTGCCATTCAAATTTATTAATCAAACAGCATACTTTCCCATAACAAAAATATAAATATAATTTCTCCCCGATTGTCGTCCCTTCGGAAACGCTGTTCGCTGTTTTGTCTCGCGCGAGAGCCCGAAAGAAAAACCCTAGACAACACACAGGCTTGTCCCGCCGCCTTCTCCTTCAGCCATGGCGAATCGTAAGAGAGAAACATCTCACTATCTCTTTCTTGTGAGCCTTATCGATAACTTTTTCTGGGTTTCTTTTTGATTTGGGTTTTCGTTTTGGGATTACAGCTGCAACGGGGAGATCTTTTCTACAAGCAATGACATCTGTGGAGGAGGTGGCGCCGCCTCTTAGAGTTGTCCAGATGGAGGGCCTGGTATTTTTTTTTTTTTGTTTATCACTTAGAAAATTTGTTTTCTTTTTTTTGTTTGCTGTTGCAATGTCAGATTCTTGTGAAATCTGGAGCGAATTGTCGCTATTAAAATAGTAGGAATATGAATGGGTTAGTTGCACAACTGAGGTGGAAGATTAGAATCAATTTTATTAGGTGAACCATTGGCTCTGCTTATTACTTGGTTGAAGGATTGATGCTTGTTTGTCAATGTTTGATACTTAGGAAAGTGAGGGTTGATACTACCTTTTATTTACTGGACCTTTATTTAACTGCAATGAGTCAATAGTTAGGAAATACTAGTTTTCTGGATTGGTTGGTCTACCCAAGATGAGTTATGTCATTTTTTTCAAAAATTAATCAGTGCTTGTAATTGAACTTCTTTACTGTTAATGAAATAACAGGCTGTACTAAAGATAATAAAGCATTGTAAGGAGTTCTCTCCAGCTCTAGTGACAGGTCAGCTCCTTGGATTGGATGTCGGCAGTGTACTTGAAGTCACCAACTGTTTTCCTTTCCCAGTACATTCCTTTCCCATTAGCTTTTTTAAGAACAATTGAAAAATGCTCTCCTCTTACTATGGTTTGTCTTGTTTATTCTCCAGTTGATGTAAACTGCATGATATCTTGGATTGGAAGTGTTGTTTTGATGTTCTCCTCCCCTTATATTATTATGATATTTTTTATTTCAGCAAGGAGCTAAACATATATCTGAGCCTGAATATACCTTTTTATTTTACAGACCTAACTGTTGGGTTTTATTAGCAAAAGTTTAAAGGTAAAAGGTGTTTGAATTTGATGACCTGAGAATTATCACATGTTATGGGAAGTATGGCATTTGGTGTTTATGCAAACCAATTCTGGTAACACAACTAAAGTGAAATAATACTACACTTTTCAGTTGTCATGGAATATACTAGGAAGTATTGTTAGTCCAATCAACATGAGTTAGCATTGACAACTTTGAATTGACACATTGGTAGTACTTTGGTTCCAAATAGGTGAATATTTGCCTTCTAATATGTTTCTCAGACAAGGGAAGAAGATGAGGAGTTGGAAGCTGATGGGGCTAATTACCAGCTTGAAATGATGCGGTGCTTGAGAGAAGTCAATGTGGACAATAACACTGTTGGATGGTATGTTCCCTTCAACAAACTAATGAATGATTATGGTGTTTTGCAGTATCTTACCTGGATAATCTTTACTGTTACTACTACTAGATTATTTTACTATGATGTAGGAAGAGCAGAGTTATAGTAAATTTATGGAGTGTTAGGTTTCTGAATCTTGAAAAGTAACTACATATGTCTGCATGTTCATTGTGTTTTCTTTTGCTATTAGCATTTCCGTAATATCCTATATGTTTGAACCTAATTCAGGTATCAGTCAACTTTATTGGGATCTTTCCAGACAGCAGAGCTGATTGAGACATTCATGAACTACCAGGTATTGCACTGAATTCATTTTTGCTTTCCTTTTTTTCTTTGGTGTGACAGGCAAGTGCCTTTTTTTTTCCTGTGCTTAAAATAAAAGGAATTTAAAAGTTATCATTTCCTAAATTAATTCTTTTGGAGCAAACTAGGCACCATTGATGGATTGGTAAGTCTAGAAGTGTTTTATTCCTATTCTTTTCTTGGTACCAGTATGTACCATGTTGTACAGTGAAACTAAAGCGGTTCTGTAATAATGCATTTTGTCTCTGTGATGTCAATAGTTAGTGGACACATTTATGGTTTATGGTTATCTAGTTATTCTTATGGAACTCAAGAAAATTTCCTCATAATTTGTTTTTCAGGAGAATATTAGAAGATGCGTATGCATCATATATGATCCATCAAGGTCTAATCAAGGGGTTGTAGCTCTTAAGGCCTTGAGGCTTTCTGATTCTTTCATGGATCTCTATCGTAGCAATAATTTCAATGGAGAGAAGTACTTTTTTTTTCCCCTCTTGCATATTCTAATCTTGTGAACCTTTCAATTTTTCTGATATCATGAATTAGCTCTGAATAAATGCAAACCTGAAATTACTCCAGTTATGAGAACAATCACAATCTTAACAATTTCTATTTGTTGTAATTAGTTCCATAGCTGAGTTCATAGAATTTTATTTGCTTGCTTCTTTGTGGACTACTATGATCTTTTGCTCTTTGATTTCTTGGAGGATATCTCATAATTTTTTCTTCTAATCTTATCTAGGCTGAGAGAGAAGAAGCTTTCATGGGTGAATGTCTTTGAGGAAATACCGGTAAAAATTTTCATGTTTTTTACCCTTTCAATTTTCTTTGTAGTTGGCTATAAAGAGGTCCTAGCGACTTGCTTTTATCTCAGATCTTTTATCTGTTTTACTTTAAAATCAGATCAAGGTATCCAATTCAGCCCTTATAAGTGCTTTCATGACTGAGCTTGAACCGGATTCTCCAGTCACACAGGTGTCAGTTTGTTAATCTTGTAATAAATGAGTAATATATCTCTAACATCTTATGCCATTTCTTTGTTTGTTCTTACCTAATTTTGATATTAATTTTCTCCCTTCTTAGTGCGATTTTGACCGGCTCAAGCTTTCCAGTGCTCCTTTCATGGAGAGAAACTTAGAATTTCTGATCGAATGCATGGATGATCTCACAGCTGAACAAAATAAGGTCTCTCGAACTCTTTGTGTTCTCATTATAGTTCCAGATCCCATGATTTCTGGTTATTTTTCTGATCAGCCAACTTCCTTTTTTGCCTTATTTAGTTCCAATACTATTACCGCAATCTCTCGAGACAACAAGCACAACAGCAAGTGTGGCTGCAAAAAAGAAGGTAACTCATCTAACTTGTAGTGTTCCATTTTGTAAGGTGGTGTGCCCCCAGAAAAGAAGCACGAATCTAATCAATAATGTTTCTTAATGTCCCACAATATCTTTTCACCTAATTGGGTAAAGTCGTGTGAAATAACGTTGCCCATTAAACACAACCTTGCATCATGCTATGTTATCTTTTGTGCATGTATATGTGTGTGCACGCTTTGGGTTGGGGAATGGGTGGGGCTGTAGGATGAGTACCTTCTGGGCAAGATGTTAAAGTTCGGGGAAAAGTCGAATGGATTTCTCCCATGTTACGTACATGGCGAAGGATTTGGTATATTCAAGAGGGGTATACTAGACATTCTGCATTTAGAGGGTTGTACTTGGGTTTTTTTTTTTTTTTTTTTGGGGGGGGGGGGGGGGGAGGGTGGATGGTCATTCTGTGCAAATGTTTCCTCATTTTGTAGTTGTATGAGAATTTTCTAGGAGAAAACTGGACATTATGTATTAAACTTATTTCTTGAGAAAACTGGACATTATGTATTAAACTTATTTCTTAATTCTTTTTTATATGATAATGAAACTATGGATAGGCAAGAGAACATGCAAAGGAAAGCAGCAGGGGAGGAGCCATTACCAGAAGAAGACCCCTCAAACCCTATTTTTAAGCCGATAGTTGAGCCATCTCGGCTTGATAGCTACCTTATCACCAATCAGATCTCTAATTATTGCAACCAAGTCAATGGGTACCCCCTCCTCCTCTCTCTGTGTGTCTGTGTATTTTGGGACATCATATGTTTTAAACTACAAAATTTACCCTACTTAGTTTGCATTAAACAACCTTAGTATTTAAGCCTTATTTTAATTGAAGTTGGTAAAGCCAAATTAATGTCAACTGAAGTACTGAACCTTTATTATACAATGAACTACTTCTTGCATTGGTTATCCACAATTTGACCCTCATCCCTCATCGTTTGTACAATCCCCAGCCCCACTGAAAGCACAGTAACATTAATGAGGCCTGTATGTAATCCAGTTGGGTTTATAAGTCTAAAAAATAATTTATGTTTCTATATATTTATTTTTGCAGAGCTGCTGGACAGGGTTTCAGCAAATTGTACTTGATGAAGGCTTTACATGAGAACTAATTATAGAGTTTGTATTGTTCTAGGCAGTTTACTCTTATCATTCATTTTGATAATCTGCCCTGGTATTTTTGACCTATTTGCTCATAGTATTGTTTTAGAGGTTTTGTATGAAATTTCATGTAACCTTTTTTTAAAGTCTTGTTACTTTTGCTCGAGTTGAATAACTCATGTATGCTAGTGTCATTTTATTATTGTTTAGTTCTTATCAATTTTCCCAGATGGAAGCATCGCAAATATTTAAGACTTATTGTTGTTAAAATTTACATTTCATTTTAAATCTAAATATCGCGTTTAATAAGCAGAAAAATAATGAACACTATCAATTCAATTAAATAAACAGCAGTTGTAAGGTTACTCAACACTATCAATTGATCAAAGGTGTTGTCAATTATATTCTACTTTAAGTGTAAGCTAAGCTAAGATGGAATGAATTGTTCAAAACAGAATAAACGTCCAACTCGAAGTTGTGATGTAACCAACGATCACTAGAGACCCTTTGATTAATTTTGACGATCTTGATGTAATATTAGGTCCCTGTCCATTCTCTAACGGTGGTAATTCAAAAGGTGCTGCTGCTGCTTGCGTGAAGCCATCGTTATTCTCATAACAGGAACTGAACCTCTCAATCCAAGCCTCTGATGCTGCATTAGACATCAAATTAGTTTTACTTGTGGACAAAAACAGGACCATACTGGTGTTTTTTTTTTTTGAAGATAAATTGGGGGTCAAGCCTCCCAACTTATTTTTAAATTAAATGTCTATAAAGACCCCCCAGCCGGGTTTCGAACCTGCGACCTCTCATTTGAGATGCATTGCTCTTTGCCACTAGACCATACTGGTGTTATATTTAGTACAAGGTAATAAACAATTGGCAGTTCCTATTTCCTAACATTTGAACCTCAAACTCCTATCTCCCTCTCTCTCTCTCTCTCTCTCTCTCTCTCTCTCTCTCTCTCTCTCTCTCTCACATTTTGAAATCCATCTTTCGTTCCATTTCCCAATAAGAGCAGCTATTGAGGTTCTGTGCAAGCTGCTTTAATAATTGACTGTGAGTGCATATACTTTGGTCATTGTACATTATACTGGTACAAGGCATAATGGATGCTATCTCTGTAGCGTATATACGTTTTCAATTTTTTGGGGTTTACTAGGGTATGTGTACTCTAAGCAACAGTATTGGCCTTATGAAAATAATACTAAGTCACTGGGCCACTGGAAATGACTGTTATCTTCTCTCAATTCAACAGTATGAAACATCACTAAAATTGTTATAGTGAATCTTCAAAAAAATTATTACCTAATGTAGAAACAGTATAATTTGAGTTGTCATAGTTTATCGGCCATAAGAAGAAACCCTGCAGTCGGTACTTAGATGTGAATTCGATTTTCTCTTTAATGACATCTACACCGTCAAAACTAACCCACATATCACCCGAGTAGAAGTATGATGCCACTGTTGTATTATCATACACAAATACTGCATCATTATCCAATAATAATCCTTCAATCTCAGAATAAGCCATCATGCCTGTATGATTGCTCACCCTTTGTTTCGGTCCGTCGGCTACAACTGGTGCACCAAGTGAATTCTTTGATTTGTTCTTTAAAACATACGATCTACCATAGAGTGGTAAACCCATGACAAGCTTACACGGAGGCACACCAGCATCAATCCAAGACGTGATACCATAACTAGCTGAGAAATGAGAGGATTTGTCATACAATGGTGCATCAAAAACCGTGACATTGGTGGAGTTATAGAATCCAAATGAGGCAACATTGATCCAATCTAGGTCACTTGATATGATACTTGTTGGGTAGTCCAAACCGCCTGATGGTCCATCAAAAATGTGGTTCGAGAAATAGACGGTTGCGGTGAGAAGGAGCGGTCTTGACTCGTCATTCAACCGGATATGAAATCTTCTGATTAGAACCGCAAAGTTTATAACCTCGGAGCGTGAAATGGGGTACTGCAGCATTAAATCTAACCCGTCGAACCCATTTGCAAGCACAGTTTCTACTGTGGAATTTAAAAAATCGTCATCCTCTACAAAAACCAACGTGTCAGGAGTTAAGGAGAGCAATGTTTTGAGGGATGGATCCTTGGATTTCAGTGTTGGGGAAAAGATGGAGAGAGATGAAGTGTCACTAGAGATGGAGGTATAGTAGAGGTGTGTGTATAGAGAGGGGTTGATTGAGGAGATTGAGGGGTAATGATTTGAATTGGAGAGATAGAAACCTGCTCTTATTGGTTGGTTAGGAAGGTTGCATTGGTTTTGTTGAGGTGTAGAGAAAACTAACGTTACAACAGAGAAAAGGAGAAGGAAGAGAAGGATTGAGAAGAGTGCTTGCGCCATTGTAGTGAGAAGTGAGAAGTGAGAAAGAAAAGAAGTATCCAAGTGGGAAGGCGCTTCTTTCTAACTGAAAAAAAAAAGAGGGGGAGTTTGTTAGAAATTTTTGGCTCATCCTGTCAAATTTATTATAAGAAAAGGAGCAAAACCGGGGACAGAGTTTGGAGCATAGTATTAATGTTTTTGTTTTTGTTTTAATGCGGAGTTGGAACAGTATCCAAAGAAAGCTATTAATAACGAAGCAGAAGTCCCTTATTTTGAGTAACCAACTGAAGCATAATTTGTAACGAGTTATTGAATATTTTTAAGCTAAATCGCAATTTGGAACTAGGGCCGTCAATGTCAATGGTACCTTTTTAATCGTTTACCCTACTCGTATCGTATTCGATAAGACAGGTATGGGTAAAGTTTTATTTTCGTTAAGTTATCGGGTATGGGTATGAGTATGGATAAAAAAAATTCGTTAATTTATTAGGTAAGGGTATGGATAAGGCTATTTCATATTCGTTAATCTTTATCGTAACGAAAAAATATAATTGTAAGATTCAATTAATACATTAATAACATTAACTAAAATCCGAAAGATATATCTATAAGATTCAATTGATATGTTAATAATTAAACTAGGCAATTAAATTATAAGATTTGATTGAAATAATACTACGTTAAATTGAAAAGATATAATGGTAAGACTCAATTGATATGTTAATTATATTTTTTTTCATTCAGGGGCTACATTAAAAAAATAATAAATTTTTTCAGAAGATTCTTTCTTCTCAGTTGTCATTTGAGAAAAAATTGTATAATTAGTAATTAGTTATGTAATTTTTTTGTGACAATTGACATGAGAAGATATAGTAAGATTTTATTATATTAAAAGTATTATTCAATGTTGCACTTTATTAATATATTTATCTTATAATATTTATTTATCTCTATTGTATAATATTTTTTCATTGAGTTATTAAGATTATTATCCTTTTTCTACCGTTACTCTACCCTTATCCTTAATTCTTAACGGGTAGGGGTAGGGTACGGGTAAAGTCAAATTTTAACGCATAAGGGTAGGGTATGTGTAAATAAAATTTTATTGGGTACGAGTATGAAAATTGTCTCTACCGTATCGTACCCTATCCATTGACAGCGCTATTTGGAACGATGCAGGTGGAATAAGAATTTTGACTTACACATAAAGTTACCTTCGTTAATTATTTTTCTTTGTACAATTGTTAAAATGCTCAATCTCTTGACTGAATTTCCAAATCAAATGACGGAGCAGCGCTTTTTTTCCCCTTTCCCTTGCTGTTTGATAGAGTTTGCCTTAAAAAATGATTAAAATGTGAAAGTATAATATTTCGGTTAATTAATTCATAGCAATTTTTTTACTAATAATATATTAATGACATTGGCTCTAAAACAAATGGTGAGTAGACAATTGTCGACCAGATAAGGAGGAACAGTATTAATTTCATTCTAAGCGTCAGTTGTATCTGAATTTTCTGCGGCAGGTACGAACGATATTATAGGTGTGGCGAGCTGATACATGATACATCACTTTAGCTTTTGGTTTCCTGTTTGGCTGTCCTCACTCGCGCTTCATGATATGCAGCACAATGTGCCGCTACACAGAATCAGTGTTTTTTTCTAACGAAACAGTTCTTTCTTTTATAGGTTTCTCCGAACAACTATTTTCATGGGGCATGCAACATGTAACAAATTTGTTCAGCCTCCACTTTCCAGTTTCTATTTTGGAATCACAAGTTTAAACCTAGACTTTTGATTTTGTATTTAGTTTGTTCTTAGCAATAAATTTATTAATTAAGCAATACTAGGAGAAAGTTTAATATGCACCATAATGCATAGGGCATTCCATACACCGCGGACTTTTTCAGGGGCATTTTTGTAAATTGATAAATCTAATTTAACCAATCTAATTTACGTATTGAAATCTCAGAGAAAACCAATTTTTATAATTTTTTAGATTTTATTACTATTTTTTTCGAATTTTTTAAAACATGTCATTTTTGGAATGTTAACTATTTTTAATATTCTAAAAAATAGCACGTTTTAAAAAATTCGAAAAAAATAGTAATAAAATCTAAAAAATTGTAAAACTTGATTTTCTATGAGATTTCAATATATAGATTAGATTGGTTAAATTAAATTTGTCAATTTACAAAAATATCCATAAAAAATTCGCGGTGCACGAAATGCCTTATGCACTATAATGCATATTAAACTTTCTCCAATACTAGTTATATGCCCTCAAAAATCCAGCTCTTATTTGATTTCGTAACCACTGTACTTTTGGGAAACGTGATAGGTCCCATTTTCCTTTATTATGTTTTTCAAATCGTTCTGAGACAAACGGATTAATTATAATAACGCAACTGTGCTATCCAACTTTTTTTTAAATATATACGTAATGTGCTATCCAAGTTTATATTAACTAGCTACAGCATCGCGCGATGTAAGCAATCCTTATGTTTAATTTGAATACATTTTATTATTGATCTTAATTTATTTCATTACATTTGTTTTTACACAGCAAGAATGATTACAATTTTGGAGGATCGAATCTATCTATCAAACACAAATGCACTATTATTAAGTTGGCTCATAGAAAGATTTGACTTGAATCGATCCAATGTTAGATCAAAGCGAAAGGTACATAGTACACTGATAGTCCAAGTTTGCAGGTGGCATGGCATGCTTCTATTAGCTTCGGAAAAAAAAAATTCACAGATCAGTCTTGCACTTAATTAATCCCTAAAGCAACAAAATTAATTATAAAATGGAAAGCAAGATAATAAATTCAGTATAATTAGGATTAATTAGTAAATAATTCTTTGAAAAAAAGAAGATAAAAAATTTCTTGCTTGTTCGCTGACGCATGCTATATTTTCTTCAGAGAACTAATCGCAAGGCAAAGCAAGATCACAAAATCAGACTACAGTTCAGCAAATGAAAAGCCTTGAGTTGTACAATTTTGCTATTGTGGCCTTGTTGTTACCTAACGAAGTAGTCCATAGGGGGGAAAAAATGACAGCATGACACGCTGACACCATCTGTTATCAAATTTCAAAGTGCCAAAAAATAATTAACCACAGCTTGCGATATCATAAAAAGAAATTATGCCTTCACTAAACAGCTCAGTCATACAGACAACAATACTTTTTGAGTGAGCAAAGTAAATTTATGTAATTTCATAGAATCATTGAAATAAGCAAAAGGTCTGCCGCGTAATCTGGAAAGTAATAATATACCTTTTTTATAAGCAATCATTCAAACACAAAGTGCAAACAAAAAGCCAATTTAACGACCGCCAATGCACCTTTCAATATACCTTTTAATATATTCTAATATGCATTCTTTTACAAAAATAAGTGAATAAAGAATAATGGTATCTTCTATTTTTTTTTTCCATTAGCATGATCTCGTTATGTTCACTATCCAAAATGACATTGGGTGAATATTCCAATTGGATTGAGATGAAATACTAACTAAATTTTTCGGTATAAATTACCTCATTTGAATAAGCAATTATGATCACAAAATAAGACGTAAATAAGACGTAAGTTCTATCTATAAAAAAACAACACTCGCAAATAAGTAATTATGATCAAAAGAATTACTTGGAATTTGAGGCACTGTGTCGCTCCTGAATCGATGGCTACCATCGGCAGTTCCAGTCGCATGAAAAGACCAAGTTTTTCTACGGAAACAAACCAAAACAAAAGCATGAATAGTCAACATATCTGTAATTAAGAAATGATATAAACCTGATTATACCAAACAAATAAGGCAACAGGTGATATATTCACCTTCTCAACAAATGCTTCTTTATACTCCACAATGAAAGGGTATCCTACTTTGGAAATTGGCTTTGTCTATTAGATATATATATATATATATATATATATATATATATATATATATATATACATACATAAAAGAAAGTTTAGGTAATGGTACCAGGATACCAGCATATTAAGCAACCACATGATTAAGATTGCTATGCCAATAAATGAAAATAAAACAAAAGGTAAACACATTTTCCATTAATCGAATATCGGTGGCATACTATCACGTTAGACAGCAGAAATTCCAATCCATGAACCAATAAGTTTATATTGTAAGAAATAAAAATAATTAATTTACTGTTATGTCTGGAACTACATCAGCATTGAAGTAAGAAAAGAACTTGAGGTATTCCATGATGGATAAGGACACAACCAATAGCAAATCGGTTTTCACTTGCCTCTCCATATGCCACCTATCTATAGCTGCATTAAGATGATGATGATGATAACCACAATAGTAAAAATAATGGTACTTATCTTAAGAAATTATAGGGAAAGGGAAAAGGCAAAGGATTCTTACTCTTGAACTGTTCCGTCAGAATTTCCTTAAAACCAAGCAAAAAACCATTTCAAAATGAATCCATGACAAAAGCATAGGCTTTCTCTATAACATTTATTAATCTTTTTCGTATTAATAATGTCTTTAAATATTCCAGAACTGCATAATAGAATTTCCTCACATATTAATAATGCCTTTATTGGTTGACTCTACTTAATTCTATAGTTTACTACAGACGTGTAAAAGCAGTAAACAGAACAAATCTACTTACGAATTAAACCCAAAAAAAAAAGTATGCACCATCTTCTAAAGAACCACACCATCTTCTAAAGAACCACAGCTGTCCATATATTTAGATCAAGTTATAAGACTACTATCCATATAAAACCTGAACTCGTTGAAGCCAAAAAAATCACTTGTTTGAACTCAGATGTGGTTCCTCCATTAGCGTCGCCATAGCCTTGTCCCTTGCTTGGTGGCTGAATTAATGCAGAAAAAAGGTTTAGTTAAAGCACTGACAGAGGCAATACTTATATTTTTACAAGCAAAATTTGTTTATGCAAAGCGAATAAAAAACATACTTCATTATGTTCCTGTTCGTAGTGCTCAGATTTGAACCATTGTAAGATCAAAAGTCTTCAGAGATATTTTTGAAGGAAATTTCTAATACCTGAAATCGAAAGGAACTTAAAATTCGAGAAAAAAAAATATTTCCAAGAAAATAGAATTTCACTTTGAAATAAAAATCCTTTGACATATGCATGAAGATAGACAAAAAAGGTAAAAGAAAAAAAATATAAAACTTCTAATCACCAACAACAGTCACTTGCAGCAGGCAACATGATTGGGTAGCACCATCTCTGATGAGAGAGACTTGGCTAATTGAAGAAATCCTTCTCAAGTCCATAAGCTCGATCCAATCAAACCAGCAAAAATAAAGGAAAACGGACAATTATTAGCAGGCTACGGAATCAAAATAAATACATGGTAAAATTAGCAAAGGAATCATTTTATTGCCCCTCTTATATAATAGGAAAAAAATCAAACACTTAATAAAGCTTGCATCAATACTTGCTAAATATTTATAGCCAGTACCAGCTTACAAAGTGGTTCTTCCAAAAGTTCATGTATGAAATTACTGCACCTGCAATAGCATGACCAGAATCACAAATCATGATATTGGCAGGCCAACATTGGATGGATCTGGACTTTTGACATGCACCAAGATTAGCTCTGCCATTAATCCCAGTGCAAATTGACGGTCCAGATCCTCCGAATAGCGGGTCACTATTTAAGAGAATGATGAGAATATACATGAGCTAATCACATTTTTAACAAATTTTTTAAAATTTTGCAATGATAAGGACATGTAATGGAATCTCATGGTATAATAAGACGAACAAAACAGATCAGTCGTAATTCAAATTTTCCTTAAGAATCCTAGGATCCTTTAAATATATTATTTAAACCTTCAACTTTTATCAATGAATTAGCTAATCAGGACTCTTATAATAAGTTTTTTTTTGTTTTGTACTTTGTAGTAAAGAAGCTTGCTTTCATCTAAAAATTCTGTTTCAAAGTTTACATCCTATTGCTGAGATTTGTTATTTCAGGAGCAAATTAATTACCAGAATTCGTAAATTATTAGTGTATTTATTTTTGTGAGACGTTTAAGCCATCCGTAAAATAATTGGAAAAATCATAATGTTAGTTTAAATCGAAGCAATGGTATTAAGAAGGACACCTGATTGGAAAATGCCATTTAACGAAGCAGTACTAAACACTATATGCATTAAATAGAATCGAGCAAAGGAAACACCAGCTGAAGCAATGAAAATCGAAAAATATATAGCCGCCGAGGAGAATAGATCGGAAGTGCAAATGTAAAACCACCCTGCAAAGCATCAAAGAAAATCAAGCCAATATAGTACCACAATCAACATTTGCTAAACAAAATAGAGAAAGAAAAATGCAGATTTATATAAATATATATATAAATTAAACAAAAGAGGACAACACTAAGCAACAACTGAAGCAATAAACATGAAAGAGGGAAAAAAAAATCAGACCGAAAAAGAAGCAAAGCGACCAATCTACTAATCCACAAAACTGATGCTGCAAGTTGAGACGAATATATAGGCTGAAATAGAGGAGGTTAAATACATATAATTGCTCGGCAGAAAACTTAAAGGATAATGGCAAGAGCAAATTGATCACAGGAGCTGAACTTTTGTCCTGAATAGGCGTGGATCGGTACTTAATTACAGGAGCAAATTGATTACAGAACTGAACTCATCACTACTCAAAAGAAATTGATTACAGGAGCTAAAAAAAATTAGGAGATGAATATATAAGCCGAAACACGGCTATAAATAAAATATTAAAGGATCACAGTAGTCATATACCAGCTTAGGAGAAATGAAGAAAAAGGCTTGATCGGCAGCCGTCGTCCATCCAGAACAACCCTTCACCTTCTGCCTTTGCCGACCGCTTCATTTTCTTTCTTTGTAAGATGCGACAGGGGAGAAAGAAACAACTGCTCAATGTAGCAGCATTTTTTTTTTGCTGATCCCAAACAACTTCCCACTCTCATTGCTGTATAGAAGAACACAAAACCAGCACTATTTTTTTATTCAGCCAAAACAAACTTTGAGCTCCAGTGTTGTACAGGAAAGAAAAACCATAGCAAGCATCTTGTAATAAGAATGAAAACCAAATTAGAAAGCAAAAGAAATCATACAGTGTGAAATGTAGCCGTCCAACCAAGAGAGCATCTGTGCAAAGAAAAAGCAAACCTGAGCATCGATCTCATACTTTTTTAATTCAAAACTAATAGGTAAGAACTATCATTAAAAATTTCATTTTCCTGTTCCAAAAATTTCACTTGTTTCTTATAAATATGCACAAATACAATAAAAAATACAGACCAATCCACAAACTGACAGGCAATAACTACGTTGAAAAGGAAACGACAATTATTGATATCAAGCTCACCTAAACAGACCTCTTCAAGCTCACAATTTTGACCCGAGCATTTCACAAAACCCATGAAGAAACTAAAATGCACAGCAAAAAAAATGTAAAAATGCTTTAGTACCTTGGTTTTGCATTATTCACCATTTTTATAGCCACCTTAATGAACTAACCTTGGCATTCGTCACAATCTCAGCCTCATTCAGAGCTCCTCCAATAGACCAAAACACAAAGCAGCGGGACCTACATTTTCTTTCATCTTATTAAAAAGTTGCAAATGGTTGCATTATTCACCATTTTAAATTAAATAAAAAAATGACCTTCTATATGGTCCGTGATAGAAAACGATAAATAACAATGTTAACCTGATTTGCCTTGTCCGTGAAGCTGAATTTGAGCAAAAAGTAATTGATGCAGATCAATCAGATCTGCAAAAGTATCGTTGCAGTAAGGCCAATAGAGCATACGAAGGTAATAAAATGAAAAAACAGACGTAAAAAAAATTCTACAAAACCTAAATAATTTTAAAAGCCAATTTATCCTCTAAATCAACTGAAACAGACATAATAGCGAAGAGAAATACAAACCCTTCATATGTCTACACTTGATCAGGCGATTTTCTTCCCTTCTGCCTCTCTTCGTGGCTCACTTCGCAAACCCTAGATTCATCGAAGATTGAAGAGAGAGGAACAGTCTAGGAGAAATTTTGTGCGGCGAGAGAAACCCTAGATCCATCGAAGAGAGAGGGACAGTCTGGGGAGGAAGCTCCGCGAAAGCGAGAGAAAAGGCATCAGCGCTAGCGGAGACGAAGGATCCAGATTCATTTTTGAACAGTACCACAACCGTTGCGATTTGAGCTCTTTCTACAGTGAAATGAAGGATTGAAATTGAAGTATTTATTATTAGGACAGAATGTTAAAATTTGCAAGCAATTGTCTCCATGTGTATGGCGGCTTGCTGTTGGTCATATTTTGTTTTCTGTAAAGAAGACCGACCATGATTGGGTTGTTCTCTTATGGCACCATTAAGTTGTCTGCAAACCCATGTGATTTTGCTATCACAATTCACAAGCGCCTGTAAAGAGAAAGAATGGCTGGTTTGTCTTTTGTGTACTGGAGCTACTTACCAAAGAACCTTGTGAGTTTGTGACTAATGCTCCTCTTTGCCTATAGGATCGGCTTAAAAGTCTGGAGAGGTCTGCAGCGGTTCAAGGACCGTCCAATCTAATTTTGACGGTTAAAATTAACAGATCGTACGAATTTCGGCATTAATCACGGAGCATGAGCATCCATCATCCATCATTGATCTAAAGCCGTTTCAGATCAGAGTGCTGCCTCTGCAGACTGCACAGGATATGTGTCATATATTTTAATTATATACAATAATATGTATTTAATATATAAAATATATGATACGTTATATATATATATGTAAATAAATATTACAAACATATACAATATTACGTATTTAACATGCATAATTTAATTATATACTTATATTTTTATAATAGATGTTTTAATTATGTTTAATTTTTAATCATAAATTATATATTTTGTAATAATAAAAATTTTGGGGGCTAAAATGTAAAATTCGCATTAAAAAAGTTTCTAAATTTTTGTTTGGGTTTTTTGTTTGGGTCATCATTTTAGATGACAATTCAAACTTGGGTCGTCAATTGGATTTCTGATCCAACCTTGGATCGTCATTCGGGATGACGATCAAAGCATTTTGTGATTTCGTCAATCCGGATGACGATCCAACAATATTATTTTTAAAATTTCGAATGTTTAATTGTTATTATCGAAATTCAAATGAACAGTAACGTTAGTTTTAATTTTCTCAGCATCATCTATAAGTCTATAACTGTCGGATTTGATTTCCCAATGAAGCCCTTGACGTGATATTTCTGGGTCACATTTCAGTTGGACACTAAATGGAAAGGATTCATAGTAACGTAATTCTTTATGACAATTTAGGCCCAAATATTTTGAATGCCAGAATTAGTCCCGTTATTTTAGCCCGTTGGTTTTGATCTTTCATCGGTTACTCCGCCTCCGCCCAAGCACGTCAATGACGTCATCACGGATCATTAACCTGATAGCGGTTGTTATTGGTTAATATGTTTAGTCCAAATACAGACAAGACATTTATTAGGATCATGTTTTATACCCGATCCAACTAAACTGTATAGTACATTAGTACTATCTGACTTGGATCTGCCAGAAGCCTTACAGGTACTACACTATTACAGACTACAGATTATATAATTAAAGGGTGCTTTTGGATCATTGGAAGAAAAAAGAAGAAGAAAGAAGAAGAAAAAAAAAATTATAAACAATTCAAACTCTTCACAAAGTTACACATTTCTCAATACTTCTTCTCACTTCTTCCCTTCTTCTCTTCTTCCCACACCTATCCAAACGCCCCCAAAGAGAGAACTTTCCGGTACTTTTTGTTCTCTTTCTCAAATTTCTTTTTCTTTTCCCAAACGGAAGACTTAAATAACTGTAAAGGCTCCGTTTGGATTGCTTAGGAATAAGAGAAATAGTCTATTTCTAGATGGAAAATATTGAAAAGTGTGTATAAATTTGTGAAGAGTTTAGATTGTTTATAATAAATTTACACATAGGGCTTCGTTTGGATTCCACTTGAAAAGAAGGGAAGAAAGAATAAGAGAATAAATTTATTATAAACAATCTAAATTCTTCACAAAGTTACACACTTTTCAATACTTCTTCCCGCTTCTTCCTTTCTTCCCACACCTTATCCAAACGGAACCAGGAAGAAGCTATTCCTTCTATTTCCATACGATCCAAACGAGACCAAAGAAAGGAAATATAGGTTTTAGAAAACTTTAAAGATTGTTAAATGTGGTTTATATCGCCTTCGTGTAAAAATTTAATAATTTTTCCTTCGATGGATAAAGTAAATAAAAAGGGAAAATCTGATATGAACCCCTCTGATTTGATTTTGTTTGGACGTAAGCCCTTTTTATTGTTTTTAATCATATTTTAAACTAGCACTAGTAATATAATTAGCATATCATATGATAGGCTGTATAAAATAAAGTAGATGCACTACGTTTAACAGTTTATAAAATAGATAAATGGATACTTTTCATATCATGCAAGTCTATCTAAGAGAATGATAATGGAAGGTCGAGAATTATGTTTTTAACCTTCACTTTTATTCGTTATCAAAGATGGTCTGCAACTCAAAAAAAAAAAAAAAATAGCAAAGATGTCCAAGCAGCAAATTTGTGTAATATAAAAGTTTAATTTGAGATTTTGAAAGTGAATGCAAATCCCTATGGAATCAGATAAAAACTATGGGGCCGTTTGGATCAAGTGAGAATTTGGAAAAAATTTTATTCATAGACATAAATTTATTATAAACAATTTAAACTTTTCACAAAATTACACACTTCCCAATACTTTATGCCTACGAATAGTAAATTCCTCGTATTCCTAAGCGATCCAAACGGCCCATATTGACCTGCAACTTCCTTATTATTGTAAAGCCGATTATTCATTTTTTTTTTTGAAAAGGATATACAGAAGTTCACTATATATTTTCTTTTACCTTCGTAGTTGTTATAGTTTTAAAAATCGTCAGGGGCTGTGTTTGGAAATTTGCCTTATTGAATCCTCAATTCCAATTCCAACCTGCTCAGTGCTCACTTCAAGTTCAAGGTACAAGCAACGGACTAATCCCAAGTCCTAACTCCTAACCGGGTTTTGAAGATTGCTTCTCGGTTCTCGCCCGATCCAACAAAGCCAAATTCTTCGTTTCCTCCGCCAGACCAAGCTCCATTAAACTCCCTCTCTCTTCTCTCCCTCTCTGGCTCTGGCGACTTTACTCTCTCTAAACCCTAAGCTCCACTTCCTTAAACCTCTCATGGCGGTCGCTTCCTTCACCTTCTCCTCTCCGGCCGTCACCAGGCGCGCCACCATTGCATCTCCCAGGAGATCTGCGCCGTTCATTTGCCTCTCGTCACCTCACGCCGTTCAAGCTTCTCTCAGATCGGACAGATCATCAGCCTTCTCAAGTGAGATTTTTTATTGTGTGTAGTCACTTATTAGTGTTTGTTTTTGAGTCTGTATGAAACTGAGCTTTTATATTGACGAGAACAAGCTCGTTTTGTGTTTTTCTTTGAATTATTAGAAGGGTTATGTGTGCAGGTGTAACTACTCATGTTGCAGCTGTTGAAAATGCCTTAGTTCAGGATGCAGTGAAGGTGGAACCTCCAGTTGCAATTGTTACTGGTGCGTCGAGGGGTATCGGAAAATCTGTTGCGTTGGCTTTGGGGAAAGCTGGATGCAAGGTTGGTCACTCAATTTATATCATTGGGTTGCTTCCACTGCCATGATCGATACTGAGCCTGTAGGAGCTGGTTGATTTGGGAATTATTTCTACATACAACCTAGGCCTTGACCCAATTATTCTGTTTCTCTGTGAGAAAATCTTTGTACCATTCAGAGTCTCAAATTCAGAAAAGAAAATAATTGTTGTTTAAGCAGTAATCACACAATTGAAGACCTCTTTTTTATTGTGAAGAACACAATTACAAAACTAGTAATAATATTAGTACAAATGGTCATACCTGTAATCCTTAACAATGCAGTGGTAAGCTTCTGTATGTTTGATGTTTACTTTTTTTATAGGTCCTTGTAAATTATGCGAGGTCATCAAAGGAGGCAGAGGAGGTGTCCAAAGAAGTGAGTCCCCCCCCTCCCCCCAACCCCAACCCCAATTATGAAAGAACTCTTTGGGCCTTTTGCTGTGAACTCCATGAAGTTATTTCAGTTTTTAGTCTGGAAAAACTTCAAGAATTTCTCAATAATTTTTAGTATTGTCCACCTAGCTGGGTTAATATGTACCTATTTATCTATTTCTTCCAGCATTCCTTTGTTTTATCTTTAGTGGTAACTTTACTTGTGAGGTTGGATAGGTGAACGTGTTAAATCCAAAGCACATGAACTGATGGTTAGTGTATATGAAGAAACCTCATCCAAAAATAATTAATTTGAAGTTTTAACAATGAGATTGGTGAATGAAACTTTATAAAAACAACATTTACAAAGGTTTTGTGTTAACCTTTTAAGTAGGGGTTAATGAGATTCAGACTAGATTAAACATAGGTAAACGTGTTAAAGAACGTCTCAAGTGACTTCTTATGCTATGCTCGTCAAAAGGTTTAATTTAGTTAATGGCCATTGTTGCGTATGCCTATGTCACCTAAGATCTAATTCTGCCTATGTTATTAAAAAAGAAGTCATGATCTCTGTCCAATATTTGTTAAGGACCCCTTTTATTTTATCGGCTTTAGTTTTTTTGTTCTGGTCTAAAGCTTGCAGCTTTTGTTTGTAGATTGAGGCATTGGGTGGTCAAGCTATTACCTTTGGAGGAGATGTTTCCAAAGAAGCTGATGTAGACGCAATGGTGAAAGCTGTAAGTGTAATTATTTTTATAGGAATAATAGAGTGGACAATCAGATTGTTGTCCACCAGTTTTTATTTAACCAGAAAACTTTGGAAAAGAACACACAAAACTTATCATCAAGTGCATAGGCAACTAAGAAATATGATTTAATACCAGTGTGGTTGTTCAGTATTATAAGATTACTTTATATTTTTGAATGCTAAATTTTAGTTGTTGTTCACTAGGCCGTTGATACATGGGGAACTATTGATATATTAATCAACAATGCAGGTCTGTTAACCTTATTTTTGCAGTCCTTTTACTACCAGAATTTTTTTTTATAAGAAACAAAGTTTTAGTTTTTTATTTTCTTTAGGAATCACAAGGGACACATTGTTGATGAGAATGAAGAAACAACAATGGCAAGATGTAATTGATTTGAATCTCACCGGTGTCTTCCTTTGTACACAGGTGGTTTGAATTTTAGTTTTATAAAAGCAATTAAAACTATTATCCAGGATAAGTTCAAGAATTTTTTAATTAGTAATAAAGTTTATCCTTTTCCTTTTGAACAGGCTGCTACAAAGATTATGATGAAGAAGAAAAAGGTACGTGTGTTGTATATTTTTCCAAAATTCAATAAAATTGGTTTTTGTTCGGGTGATAAGTTATTTTGCACTTTCCTTTCTATAAATTTTGAAATACTCCTTTTCGTTATATATGAGCACTAGATCGGCAGAAACTAAGATAGGATCTAAAGAAAATTTATGTTAATCAGTTCTGATTTGAAGTATTCTTTTTTTAGGGTGAAATGTATGTCATAGATTCTGATTATAAGTTACTACTTTCCAGGGTAGGATTGTGAACATTGCATCAATTGTGGGTCTTACTGGAAACGTAGGTCAAGCTAACTATAGCGCAGCCAAAGCTGGTGTAATTGGTTTTACAAAAACCGTTGCAAAAGAATATGCCAGCCGAAACATAACTGTGAGCTTAATTTATTTTTAAATCAACTCAAATTTTGAATTGTTGTGAAACATATATGGGAATTTAATCTGTCAAAAATTTGCTATTACTGCTGCAACTGCTAGGTTAGGTTCCACCCAACATGTTCTTTCTAGTGTAGGAGAGGGGGGAGAGGGGGGTGGGGGATAAAAAAGTAGAAATTCTTGCAAGAGATATGCTAGCAGAAATATTTGGGGCTTTCAACCATACCAGCAGATCCGTACTTAGATTACTGGTTTAGAATCTGACTTTACAGAGGGACACCGTCTTAAGTTTCATTTGTTATTAATTTAAACTCACAGGAATAATCACTTGCAACTGTACTTTAGGTTAATGCAGTGGCACCTGGTTTCATCGCATCTGACATGACTGCCAAACTTTCAGAGGAGATTGAAAAGAAATACTTAGAGAATATCCCATTAGGTAACATCAAGGATTTCAGTTTTGTAGTTTACTTGTTTGGTTTTAGGGAACGTAAAATATGCAATTGATACAATTAAGTAAATATATGCAATTGACACAATTAAACCCCAACTAGCACTTAATTTTGATGATAGGCTTCAGTCTAACTTGATCTTGTATACACTCCCCAATATACATTCTAATCTTCAACTAAGAACCAAAGAATAAAGCAAATGAAGTTACACAAGTGAGATAAACCAAGTGTTAATTGGAAGGTTCAGCCAGTAATGAGACTACATTTGGTTGTAAATGCAACTTTTCTTACATGGAATTTGTTTCTTGTATTGAATAAATTTTAGAAGTAATTTAGTATCTTAAAAATTAACATGCAATTTCAGGGAGGTTTGGCCAACCAGAGGATGTGGCTGGCTTGGTCGAGTTTCTAACACTTAGTCCTGCTGCTGGTTACATAACTGGCCAGGTATGTTGATACCTTTCTTGTATCTCCATGTATGAAGCATATTAGTGTTGTTTCACCAAATCCAAGATTATGTTTGTATGCTACGTATCATTCAAAGCATGTCATCCCTACAAGAGGATCAATTTAACCTTCGGTGTGCCAAACCTTTTAACTTCCAATTAAGAGCTCAACCTGATCAATGTTGCTGATTGTTGTTCTGTTTCATATATGTCATTGTAGTTAAAATGGTGAATCTAAAATAATAGTGCTGATTACCAAACAAAATCATTCATAGACCCAAGCACGTGATATGTTTGCTTATGTTGTCTCGACATTGCACACATGGAAGTCTCTGTGCAACATAATATTTTTCCAATGGTGGTACGAGCTTCATTGATGGGATGCACTTTTTGTGTGCATTATAATTATTAATGCAGGTTTTAACAATTGATGGTGGATTGGTAATGTGAGAGACTATTGAAGCATGCTATCGAAACAGCTATTCAAGTGTGGGTGCTTATGAGTTATGAAGTTTTTCTCTCAAGTCTAGATGTTGTTTAATTTTGTTCTTAGTTGAGGGGTGGATAGAAGTTTTTTCTCTGCATGCTTGAACTTTTAACTTTCCTTCCTTTTTTTTCCCCCCTTATTGGTCCTCCGGAACATTTATACATGGCGACTTGGCTCCCTTCTGTTCAATAAAATTGTAAAATCGACTTTTATCCAGTTTCAATGCCCTTGGATATGACCTTTTCAGTACTTGAAAACAGCTAACGGTAGAACTCCATTCTCATAGTAGAAATGACGGATTGAGGGTCTTGGCATGTTATTTGTACGAGGTTCTTGGGGGTCCTTCCAATCCAAAAGATATGCCATTTCGTGAACCTTTCACCTTTCTGTTATTATAATCACTACAAAGTAAAATATGTATATGCTATTAAGTTTAAAGGAACAGTAAGTTTTACTTTTTCTAAATCAGGTGTTCTAGTAAGAAAATCAGCTGCCAGCTGATCTGCTGATGTCATTTCAGGGACTCTTAGATGTAAATTTGATTGGTTCGTTTCGATCTGAAGGTCGAAATGAGATAGTCTAAATGTAAGGCGTACTAAAGAAATTAGCACGGATCTTGACACAAATTAAGGGTACAATAGACGTGGCAGCCCAGTATACCGCTTTTTAGTTGCAACCTGCACAAGTTAGCCACAACCCACTTATGGCCTATGGGAACCAAATTTTCATCCCAGCATTTATGTAGATGTCAACGTCAAACTAGACATATTAACATTAACATATCTGAAAGTCAGTCGCATTCGGCATGCAGTCCATTTTTGGGGCCGGAATGCCGAGAGCCTAACTCAGTTTGACTATGATTCTGTCAGTTTCAGGCTTTCAGCTATTTTAATAAAAATTTTACATGTTTGTCCACAACTGGCAACTGAGACTTAACTCTCTGGTCTAGCTCACTATTATTCCATTACATGCTTGCTGGTTTAGGATGAGCTAGTACTTCAACAACGCCTACCATTTCGCCTCCTGGGTACCCTCTACCGGCTGTTGTGCCTGGTACGACGTTGACTGTGATGAGAACACTGGTCGGGTCACCGGTCTTTCTATTTTCCAAGATGCCAACATCACCGGCACGATTCCCACCGCCATTGCCTCCCTCCCTTACCTCCGCATTCTAGTGCTGCACCACTTGCCTGGCTCACGGGTCCCATCCCGTCAGCCATCGGCAACCTCCCACATCTGGTCCAGCTCACCATCTCCTTCAACTCAGTTTCTGGTCCTGTTCCATCTTTCCTCTCATCCCTCCAATCCTTAACTCTCCTTGACCTCTCCTTCAACTCTCTTTCTGGCTCAATCCCGGCCTCCCTCTCCCTCATTCCAAATCTCATATCCATCGACATCAGTCGCAACCACTTAACCGGTCCTTTGCCCCCGGCTCTGTTCCAAAATGCCTCTCAGCCGGCCTACCTCCGCTTGTCGCACAACAACTTAAGCGGTGAGATCCCAGCGTCATATTCGGGCATCAACTTTGCACAAGTGGACCTGTCAAGAAACAAATTAACTGGAGATGCTAAGCTGTTGTTTGGCCGCGAGAAGCAACTGCAGCAAGTGGACCTGTCACGCAACATGTTCCAATTCGATTTGTCAAATGTGGTGTTCCCGGAGAGCGAGTTGATCCTGGTCGATCTGAATCATAATATGATTTTTGGAAGCATCCCGCAACAGATTACCAACGTGCCCAATTTGCAATTCTTCAATGTGAGTTACAACCGGCTGTGTGGACCGATACCAACCGGCGGTCAGTTAGCTCGGTTTGACAGCTACAATTACTTGCATAACAAGTGCCTTTGTGGGACCCCTCTTCCACCCTGCAATTGAATCATCACACCAGCTTAGCATATGTACTGGTCTATCTATGCTAAATAAGAATAAGACCTTCTATGCATTGTTCAAAAAATAAATAATGCGTACCATCGCATTGGATATGGAGATATAATTAATTAGTCGAGCTCGAGTGACTAAGAAATTGTGGGATTGGTTTTTCTGTTTTTTACAATATGTTTGTCTCTATAATCTCGAGAGTAAATAATTTCTAATAACATTGTAATGAAAACTTATTAGCTCCATTAATGAACCATATTTAATTATTTATGATATGCGTGCGAAGTATCGAATGCAAGGAAATGGGAGACGGGAGACCCCATTATTAGGCCCAAACAACTAAAGGCCAGCATATATTGCTTTATGCGCTGCTAAATAGTCTGTTGAGTACAAATAATCAGAGGAATTTTCACTCTAAAGTAAATGTACTAAATATAGTAATGAGAAATTGTTAGAATACCGCTCAATTTTAATTTTGTAACTAATTACCCTTAATTAATCCAATTAAACAAAGAGCAAGAGAGGATCTTGTACTTTAAGCAATTCGACACAAGAGATAAGAGGTGGAATTTGTACCCCCCGCGAAATCGTATTCGCGGGACTCGATCCTACAGCATAGAAATCGATGGCGTGCTCTCCTTCGCCTCCTTCATGTTTGGCCTCGAGTCCACCAAGGAAACTAACCATTCTCATAGGTCCTATGCTAGTAGGAACTAGAGGAATGCTAATCCCTTTGCTATTCTTGAATTAATCCAATATTCAATTTAGGAATAGCTATTCTCAACACATGAGACCTAACAATAATCAATGGAAGAGAGCAAAAATGAAAGAGAGAAAATAATTTTTCTTCTCTTGCAAAGTGGCGGCTAGAGAATGAGGCAAGAGGAGGAGAGAGAACTAGGGTTGGAAGGCACCAACTAGTGGTCCTTATATAGAGATCAAGTCCAACCTTCTTACCTCACTATTTACCCTTTTGCCACTCTATGGCCGGCCTAATAAAAGGGCCTAAATGGGTCATTTACACTTAATTGTGTAATCTCTCTTAGACCTATTATATCAATTATATAATGGGTCTATCCAATTGATTATTATTTCGGTTCATGACGGCTAATTAAATTAAGCCTATTTATTCAATATAATTCATACAATTATATTAAATATTGTTGAGCACAAATAATTATCAATTTATTGATAATTACTTTAAGATTAGCATATGTATTAAATTAATTTCCATATGATCCTTTTGATGTAATTAATTATAACAGTTTGCAACGGTATATAATTAATTAATCAACTCATCATATTTTTGCATTCTCCAATGCAAACAAATCAATTAATACACTGTATGGTTAAAGTCCTATTTGTGTGACCCTTTGAGGATTTATGCTATGTTGGACATGGAATTAAATCGTTATTTAATTCCAATAATCATAAGTGGTGTCTAGCAACACGTTATGATTCTCAATTCACATAAATAGTGTACTGCTACAATATTTTAATCTTGCATAAGAGAATAATATGTTTCTCTATTTTGATTCTTATGTCACACGATATCATCGTATAATCCAAGATAGGAATGTGTCATTCTTGCAGATTATACGTTTCTTGATCTAGAGTTGATCGTTTAGTTGCGCGCATACGATCCAACTCCATCAAGGGGCCCAAACAGATATCGTCACTCACTAAGTGAATTAATGAGGGACATACGGTTTTCTTGATGATTAGCTTTTCCCCGCACAATACAAGAGAACATAAATAAAGTCCGTATAGCAGCCCTTATCGGGAATCAACGGTAGACAATATTTATTGAACCTATCCTCATGTGTAAAAGATAAACATCTCAAACTTAGAACCAAAATCATAACGAAATAAACAATGACACATAACACAATCCATATGTTTATTTCGTTGGGTCAAGTCATGTACTATGTTCCATAACATATACATTTGCAATTAAGTTGGTAACTCTTTACCTATGATTTGTAGAACTTAATCATCACTTAACTTGCATACTAATCTTATATGATAATTAATGTTCCTTGTTAATTATCAAGATTATGGACCATTTAGATTTATTATTGTCATTCTAAAGAATGATCCACAGAGATCCACAATTCAGATCCTCAACCTGAATGATCTGTCAATAATAAACCTAGGAACAGATGATAAAATATCATCCAAAACATAAACTAATATTTAAGTCATCAAATTATTAACTTCTAGGACATAACTCTAACAGAAATATCAAGGTAAAAGTTAATATTTAGTGAAGATTACTGGTACCTGCTAACTAGGATATAAATTTATTGAGAGTTTATATGATGTTCTTCTTTTTATTGATCGTACAAGTTTTGATATTGGTATATACTTAAGAGTTTTTAGTTCACATAAATATGCAATCAACAAATTAAGTCCCAACTAACACTTTATTTTATTTTATTTTTGGTGATAAGCTTCAGTCTAACTGATCATGTATACAAACCTTATACATTCCAATCTTCAACCAAGAACCAAAGAACAAACAAAATTAATGAATTTATACAAGTGAGATAAAAAAAAAAATGTAATTGTGGCTGGCTGGCCGGTCTAGCATAGTCAATTGAAGTTATACTGACAGTTTTCGACTTGGATAGCCACACATCCTCTGGCTGACTTGAAGTTACTTATGTAATTAACTGGAGTTTAGAAGTAATTTGCATCTTAAAAATCAAAATTTAATTTCAGGGAGGTTTGGCCAACCAGAGGATGTGTGGCTGGCTTGGTCGAGTTTCTACTTTCTAACACTTAGTCCTGCTGCTGGTTGTTACTGGCCAGGTATGCTAATGCCTTTGTTATATCTCCATGTATGAGGCATACCAGTGTTGTTTGCCAAATCTATCAACGCGTTTTGTTATGCTGTTTATCTTTCAAAGCATGCCTTCTCTAAAAAAGAGGATCAATTTAAGCTTTTGGTGCAGCAAACTTTTAATTTTTAATTTATAAGAGCCCAACCTGACAGTATTAGTTAATCGTTGTTTTGTGTCATACATGTCGTTGTGGTCAAAATGTGAAAGAAAACTGGTGTTAACTAAAATAATGGTTACCAAACAAAAGCATCCGTAGACCCATGCATATTATCTGTTTTCAAGAATATCATCTTTTATTATTGGTGTCAATAGCAATTGGTTTGGACTAATGCGACTGTCGATAGACCTAAACTGTCTTTTCATCATGGGTGTTTAAAAGCTATAATGACCGATATACGCGTGTGAGGTGTTACCGTAAACAATTTTACATTTTGTTACACATATCAGATATCTGCTACTGGACTACTGGTTTGGTCTAAACAGAAAATGCGTGCTCCTAAAAAAAAAATAAAAGGATAACTTATTGTTAACAACCCAATTAAATTTATTTAGATTATTGTTTGTCGACAAATCTATTGGTTTACTTAACAATTAGATAGCCGTTCTTAATAGTATGTAATAGTTACTGTTAATATTAACTAGCTATTGTTTACGGGTAGAAAGTAGAAACTGGATGGACATCTGAGTTTTCTCTATATTAGCACGAGTAAAGAGTACATGCGCTGGCTTCCACCAAAGTAAATCACTAACAGTAACACGTCCTCTCCTCTGTCAGAATCTGTCCGATGTCATATTCGTATTTGATTTATAAGGGTGAGTTTATGAAACACATATTAGCACGAATTTGAATGCAAAGTAAGAGAACAATAGACCTGGCAACGCAATATCTGAGACTGAACACTCAATGGGCAGCTGATCAGAGTCTAAGACTGAACTATTAGTCCAGTTCACTACTATTTCATTACTTGTTTGGATCGAATCAGCTATGTAACTTTTCCTCTTTGGTTTTGGAATTTGAAATGGCAAATCAAACACTGTGAACCCCACTGCTTTTTCGGCTTCGACTGATGAGGCACTCGTTTTACCACAGTAAGTGTACGTGGTCCTGGATCCACTAGATAGATACGCGTAGATGCGCTTCAATTAATTGCTTGTAATCGCACTATTTCCATTTCCCATGTGAACAATGCTTCCAATTTCTGTTGTTCTCAACTGAAAAATTTATGTCACAAATTATTACTGGATAAAAAAGATGGATAAATTTTTGAGTGCTAGACTGACTTTAGCATATATATAAGGAGACAAAGAGCATTGGAACAATATCAATCGTTCATATCCTTTGAAGAAAATGGCATCCACTCCCACTCTGTTCCTCTCTTTCCTCCTGTTCACCACGTGCTTCACCCTCCTCTTCTCTCCGGCCACCGCTGCCCTTTGCAATTCTGACGACAAACGGGCCCTCCTTGCCATCAAAAAAGCCTTCAACAATCCCTACCTTCTTGCTTCCTGGGTACCCTCTTCTGGCTGCTGCGACTGGGCTGGCGTCCGCTGTTATGAGAGCACAGGCCGGGTTTACGAACTCTACATTAGCCAAGACAACAATCTCACCGGCACGATTCCAAGTGCCATTGCCTCCCTCCCCTACCTTCGCTATCTAATGTTTCACCACCTGCCTGGCATTACAGGCCCCATCCCATCAGCCATCGGCAAACTCCCGCAACTTGACCAGCTTACCATTTCCTTCACCTCAATCTCCGGCCCCGTGCCATCTTTCCTTGCATCCCTCCAATCCTTAACCCAGCTTGACCTCTCATTCAACTCTCTGTCTGGCTCAATCCCAGCCTCCCTATCCCTCATCCCAAATCTCACGTTCATCGACATCAGCCGCAACCACTTAACAGGCCAGTTGCCACCAGCATTGTTCCAAAAGGCCTCCCAGCAGCCGGCCTACCTCCGATTGTCGCACAACAACTTGAGTGGTGAAATCCCAACGTCATATTCGCACATCGATTTTGTGCAAGTGGACCTGGCAAGAAACAAATTTACTGGAGATGCTACGCTGTTGTTCGGCCGGGAGAAGCCGCTGCAGAAACTGGACCTGTCACGCAACATGTTCCAATTCGACTTGTCGAATGTGGTTTTCCCTGAGAGCGCTTTGTACGTAGTCGATCTGAACCACAACATGATTTTTGGAAGCATCCCGCAACAGATCAAGAAAGTAGACAACTTGCAATTCTTCAACGTGAGTTACAATCGGCTGTGCGGGCCGATACCAACCAGCGACCGGTTACTTGCATAACAAGTGCCTTTGTGGGACTCCTCTTGCCCCCTGCAATTGAATTGAAAGAATATGTAGCCTATGTACCGGTCCATGTATGCTAATTAAGAATTATGTATCATATGCATATGGCATACCATTGAAATAAAATGGATTGCCTAATGCATTATGAGTGCACTTCTTCTTTTTGTAACAATATGTTTCTTCATCACTACAATCTCCAGAGACAAAGCTGTAAAGGGTAAGCTATGGGCCTTTGGTTGCCTTGCACTGTGAATACTGTGAATGAAAAAATGAATATAAGGCTGCGGCCAGCCGCCAGCATAGCTAAATTTCCTGTATGGCAAACTACCTTGTGAGAGGCCATTAATAGCCCAAACAACTAGTAGGCCAGCGTATATTGCCTGGTGCGGCGTGTTAAATTAATTAAACATTAAAAAGGTATGTTTGAGCACAATTGCACAAATAAGCCCTATTCGTTCACTCTACTGAGTCTACACTACCACTATTTAAAAATGCAATTTTTTTTTAAAGTACTACTAAAGTAGATCTAATTATCTAGTTATTACTTATTAGAGATTAATTTTGAAAGAATTTGGATATGAGAACTTTTATATTTATATTAGTCATTCTTCTATAACACTATTCAAATATTTTAAATTTAAAACATTCACAAAATTACGGCCGTGTTGATACCCTGACTAGTCGTTACGCTTACGCGCTGAATACATTTGTGGATGTGTATCATCAAACTTGCGAAATTAAGTCAATCAAATAAAGTGTTTATAACTGGCATTTTTGAGTAAATTTTTGGACATAAATAATCCCAATAAAAGTTTTAAACTGGAGATGTTTAAGTAGTGGCGAAGCTAGGATTTCGTGGATTTCGTGTCAGCAGGGTCTGTAAATTTTTTTTTGCTGAAAATATATGTATGTTGTAACATTTAATATAAACGTAGTATAATAATAATTCTTAAATAAAGAACTCTAAAATAATGTTGGATAAAAAAATATTGAGAAATCAAATATATATTATAATAACAATAGAAAATCTAAAATAATATATTTAATATACAAGATAATATTATGCAAATTCTATTTTTTAGATATCGTTGTGCAAATTCAAATTAAACACGACATGTCCATCTGAATCCTTCAAATTTTTTAGATTGGTTTTTAACTTCTGGTGGATTTTTTTTAATTATAAACAAATATAATATCACGTAAATTTTTTTTAGGTAGGTCCATAGACTCATCAAATTATACAATGGGCGAATATATATTTTTTCTAAACTAGATCCGTTACTTTTTTCTTGGAATTTTTTTTTCCATCAAACAAAAAATATTCTCAGTACAACCCACGTTAAAGAAGGCGACGCCGGTTCCCTCTGGTTGCCACGTGTCAGTTTCTCTGGAAGTAACGTGACAAGGTCGCGAAACACCATAAGATTGTCATCTTTAGCTATCCACGTCATGGCCACTTGTCTGCTTTCTCTGTCGAGTTCAAAACTTCAAACCCTGTCGAAAATCGCGTTCATATAAAATCATAACTTTCCAAAGTTACCCCCTGACTCCTGAGGCGATGCAGCGGGTTGGGTCTAAACGTTGGTCTTGGGCCGTAAATGCCAGAAAAACCAAGGGCAGTTCAGCCGCAAGAATCCATAATGTTCTGTTTAGGCTTTTATCCCCAACTTCCTAATTTTAATTTTAACGAGACTATTTTACGAAAATTTTACTTGATGAGTATACTAAGTTTTATTTTTCCTATCCCTTAAAAAATAAGATTAATATCAATTGCATTAGTCTTACTAATTTGTTGTACCAAAAACCAAAGATTGAGCTATAAAAATACAGACTATTTTCTGAAATACATCCACAGCTTATATATTAGACAATAAACAAATTTTTTTCTCATTATTTAATGCTGATAATAGTTCTAAAAATAATATGCAAATCATTAACTGAAATAAATTTTTATAGTTTCTTTCTTGTGGGTATTCTTTACTTTATGGAATTTATAGATGTTATTGTTAGAATAGTTATTTCGATGACCGCAGTTGTTATTGTTTTTTAAAAGATATACTAACTCCGTCTAATTAACAAAGCTGAGGCCCGGAATCAACTATTGTTCCTTATAAATTTTCCTCATCAAAATAACAAAGAATAATATAATATTGCCACGTCAACAATTTTGTACATACTAGTCAAAGCAGCAGAGTGAACAGATCATAAAAGTACAGTCATCTCCACTCAAAATCCAACGTAACAAAAGGCAAAGGTCAGGAAAAGCAAAATCCTAATTCAAAGAAAAGCACAAAAAGAAAAGAAAAGAGAAAAAAAAATAAAAAAAAGGAAAGCAACATCTCTCTTCATTCCTTCTTCATCCTTTCCAATATTCCCTCATCACACACTCACACTCTCTTTCTCTCTTTCCAAAATGCTCTTGGTTAATCTCCTCCTCCTTACACTTCTCCTCAGAGAAGATCTGGCGCAAGGTGCCACGTGGTGTATCACTAGGAGCGGCTCCAACCAGACAGCACTCCAGTTGGCACTTGACTATGCATGTGGGTCCGGGTTGGCAGACTGTGCGCCGGTTCAGAGCTCTGGTCTCTGCTACCTCCCGAACACCATGCAAGCGCATGCCTCGTACGCCTTCAACAGCTACTACCAGCGGTCTAACGCTGCACCGGGTTCATGCGACTTTGGAGGCACTGCCGTTGTGACGGTTACTGATCCTAGTACGCTCTCTCTCTCTCTCAGTTATCGGCTTATCGCCTGCACTTGGTGCATAGAATTTAGAAACTAAGGGCCTCCTTGTTGCTTTCAGTTATAGCTGGGTATATGTGCATGAGCATTGCCCTACTAATCAGTCTTAGAACAATAATTTGAGGCTGACCAACTGAAATTTATATCGCCATTAATTTTTCCTTTATTTTAGAAATATCGTCAGTTACTGGTTTAGTATATATATATTTTACTTGGCTTCACAGTTTCACTGGCTGGAATAGAGATATGTAACTTCCACTTAGAATGATGACCTTAATTAGTTAGGAAGTTCAAAAAGTTGCTACTGTTGTAGTAACGCCTCTTATTTGGTCATTCCGTCCTGATTACTTCTTTTATTTTTATTTTTATTTTATTGAATACAATAGGATTCGTCATTTTTTATTTAATTTTATTATTAAAAGTAAAACATAAATATCAGATGGTGGGCCATTAAATGGTGGGCTCCATTAAAAGAATAACAATAGTTCTGCACAGGGTTCCATTAAATGGTGGGCCTAATCAAACCTGGAAGAAACTTTTGGGTTGGGCTCCAGAAGTGACTTTCGGTTTCACTTTTGTGCGATGTTTAACAAATCACAAATGGTTCTCTAGAGGTGGTGGATTGGACATTCGTCTGTACCGAAATATTGATTCTAATCTAACCCGTTGGATTGGACATTTGGACGGATTGCGATACTAAGTTGGAGAAATATATCGTTTTTGATTTGGGGCTTACTTTTCCGTGGAAAAAGAATTCATCTCAATATCTCATACCTTCTTTTCAGAAAATTCCACTCATTCTGTCCCTATGCTCCAGATTCTTTATTTCTTTTTCCAGTAATTAGAGATGGCTCATTTTGCAGAACTACATTAGCAAAAATAATGGTACACTTTATGCTTTGGTTATCGCCTTAGTACTTGTTTAATATAATGAATTACTAGCATAGTTTTAGAAACGGATCAGAATTGATTGACAACCACTAGTTCAATTTGATAGCATTCTCAAATTAAGTCGATTTCTTTTTCTTTTTTTTTTTGGAAAATCGTAGAAGTTTATAGATATTGGTCGCATTATATATATGTATTATTTATTTATTTTTATACAATTTGAATTTCAACTGAAAGAAATTCGTTTCAATATCATATGTAACAGGATGTTCATAGATAGGGACCGTTACAAATTTAAAGTTATTTATGGGACAATAAAATATTTATTAAATTATATTAATTTTATATGCATAATGCTCATAAAATATAAATTGTAATCCAACTATCTATAAACTCCAATGTTATATATACATATTTTTTATATTTGTCAAGGTTATCAAGTTACTCTGCTCTTACTTCTTAGCGAGTCATATCTTAGAAATTGAAGCATGATTCAGTAATGAATAAAAATGTCTAAGGACAACTCAGTAGCTTTTAAAGTAAACTGGATATTATCCTGAGCAGTTCATAGATATATACCATTGATATGTTCCAACTTCCAACATTTTTCGGCTGAAATCTTTTGTTTCTTTTCTTTTCTGCTAATGTAAGCCCTTTTGGTTTTTTTTGTTAACAATTGCAATAGATATCTCTTTATTATTTTGAATCGATATGATAATGAAAACGATGTACTGTTGGTCGTCTTATCAGTATGGCCAAAAATTACATATATCCATATTAATAATCTGTTTATTGAGAGGGATAAGGTGCATACATGTTAATTTTCTCTGTCTTTTTAAATTATTCATGCATTTGTATATCTACATCACCAATGATTAGATGTTTGTTCTGTTCTGTAATCTTATTTTGCAACTATTAAACGGTCTACATAAATGTTAATCATCGCTTCGTTGATATGCAGGTTACGGCTCATGCACATATCCTTCATCTGCAAGGTAAATCTCCCCTGATTGTTCTACATATTTCTTATGATTAGAGGCCTAGAGTTATTCCCAGAAAAATTACAAAAAAGAGTTTAAAGATAGAAATTGAAATAAACGAGATTTGAAAGCTTAAGATAACAGGTAACTATGGGCGTTCTGTTTTAATTGTTGATAACTAGAGCAGCCTTTCTAGCGAAATATTTTGCACTTGTGGATGGGGGTTGGATTTTTTAGTATCTTCAAGCAAGGATCTTTCAAACTTGTTCAGAGAATTGAAATCATTTCGGGACGAAAAACCCAAATTTTATAAACATATGCGCGATTTGGATGGCACAGCCATGCTACTGGATAATGTATGTTCATAGTAAATATGGGTTTTTTTTTTGACAGCACACAAATATGATCATATAACTCTTATTTCTGTATTTCATTTCTCTCAGCTCTGCCGGGAGTTCACCTAGCCAGGCAACTCCATCAAATAACCCAATAACGACACCTGGTACAACACCAAGTACCACTCCTTTCAGCCCCCCATTTGGTACCGGTACTGGTTCAAGTAGCAGTGGTCCTGGTTTTGGTGCATTCAGTCCACCTGATTACAACTCGGCTACTACGAACCCAAATCATACTTCACTGTTTTTCTCTCTTCTATTAGGCACTTGTCTTTTCTATCAATTAGTATCAAATTAGTAAGAAAATGGAAGTTAGAATTATTAGACATTGTTCTCCTTTGTTCTTTTGTAAGAAATCCATTGGGCAATTTTGTTGAGAAAGGGGTCATAGGTATCAGTAGGCTCTTAGACTCTTAGTATACTTTTCTTTTCATTTCTTTTTTTTTTTTCCTTCATGTCAACTTTGTTTTGATTTGATGCAAAAAAAGAGGCGGATAATTGAAACGTATATATAAAAAAAAAAAAAGTAAGGATCCTGTCATATCTTTTGAAACTGAACGCGGGGTTCCTATTATAACTTCACACACGTATTATCATATCAAGTGTATTTGTGGGTTTCGTCTTTTTTGTTCAACGGACAGGAATTTAACCTGCCTGGTGCCCACCAAAGAGGAGTACACAAAATGCTCCCATATAATGCCTCGGGAGAAGTCATACCAATGCTTGCATGATAGCTTTTGTTATACGCCGCGAATTCACCCAGATGAAGATGGTCAATCCACGAACCTCCATAACCTAATGCACGGGCTCTAAGCATGTCCTTTGCCACATTTTATTTTTTATTTTAAATTGAAAAAATTAAAAATATAATCGTCCAATTCAAACAGTTGATCTTGTTTATTTTAACGACGGATGCATTATCAAAAAATTATATAATTTTTTAAGTTTATTTGATACTTGATCGAGATGTTGAAAAATGGAGATATTAGAATTAATCTATTTTAGTTATTTTAATTGGTCCATTTTTTATACGACACAACACGTTTGCAATATCCTGATTCAAACGAATATATTTGTTTCATTAGTCATATGATTTATACTTGGAAGAGGAAATAAATAGTTTAATATTTTCATTGTCTTACTATTAATAAAAATCAAATTAAAATGTTGAATATTTTCTTAACTTTTAATTTAATTTGAGAAACGTCGATCGAGACGTTTGCGTAAAACACAGTAACTAATCATGCGTCATTGAGGATTAACTTTTTTTAATATGTGTTTGAATAAATTGCCACACCAAATGTCATCATTCATCAACTGAAAATAAAGAATTGCATATTATTATTATTATTATGGTCTTTGCATATCCAACAAATCGCAACTTTTTTTTTGGGCAAAGCATTAACAAATAGAATCAGAACATAAACCGTATCAAAATAAAAACTGTTGGAAATATGTGATAGCATGTCTAGCTAAAATGATGACTTATAACATTGTTTTAATTAAAATTATTAGAAAAGAATCTTATGTAATAATGACAATTAGCAATACTGATATATTACTTATTCTATATTTACCGTTTTCTTATTTCTATTATCTGCTACCAAATTTTTTATAATATATAAAATAACTTTATTTTTTATTTTTTTATCAAAGAATTAAATTTAATTATGAGTTTATGACATATAAAATAGAATTCACTTATGGTTCAACATATTTATTAAACTTTTATTGGTCTTTTTATAGTCATTTACTAATTTTTTTTTTAAAATTAATTGATACGACAGCTATCAATTAAGCATTTTGTATGGACGGTGAACGACTATATACATTTTTAAGCATTTTGTATGTAATAATGGTCTTTTTTATAAAAATTAATCATTTTATATGCACTTTATAAATACTAGCATGCCCTCAATACGTGGACAAATAAGAAAATAAAATATTGATATTATTTTTTTATATAGAAATTTATATGTTAGGCAATAAAATATGTTAAAATAAATAATTTAGTTTTTTCTTTTAAATAAAAAGATAATTTGATATAACTTAATCTTTTCTAATAAAAAGTCTGACTTTGATAAGACTAAATTACACAAATCAAATCAATAATTCATAATTGATATAAAAAGTATTTACTCTCTTTCACATTACATGTGTACTTTTTTTATCTGAAATATTTTAACATTTCTCTGTGTGCTTTTATTTTATATAAGTATAGTAAAGATTTAATTTAATAGACGGCGAATGAATAGAATGAAATCACCAGCTATCAATGAAAATATGAAATTAAAGTACCCAGCCTCTCTTTCCCGATTTCCCGCCTCACTTTCCTTTATTTTCCGATCTATTTCCTTCCACGTCACCCTTCCAAATAAATGGCGCATCTCGGCAATCTCTCTCAAAATCAAGCAAGCTCTCACGCATCTCTTCCTCTGAGTTCCTCATGATTTTGTTAGTCCTTTGTTTAGCTTTTTAGTTTTTTATTCCCTACTACTACAAAAGATTGGAGTATTGGACAAGCTACAGGGAGGCTTGATAACACGTTGAATTTATCTTTGTATTGGATTTCAATGTCTTGTTTGATTGTAATAATTTCTGCACTTGTTGCTTTCCAAGTATGTAATAAAGGAGGTTTGTACAAAAGGTACGTGGGTAGAGAGGTTCAGATTTTCTATGATTACCAGCAGTGGTACTCTTTTTTTTCTTAAACTTGTTTTGTTTACTAAATATTTTCTTATTGATTTGTCAGGAATCAGGATGTCTTCAGGACTCAGATCTTTATGAATGTCTGTCAACAGTCATAGCACTTCTATTCAAAAGTGTCAAAAAAAAATAGTGGCCAAGAAAGTTTCCACCAGTGTTGTAGAAAATGAGGGAGGAAAGAGGAGTTCGAACAGGCCTGCCAACACGCCTCGTCACGAGCCTCGTATTTGAGTCGAGGAGGATCACCATGAGGCCGAAGTCGAGGAGGATCAGCATGAAGTTGAAGCCGAGGAGGTCATGCATGTTGTTGTGGCTGAGGAGGAACCTAATGAGTCGAGCGAATCAGAATCTGCTGCTGAGGATGCAAATGAATCAAGTGAATCAGAACCCGCTGCTGAGGAGGGTGAGGGAGCTAATCAGTCCTTCACATCAGATTCCGACTTAGACAGTTCAGACTCGTCGGGCGACGAGGAACAAATGCTACTAGTTGTGGGCAAAAAGCGAAAAACAAGAGTTAAGAACAAGAGGATTGAGAATTGAGGGAAACACCTTCGGCCAAAGCTCTATGTTATAGGTGACGCGGCCTTCAGAACTAAATCTAGTTCTAATTAATGAGCCTGACAAGAAAATCCCGAATACCATCACTCAGGTTGTATTTTCAAATGTGTTTGGGCCTTACATTAGCTACACCAAGTTCCGAGAAGAAGACAAGTTTGAGTGTTTGCATTCGTTCCTGGTAATTCTTGCATTTGTCTAAATATACTCTCTAATCTTTTATGAAGTGACTGATATTTGTTGTTGGTTGTATTTAAAATGAATGTTATTGCTCACTGCTTTTAATATGCAACTAAATACATGTGTATTCTCTTTTCAATTTTGTTTTAGTTTTGCTTCAATACAACATTTTGCTTAACTATTTGGCACTAAGAGCTCAATTGTCGGTTGATTTGTGTCAATGCACTATCGGATGAAGGATTGCCTTCCGTAGTAACATTAACATATTATTATTTTTTCGTTGCAATTAAAGTACTGGTGGAGTAGAAAGCAAAATGTTCAAAAGTGCACCGAAGTCTTTAACACTATAGCCGCCGGCCGCTATAACAACACTCTATGCAAGATAAGAAAGTGGGTGAAAGGATAATTGAAAAGCGACAATCCAATCAAGTGGAAGGAGTTCATGCCTGAATGGTGCGACCGTGTGTCCGTGTGTCTTGAGAAAGGATGTGTGATAAGTGGAAACAACAAAAATGACAAAAAATGAAGAAAACTAACAAGCAAAACCGTGGTGTTAAAGTGTTCCATCGGCATTGTTTTGCGAACACTTATAACACGTGCATTAACATGGTATGTGTTTTATTGTAAACATCAGATAATCATCTCTTATATGAATTGATACTCTAAATAAACATTTTCTAATATTTTCCACATAAAACATAAGCTTGTTTGTTGTCATGTTGTATTATAACTTATTTATTATATCAGTATATCAATTTGGAACCACATGAAAGGTTTGGGTTATACTCTAGCCAGTGTATTAGTTTTTTCATTTATCTAACATTATAATCTTCTTTAGAAACATAAATTGGAACGAAAAGTTATTTTTTCTGAAGTGTTTGTGCACACCCACTCAAAAAAGGGAAATTGAGATTAATTGCTCACTCCTAAAGTAGCCAAAACCATGGTTAGTATATATTTCTTTGTATATTTCTAATTTTAAGTAGAAACAAACTAACTAGTTGTATCAAAATGTATTGAGTATTACAAAAAAAATGATGACTGAAAAGCATTGTCCAGACGAAAAACTTTGGCCATTTGACAGTGAAGGATGGTTAAATTATCAAGAGGAAAGAAGCATGACAGATTCGATGTTGTCCCGGTTATACTCAACTCTAAAAAATTGAATGTCCGACGCAAATCCAAATTTCCCGTTTTGGATAATGAAGGCTCATTAATTTACTCCAATGGGGTAATTTTTTAACTTTATTTCTAGTTAAGAAGTGTTAGATATTATCTCTGTGCCTGGTTTCTTTTATGTCTTGAGAGCTTTTAATAAACAAAGGCAATATCTAACACTTCTTAACTAGAAATAAAGTTTAAGAAATTATCGCATTGGAGTAAATTGATGAAGCCTTCATTATCCAAAACAAGAAATTTGGATTTGCATCGGACATTCAATTTTTCGGAGTTGAGTATAGCTGAGACACCGTAGAATCTGCCATGCTTCTTTACTCCTGATAATTTAACTCATCCTTCATCGTCAATTGGCCAAAGTTTTTTGTCTGGTACATGCTTTTCAGTTACCATTTTTTTGTAATCCTCATATATTTTAATACAATTAGTTAGCTTGTTCCTACTTAAATTAGAAATTAGAAATATATAAAGGAATATATATATATTATCCATGGTTTTGGCAGCTTTAGGAATGAGCAATTCATCTCGATTTTCGTGGGTGTGCACAAATACTTTAGGAAAAGTAACTGGTCGTTCCAATTTATGTTCCTAAAGAAGATTGTAATGTTAAATAAGTAGAAAATCTAATACACCGACTAGAGTATAATCCAAACATCCCATGTGGTTCCAAATTGATATAATAAATAAGTTATAATACAATACAAGAGCTTATGTTTTATGTGAAAATATTAGGAAATGTTTATTTAGAGTATTAATTCATATAAGAGATGTTATTCATACAAGAGCTTATGTTTATCCGAAGTTTATCATAAAACACATATCTTGTTACTGTGTGTGTTATAAGCGTTTGCAGATCCGTGAAAATATTCGATGTTGTTCGATGATTGTCCGATGTTTATCACACATCCTTTCCCAGGACACACGGTCGTACTGATCAGGCGTGAACTCCTTCCACTTGATTGGATCCTCACTTTTCAGTTCTTCTTCCACCTGCTTTCTTATAAGAGATGGGCTAAAATCAGTCACGACTGACGGATGCAACCGTCAGCTACGATCAAATTTCAATTTTCGTGATTCTAACAGTCGATCTGAACCGTTCAAATGTGTTCTCCATATTGAAATCTCATTGGAGACAAAATTTTATATTTTTATTAAATTTTTTAGTATTTGTTTGATATTTTACAAATTCTTAATCTAAACAATTATGGACCCTTCAATAACTATGATTTTTAAAAATCTAAAAAAAAATAGTAAATAAAATTAGAAAATGTAAAATTTGGTCTCCAATGAGATTTCAATATGGAGAACACATTTAACGATTCGGATCGACTGTTAGAATCTTAAAAATTGAAATTTGATCGTAGCTAACGGTTGCATCCGTCAGTCGTGGCTGATTTTAGCCCATCTCTTCTTATAATGCATAAGTGTTGTTGTAGTGGTTATGGTGTTGAAGACCTCAGCACACTTTTGAAAATTTTGCTTTCTACCCCACTTGTACTTTAACTGCAACGAAAAACATTAATATGTTACTACCGGATGCAATTCTTCATCCGAAAAATAAAATTTGATCATAGCTCTTAGATCCATATAGTCCATGGAGGCATGGACTATCTAGTCCGCTAGCAGCTCTAAATTCTCAATTGAAGGGCAAAATTGGTAAGAATCAAGTCATATCTCCAGGTGTGCCGAACTATCAAAACCAATGGAGCCAGAAGAAATTATAGGGAGGAGGTTGGTACAGAAAAGGAATGGAGTGGTACAGATTCTGATAAAGTGGAGGGGACAATATGATGAAGAGGCCAGTTGGGAAGAGTATGAATCCATGTCAGAGAGGTTTTCAAATTTCATCCTTAGAGACAAGGATGATTTTGAGGGGAGAAGGATGTCAGGAGAAGAATCATTGAGGCAGGGAGCAGTTGAAAAGTTGAAATAACTAAATTTGACTCAGTCAACAGGGAAGGAGAAGGAAATAAGTTGAAATCCAAAGAAAGGAGTATGGCAGATGGGACCAGGCGCAGGGAGCATAACGGCTGCAGTTAACGGAGATAATTCAAGAGGAAGATTACATTTGGGGCCCAAGTTTAAATCATTAATAGAGGACTAATTTGAATTAACTTATGTTAGTTAAGAGAAGGGGTGATGTGGCAGGAGACCGCTGTTTTGTTTTTACTGTACTTTCTAAGTTAGCTTAGTAATTTTGAATCAGTCATTTGTATTTTTACTTTAAGATTTTTTTTAAGGTATATAAAAGGAGGCTCAGACGGATTATTAGGGTTATGTCTTGAATGCAGATCTGAAAGCAAACTATTGTCCATTTTATCCTTATTTATCTATTTTTTTCCAGTTTTCCACGTATGAGCCGTATTTGAATTTCTGTAAGGATTAATATCCGCAACTTATTTCAATAGCATATCGTTTGTATCTCAATTATCTATTCTAGCTCTCAGTTTGCTTAAATTCATAGTTTGTGTTTGTTCCTTCAATTTATCAAAACCATATTCTTTGGTCCTGACAAGGTTGAGCAGAGATTCTGTCTGAACTGTTGTTTAACTTATTTAGACCATTACAATATGTTAATACAGGCATTGAGTTTTCCTATACACACTTTTGCAAATACCCAAGCAAATCTTCTTATCTTCATGAAGTGCCTTATTTATTTGTGTTGCTTCTGAGGTTCTATTTTAAATGGCTGTTCGGAAGAGATTATGAGTAATTTTGTACGATTCATACAGGCGTGAACTCAAGATTCATAAGTTTGTAAAACTATTAAACTAATGAGAAAGCAACTTCATTAAGAAAATATGGTAATTTTCATGCTGTATTGTGCACATCTTAAATCCCAGTATTCATCATGAAAACATTATTTCTCAGCTAAGCAGAGTTCTTAAAGAAATTTGCCCTTAAAAGGCGCAAATTGAACATAAATTTCTTTTAGTAAATAGGAAGCATAAATCAAGCACTCTGTGTTTGTTTTTTGTGTAATGGCATTAGCTTTTACATGTAAGAACAAAAGGTAGATCCATATCTGGACAATCAACATTGACTAGATAATTCAGAATAATTAAAATACACAGGAAGCGTGGCCTAATATTGGTTATGTAATTTTGAATATTTTAAATGCACCGGAGAATGAATTATTAAGTATAAAATGCAAGAAATAGTTTTTAGCCATAAGCCATTGGCTAATTCAAGCTTGCCTCGAGTTCCACCAAAATGAAAAAGTACGTTGCGTTGCTCGGCTCATGGCCAGTTCAAGTGCTCCCCATTTACCATACTCGATCAAAGAATCTTCACAAAATTGTATCTAAATTCCTTGCAAGTCGCCGTCCTTTTAACCAGATGCGGAGATGCCTATCCAATTATCCATCCAAGCTTAAAAGTAATTCAAGCCCAATTAAGTCCGATCCATCACGCAGCTGTTATAGCCCAATGGCTTATCTTGGGCCCAGATTCTAGGCCCATATTTTGCTTGTCAGTTGTCACGGGCTTAACAGGCTGAGTAATTAGAATCTAGATTTTATTAATATCTGAGTAGTGAGTCCTACTATTTTTCTTAATTTTTCTTTCTGTTAATTAAATAATCAGTTGATCAGAGCAAGAGGCGACTGCTTCTGTCGTCTCTCCTCTTTAGTCTAATCGGACGCTCAGCTCAGGTGCGCAGTGGCGAATGGCGCCGTCTGCCGATGCAAATCCAGCCGCCGATCGCTCATCGGACGGATGGAAGGAGCGCATCATCGCCCCAACCATTCTCGCTGGTAAGCTCCTTGTCTCAGGGAAATAAAAGGAGTGCAAATTTAATAGATTTTTTTTCTCAAAAGATTGAGGTCTGATTTGCAAAACTGGCTGAATAGCGCTGGTAGGCGGAGGTTATGGATTAATCTCGAAGAACCGGAGAGCTCTTTCCTTATCATATGCAGCTAATTTAGCTGTTGTCGCTGGTTGCTATTGTGGTATGAATTTCTTTGATTTTTTAAAATTTATGGGAAATTTTAGTAATTGGATTTATATAAGTAACTTCTTGTAGCATCTATTGATATTATTACCAACGTTAACTATTTTTTCTTAGGATTTATTGTTTAAGGTTTCATTTTACCATAATAAGTTTAAACCACACGATTAACCACCCCATAAAATTGTGTTTTATCACCTAGTTAAATTGTCATATTTTGTTATTCAAGACTGTTATCCGCAAAATGCGGATAAACTTAAATAACTTCTGTTTCTCTATTACAAAAATGGCCCTATTACTCTTAACTCCCTTGTTTTTTTTTTCACTGAATTGTTTCTCGATTAGAACCTTAATTGAAGCTACTAATATTACCTGAGAGCTTGTGCTGGTATGTAAGGCATCAATACATGATCAAATGCTGTGATTAAGATAAAGATGGTGCCAGTTCGTATCAATATTAAAAGAATCTGCTGTAATTTATAAGCCTTGAGTAAATCTGTTTGGTGGTTTTCTATATTTTTTAGGTGCACGTGAGCTTGCAAGAGATGCTAGGCATGCCGATAAGGATGACTTGATGAACTCTGTAGTAGGTGGATTAGCAAGTGGGGCTCTTCTTGGCAGATTTCAAGGTTTTTTCTCAATACATATTTGGTTTTTTTTCCTCCATGTGTTATTTTGTCCTCACTTATATCCTATATTTTTAATCTTTAAATAAGGTGCTATGAGGAAATACATGCATGTGCATGCTTCATGTTCTTATGCCTATTCCTTTCATTGTTACTGCTGTTTGTTTCCTGTGTGTGTTGTTTTTTAGTGTGTGGAACCATTTTTCTGTTTATAGACATCATCTGTAGATTGCCTGTGTGTTGTGTCATATGCATCATACAACATGCCATGTATGGAAAAAGAGAAATTAGTTCCAGTTATGGCATTTTAATCTTAGATTACGACTTCTATTCTGAAAGGGAAGAAATGATACCCAATTTCTGCCAGGCCATCTTTCCTTTTAGTTTTCTTTATTTTCCTATTTTTATTGAATAATTTGAATACAGCCCGGTTGATGGCCTGAGAAAATTATGGAGATGACAATTGTTAGTGAGCCAAGATTTTGGTGCTTTTTTTCTTTATGATCCCCTAATGTACGTGCCAGTGTTTCAGCCACTACCAGTCAGTAACATATTCCCAACTTTATTGTCTGTTTTATTGTTTGCTAGTTAAGTTAAAACAGTTTTACTGCACAACTGATGCTGAAATTCGATACGGCTGAATTACTCAGTGGTGGGAGTAATGTCCTAAATTGCATTGCAATCCTGTCATGAGTCAGTTTCCTTACCTTGCAGTTTTGCTTCGCGTTCAGTTATAAAAATAGAAAAGTTTGATTTGCATCTCTCTCTCCAAGTTAGCAAACTCTCTCTCAAAATAGTTGATTCTTGCGTGAAAAGGAAATGAGAATAGTAATACTTGCATGAAAAGGGAATAAGAATGATGGTGAATTATTTTTCAGGTGGACAACTTGGAGCAGCCCGGTACGCAATCTTATTCGCAGCCGGTGGGACTTTGATAGACTTTGCTTCTCTGGAACTACGTCCCCATGTGGAGAGATTGCAGGAAATTTTCAATGAAGAAAAAATGAGAAGCTGGCTGACTTTGCCAGAGTGGTCTCCCATCCAAGTCATGGATGAGGAAACCCTTGCCAAGAAACAAGCCCGAGACAAACAGTTGATTGTGCAGCGTTTTAACAAAGAGGAATTGTAGAGGCATATTTTTCATCCCAGCTTCCTTTTTTTATTTTTTTTTATCCTGTACTTAGTTGACGTGGATCCTTATGAAATTTAGATTATAGAAAAAATAAAAATGATTGTTGCTAAATGCGCTAGTCCAAATTTTGCTCTGGACTCTGGTAATAGAGTCATGTGCTTGCAGAAATTTTGAGAAGCTACTGCAATAGCAGGCTAATTTTTTTTTTTTTATATTCTGTGTGTTATTTTTAAATAGTAAATGTGCATATTTGGTGCATGTATTTGCGTGGTGAAGCTGAGTTGTAATAATAATAGTTCAAAAGGTTCAAGTGTGGTCATTGTTCCCGCAAACACGAGTACATTCAGTTGTCGAACCAAACTGACATGGCACTGATAAGTTCAATATCTTGGAACATGCTTCTGGTAATGTTCCTGGAAAAAGGATTTCATTTTTCATTTTTTTTCACCTTGTGAAACAGTGGAGAACAAGTGAACAACTAATCGTATCTCAAGGTAAAATATGTACAAGTTTTTAATATATTTAACCAAAAAAATTTTTTGGATTAAAAACCAATGCAGTCATGGCTTTTAATTAAGAAAGGTAGACTTCTAGCATATATTCAGATTGATCGATCAACGAAAATTGAAGGGTTTAAATCGCATGTCATATTTGAGGATAATTCTTTTTTCCATAGATTAGACATGAACCACCTTAGACTTCTAAATAAATCTACCTTAGATTTTCAAATATATTTAATTTTTAAACTATTTTTAATTTATAAATAGCAGTCTAAAAAAATTGACTCTAATTTTGACCGCATTTTAAACTTATAAATGCGGCCACGGTTTTTAATATATAGTATATAGATTAGTCTAGCAAAAATCTTTGTACAAAAGCCGCGCATATGCCGCAGGACAAGCTAATGAAGAAGACTCGTATAGGCTATAGCAAAGCCCATGTTATAGCGAAGCAAATTGAAGGAACGAATTTATGATGGATACAGTGTCCGAATTCAATTCAAACCTAGTGATATAACCCGACCGTCAACCAATCAGAACCCAATAGATAAAAAGTTAAATATGTTGTTAATTTTATAACTGGTTGTGTATCAAGTTTAGAATTATTTCTACTGCTATACGATCCAATTCATTTGATTAAAATTGAGCAGAACCCAATCGATACGGCTTTTAAAGTTTAAGGAGAAATTCTTAGATTAAAGTTAGAACCGAATTGAACTTTCAATCACTTGCCATAGTTATGGCATCATGGGGGCCGTTTGGATCAAGTGGTAATTTGGATAATTTTATATTCTAAGCATAAATTTATTTTAAACAATCCAAACTCTTCACAAAATTACACACTTCCCAATACATTATGCCTAGGAATAGAAAATTCTTCCTATTCCTAAGCGATCCAAACGGCCCCATGGAAACTATATGGCAGTGTACGAACTTAGCTTCAGTACTGCTCCGTTTGGATGGTGTGGAGATAAAAGGAATAAGGAAAGAAGTGGGAAGAAGTATTGGGAAATGTGTAACTTTGTGAATAGTTTAGATTGTTTATAATAAATTTATTCCTTTATTCTCTTATTTTCTTATTCCCACATCTCATCCAAACACAGCCTACAAGTATAAAATGAATATATAATATATTATTTTCTCATAGGCTGTTGAATATGCAACGTTGCAAATTTCAAACCGTTTACAAAATATTGATACTATTTAGATTACAATTAAAACAGCTTATTTCAAAATTAAAATCTTTCTTGCAAGTGGAATAATCAATCTAATCATTGTCAATGCATTATTACCCCATTGTTACCTCGTCCGAGGAATTCACCAATCATAAAAAGAAGCCTAGCTAGTTTACATGCTAAAATTGTCCTGACAAGTGGGACCGCCGTCAACAACAGATTCATCGTCCGCATTACCTAAAAATGAATCATATTTACTGCTCACCATCTTGTCCCAAATTACAAACAGCAATTTTGGATTCTCTATTTTGTGGGGTGGTGCCATGGTGTTGTGCTAGTGTGCCCCAAGAGCGGCGGAATAATTTATGAACATAAATGGTTTCATTTAATTCCAGCGATACTTAACTGCTTTTATTAATGCACACACTTGTCACATTACAAAACTAAAACAAATAAACACTTCTTAATAGTGGTTTGGCGGGTAGGTTGAGGTCAACCCCCTTCCTTCCATCAACTGGTCTTATGAGGCACCTTTTGGTGTATCTCTATGTGCGTTACCCTCCTGACCTCGCCTATTTTGGGTTTGGATGTTTAGTTGATTCAAAGTATCTTAAGGGCTCCTTTTTGAAAAATATTTTTAAAGATTTTTTTTCCTGAAATTATCTGTCCGTAGGACTTTGGACCTGATATAAATTTAAAAAAGAAAATGCGATGGTATAATTATCCAATCAATCTCATCTGTAGGTAACTTCCATGTCCCGCTTCTCAACTTTTAGTTAAGCTTTACCCGTTAAGATCAATAGACATGTTCTACAACATTATTCTTAATCTAGTATTTGAAAGAAATTCTTCATTCTATCATAACTATACAAGAAAATAAATAAAAAGAACACTCAACAATAGCCACTAAAAAGGATATATCATCATTAAAAAAATAAAATCCAAAGGACACAATTTTAGCGAACAATTATAATAGAGTATAACACAAGAATGGCTAACGCGCCATCGATGGCACGTGCCATCAATTTTCTATCAACTCGTTTTTCGAGTTTCAAAATTTAAATGGTCAATCCAAATCGTTTAAATTGATCACAATATTGAAATACTTTTGGAGACAAAATTTTATATTTTTTTAAATTTTTTTGCTATTTATTATGATATTTTCAAATTGGAGGGCTTGGAATACTCTAATCACAATGTTTTTAAAAGTATCATAATAAATAACAAAAAAATTCGAAAAATATAAAATTTTGTCTTCAAGGATATTTCAATATAAAGAACAACTTGAACGGTTTGGATTGACCATTTAAATTTTGGATCTTGAAAAATGATTTGATGGCACGGGACCCTCCGTGCCATCGATGGCACGTTAGCCATCCTTGTATAACACAGCGTATTTTGAACGTTTTTTATTACTTGTTGTATGAGATGAACAAAAAAAAAATTGAAATATAAGGAAGCACGAGCATGTGTTTTTTATAGCATAATAATAAATATATACATGCTATTTTGAGAAGTTATGTGCATCTATTTTTTATATACAAACATCGCTCAACCATATGTCTTAGACAAATTTATAGCAAATCAAAATCATAATCTGATCTATCTCCTAATAATACTTCCGTTTGACCATTTATTAGTTTAGAGAGTTATAAAAATGACGACGAATATGTGTATTTTCTATCTGTTTAATTCACTTCTTAATTTGTCAATATTGGGATTTAAGTATCTTACTATTGTAAGAAAAATAAGATTCATCCATTGGCTAAATTTAGTTAAAAATAAAAGAAAAAGATTCTGATGCCACAATTTTATTTTTCATCAATAATTAAAAGTTTAAACGTTGAATCCAAATCGTTGATCTTGTACGACTTAATGAGCGATACGTTTTCATATAAATGTTTATTAAATATGGAGTTGATTTTATATTTGATCAAGAGGTTAAAAAATGAACGAATATTGTTAACTATGACAGATCGTGATACGTTCATGGTTTGACCTTCTGATTAAATATCAAATCAACTACAAAATTTATAAAACTTATATGAAAACCTATCACTCGTTAAATTGTGCAAGATCAACGGTTTAAATTCAACATTTAAATTTTAAATTTTTTAATTATTGATGAAAAGTAAAGTTGCGGCATTTAGTGGCATTCTAAAGTTGTGGCACCGGAACTTTCCTCAAAATGAAATTCATCCCTTGGCTATTGAAAGGTTTATATAGATTTACTTTTGTTTCAAAAAATATGGTGTTGATCGCTGTAAATTTATATCTAACAAAACTATATATTTAGAACTTTTGTTAGACAAAAATTTGGTGCTTACAAGTTTCGTAAGTATTTGTAAAGGAAATACACTGTGCCACTTAGCCAATGAATTATAGGACAAAAGTACCAAAGCAAAATTGTAGTTTCTATTAAAAAAAAGTATTTCTTTGATTTGTAAAAAAAATTAAGCTTATTTGTCTTGTATTTTATAAAAGAACAGCATAAAAATATTATTGCAAACCCCACTACTATAAATGTAATCAATAATTGAGAAATAAACAAGATTTTTTTTATTTAATATATCAACGTTCAACCTTATACTAGCTAATGTAAATTTAATCAGAAACTGAACAACGGTCAATCAAATCAAGCATTAATGTAAATTTCCATATTAATCCTACGGTCTACCATGCGTGCATGCACCAGGTTTAGGTGATTCATCTAACGATTGATGCAAAGCTTGATCCCAAATTCCCAATGATAGTAGACACTAGACAACGCTGTACGCGCTTATTAAATGACCCCTGTTATAAAAATCCTAATATAATTGGTCAAGTCCAACTATCAGGATTTAAATAGCACGTTTGCGCCTACCAATGAGGCAATGATGTCCTCTAGAACTTCTTGATTTCTACAAGTAACCTTATTTATCAACTCAACTATCACTTCCAAGTATCGTTTTCTCGTATTAGAAAACTTTTTCAAAAAAAATAATAAAAAGACTCACAAAAATTCCATATTCCAAAGGTTGCATGGCATTACAACTTTCGACAGTACACACAATAACATAATGTTTTTTTATTAAGAAGAAATAAAGTATCTTATTTTTAGGCACCGCAGGAATTTAACTTAAAAATGATATGTATGGACTATAAAGCTATACAACTACACAATTAAAAAATTTTGTGAGGGTACTCAGAATATTGTTCAAAATAATAGATTCATGTTGTTCGGGATTTAAATTATATTTTACTGATACTTTGCATTTGTAAGTTGTAACAGTACAGTTTAATTTGTATAACAACAACAACAACAACAACAACAGTGTGATGATGATATAACATTGTCACGCATCAGGACGTAAAAGTAAAATAAAATCCGTAACATCGTATACATTCAATGATAATTACTATTATTCAGATTTAAGATCAAAACTTGAAACACAAGATGCCTACCACATTCTTATATATAGGGCTGTCAACGGCAGACGTTAATGCGTTATGCTGTGACGTTAAGCAAAAAACGGAACGGTTAGTGGCAGCGCGGATCGTGCCGTTTTGATAATGGAACGGCAAACGAAATGGGTAGTGGAACGGAATAACACATGTTGTTTATTGAAATCGTATATTTTGTACATGCCGTTTAACGAAATGATAAATGAAACGGAAAACGAAACGCCGAAATTGTGCCGTTTCATTAGTGGCACGACAAATGAAACGCCCTATTCCGTTATCACTTACCACGTTTGACAGGCCTACTTATATACATGACAAGTCAAACATCAATTCTACAAATTGAAGGGACTGAACTGAAAATATCACCACATCAGACTTCTTTGCCACTTCGGAATTTTCAATTTTGCATCGGCTGCATGCTCAAACACACACATCCATGCATACTGCACAGAGTATCTCTCGTAGGAAAAAAAAAATAAATTGTAGTTAAATAACAAAATGAAACAGTAGAATTACTTAGCTTCCTCCGCAGGTACAACTTACCAGAGTCCGGACGTTATCCGCACGCCTTATGGCCACCACCTTTCCGAAATCGCATCCTCTGGATGGCCATCCAGTGGATGGTTCGATCTCAGCCGTCTGATTTAATCTCAATGGCTATAAATGCCCCGTGCATGATACTAAGATTGATAGGCCCGAAAAAATCTAACCGTTTAGATTAAATCAGACGGCTCGTATCCAAAGACGTCCACTGGATGGTTGTATTACAACCATCCAGAGGATACGCTCCCCCACCTTTCCATCCATCCAACAACCGCAACCCCCTTAATATTTTACCTGGACCCGGTTTACTTCGTGTTGTAGACTAATGCACAGGTTGATATTTCATACTCCGACGTGTCGTCAGGGCAGCAAGTCTTGTAGACCCGGTTCACCATACATGATTTGATTTCTCGCCAGTCGCCACCCCGTCGGTGCCTAGCCCAACCCTTTGCCAATGAAACCTATGACTGAAATTACGAATGTACCCTCGTCCTTCGTTCCTCCTGTCTTAGCGTTTTCGAAGTTCAAATGACGATCCTGCCCCTGACAAGGTGCATTGACTATGCAATTATTTTTTTCCTTCTTGCAAGTTGATCATTCGTTTACATAATTGCGTCATTGCGAAGATTGGTTATCCAGAAAAGTTGTGTTCCTTTATAACAAACAGATTTTTGTAGTTGAAAACTTGAATTTCAAACACATAAAGTAGGTCAAACTTTTTCTAATGGATTTGTATCATTTTAACGTACATAAGCGCGCTTTCGCTTGAGATATATATATATTTTTTTTAAATGAAAGAAAAAATAGCAGAGTTATGACTGAATGCAAAAACATGTTTTTAAAGATTTGTTTTAATTTTGTAGCAATAGAAGAGTCATTCATCGTGGATTTTTAAGATTAAATGCCAGCCAAAAAAATTGAATTAAAATTTAAAAAATGGATGTGAGTCACTGAGTGTGATGTTATATCTATCAAATTATTGTAATAAAAACAGTATTTATTTACATACATATCAATTTTAGTGCTAAAAAATACCAAATAGTGACTATTTTATAATTTAGATACTTTTCATGTGTTATAATTTATATATAGTTTGTAGAGGTAGCGATTTAGATTTGTTTGTTGAATTTATTTAATTCGTTGGATGATTTATACTTTTATTGGGCTAATAAATATGACAATTTGATTTAGGTAAATAAACTCAGCCACTTAAATAAACTATTTTTTTAGGGTCATGATATCTCGTATTTATATACATGTTTTTTACCATACTTAGTACGAAAATAGCACTCAAAACAATATAAATGTCTCATTATTAACTGTGTTTTCCAGGATTTGGTATTGCCGCCGCTTCTATCTTTATTTTGTAAAATTCTCGTGGAAATTGAAGACAAGATGCGTCAAATATGAAGAACGGAGCCTAACCCTCAGTCGGACGACTCATTCCCGGCCCACACATACATGCATAGGACTAGAGAAGACTACCATGGGCCGAGACAGATCAGACATCACGCGTGGGCCTTGGTCTCAGCTCATTTCACCTCACCAGCGCCTGATTTTGGTCCGAAATGTCTCCATTTCGGTCCGAAATACATATATGAAAAGTGGATTTTGGAAAGTTTCGAGTATGAAAAGAGCATATCTTGCCCTACTTTCGGTATTGTAGCTAGCTAATTTGGTTTTTTTTAGAATTAAATGTTCTATTGCAATCTAAAAATGTTGAAATACTATTATGAACACGAACACGTATATCTTTATCTCTTCATCTCTGTCTCTATCTCTATATTTATAAATGCATGGATCGAAGAGGTGTTAATTAACACGCTAGATCTATCATGTAAATACGTATTTTTGTCGCTCGATCGATTTGATTTGTGGTTAGATATCAATCACTAGACGAAGCAATAATATATTTTGATTTTCTGTCGAATAAAAAAACAAATTAGATAACAAATCTATTTGTATTACTGATAAATTGAACAACATATTTTTATTGTCTAACATTATGCTGTTTATTTATTTGTCCACATACGAAAACATATGCTAGTTTATCCACAATTACTTACTCCAAACACTAGCTGCGAGTATCTACTCCATCTCGAGCTAAAATATTTACAAACATTGTACGTTGTAATTGTGATTTAACTTGACTAAAGATAAAAAAAGGTAAATATAGATTAATAGATTAAAGCTAAATTATATGAAAAAAATTACAGTGTTAGATCGACAGATCAAAAGAGATTTTTGAACATTTCAAAAACTATTCTGTCGTTATCAAAATAAGACCGATCTTCTGGTCTAACGCTTATCTTTTGAGGTATTTTCAACTTTTATCTCATACTATTTTTGGTTTTGATCAACTCCCTACTACTTATAAAAGCACATATCCAAGGACTAAAACAATTAGATAAAAGATGTAAACAAATGTTTACTCTATGCATTTCTAACCATTGATCATTTAAATCAATGGCTAAATGTTAACAATGAATATAAAGTTTATTGGCTCTTCATATTTGGTAGAAAGTAATTTGTCTCTGAATTAGTTGTGCAATCATCATAATGCAAAGAAATTTGTCAATGAATTGTTTATGCACTATGTTTAGAAAGAGAACACAACACATAACTTTCTCAAAATAACAATTATTTTTTCATTTTTTAATTCGAGCACATATGTAAAATTTTCTTATATGTATAATTTATCCGCCCATTTGATGGGTAAGTTTGCTAGTTGCATTTAAAAAAATGTTTTTATACTATTATGAACACGTCTATTATCAATAATTACTTCTCAATACACTTGACTTGAGATAAAAATATATAGTAAATATAGATCAAAACGCATATGCATGTAAAAAAAGATTAAAGATAAATTATATGAAAAAATTATAATGTTTGATCGACAAATCAAAAGAGATTTTTGAACATTTCAAAAACTATTCTGTTGTTATCAGAATAAGACCTATCTTCCGTTCTGAATTTATTTTTTGAAGTAATTTCTGGTCTTAATTAAACTTTATGTCATACTATTTTTGGATTTGATCAGAAACTGATACTGCATTTCGTTATCCGTGTTTTTTTTCTTTTTAGGTTCCCGATTAAATCTATATAGTATAATATAATCCGCGTGACTTTTTTGCGCGGATTTTAAAGCAAAGTTCGCTGGTTCGCCATTCACGCAGTGAGGTGCATCGTATCCGTTCGATTTGTTAAATCGCATCCGTTCCAACTTCATCAACGTAATGTGAACTGTTCCCTTCTGTTGTTTTTTGTTTCCTTGCGCCTCCTACTCTTTCTTTCTCTTCCTCTGATGAAACCTAGGTTTCATTCTCTAAACTCGCCTCACCACTACCAACAGCCCTACCTCCGCCAAGCCTTTCTCTTCGCCAGCCCCTGCACCTCCTCCCTCACAGGACGAGAAAAGAGAAAGGAAGTCGAAAAGATTTTGTCACTCCTCTCCAGCCTCCTTCTCCAAGGCCATACAGGAGGCAAGAATTCAAGTCGTTCCTCTATGGTCGGACAACTCCTCCGCCTCCTCTTCTCTGCTTTGCTAAACATTCTGCGATTACTGAAATGTTCAAGCAAATGATTAACAAAGCTCCTATCGACAATTTGAGGTTAGACCCATATAGATTAATTCTATATTACTTTTATAGATTAGTTCCATTCCAACCCATTAAGATTACCAGGTCAGTTTGAAATAATTTTTTTTTTCTTTGTTGTTGGTTTAATTTTCTTATAATTTTTGCACTTCTGAAGTTCAAGGTGCGAGAGGCTACATGGTATGGCACAACAAAGAGAGAGAAAAGTGGTTGTCTATTCTTCCTTGCTTGAGAACTGGTAATATGTTATTTCTCTTGGTATCTATCTTTTCGACCTTTAATAATTTTGGATAACTAAAGCATCAAACGTCGTGAAAGGGTGCTAAGCTCACCTCTGATGAATTTGATTTATTGTTTCTAAAATTATGTAAGAAACTTCCTCTCTAACAAGGTGCTTACAAGTTAAATTATGATATTTCATTTTATATTCGGTTATAAGTCCAATGATATTATATAATAGAGAATTTTTCCATGTTAGCATCTCACAATCTCTGCAAATGTCTCACAGCTGGAATGCATTAAGACTCAACCAATACGATTAGAAAAACTGAACTTTATTAAGGTACCACTATTTATCAAAGCACAATCAGTATTCTTTTACCAGTATCTTATTACATTTTCCTTTTCTTTAATCTCTTAGATTAGAAAAACTGAACGTTATATATTAAAACTAGGCATCTTTATCGATTAGAAAAACTGAACTTTCCTCATTTTAGATGTTAAGAAAACATTGCTGGTCATTCTCATTCCTGACGTGGTGGTTGATTCAGCTATCAACGTGGTGGGTCTTTCTCTTCACATTTTTCTTGCTCTTATTTGTTTCCCTTAAATTCATAGTTTAGCTAAATGCAATTAAATATTTTCTTTTGCAAGGCAGTGAGCCACTATCGATTTATAAGGTACGTAATTATATGCGCTAATCCAGATTGTTCTTAGAGTTTAGATTTTTGGAAATTTTTGTTAATGCATTGAATTTATAAGCTGACCCTCCTGTTAATACATTGAATTTTTTTTTCTTACAAAGACTGATAGTTGGAGAACAAAATGGTTATTTAAAATCCTGGGATGCTTCGAAGCTAACTTAATGTGACCATTAATTACTCTTATTGCCTTGCAATTATGTATAAACGATGTTTTAATCATGTAACAAAAACATCATTTGTCAATTTGCAGAAAAATAGAGGCACATATGCGAAGAACATATAGGCACAAGTAGAATCTCAAAGAATCTCGAAATCAGCGACCCCTTTTCGCCATTGCCGGCGGTTAATGTTCCAAACAATCAATCAGGAGAGGAGAAGAAAAGGAAAAGCTGTGGAGATGACCGACCACTTATCCATTGTAGTTTGCCCTCTATTTCTGATCTTCATTGCTCAAAGGTACTGATGCATGTAGCAATAAATTTTTTCATGGAACCTGATTCTTCAAATGATTGTATGTCAGAATGCCTTAGTGATCGTAATTAAAAAAAATTAAAGTTGTATGATATCTGGGAACATAATTGAATTTCACAAAATATTTGGTTAAATTCCAATTTTATAAAGCCAACTGTTTAATTGAGGGAAAATATAAAGGTGCTGAGATTATTCAGATTTATAGGAATTATGAGTTTATTTATTTAATATATAGGAGTTATTCAAATTGAGTTATTAATTGATATTTCAACATTTGGTCGATTAGTAATATGCATGAGATGTTATAAATTGAGAAATAAAAGTTTTAAACCATCGAGAAATAAAAAATGAATATTGGCACCATAAGAACGTAAGAAATATAAGGTCTGTTTCTTTGAACGGTTAAAAGTTATATTGTTCATAAATCAGTTTTTTTTTTATTTTACTTGAATTTAGTTTTGTTAAAATCACAGTATAATTTGATAATTGCATTTTTATCTTCTATGGTATCAATTTTGCACCATTTCTTTTTATGTTAGCGTGATTTTTATAAAATTTTTTTAAATGCATTTATTTATGAAGTAATTGATTCTGGATGGATAAACTGACATTACATGGCATCGAATTGGTCAAACATTTATAGTTTTATTTCAAAGATTTATAATTTCAGAGAGATAATATAGATAATACTGGATATTATTAACAGCCAAAGAATAAGCATTTGTTATTGAAGTGGAAAATGAAGGGCATTGGAGAAAAATAAAAAATTTCGAATTTTGAAACATATTTTAAGGTATTTGTAAATTTGAAACTCATGTATGCAGAGCCAGATTTCTGATGACATAATTCCTGATTTATCAGCATCAGAAAAAAAAGGAAATTGAGACAGTTCAGGCCTCATTGGATAAACTAACATTAAAATGCCATTGACAACTGAACAACTGGTCAATTAAGAGGTAAAATTGACAGGATTGGCAACCTAAAAGGCAAAATGTGATAGAAATTTAAATTTTATTTTAAATCTTTTCAGGGAGAGAATATAGAATAATGGAAATTATTAACAGCACATAGAATAAGTTATGTGTTATGGCATTGGATATTATTAGATGCAAAAATCAAGGGGATATTTAATGATGCCGTTTTAAATTTGTATTAAAATTGATTAAAAGCTGTATTCCCTTATAAAAAAAATGTTAGCTGTGAGGCATTTGTGAAAAATGTGTGCCTCTGACCATTTTGCCTTCAATCTGAGTAACATCTGAAACATAACCTATTTACATCTGTTCCATTATGTGTAGGCATAACATTAGAGACAAAACAATTAAATAAAGATTACAAATAATTTAACATATAGCACATAGAATGACGCTGTTAACTCACTTAACGAATTTGTATTGGATTTAATACCAGGAAATAAACAGGTGTACCTGAGTGCTGATTCCATAGACGGATCAGACAATATGTCGGATGACCTGCGGGGTATTTATCCAACTGAATTTCTTAATAATATCGGGGGTGGCAGTCTTCCATGTCACCGATTGATTTTAAAAGTCTGTGTACCTGTAAAATGACATTATGGAACATTGACCAACCCAACGGTATTTGTAATGGAACAAGGGCTGCTGTTACTGCTTTTGGGAGAAGGATCATACAGATCAAAGTGATAACCGGAATTTCCACAAACAAACAAATCTGTATTCCGAGAATTTTGTTCATTCACAAGACTACAACATTTCCTTTTGTCATGAGAAGAACAGTTTCCTGTCCGCCTTTGCTATGCAATGACCATTCATAAGAGTCAAGGCCAATCCCTGGATATGGTAGGCCTATATTTACAGGAACCGGTATTCAGCCACGAACAACTTTATGTGGCTCTTTCAAGAACAACTTCACCGCATGGATTGAAAATTCTTATTGCTAACCAAGATGATTTGTACAAAGGATGTACAAAGAATATAGTCTACAAAGAAATTTTTTCAATGTTAGGTACGCAAAAATATTCAACTTTTTTAAAATTTTATCACCTGTGCTTGAATATTAAACGGATTATACAATTTTTCAGGTAATTCAGATTAACTTTGAAGAGGCCACTTCTTGACGTTTTTTTCCATCTCATTTCTGATAACAAAGCCTAGACAATATTTTAAGTTATTTTTTTATGATGTCTGTTTTCTTAATGGATCCAAATCTGGATCATATTTTTTTTTATTGTTAAACCTGTTAAAACTGTTTGTTGTTCTAATCTATTTGCATTAAATAATTAAGATGATATGTAAGATCACACTGGTCACCGGAAATGGATTTTCAAATTTATTACGGGGAAACTTTAATATATGCATACAGGGATGGAAAAGAGCAGTAGTGGGGGGAAATTGCCTGGCTAAGGAAATAAAACGGAGTGAGATTGTTGGAGAGATTTTGATTGAAAATATCAATTGCTATATATCATTTCTAGCGTACTCTCAATGTGTGTATCGATTGATTTATCACATTTATTTTCTGTGTTAGGAGCATTAAATTTTATATGGAAGCTGTATTTAGATTATTTGTAATGGTGGAATTGATTTGGGGATGGGATTTTTTGGTCATGTTTTACTGACTTCACCGCTTATAGTATTTGCAAATAACAACACAATATTTGGGGATGGATGGGAAACCGTATCATCAATCATTAAAACAATTGTACCGCCAAACGAATTAGACGCGCCTTAAATTTACCTCTCTAATAACTTCCCTTCTTCCCTACACGAGTACGAGGCCAAACAACTTCTCCGGTAAAAATTAAACCAGTCCATGCACACGGTACCAACTCTTAACCACCATACCTGCTCTCCATCACCCACTAATCTAACGAGACCCGACATTAACCGACCCCTTCTTTGTATTCTACTATCCTTCACGATTCTAACGACACGTTCTCCTTTAACTCTGGTGACGTATTGCCGGATATTCGTCGGAGAAATTAAAACCTGATGATGTACGGTTTCCGTACTTGATTTTCAGCCAGAATAAGCCCCTAAATTCGTTCAAATTACTTGTGTTTTTACTCATTTTCCTTTAAATTGTGCTAATGTTAGATGTAGGAAAGTTCAGCCGTAGCCCGGCAAGTTTTTTATACAGGTTCATCACACTTTGGCGCGAAAAAAGGAGAAAATCGACTAAGTTGCACAGATCCAGCATGCTGGAACGGGCCGCCCCAATCATAGGACGGGTCGTCCCACCTCAGTGCAGACGCAGGCATAGGAAATCCAGACGAAGCATTCAGCCCATGCTGGGACGGGCCGCCCCATGTTCAGACCAGGCCGTCCCAGTCCACTACCAGGCCAGAGAGCTATTTCGAGAGTGCCAAATATAGAATGCCTGATTTGGTGAGGCGGTTTCTTCAGTTTCCACCGCCTTTCTGAGCCACTATGCCACGTTTTGGAGCTTCCCAAGAAGCCTATATAAGCTCTGTCCTGGCTCCAAATCAAGGGAGTCGAAATTCGCTAAGTTTGGAGAGCCAGAAAGGAGCAAGGCAACCACCCTGTTGAGACGGCCATCCACCAGCCTGAGACGCACCGCCCCAGGATCAGGACGGGCCGCCCCAGACAGGACAGAGCTTAGGAGATAGACGATTTTCGAGCACATCTTGTTGTAACTTGGTTTTTCCTTTTTCTTTGTGTTTTTGTATGATGAAACCTGCTTTTTCTTGCATGGAGTAGTTTAATTTAGGGGCTATGGTTCGATAACTTTTCTTTTAGTTGTTTGTTTAGTTTGAATACTTGATTGGTTGCTAAGTTAAGTTGCGTTTATGATTTCTGCAATTTTATTCTATCTTTTTGTTGCAATTTGTTACTGTTTGAATCTGATTATTTCATTAAACAAAGGCCTAGTTTAATTGTCAAAGTAAAGTCAAACTGCAATAACAAGCAAACACTTAGATCAATTAGGTAGGCGATATCCGAAAGGATTTAACCAAACTTCAAGTAATTAGGAGTTTTACTCAACAAACCGAGAGGTTGAGAGTTTACCAAGACCCAGAAATCAGTTAGAAACATCTAAACCAAGAAACGAGAGTTGAAATTTAGGAGTTTTTAGGATTTGTTAAATAGAACCCCACAACTTGACCTGAACGAGAGTTAGAGCACAAGTCTGTAGGTTAGATTTGATACAATCCACGTAAAACCACTCAGCAAATAATTAAGTAGGATGACAAAACAAACATCAGATGATTGGAACGGACCGTCCCAAGGTCAGGACGGACCGCCCGAAAGGGGGCGTCCTGGCCTAGAACGGACAGCTCCAACCATCTGACAGGGTTAGGACGGCCCGTTCCAGAGATGGAACGGTCCGTCCCAGACTTGACAGATAGGAAAAGTTAGACAACCTGAACCCCTAATCATTTGTTAATTATTTAAACTTTAAATTAATCAAGTTTTTTTTATAGGGAATTAGAATTTTAATCCTGTAACTGCATTTAGCCCTTCAGTTTAGATCTGTTTGAAATTCGAATTGTCTATTTAATCAAAAGAATTTAGATTAATACGAATTGTTTAAACTCAGAAAAGGAATAGTCCGTCCCCGTGATTCGACCCTTAAACTATACTGCAAACGAATTAGTATCGGTTTTTAAGGAATTAATTTGACCAGTACCATCAGCACCGATCAAATTTTGGCGCCGTTGCCGGGGACGGTGCCCTTTTATTAAGTTTTACTTTTGTTTTAGTTTAAATTCTTTCAATATCTCTTCACCCTCTTCTTTTGTTTTTGGAATTTGGCAGTCGCATACGCTGGCTAACAAGGAGAAGGAACTAGGCAGCGCACGCGACACAAGTTTTCGTCAACAAGGAGAAGGAGAACAGAATCAACAATCGAGCCCATCTTCATCTGGAACGACCCGCCCCATTTTAGGACGCACCGCTCCAGGTTTAGCTGAACTCACAGAGGAGGAAGGCTCTCTGGTTCAACCGTTTCGCCAGTTTTACCAGCGCAATCGCAGAAATCCAGAGAGAACTCAACCACCTTTGACACCACCCGAAGAAGACATGGCTGACCATTTGAATGGCAATGGGGGAAGACCTGAGGAGACTCCCGTCCAGAGAGCCCTTAGAGAAGCCCTCGAAGCAGCAAGGGAAGCCGAGGCCAATCGACCTCTCAGAGAGATCAGTGCACCAACAGCGACTAACGTCCGACTTGGAGTTAGACCACCAAAGGCTGAGCGAACCCGTGACTTCTACTACAACCCAAGCTTGATTGCTTTGATCAAGGACTCAGCTTTCGGGGGAGCCCCCAACGAAGATGCTAATCGCCATTTGCAAAGCTTCCTGCGCAACTGCACAACGCTTATCCCTGAAGACGTGGATCCTGAAATAATCCGCTTAACTCTCTTTCCTTTCTCTCTTAGGGGCAAAGCTGAGGATTGGCTTAACAGTTTCAATGATGCACCATTTGATTCTTGGGAAAACTTGACCAAAGCCTTTTTAGATAGGTTTTATCCTAGGGTAAAAACAACTAAATTGGTTAGGGAATTGTTAACCTTTCAACAAGAGCCAGATGAAAACCTGTTTGAGGCATGGGAAAGATTCAAAGACCTGCAGAGAATGTGTCCACACCATGATGTACCTGAAAATAGGCTTATTGTCAGTTTCTATGATGGCTTGGATGATATGACTCGTCAGAATATTAATTCAACTGCAGGTGGATCATTCCTTGAGATGGGTTGCAGAGAAGCGAAGGCTTTACTTGAGAACATGGCCAGGTCTCAAACCAACTGGTCAGTTAGAGCCCAGAAGAAAGGAGGACTTCTTGAAGTGGACAAGGATACCCACATGCAATCACAGCTGGATTCTTTGACCGTCATGATCAAAAATCTCAACAAGAAACCAGCTGAGGCGGTGGCTAAGTGTCAGTTTTGCGAGGAAGAAGGACATACGGCCAAGGCATGCCACTTGGTTGAAAGAGAAGAGAAGACAGAAGAGGTGAATGCACTCATGAACCCTCCTTCCTTTTTCCCGCCAACCAACAACTATGCTTATCGCGACAAGAGAAACCATCCAGGCCTCTCTTACTCAAATCCAAATGGAGCTGCTAACCCCAGCCAAGCCGGACCACCAAGGAACCAACAACGCCCTCAAGAGACACTCACGCAGCCCATGGTTGAGAAATTCATGCAGAGTCAAGGAATCTTCAATCATGCAGTCCACCGGGAGTTGGAGAAGATCAGGGAGGACATGGGAGCTTTTCTTCAAAGATTCGACGAAAGGTTGTCTCAATCTAGCGCCGGAGCTCTCACCAAACCAGGTATGTTCCCCAGCCAACCTGAACCAAACCCTAGGGAGGATGTGAAGAGCGTCTCGCATCAATTGAGGAGTGGAACAAGGTACGACGGGCCTCAAATGCCCTCAGACTCTCCTCCAGGACTATCTGGAACGGACCGCCCCATATTGGGACGGCCCGCCCCACCTCAGGACGGAGCAGAAGCTGATCAGGCGGACCAGTCCGGCGCTGATACAGACATTGGAACAAGTCCTCTAGTAGCAGAACAAGATGATGGGACGGACCGCCCCAACCTAGGACGGACCGCCCCAAACACCTCGACTGCCACAAGCAGGCAAGTCCCGAGGGCCGTCTCTCCTTCCAACAGAGCTATTGAGGTTCCATATCCGCAGAGACTCGCCAAGGCAAGGAAGGACAGGGCATACGAGAAGTTCCTGGACATTTTACGGCAGATCAAGATCTCAATTCCCTTCACTGATCTACTAACCAGAATGCCGTCTTATGCTAAATTCTTGAAGGACCTCCTTTCCAACAAGAAAAACCTGGAGGAGTGCGGGACCATGGCCTTGACTGGAGAATGCAGCGCCCTGATCACGAAGAAGATGCCGGTCAAAATGAAGGATCCAGGCAAGTTCACAATCCCATGTAAAATCGGGAATGCAGAAGAGAAGAAAGCTTTGCTGGATCTCGGAGCAAGTGTTAGTCTCATCCCCGAGACAGTCTATAATCAGATAGGAATGGGGGAGTTGAGCCCGACCCGCATGACTTTGAAGCTTGCTGATGGATCAATTAGACTGCCATTAGGAATAGCAATCGACGTGCCAGTCCAAGTTGGCGATTTGATAGTACCTTGTGACTTTGTGGTTGTGGACATGGAAGAGGATCAAGATGTTCCAGTCATCCTCGGTCGCCCCTTCCTCACCACAGCCGGAGTATTCATCAACTGCAAGACCGGTAAGATGATCCTAGAGGTTGGAGATGAAAAAGTGGAGTTTGATGTAGAGAAAGCCATGAAGATGCCAGACCATATTGACTCAATCTTTATGGTGGAATCATTGGAAGCCATCGTTGAAGAATCCTTCAACACACGTGTTGTTCAGGCATACCATTCCTTCTCGGCCAGACCTGAAGAGGAGGAGGCAGACCTAATATTCAACGAAATTCTCCAAATGGTTGAGTATTTGGCTGCCAGAGAGGAACAGAACGGACCGCCCCAAATCAGGGCGGATCAAGCTAACATGCAGCTGCGATCTCCAGCTGAAATCCAACAAATTCTCAGCCTGGAAACAAAATAGGGCGGACCGCCCCAGGTTGGAAAGGCCCGCCCCAATTCAGATGATGCGAAATCCAGGCCAGAACTGAAGGCCCTGCCAGACAATCTCAGGTATGAATTCTTGGGCCCAGATCAGACCTTTCCTGTTATTGTTAATGCCAATCTTGATGCAGATCAAACAACAAAGCTACTAAAAGAACTGAGAATCCACCAGAAAGCAATCGGATACTCGATTGAGGATCTAAAGGGTATCGATCCCTCGATTTGTACCCATCGGATCCTACTTGAAGAAGACTCCAAGCCAACTGTGGAGCATCAAAGGAGACTCAACCCGAACATGAGCGAAGTTGTGAGGAAAGAAATCCATAAACTTCTAGAGGCAAGGATCATTTACCCCATCTCGGACAGCAAATGGGTTAGTCCCATTCATGTTGTTCCAAAGAAGGGGGGCACAACCGTGATAAAGAATGACGAAGGCCAGCTGATCCAAACAAGAATCGTCACAGGATGGAGAATGTGTGTGGACTATCGCAAGTTGAATGCAGCCACCCGAAAGGACCACTTCCCTTTGCCATTCGTTGACCAGCTACTCGAACGCCTGGCTAAGCATTCTTTCTTTTGTTATGTAGATGGTTATTCTGGTTTCTTTCAAATACCAATTCACCCCCTAGACCAGGAAAAAACGACCTTTACATGCCCATACGGGACCTATGCATACTGTAGGATGCCATTTGGTTTGTGTAATGCACCAGCAACATTTCAAAGAGCCATGATGGCTATATTTTCTGATTTTATAGAAAAAGACATGGAGGTTTTCATGGATGATTTTTCTGTCTATGGTACAACTTTCGATCACTGTCTAGCTAACTTGAAAAAGGTATTGCAGAGATGTGAAGAAGTTAACCTAGTCTTGAATTGGGAGAAGTGCCATTTCATGGTGCAAGAAGGAGTCGTTTTGGGCCACATAATCTCGGAACAAGGAATTAAAGTTGATCAGGCCAAGGTGGAAGTGATTGAGAAGCTCACGGAGCCAACTTGCGTAAAGGATGTTCGGAGTTTCCTTGGTCATGTCGGTTTCTACAGGCGTTTCATCAAGGATTTCTCTAAGATTGCTAAGCCTTTAACAAACTTGACTATGAAGGATGCAGAATTTATCTTTGATAAAAGTTGTGTTGATGCATTTGACAGATTGAAGAAAGCACTAGTGACAGCCCCGATCTTGCAACCTCCAAATTGGGATGAACCGTTCGAATTGATGTGTGATGCAAGTGATTATGCAGTTGGAGCAGTACTCGGACAGCGAAAGGATAAGAAGCCCTATGCCATCTACTATGCAAGTAAGGTGTTAGATGAAGCCCAAATCAACTACACCACAACAGAAAAGGAGCTTCTTGCAGTAGTCTTTGCCTTAGATAAGTTCAGGTCCTACCTGATCGGTTCAAAGGTTATAGTCTACACCGATCATTCTGCACTCAAGTACTTACTCTCGAAGAAAGACGCCAAGCCAAGACTCATCCGGTGGGTTCTCTTGCTTCAGGAGTTCGATCTTGAGATCCGTGACAAGAAAGGTACGGAGAACAGTGTTGCTGACCATTTATCAAGGATCAAAGCAGAAGGCATCAAATCCGAGACACTGCCAATCAACGATTCATTTCCAGACGAACATTTGTACTCAATCCAGTCTGGAACGGACCGCCCTAGCATGGAACGGCCCGCCCCAACCACAGCAAAGGATGTCAGGACTGCCGTCCCAGCCAGAACGGCCCAGTCTGAGCCAGGCGATACAGTTGGAACGGCCCGCCCCAATCTGGAACGGACCGTCCCAACTCAGGCGACTCCATGGTATGCTGACTTTGCGAACTATCTAGCGAGCGGAGTTATGCCCTATCAGATGTCCTTCCAGCAGAAGAAGAGATTCATAGCCGATGCTAAATACTACTTCTGGGAGGACCCTTTCCTATGGAAGTTTGGGGTTGATGGAATGTTCAGAAGGTGTGTACCGGAGAGCGAAATTGAGCAAATCCTGCACAATTGCCACGCTTCAGCTTACGGAGGACATGCCTCAGTGTCTAAAACCGCTGCCAAAGTTCTGCAATCTGGATTTTTCTGGCCCACGCTTTTCAAGGACGCAAGAAAATTTATCTCTTCTTGCGATCAATGTCAACGGACAGGCAACATTTCGAGACGCCAAGAGATGCCTCAGAATCCTATTCTAGAAGTTGAGATCTTCGATGTTTGGGGGATTGACTTTATGGGACCGTTTCCTTCGTCATGCGGCTATGAATTCATTCTTGTGGCAGTTGATTACGTGTCCAAATGGGTGGAAGCTATTCCGAGTAAGCATGCAGATTCAGCAACAGTCAAAAGGCTTTTCACCAAGGTCATATTCCCACGGTTTGGAATTCCAAGGACAGTCATTAGTGACGGGGGCAAACACTTCATTAACAAACAGTTTGAGAATCTTTTAATGAAGTATGGAGTGAGACACAAGGTGGCAACCCCTTATCATCCGCAAACCAGTGGCCAAGTTGAGGTATCAAATCGAGAAATAAAGAATATCCTGCAGAAAACAGTGAGCAGTACAAGAAAGGATTGGGCACTAAAATTGGATGACGCCTTATGGGCATATAGGACGGCTTTCAAGACTCCTATAAGCATGAGCCCATTCAAGCTGATTTATGGAAAAGCGTGCCATTTGCCAGTGGAATTGGAACACAAGGCATATTGGGCAGTTAGAGCACTCAACATGGATTATAAATCAGCTGGAGAGAAGAGGATTCTAGACTTGCACGAGCTGGAGGAAATAAGGCTAAATGCATATGACAATGCCAGGATCTACAAGGAGAAAACGAAGCTCTGGCATGACAAGCATATCCAAAGGAGATCCTTTGAAGCAGGAGATATGGTGCTACTGTTCAATTCCAGATTGAGGCTATTTCCTGGCAAACTCCGGTCTAGGTGGACAGGCCCTTACGTTGTGAAGAAAGTCTATCCATTTGGAGCTGTTGACATCTACAAGGAAGGAGATGAGACATTCAAGGTGAACGGACAGAGGCTCAAGATCTACGTTGATCCAAATGCCAGCACAGAAGGAGGGGAAGTGCACTTTTTGACTAACCCCTCACCCGCAGAAACGTAGACATCAGGGGTCGAGCTTGAGACCTTAAACAAGCGCTTCTTGGGAGGCAACCCAAGGGTTCTGTTTTTAAATTTATATTTGGTTCATTCAATTTTATTTATGTCAAAAATTCTAAAAAAAAAAAGGAAAAAAAAAATAAAAATTTGAAAAACCAATAAAAGAATAAAAAAAATTAGGAGTAGGCTAAATATCCTGAATACTTGGCTTAATTTGTCATTGATTACTTTCAGGTAGGAAACGAGAAGGAATCGATGAGGGACTGAGAAAGACAAGCTTTGGAAAAAAAAATCTGATTGGAACGGACCGCCCCAATATTGGAACGGCCCGTCCCAACCAGTGGAACGGCCAGGTTTGGACCAGGACGGAGCGGAACGGCCATGCAATCGAGCATGTGAACTTCCCTAATGGAACGGCCCGCCCCAATACTAGGGCGGTCCGCCCCATTTCGAAAAATGACTGATAAACGTGGCTCATCGCGTGTAACCACCCACTAACCAAACCCGACCCACTAACCCACTATCCCAACAGTTATACCCCATCCCCCTCTCCCCATTCAAACCCATTTAAACCCATCTCCCTCTCTCCTCCTTCTCTCCCTCACCCGACCCTCTCTCTGCCCTCGCGAATCCGACGAAGCGCCGCCGACAACGCCTCGCCGGAGCCACCCCCTCCCTCCTCTCACTCACCTACTCTCTCTCTCGTCCTACTCTCGCTGCCGCAGCCCTCCGCCGCTGCCGCGCCGCGCACCACCACCAGATCCGCCACTGCCGCCGTCGCAGTTGCCGATTTCGCCATCTCTCTACCACAATCGCCTCTCCTCAGCAGTCGTATCGCCCCTCCTCTCTCCATTCGGCCGCAGCACGCAGATTTCGCCGAAATCCGCCGCCTCCACCACTGCCACCGCGCCTCCACCGCCATTTCCTCTGGATTTTCCGGTAAAATCAAACCCTTCCTCCTCTCATTTCATTTCCTAAACCAATCCCATTAAATTTGTACCAAAAACCAGTCCCAATTTCGAAATCGAAAAAATCGGAAACCATCTCTGGTACTTAGCCAATTTTCTGCCCAAACCTCAATTGGAACGGACCGTCCCATATTTAGAACGGCCCGTCCCAGACAATAGCCCCTACCAAAAGCCTTCGCCCTAAACCCAAACCACCCCGTCCCAAACCAATACCCCATTCTCCTCCTAGTCCAGAACGGTCCGCCCCACCAACCGGACGGTCCGCCCCAACCCATAAAACAACCAAAAAAACAATCCATTCCAGCACAGACCGGACCGCCCCATTTTTGGACCGACCCGTTCCATGCAGAGGAGAAGTTCAGGGAGACTCTCAGACAAAATCTCCAAATATTTGTTTCGCGATCTCCCGCGAAAACCTGGAAAGAGGAGGATTCTTGTGCCCAGATCATTTACCAGGGGCATCGGTGGGTGGTCAACGAAAGACGACAGCCCAATTCCACCGCTTGACAAGTACCCACTCGATCCGCGGGAATTCATGGTCAACCCGCCTCCTGTCTCACAGTCGCAGTACACCGTAGAGGAACCAGATCAGATAATCCCATTCGCAGGTTGGGTCAGGCGCAGACAGCCATCTCCATACGTCTGCTACTGGTCCGAACTTGAGTCTATCTTAGGCATGGCGGACGATCAGACCGAGCCTACTGACACCGCTCAGTCCCACCAGCCTGAGGCTCAACTTGATCCTGAGCCCGCTGCCACAGATGCAGAGATCAATGCAGCAGCGGAGGCAGAAGAAGAGGCCGAAGAAGAAGAGGTGGAGGATCTCGTCCCTGAGACGCAAACCTACCCCTCCCAGCCCGCTGAAATTGAGCTTGCCGATGTGCACATCCGCCTCAAGGGCTCAGATGCCAAGCAGAGGTTCAAAAACCTCCGAAACAAACACTTCCAAAGCACCAAGGCGATTGATTTGCGGGTGCTAGATCAGCTTGGCATCCGTGATGACTTCTTCCGTCTCACCAGATCTGTCGGGTTTCGCCCGAGATTCTGGAAGATCAGAGCTCCAGCCTATACGGCCCTCACTATGGAGTTCCTCTGCACCCTTGACCTCTTCTTCAAGGATGATCTCTGGCAGATGACATTCCGTGCAAACGGAAAGAAGATGATCTGCAACGAGAATGACTTTGCCCGGTTCTTTGGGCTTGAAAATGGGGAGATCACTGACGAGTTCTTTGAGGATAACCTTTGGGAGGAGTTGTCTTTGGAGCACAGACAGTCAGTCAACACCCGCCGCTCCTCCCACATCCAGCACCCGACTATCCGCTTCATACAGCGGATGCTCTCTCTCACCATCTTTGCCAAAGGTGAGTCGGGTGTCAAGTTGACCCGTGGTGAGCAAGCAATCCTCAACCAGATCTTCTATCCAAAAGGAGAGGCAAAGCTCAATCTGGCCTACTTCATGATGAAGCATTTCGAGAAACAGGCCAACAATCTCAGGGCAGGCACAGGTCAGATCACAGTTGGCGGGTACGTGACTCATTTGATCCGCCAGTATGATGTCACGGTGCCCTGGGATGAGTTGAGGTGAAGCGGAGGACCAAACCGGCTAGGCATGAGGCAGCTGGTTGAGATGGGGATGGTGGCCCAGGTTGGATCCGAGTATCAGTTTTGTTATGGCCGCCATCGGTTCCCGCTTCCATTCACCAGGTCCATAGATCTCCAAAACAAAAGGACCTGGCTTCTGGTTGATAGAGATGGGCGTTTGATCAACCATGAAGAAGAAGAGATGCAGCGCCGTTTGGCTGAGATGGAGGCCGCTGCTAGGGCAGCAGGCGCCGGTACGTCGGCAGAGGCAGAGGCAGCAGGTGCCTCTAGCCACCCGTCTCAGCATCCCTCCCATTTCCCTTCGGTGCCCCACATTGAGCCCTTTGATGATGTTCAGGGCGAGCACTTCACTTGGGGCGGGATCCGTATGGAGGATATTCATCCATCCCCCTCACCGCCACACCCGCATGGAGGGTTTGAGCCACAGTGGCAGCCGGGATACGGCAGGGGATCGGACCAGCGCTACTTTGATATGCTGCATGACATCCACACCGCTCAGTGGAACTTGCAGGCATCGTTTGATGAAGAGAGGGAGGAGAACAGGAGATGGAGGCAGCAGCAAGATGAGCGCAATGCAAGGAACGACGATCTGCTCAGCCGCCTCGCAAATCACATCTTTGGCCCTGGACCTTCAGCTCCACCGCCACCTGACCCATCACAGTTCTGAGCCAGTTTCAGATACGTTTTTCTATTTTTCTCTCCTTTATTTTCTTTCTTGCATCTACTAGGACTAGGGACAGTCCAGTAGATAAGCTTGGAGGGGGTCAAAGGATCGAAAAATCGAAAAAACGGATAACTTAGAGCATCTGCATAGCATATTGCCAGTTTCAGACAGCATTGGAACGGACCGTCCCACCAATAGGGCGACCCGTCCCAACAGGGCGTCCCAGTCTAGAACAGCCCGTTCCAAAACTGTCTGAGCATTGAAACTAGTCAAGTATTGTGTCTGGGACGGTCCGTCCCACCATCAGGACGGTCCGCCCCAATGGGTCGTTCCACGTTAGAACAGGCCGTTCCAGACACAATGCATTGGCAGTTTCTGTATATACATGTAGGATTTGCATAATTAAATCATTCTAAGTTGCATTTAGGATAGTTCTAAGGATCATTTTAGCTAATCTTGATGTTTGTGACTTGAGAAATTTGGGCAGAATCTGAGAAAAACTAAAAACTTTGTTGAAAATTTGCAAAATGAATTTGACTAAACTAATTTGAGGCAAGCTAAGGATAGTAACTTTCATTTGACTTAGGAGTAATTTTGCTAAGCATTGGATAGTTAATTTCAAAAGCAATTAAACGGTTGTATTGAATAGAGCCGGCAAAGGGCTTGATTTAGTTCGCCTAAGATCATTTGAGTAACTCAAAAATAAGGATAACTGTAAGATGGTTTGCACAGATTTTCAGAAACTAAAAACCTTCGCAATTTTCTTTTCAAAATTAAAAAAAAAATATGAAAAACCAAAAACAAAATAAAAAGGGGAACTAAAAAGTGGTGCAGTGCCATGGACACTGTAGGAGGCTATAGGTACTTGCGGATTAAAAGAATTCCATAAACCATGGGTAAGAAACAGAAAGAGATTCATGGTATATATAAAAAAAATAATAATAAAAAAATAAAGAGGAAAAATCCTCTAAAAATCCGCTCTTATCTGGCCGACTTCTCCGCCTCGGGAAAAACCTCCTTGCCCCAGGAGAATTGTATCTTGTAAATAATTTTTCTTTTAAGTTATTTAATTTTCTGGTTTGAAGTATCGTAAGTCTGTGCAAAACAACTTGGAGTTATTCTGAATTATTTGAGTTAAGCAGGTTCGATCCCGTTTCTACTTGATTTCTAACTGAATAAAAACTTTGAAGAATTAACTGATTTAATGCTTAGTGAAATAAAACAGAGTCAAAGTGATGTGAGGATCTTTGGTTTGATTTCAGAAAAAGTTAAGTCACTCAAAAATAAAATAATTTGGTCTTAATGGAAAAACATTTTGAAAATGCCCTTGTAACTTAAAGTCACAATCACTTAAGTTTAAACTGAAAGGATTCTTTGAACTAGTTAGTACACAGGTATTTGAACTCAATTAGGGTCTAATTCAGGTCTAAGTCTAGAGTTTTGCTTGGGGACAAGCAATGTTCAAGCTTGGGGGATTTTGATGTACGGTTTCCGTACTTGATTTTCAGCCAGAATAAGCCCCTAAATTCGTTCAAATTAATTGTGTTTTTACTCATTTTCCTTTAAATTGTGCTAATGTTAGATGTAGGAAAGTTCAGCCGTAGCCCGGCAAGTTTTTTATACAGGTTCATCACACTTTGGCGCGAAAAAAGGAGAAAATCGACTAAGTTGCACAGATCCAGCATGCTGGAACGGGCCGCCCCAATCATAGGACGGGTCGTCCCACCTCAGTGCAGACGCAGGCATAGGAAATCCAGACGAAGCATTCAGCCCATGCTGGGACGGGCCGCCCCATGTTCAGACCAAGCCGTCCCAGTCCACTACCAGGCCAGAGAGCTATTTCGAGAGTGCCAAATATAGAATGCCTGATTTGGTGAGGCGGTTTCTTCAGTTTCCACCGCCTTTCTGAGCCACTATGCCACGTTTTGGAGCTTCCCAAGAAGCCTATATAAGCTCTGTCCTGGCTCCAAATCAAGGGAGTCGAAATTCGCTAAGTTTGGAGAGCCAGAAAGGAGCAAGGCAACCACCCTGTTGAGACGGCCATCCACCAGCCTGAGACGCACCGCCCCAGGATCAGGACGGGCCGCCCCAGACAGGACAGAGCTTAGGAGATAGACGATTTTCGAGCACATCTTGTTGTAACTTGGTTTTTCCTTTTTCTTTGTGTTTTTGTATGATGAAACCTGCTTTTTCTTGCATGGAGTAGTTTAATTTAGGGGCTATGGTTCGATAACTTTTCTTTTAGTTGTTTGTTTAGTTTGAATACTTGATTAGTTGCTAAGTTAAGTTGCGTTTATGATTTCTGCAATTTTATTCTATCTTTTTGTTGCAATTTGTTACTGTTTGAATCTGATTATTGCATTAAACAAAGGCCTAGTTTAATTGTCAAAGTAAAGTCAAACTGCAATAACAAGCAAACACTTAGATCAATTAGGTAGGCGATATCCGAAAGGATTTAACCAAACTTCAAGTAATTAGGAGTTTTACTCAACAAACCGAGAGGTTGAGAGTTTACCAAGACCCAGAAATCAGTTAGAAACATCTAAACCAAGAAACGAGAGTTGAAATTTAGGAGTTTTTAGGATTTGTTAAACAGAACCCCACAACTTGACCTGAACGAGAGTTAGATCACAAGTCTGTAGGTTAGATTTGATACAATCCACGTAAAACCACTCAGCAAATAATTAAGTAGGATGACAAAACAAACATCAGATGATTGGAACGGACCGTCCCAAGGTCAGGACGGACCGCCCGAAAGGGGGCGTCCTGGCCTAGAACGGACAGCTCCAACCATCTGACAGGGTTAGGACGGCCCGTTCCAGAGATGGAACGGTCCGTCCCAGACTTGACAGACAGGAAAAGTTAGACAACCTGAACCCCTAATCATTTGTTAATTATTTAAACTTTAAATTAATCAAGTTTTTTTTATAGGGAATTAGAATTTTAATCCTGTAACTGCATTTAGCCCTTCAGTTTAGATCTGTTTGAAATTCGAATTGTCTATTTAATCAAAAGAATTTAGATTAATACGAATTGTTTAAACTCAGAAAAGGAATAGTCCGTCCCCGTGATTCGACCCTTAAACTATACTGCAAACGAATTAGTATCGGTTTTTAAGGAATTAATTTGACCAGTACCATCAGCACCGATCACCTGAAAATCTGGGGGCTTTATCGAAAAATTTGTCTTACTCTTTCTCCCTCAAATCCTCAGCGCCTTTCAGGATTGGATTGTCCGTGGCGAGGTTTACGAATGTTACAACATTTTATTAAATTAACTTAATATAAATCACTACTTATTTCTCTTTTTATATCTGCAATTATTTCTATCAGAATTTTTTACTTTTTATTAAACCTATTTTTAATTTCTTTACACATAATTTGCAATGGAACAACACACCACAAAATAAATTCTTTGAGGTTACATTAATATTTTATTTATGATTTTTTTAACATTTTTTCCCCTTTTTTCGTCCTTTACCATATATGGTACCTTAAACTCACTTTTAAGACTGTATATTGATAATTTTTGCTATGGGTCCATTATATTAATATGAGGCATAAATGAATAGGAGGCTTTTATATTAATCATTATGTCTAAGTTTATGTTTAACGTTAAATAACTATGTGCTTTACGCAAACAAACATCCTTGCCAAATATATATATATATATTAATTTTAAATTTATAACATCTCATGTATCGAGCGAAGCTCGATGTCCAACCCTAGTGAAAATTAATATTTGTTTAACGAAAATCATATATGATCATGCACACAAAATTTCCGTTGATTTGTGCAGTAAACATTGAAGAAAATAAAATGATAACATATAACGCGCGCTTTTCTATGCATAATTTTTTTACACCTCTTTTTTTGCTTACTCTATAGCCTTAAATTTTCCAAAATGGACAGAAAATTATTCAATAAAAACACCAGCGAAATAACTAAATCTGAGAAGGGCAATTTGTTCACTTTGAAAAAATTATGTTGCTCCCAGCAATAAATATGTTGTCCAAAACAATTCCCTCAAATATATATAGTCTAATATTTGACACAATGGTTACCTCCCAAGTGTACAATCTATGGCAATTTTATTGTGAGCTATCAGCTATGCTATCGAACTAAACTTGATGAATTAACTAATATTGCTCTAAGCAGAGGTTACAAAGTCCAAATTTTGAGAGTTTAAACTTTAATAAAGTTACCATATATATATATATATATATATATATATTCAGCAAACGCACCTTTCTATATAGTTTCCGTTTCTTTAAGTTCGTTGGTCTTATTAGACAGATATGGCCCATCATGTCCATTTTTTATTTTATTTTATTTTTGCATCTTGGAGGACTTGAACCATTACTTACAAAAAACGGTAGTGTTGCTGACTATCATGCTAGACTTATCATTTCGTAAGCAAACTATATTTTGGATAAGAAAATTGCATTTAGAAAAGACGTGAATACGTGATTCGGAGTTTCTTACATTTTGAACCAACCAACTATTTGAGAATCGCCACTGTCAATCCTTCTAAAAACAAAAAAAATATTGAGAATCAAATATAATAACTTGAGTTATTTGTTCGTACATGTAAGCTAATTATTTTTCAAATTGGACAATCTCCTCAAATCTTCAACAGTTTAGCTGGAAAGAGATGCTTAATTATATTTAAATTACAGATAAGTTAATTAAAATTAAGAATGAAATATATAAATGTATTTACCGTTATAAATGTAGTTACCCATTTTTAAAAAGATTAAATGCAACAAACAAGAAGATTTATTTAGTTAAAAAAATTAGTGTGAAATTCGGGATACAAATATATTTGTTAAAAAAATGTTCTAGTAACTAAATTTTCCTCGAATAAGAAATGATTATGTTTTTTTTTCTCTCGGAATTTTCTTCAGAAAACTTACAAAAAAGAGCTATTGTACAAAAAATTATTATCTCTCTACTACTTATAAAAGCACTCATAAAAAGAGTCGGAACAATTTCACTAGAGTGGGTGGAAACAATTGTTACATTAATTATGGACCATTGATTTGTGTGGTCCGATCTGATGTGTGCTCTATATGTTGATTTCAAATAAAAAGTTATACCCTTTTATAGAAATGAGTCAGGTGGTACTTAAACAATTAAAATTTCGAAAAGATATCTACTTATATCGTTGGAAGATTCAACAAAATATTTTTATTGCCTAACATTATCTTTTTTTTTTCTTTATTTATTCGCATATTGAACATCTTTTGCTAGTTTTTATATTTTAACCAATCTTGAACCCGTTGACATTTTTATGTTTCACCAAATAGTGTGTTAGCTGGCAAAGGCATGAAATAAAACTTGACATGTCAGTTAGCCTAAGAGCAAAAGAACATAAACAAACAAGTTTTGCAAATCAGCTGGGATTTGGAATTTAAAAAGGAGGTCAGGAAAGAAGACGCTTTCATCAAAATAATAATGGAAACCAAAGTAGTTGGCTTGGTGTCAAATCTCTGTTTTTAGGATCTTGGACATCTACAAATTAATTTTTACAGATTTCAAGATAACCCAAAATTTAAACAAGAGTATCAAATTGAATAAAATATTGTTGGGAAGCATCACCCCCTATTCCCTTGTCAGAGATTGTAGGGTCTCCCCTTTCAGCTCGTCTTCATATAGAACATTTCTAATTTCAGGTAATAAAAGGTTATAATTGCAAAGTTGAAAGCAGAGGTGATAAAATTGGAAAGTCAGGCTCAGAGTTTTCCATGATTAAGGAAATCTGCTGGAAAAAGAAGCCGAAGACCATCAAATGGAGGGGCAAATTAGTAATTTCAACTTCCTTTGTTTACTGCCCACGAAGTCCACGCACCACATTTGCCCTTGAGAGACGAGAAATCATAGAAATCTGAAGGGTAATTTCGTAATCGTATACTCCAGAGGTAGAAAAGGCACAAAACATACGTTCTCCCTTCCCTTCCACCCACACAACAACACATTCAAAAGGATAGGAGAAAATAAAAACAAAAATATAGTACAGAGAGATAAAATTAAACTGGAGAGAGAAAGAGGGATTAGAGAAAGGTGGTAGATGTGAGGCGCCACCTTCTTCTCTTCTCTTCTCTTGTATACCTCGTCTATCGCCAACTTCTCTCTCTCGATTTTTTCCTTCCGATTCTACCCTCCGAATTTCTACCAACTTTGGAGAATATACTAAAACAACCCTGCCTTCTTCTTCTTCTTCTCCGCTCACGGCGACTTGACCGAGGTATTGACTTGGTCTTCTCCTCTAATGGGCCCTCCTCTATTTTTGTTCTTGTGCTTTAATCGAATATATTTAGCAACTTGGTCTTTGATTGTTTCTTGGTTGACGATTGCGACCTCGTCTTTGAAAAGTATTATAGTTTTTGGACGATTTTTAGTTCTTTTGTGTCGATTATAGATTGGGTTTGAGCAAATAGGTTGGTTGGTAAGGGTGTTTCGCTTGTTGTGTTGGATTTCAAAAAGACAAATTAAGTTCGATTTTTTAATAGCTGGGGAGAGGCGGAGGAATAAAGTTTTATTGTGTTTTGAATCTTTTGGTTTATTTTCCTCATTATTTGGTTGCTCGTTCTTCGCTTGCTTCTCTGGCTTGGAGCGTTTACTTTGGGGTTTGACCTCATATACGATTAAAAAACCTTCTGTTTTATCTGTTGTTTCGGTTGGAATTCGAGTTAGATCCGGATTATGAAGATTTATCGGTTATTGATTCAAGGTTTGTTCTTTTTGTGTAGTCGTTATTGAAATTTCTCCCCTTTTAGTTTGAGAAGAAACTTTATATGGTGTTGATTGCTTCGAATTGACTTTGTGTGGAAGTATGCGGTAAAGGTGGCTGATATTTTTTTTTTGTGGATTAAATAGAAGAATATTTTATTATTTTATTGGGGTCATGAGTAGAAAGTCCTTCATTCTTTCCCTCAATTTCGATTGATAATTTTACTCTCTTTTGCTTGTGAATTGAGTTGTATTGTTAGTGCAGTGTGCCTGTACCATACAAAATATTTATTTATTTATTTTTATGGTGAAGGTAGCATTTTGCATTTAATTCAATCATGGTTAGCATAAGGAGACGAAGAAACCTGGCCCTCTATGCTGGTAAACTTCATTTTCATTATTTTGATATTTTCTTTTTCTAATGCCATTAGCATAGTTGTCAAATAACATGTATCTAAAGCAAACAGAGCAACAATTGATTTTATCGCACTATTTTTTAGCATTTAGATGATACCTAATTAAAACTTGCTCTTTAATATTAGCCGAGCTTATTACTATAGAAATTGGATGAATTATATGCAGTTTCAGGGAAAAGTGCCTTTCAAATTGATCTACCAAAGCTGAATGAGATTGGAAAGAGCCCAGAGAAACAGAATCAGAGTGAAAATCAAAATCACAGCCCGACTTCAAATCACAAGCCATTTTGTGTGCATCCATTGCCTTCAATTTCGTTTAACCGCCAACCGTCGGTAAAATGCCTCCTCAGTTTTAGTAAATGAAAAGAATAGAAAATATACAAATAGAAGTATTTGTAAATACATGCCCGGAATCAATAAAATATTTTCTTTCTTTAGGTACTTTTGTAGTTTCTAGTTGGGAATAAACTGACAAAATGTTTCATTATCTGCATGTTTTACATGAATTGAATTGCTCGGTTGAATTTAGCAATGATCAAACATATTGTAACAAAATTAATTGGTCGCAGTAGTCTCTTACCGGCATGTCAATATACGGACTGTTTATTCACTAATGTTTTTAGACTTGAATTGAAAATTTGTTGGTGACCTAATTGTTAAATCAATTATTATTTTTATGCCTTTTCTTATCTTCTTTTCCCTTTTTGTTTTTATTGGTTCCTTCTGGCTTTTTCGTCATCATTGCTTTTCTATGCTGTTGCATGAGTCTGGTTCAAGTCCAGTGCTTGTTGTGCATGCACCAACATCCTTTTTTTCTTAAAATACAATTTATTAATTTATTGCAAAATTGGCATGACAGATTGAATGTTCGGAAGATAAGCCAGGACCGTCAAGCATCACAGCTCCTTCCAGTCCAAAGAACGAACCAGATCAAACCTCTCAGTACTACCCTGGTTCGTTCATAACACTTTCATGCATTATTTTAAATTTTTTTATTTTTTTTGCTTTTCAATTTCTCATGCGACCAGGATAAAATCTTAAATACCTGTACACCACTGAACCCAACCCCCCCCCCACAAAAAAAAAAAAAGAAAAATTAAAAAGAATGAAGAAAAAATGTATTAGATTAGAGGCTCCCAAGAACAAAAAGGGGGAAAATGCCATATTAATTTTTATTGTTAATAATTTCTATCATTTTTCAGAGTTTTGCTATACAAAAGGAATATCATTTCGGCATCATACTGGACCAATTGGTAACTTCCCAAGTATAGTTTCTTTGGCCTTAATTTATAAAGTTACAATGGGAGCAGAGATGAATTAGTAGCCGGAAGAGATAGTTATATAACAGCTCGTAGTAGAGTACACTGCATTGAATTTATTTGATACTTTGAATAATTTTGGATTCCAAATATAGGTAAGGAAATAAAACGGAGAAAACGGCACAGGAGAAAGCAATATGATGATCAGGAGCCATGCACAATGCGAGGGGTGTATTTCAAAAACATGAAATGGCAAGCGGCAATTAAAGTTGACAAAAAGCAAATACATTTAGGTACCGTCGAGTCCCAGGAGGAAGCTGCTCGCTTGTATGACAGGTAACTGGAACGTTTATGTGAAATCATTTTTTTTTTCATAGTTGAAATGCATTTGGTGCCAATTTAGTCTCAAGAGCAACCAACTTGTGCAATAATGAGGAAATGTGTTTGTTTGATCCAGAAACATTCCCAAATTATGCTTGTTCAATGACCCCTGAACTGTTATGTTTTGAGTTATTGTGCGTCTGCTAGACGTTTTCTTTTGGTTCAGTCTAAGACCTAGCTATTTGAATTTGTATATGACCCAAATAAATAAAATTAAAGGCACACTTAAACCAAATAATTTACCAGGCAAACAAAATATAACATATTCTTGATTTATTGAGAAGATGGATCTTCTTTCTTAATGAATTTGAGGGATTAGTTCTGCTACATGGAAGTAGCTTGAAGAGGTTATACTGGTTTCACTATGTACTTTCACCTCTGATATTGCATGAAATTCATGCTTATGCTGGTATGCTGTACTTAAGCTGTTTGTTGTTGAGCAAATAAACTTAAAACAATGGCCAAAGTAAAAAAAAAAAAATGGTCTATTAGGATACCGGCATTTTATTCCTGGGTCTGATTGGCACATTAATGAGTCAAAGATTGCAAAATTCCAATGCATAGGAGTCATGGAGATGGTAGGAGATGTTTTGAAAAACAAACATTGTTAGAAAAATATTTGATGTAATTATGTATATCTTTCAGACTGTTTTGTTCATTTTAATCCTTAACTAGTTAACTCTTCTTTTTTATTATCAAAAGAGCGGCATTTATGTGTGGGAGAGAACCAAACTATGAATTAAGCGAGGAAGACAAAGACGAGCTTCGAAAATACACTTGGGAGGCCTTTCTAGAGATGACACGCAACAATATCAACAACAAAAGTAAGATATCTTGTTCCTGAAAATTTAGATTATATGATTATATGCTCATGTAAAACAAATTATAATACGGTTAAGGTTATGTGAGACATACAATTTCATGCAAGCAAAGAAACATTGGAACAATAATGCATTCAAAACTGGATTATTATTCGTGTTTACTAGGTATACATGGATCATCTGATAGTTGCCCCTGGTGAATATTACTTGAATGTCATTAGAAAAGCCTAGATTTAGAATAACATATTTTATTGAGAAAGAATATTTCATAGCTGCTTTGAAGTGAGAGAAATATTTTCTCCATTAAGCATGCAATTGCCTTGCGTTCATATTGTATGTATATTAGACCAAAATTATGATGTTTTACTCCTGGCGGATTATGAATATTCTATAACTCTGGAAAACATGCAAATATGATGTCTCCTATATTTGTCTTCTTCTATGGATTCTATGTTCAAACAACCTATGTGTATAGCCTGAAATGGCCAAAAAGTTTCCTTCAGAACCCAGCAAAAAGGAAGTGAAATAATTTGAACTACTAAATATTTTTGCTGGCTGGCTTCTGATAGTTTGCTGTTTGCAGGGGTGGGAATGGGGAACTTGAAACGTCTGTTATTTGGATGTTCTCAAAAATTGAATACGCCCTTGAAATTTTCATATGCCCAAAATACCCTTTCCTGCATGAAGCATGGGTATTTTGGGGCATTTTAATCGGGATTTTTCTTTTTCTTTTTTTGTTTTTGTTTTTGTTATTATTATTATTTTTTTTGTGGACAGGGAAAGTCAGATATCTACTGAGGTTAAAGTGGATTATTGCTTTTCCTCCCATTTTGCCATAATGCCATGTTATGTGGAAATAAGGATCAAAATTTTGGGAGCAATAGGGTTTAAAACTGCTATTTTAGATCCTTTGAGCCCTCTGGTTGTTTAAAATAAGTTGTGGCATCTGTGTATTTTTTTTTTGGGTCATTTTATAATAACGCTCAACTACTGCCCTTGGGGCTTTGTTATTCTCAATAACTTGCAATAAAATTTGGTTATCATCGCTCTCTTTTTCTTTCTGTGGCAGAGCAACGGAGGAAATTTGGTGGTGCGAGGCGTAAAAGGATGGAGATCGATGCGCAAAGTGAGGGAGGTTCATCTCAATCTGATGGGACAGATCCTGATGCATTGGCTTCTTAAGCTTTCGCCATCTTTTTTGGGGATTAATTATTCTTTATATGCTTGTACTCATTCAAGTGACAAATGCTTGAAGCCCCTATTAGGGCTTCTCGGGTTTTGGACTTGGAGAAATATTGTATCTGTTTATTCATTTCCAAATGTATTCATAAATCCTTTACAACAAAGTATAGAATAGGAATATGAAAGGAGGTTATATGATGTTGTTGTCATGTCTTTATCAAAGTGTCTGTCTTGTTTTTATTTTTTAACGATTCAATTGTTTTATCTACTTGTCCATTTTTATATATAGAATCGTGAAAGAAAATAAGAGCTGTTAAATTAAATAAAAATAAAATTAGGGTCTTTATTATTTTATTTTTAAAAAGAATGAAGTATTGTAGAAGTAAGATGAGTCTCTATTATTTTATTTTGAAAAGAATTAAGTAACTAGAAACAAAATGAGCAACAGAAAATTTTATTGTTCAATGTTCTTCCCAGCTTGTTCTAAAATAAAAAATAAAAAACTGAAAACTGGGTCTCTTCCTTTCTCCAAGTCTGATTAAAGAAGCATCACTAAATTACTGGTGACTTCATGAAAACATAAATAAACGATTAAAAGCGGCATCTGTTTTGCCTACAAGGCTAGAACACAAAAAGATAAATAAATAATAATAATAATAATAATTGGCAAATAGTTGGTCCGAATGCCTAGTGCCTCCATATTTGCATCAAGCACACAGGATTCTCCTAGAAGAAGTATTCATCAACGAATCTTTTGCAAGACAGAATTAGTTCAAAACCATTACTGCATGTCGAAAAGCTGCTGATGATCACTGGAAAATGAAAGGAATCAACTAATTGGTTCCAAAGCATAAACCACTGAACTAGTTTTCGAAGTCATAGGCCACGCAACCAAAGTGATTTTGGCGAAGAATTGTTTGGATACAAGTTCAAATAAGAATCAGCCAAATCAACAAACAAACAAGCACATTTCATTGCTTTATGTTTGTTGTGGCGACATCAGCTGTGAAAATAAGGAATCCCAAGTGCAGAGAGTGGAAACGCTTCAACACTAACAAAATGTGTGCTACAAATCTATTACAATCTTACATACCGGATGACTATGACTATGCATTTGAGATTATAATAAAAGTGACACCTCAATGTATAATCAATAAATACGACAAAATACGAAAAACAATTATTTTATTTCCGTAAACTTACAGAATTTCACGATAAGAAATTTCAACTGAAAATTAATTAGCATGATAATTAAAGGACTGACCTCTTTGTGTGGGGATTTACTTGGACGAAGCCATTGCAATGGTGGAAAACAAGATATTGGTTTATCTAAAAATGAGAGAAATAAATACTAGGGAAGATAAAATTATAATCAAATTCTGCTTCGGGCAGCTTTTGCATTTTTATTCATTAATGCAACTTAACTATTAACCTTATGCATACACAAGTTATGTTACAAGTCAAATGAACCTATGTCCTAAGAAGAATGAAAGAAAGAAAAAAATTATGGATTTTGTGGAGCACTATACTTTCCAAGTTTGGGCCCAAAAAGTACACATATTTCATTTCATACTAGGCCGTAAGTTGGTCACGGCCCAATTGGACACCCAGCACTCTGTAGAAAACCTAAATCGGTCTGAGCAATTGAACGAAAGAGAAAGAAACCCTAGAAGTAGAGAAATCGGATTTCGCCGCTGGTGCCATAATGATTTACGACGTGAATTCGCCTCTCTTCCGTTCCTTCCTCAGCCAAAAGGGCGGCCCCTCCGATCGCCGGTAACCTCACCTCTTCCTTTTCTCTTTTCTTAATCTTCCCTTTCATTTCTTATCTTCAATTTTTTGAAGGCTACATGTATTGGTTAAGGCTTTTTACAAATTAAAGTTATTTATTCAGTTGATCTGCACTTTTTCTGTTCACATTTGTTGGTTGAGGCTTTGCAACAGACTTTTATTGCATCATTTAGAATGTAGACGAGAGCACTAGTTTATAAATTTTGGGCACTCATAGTTAGTATTAAGGATGATTATTTTAAATAAATTTTTTAATTTTTGTTTTGTCTGAAATAAATGTTAAATTTGGTGCTGGTTTTACTTAAAACTAGGAAGCCTGTTAATTATGTCCAGTCATGAAAAATAGGAGTAGGAAACATAGCAGATTTTAATTTTTAGTTCATTCAAAAAGTTGAAAATTAGTGGGTTCTGCTGAAGGCCATCACCTAGCCTTTGCTACCAGGCTTCTATTAAATTAGAAATCAAGTTTTACCTGTGGTTGGGACAATATGTTGAGGTTTTGTTGGGGTCAATGTGGAACTTCTTTCCACATTTACTGTCCTGGTTATTTCTGTTCTTGTGTAATGGTCTAGGTTTCTACTATTACTATTATTATTAGAGGTATTATTATTAGTATGGCTAGTCTTACTATTAGTATTTTTATGTTTTGTATTTTTTTTTTTTTGTTCTTGGATGTGTTCTCTTGTTGGGTTTCTTTCTAGCCTACCCCAACTTGTTTGGGACAAAAGGCTTAGTTGTTGTTGTGTGTAATGGTTAACTTAGTTTGTTGTAAACTTGCCACACTGGTCTGGGTTTTCGATACTGTTTCTTGTCCGGTTTGTTCGATGCACAAGGAATTGACTTTGATTTATTTTGGCTTTCCTTTAGTTTAAAAGTACTATGAAATGGTATCATGTACAAGTTCTTACCACCTATACTTCTGACAAGTTTGTTTGCTTGTGTATTCATTTGACCTAATGATTTTTCCAATTAGTTTAATGGACTATTGCTGGATGCTAGATTCAGTAGTTGTAGTACTTTTTTTTTCTTTATTACAAAGGCACTTTGTGCTGAAATTAATGTTTTTTCCATCCAAAATTGGTCAACCCTTTCTTCATCCCCCAATAAATATCCTCTAATCCACTGTGTTTAATGGCTAACAGGAGAAATGAGGAGCAAAAGCCCAAGGAGCAGAGGCCCAAGGCCAGTGAGAACAAGCCAGTTATGAATGAATAAGGTGGCCTTTGTTTTGGCAAATACTTGAGAAGAAATGTAGGTGTGTTTTGCAAGTTCTGTTTGAGTATATGTAGCACATTGTTGAGACTTAATCAGATATCATGATTTTCAGTGACGTTATCTGCATCTTCTCAGGCGTGATATTTGATAATGATATAAAACTTGTAATGTGGTCAAAATGGTTGCTTTATTGTATGGATTCAATTTTGTTTTGATCACTGCTTTAATCTGTTAGTTTGGCTTGTTATTGTGTTGTTAAGTTGCATCAGAATTATAGTTTTTCTTGCTCGAGCCTTTTTTTATTTCACAAAGATGGAGTCTGTGGTTGTTTCTTCACTGTGTTGATGTGTTGCTTTCGTTATATGCCATTTGATTTGATCTGAATTTTTCGGGATTTGTAATGGGGATGATTTGTTCATCTTGTAATGATTCCTGGCCGTCCGGTGTAAATCAACTTAACGTCTCGTGTCAGTAGTGTTGTTGTCTTGTTCGCCGTGAAATTTTCAAAATGAGCGTGTTATTATGATTATTCATTCCTTATAAGCTCCTTTATTTCTCACGAAATTCAACATTCTTCTTGTCGCCATTTTGAAATTTGAACTCTCATCTTCCAATTTTCAGATTTAGGTGTATTTGGATCACCTAAAAATAAAATTAAGATTAGTTATTCAGAGTAAAAAAATATATTTTTAAACGATCAAGAATAAAATTTTTAAATATTTAGAGTATTATTTTTAAGTGGTCTAACGAATAATTTTATTCCTAGTATATTTGAATCATCTTCTTAATCTAAATTAAAAAGTAGTCCTAACAATTTCGTAATCCGCATTAAGAATACAATCCAAATACGCTAAGGATATATATTTATTTTGGATGTTGAATCACTTAAAGTTCCAAAAAAAATTATTCTTGATCGTTTAGAAATAATATTTTTTTTTCTGAATAACTAATTTTAATTTTATTCTGAAGCGATTCAAACGCACCGTTAGCGATTAACATATTTTTTATTCTTCGTGGCATCAGATGTTAATTCATTTTTTGTCGTTCGCTGTTGGCCAAATTATGATGCATTCTAAGTAGCAGGTCAGGTGTAGGTCAAATACCTCTCTGGTGTTTCTTTATAGGATTAACAATTGGGCTCTTTATCAATTTGGCTAACTTCAACTGAGTTTTATTATTTGATAATTGATAGTTACTTCAACTGAGTTGGGCATCAACGCAGATCTGTCTTGGTGGACCGCATCCTATCAGATTTTCTGTCGTTGTATGCCGTGTCTTCCACAGAAAATAGAAAAAAAAATGCTTGCTCAAAATTACCTAATCTATCTCAAGACTAATGACATACTAAAGTCACGTTCTCAGATTTAATACTTTAATGCTGCTTATTGTAGAGTTTAAATAATAACTAATTTTTTTTTATGAAATGTTTGATAAGTGCTTTGGCTCCGTTTGGATGGTATGGGAATAAGAAGAATAAAGAAAAAAGTATTGGGAAATGTGTAATTTTGTGGAGAGTTTAGATTGTTTATATAAATTTGGAAGTAAGAAGAAGCTATTTCCTTATTCCTGCATCTATCCAAACGGAGCCTTTAAGATATCAACTGAAATTACTTAAATGAATGAGCCGGATAATTCAGGCTCTTGGTAACTTTTTTTGTAAAGCAATGAACTAAAAATATAGAACTTACAAGAAAGTATAGTCAGCTGAACTATAGAGTTTTTTTAAATGTATCAAGAGTTTACAACATATATTTTTTAACTATAATATTCTAAATGCCTAAAGATGTCTAACTCAAAGAATATTTATTTTTTGAAACCAATGAAGATGAATTTCACCACTTTTCATTACTAAAATACAAGTCACAAACTTACAATATAGATATTGTTGCAATTTCATTCATGGAATACTTGTAAAAAAACATCGTTAAAAGCACTGATACCTAACTCAAAGTAATGTTAAACATTTCAAATACTAACAGTTGAATAGAAAATAATAATTTAAATAAATAATTTTGTTATTCATATTTTTTTTAGAATTGACAGATCTAACCATCTCCAAAGACAGAGTGTCTGGCTTGGTCACACACGAATCGCCGCAATCTCACTGCCACAGGAAAACTAAGACGCGCTAACATTCCCCGCTTTTATGCTCCGTTGACCGTTTTTACCAGAATTCTGGTCGCTCCACACCAGTTTAATCGAATATAAAACTACTACACTTACATCAAATACCTCTCTTTCAAAACTTCCCGTTTCACTGCATTTCGGACCCACAACTCAGCGTCCACGGAGATGTCACCTCTTCAAAATTAAATATCACTTATAAATTACGATCCACCGACGGAAACAAACCCACTTCAGTGTCACTACTCATACTCTCACTCCTTTCTTCCTCCCTCCACCTCTCCATCCATCAATGGCGATTCGATTTCGAAACCCTAATCCCATCTCTCTCCTCCTCCTTCTCCTCCTCTTCTCAACTCTTCTGTTCTCGACAGCCACTTCCTCTCCAGATCCAACGCGAGCGCGCGGTGATCTCCTCCGAAAGCAGCTCACGGACCTCTCCTCTGTCTCCTCTCTCTACGCCTCTTCTTCCCGAAAGCTCTCGCTCGAGACCTCCAAGCAATCGCGCCTCTTCTCCCAGCTCTCGCAAAATTTCTCCATTTTGCTCTCTTCGTACCCGCCAAAGGATGTGTCGAGATTCGAGAGGGATGCTCGTGCGCTCATTTCATCCGCACGTGCGCTCATCTTGGCTTCCAAGGATTCGTTTGATCCCCAGCTCAAGATCCAGCGACTGAAAGATGCAATATTTGCTGCCAACGAGCAGTTAACTAAGGTAAATGAATAATTGTGAAGATTTTATTTTATTTTTTTTCCTAGTTTCTCGTACATTTTAGTTTATCCATCTGTATTTCGTTTGCGATGTGTGAACAAAATAGCTGCATTATTAGTGACTGACTGCACAGTTTTTTTTTTTTTTTTTTTATCTACACAATGAGTCAAATTATTTATGTGCCAACTGTCACCTTTTCGTTGAAACTGAATTAATTGGTTCTGTAAACTGTATAAATTAGTTATAGATTCTGTATGGTGTCAGGCCACTTCATGATGTCAGACATGTATCAGCACAAATCATTCATTTTCGGCAGTTATATGTTGCCCTGTTATATTTCATTGAAGCCTCGATTGTTCCTCGCAGGCTAAGAAGAGTGGTGCCTTTTCAAGCCTCATTGCAGCAAAATCAATCCCTAAATCCCTCCACTGTTTGGCCATGAAGCTGACTGCTGAGAGGGTGGCGCGGCCAGAAAAGTACATAGACCCAGTTCACCCCGCACCAGAGCTTGAGGACCCACGGCTTTATCACTATGCAATCTTCTCTGATAATGTGCTGGCTGCCTCAGTTGTTGTCAACTCAGCTGTCAAGAACTCCAAAGACCCTTCGCGCCATGTTTTCCATGTTGTCACTGATCGAATGAATCTGGGTGCAATGCAAGTATGTAAGAATTTGATGCATTATCCTGTAATACCTCTGAAAATCATGTTTAGCCTCAGAAAAGGGATCTCAGATATGCCTGGTTTCTATATTCATTTTGTTTTCTACCAGTTTTTAAATTCAATTAAATTTCATGGGTTGATTATGACTGCTGTCTTCCTTCATTTGTTTTATCAGGTCATGTTCAGAATGAAGGATTATGCAGGCGCCCACATAGAAGTGAAAGCGATTGAAGACTACAAGTTCCTTAACTCCTCTTATGTACCAGTCTTGCGCCAGCTAGAATCAGCCAACCTCCAGCGCTTCTACTTTGAGAATAAGCTTGAAAATGCGACCAAGGATACAACCAACATGAAATTCAGAAATCCTAAGTATCTGTCAATGCTTAATCATCTCCGGTTTTACCTTCCTGAAATGTACCCCAAGCTCCACCGCATACTGTTCTTGGATGATGATGTGGTGGTACAGCGTGACCTCACTGATCTTTGGAAGATTGATATGGATGGGAAGGTTAATGGTGCTGTTGAGACGTGCTTTGGGTCATTTCACAGGTAATGCAGCACTTCTATCCTGGGGTATTTTTGGCACTTCCTTTTTTTTTCCTATTATAAGAGCTTTTTCAGATGAAAATTTTGAGATATTTTGAAGCATCCTCCTTATTTTAAGTAAGAGGAAACATGGTCATTTTGTTTATTTCTTCAGTGCTATAGTTATCATCTCTGTGTTGTTTCACTTGTAAGTAGTAGCATTACCAAATATTGTAGTTGTACTACAATCCAAAGGCATTTTGATAAATTTAACTGTAGTTTTTATTGCCTTTGGTTTTTACTAGAGTCTTTTAGAATATCTGGAGCTTCTTTAGCACCTGGCAAGTTTGGTATATTTACCCAGTAATCATTTACACAATGGACATAGCAATATAAGCATGTTTTTTTAAGTTTGCCACTATGAAGAATAATACTAAGCAGATCTATTATGTTGCACTAATAGGTATGCACAGTACATGAACTTCTCACACCCACTGATAAAGGAAAAATTTGACCCAAATGCCTGTGGATGGGCTTATGGTATGAACTTTTTTGACCTAGATGCATGGAAGAAAGAGAAATGCACCGAGCAGTATCATTATTGGCAGAATCTGGTATGTGAACTAGACCTTAAAGTAGTTTTGGATTCTTGTTGAATGTATGCCGTAACTAAGCCCAATTGAACCTCAAATTGATGTAGAGCATGCCACCAAGTATTAGTTTAGGTTTCTTTTTCTCCAAGCAACACCCAATTCTGCAACTGATCCTTGTTCTACTTCAATGAAGACTTAAGCTTCGGCTTATTTGGCTATTTGCAGACTTAAGTTTCAGCTCAATTGCATATTGTACAGCTAATTCTTTACATTGTTGAAAAAGGAACGAATTGTGAATGGAGCCTTGGTGTAGTTCCTATGTCTCAAATAACCATTATCTTATATTCATAATAATTTCTTAGTGAATGGATGCTGAAGATCAGATACCATTAGCAAAGCTGAACCACTAAAATTATGTCCTATTCTTGCTGTTAACCCTTTACTTTTTCTGCTAACAAAAAAATCAACTCTTGAATTGGCACAGAATGAGAACCGAACTCTATGGAAATTGGGAACCTTACCGCCTGGTCTTATCACCTACTACTCAACAACAAAACCACTTGACAAGTCATGGCACGTGCTAGGGTTAGGTTATAACCCTAGTATAAGCATGGAGGAGATTAAGAATGCAGCAGTGGTGCATTTTAATGGTAACATGAAACCATGGCTTGACATTGCCATGAACCAGTTTAGGCCATTGTGGAGCAAGTACGTCGATTACGACATGGAGTTTGTTCGTCAGTGTAATTTTGCCGCTTAGCCTGTTTTTTTGTTGTTTTCCTCACTTGAGACTTGCAAATATTGTAATCATTGATGGTCAAAGTGATGAATTCTCTTCTCAGTTCTCACAACAAATTGTCAGTGAGAATACTGGTACAGTAGTTTGTTCAAAGAACAATTTCATAATATGCAATGAATGATAGTGTGCTTTTGAGCATCTTAACAAGTTGAAACAAGCTTATTGTAAAACTTCTGATGTTTAATTTTTGGCATGCTACAAAATTAAACTTCTGAAAAATGAAAAAGCGTCTCAGCATGTACAACCAAAAACTTTTGATGTTTAATTGTCGGCATGCTACCACACTGGTTCTGGTTGGGCTTACATCAAGGTGAGTTGGTATAGCTGTAGACGTGTATTTGTAAAACTGTCTTCAATTCAGATTTCTAATAGGCTATGGTTAAGGCTGCAAACGCAACGATTCATTTTGTTTAATTGTTTCGTTTTGTCCCTCCGAAACATTTTTTTTTAAAAGATAAATTGGAGGTCTAACCCTCCGAAACATTTATGTTTAACAATTTATGTTCTTTTTTATAAACTAGCAAAAGATGTCCTCAATATGTGGGCAAATAATAAAATAAAATATTGATATTATTTTTTGTTATATATAAAATGTTACATGTTAGGCAATAAAGATATGGTAAAATCATTAATTTAGTCTTTTTTTTTAAATAAATAGCTAATTTGGTAGTAACTTAATTTTTTTCAAGAAAACTCTAACCTTGATCTAGATCACTGATCAAATCAAATTACACAAATTAATGGTCCATAATTGATATAAAATTATTTATACCCTTTTATCTGACAAGTTTACTCCTTTTATATGACAAGTTTACTCTTTTTATATGGGTGCTTTATAAGTAGTATAGATATAGATTTCTAATGTATATATTTAAAGTATTTATGAACAAATTTTGATGAAAAGTTTAATGTGATATCGAGATATATTTTTGTGAGAATTTGATAATATTAACAATGCATTTTTTATGAAGTTTTGTGAATTATTAACGATATTTAGTGTCATATTGTATGTGTATACTACTAAGTAACGATTAAAAAAAATTTGATCGTCCTTTGAAACAAAACAATCGAGGAAACTTTTTTATTTTTGTTTGAGAAACAAAAACAGTTAATGCAAATAAATTTTGTTTCGTGCCATAAACAAACGGTTAATGCAAGTTGGCAGTTTCATAATCGTTTCGTTCCATTTGCAGGCCTAACTATGGTCTAATAATCTTGTTTGGATCTGATAGATGCGTTGGGCGGCCGGGATCATCAGTTCTTGTTCTTGTAATGATTTTGGGCCCACACGAATACACGATCCGATTCGAACCTTCTTATCCATCTCTAAGTCTATCCTCAGGTTCGTAACCTCTCAAGTTCCTCAAAAAATACATCTTCCGAAACCCATACGCCATACCTCAGCAAAAAGTAAATTTAGAAACTGACCCTCCATTTAAGAATAAACGGAGGAATCAAATTTAACAGCGCCTGTTCGAAGCACCTCTCTAGTCCCAGTATCCCACATAAAATAACCGCTCACTACTTCCACCAACTGCTTGTTACCACTCATCCCCAGTATAACTACAATAATTAACCATATATTAACACATAATCACTTGATTTACGTTGCTTACACCATGACACCAGAAACCATGGATTGTTCACCTTTCAATGCTTCTGGTTCTCTCTTCTGTCTCTCTCCTCCATCCTCTCGCCTCTCAAATGGCACCACATCTCTTAAACTTAAGCCTATGAAGAGAAAGCAAAACCCTAACCATACCTCAGTTTACAGAGGCAGTGCCATTGCACCATGCACTGAGTGCGGGAAGCGGTTCAACTCATGGAAGGCGTTGTTCGGTCACATGCGGTGCCATCCGGAGCGTCCCTGGCGTGGCATGACCAGGAAGCAAAAGGAGAAGAAGCCCAAAATGCGTGTGCAGAAGAATGACAACTGGGTCCATATCACTGATGAGGTTACTAGAGCGGCGCTGATTCTCATGGAGATGTCGGGGCAGTCGGTTGGAGACATTGTTGATCACATGAAAAGGAGTTGCAAGGAGAAGGAGGTCGAAGAAGTGCAAGTTGATCCCAACATGTCAGCGATGAATGCTGAGATGGAATTTGTGAAGTTGGAGAAGCCATTGCTTGACCTCAATTTGGTGCCTATTGTTGATTACTGATCTAGCATGGATACATATATAGTAGCATGATGTGAATGTACGTAGTTACGCAAACTTGAAATAGTTAGCTTGTAATAAATTGGTAGTTTTACAGTTTACTGATGTGAAATTTGGTTACTGACTCAGATGTTGTTACTTCGAATTTATTTCTTAGATAAAAAAAACAGTTGAATCTCTTTTTTTATATTAGTAAAATCCTGAAATATGCCTAGTTGATTCTAAATTATTATGTGCAATTTGAAGCATATACAATTTCTTTATAGTAATTTCCCAAAATTATTGCTCTGATAAATATATATATAATTAGTTCCACCCCAACTTTGTCTAGCATCGATTAATTAATTACTCTCTCGTAATTTAATATGTTATTAGTTATTAGTACTTAATACGCATGTATGATTGACAGATGACTGGAAATGTTCATTAAATGATCTTGAATACTTCTAATAGTCTAATACACTTCTCTCTCCTTCTTTCCTCTAGTGTGAAAGTTCTATGGAGACCCTTTTGGGAAAATCAAAATGAAGAACTAATTTGAGAGTATTATTGTGTATTTTTGTATGAGAAAAATTTAATAAATGAAGATATCTCTTGAAAGAATAAGCACTTGGGTTATGGAATTGTGTGGAATCAGATAATACTAATTGACTTTCAAAATCAGTATGGAGATGAGTTGCAAGAGGCCTACAATCTACATAAACGAATGAGAGTTATGAGACTACATGCTGAGATCAGCAAACTGCTTCAGGACAATATATGTGACTAAAAGCAATGGCGGATATAGGAAAAATATTTAGGTGGGGCTGAGTTTTTCTGTTATTCAGCCCCACCTTTGAGTACTCCAATGATAGAAAAAATTCGCTAGAACTAAAGAGGGGCTCCAGGGGCTCGACGGCGGTGGGACCCACCCCAGTGGTGGATCCGCCCCTGACTAAAAGCCAACAATTTAGTGCACGATTTATTGCATTCTTGAATCATGATGCAAAATGCCTTGATGAATTGGTGTTTGTAATCTTGTTTTTAATGAAACTGTTTGGGTGATTGCTAACAATTTAGTGCATTAATTAGACTAATTGTTAGTTGCTCTGTTTTGGGTGATTGTAAGAATAGGAGTTTGTGATCTGTTTGTTAATAAAACTAGCAGATCTTTATTCTTTCTGAAAAATATACTCCAATTATAGTAAACAGAAATGGAAGTCAACATATTCAACTATCCTTTTCAGTGAAAGACGAGGACTACTATATGTTAAATGAAAGTAGAGTTAAGAAAGTACCGTTATAATTGTAAATCTAAGTTTGAAGGCATGATTATCAAAACTAATAGTTCGTTGGTTTAATAGGGACAATTTGTTTGGAAATTGGCAACTTATTGTGAGCTTACTTTAATTTTAAAGGATCCTAAAATCATATTCAACGGTAATTCATGAGTATGATGAGCCATTTTTAGCAACATATTTCATTAAAAAAGAACAGTCAAACATTATTTTATTGCTGAATATGTTTTTGTTCCATTTTTACTTAATAATTACAAAAAGGGCCAAAATGATACATATTACAACATCGAAGGACAAAAGTGAAAGCTCTGAATTTTATAGTGACAGCAACAAGAATGAAATTAACAGGACAAAATATTTATATATTCAGTCCCTACGAATCAACAGTTCTATATAATCAAAGATTCAACTGTAAAAGGTAATACCATGGAGGCAAAGATTAATTTAGCGTGGATATACAAATGACATATTTCACTGAAAACAACAAATCCATAAATTATGCGTCAATATCTCAACTTTTGCAATTTAATTTAGCATATTGCTAGTTGAAATATCTCTATATGTAGATTCATCTTGTGTAAACAAAATGTTTAAAAGAGAAGCATGTTTACAATTGTGTTCTGTTCTAAAGCCTCCGAGTCCTTCATGTAGCTAATATAGTCTCACAAAATTAGAATTCCCACCTAGGCAATGGTGGGACTTGTCAATAGGCATCCTCCATCAATCTGAGCCTTATAATAATTGAATACTGTCATGGCGGTGTAGAGGGGCGAGAATGTAATTTTGAAGTAGAAGTAGGAGAATCACAATCTCCTGTAGGAGAAAGGCATACGTCTATCTTAGGAATCTCAATTTGTGTTGTTATGATAGCAGGGACTTGAGTTGGTATTGCGGCCATATTATCACCCAGGTCTTTGGTTTTGTGCAGAATGAAGGTGCCACAGAGGATCGTAACGAAGCCGCATAGTGCAGTGACAATGTCTGATATGCTTTGTGAGTCCCACTCCTGGAAATTATGTGCAAAATATTTATGTAAAATATAATTAAAAAACTGATTACTTAGCTGTAATTAATGGTCGAATAAGAAAAATATTTTGGGCTATAGACTTGGCTTAACTCTTTGTTTCTCTAATGAAACGGGTGGCGTTTGCTACTTTTTTAAAAAAAAACTTGGCTTAAGAAAAATATTTTTTCCTGTCTGAATTTGGCTGCTAAGAAGAAAAGCAATGAAGAATAGCACGTCTGAAGCATTTACATGATAAACAACAACAGAATAATTGTCAGTCAATTCCTGTTATGAAGAAACCTAACTACCTGTCCAATTGAATGTACTCAAAACACTACCATAAGAAAAATGATAGTAGCAGATGTGCCATATGAACAGAATTGGACAATTTAAGACAGAAAGAATCCCTCTAAAACTGAGGCCAAATTTAAATGGTCTAATACTGATTAAATGGCTAATATGGACAATTACACCTCTGCTTCCATAACATCAATAGCAGTGGGTGTGGAAACCTGTTTAAACTTTGGTTGTCACTTTTCATTTTCATCTGAAACGAGCTGATAACTTCACCAGATGGTAAACTGCTTTTAAGTAAGTTCATTTTTTTTGCTTGAAGGGAATATATATAACCTTGAACATGATCATGCTAGCAATGATGGTGAAAATCGTGAACATGACATAATACACTGGAGAGACCACTGCCGTGTTAAATTTGTCCAATGCCTACATTTCAAATATATGAAAGTAACATTTAATTTAAACGGCATGAATTACAAGAAAATTGGTATGCAAATTAATATTTTTGATCCATATACCTTTGCAATCTTAACTTCAATTCAGCAATGAATGAATAAAAGAGGTAAATTAAGCTTAGATGCTGAATTCCAGTTAAAGAAGAAGAAAGTAAAACCAATAAGAATTAGCACTGGACATATTTACAAAGATCCCAGCAATATTTGATTGCTGTCGCCTTTTAGTGGCTTAACGTTTCTATCATTTCAATATTAAACCTGAATCTAAAAATAAACAGTATCAAAATCTTGTACGGTGTTCTTATATTCGACTTGTATTTGATCTAAATTCAGTTTATCAAAACAGTTCAAAATCGTGTATGTTGTCTAATCTTTGACTTGTATTTGATCAAAATTCAGTCTGTTAACAATTAGATTTAAATTTACACGTACCTTGTTTAAATAATTCAGTTGCACAAGGCAACAAGCAATAACAACTATCACGAAAAACCAAGTCTGTCCATATTTGAATTGATTATTGCCTGATAATGACAACTTTAAAGCAATTGCGACAGCCTTTACGCACATAACCTGTTATGGAACCCAAAATAGGGAATAAACAAGTGAGCTTATATTACATAAATAATTGTTTGTAACATTCAAATCTCAAAATTGTCCTCTTAATTCAAGCAAGGGCCTGAAGTTCCCACAAGGAATTGCAGTATTTCAGAAGTTCTCGACAAAAACAGTTGAGAAGCAAATTTACTTTTACAATGAACAAATGTGGTTGAATATTTTTTTCAAAAGCTTAGGCAATTTTGTTATGACTCTGACTTACCGTAATAGAACCCATAAGGGAACATATACCGATATATACTAGCATTTGCTTTCTCCCCCCTCGTGGTGCGAAATAGAAAATTAGGACAAGAACAAGCACCACTACAATACATACATAAACTATAAAACCTGTTCACATATAGAAATGAAAGAAATCTTGTCAGAGAGACAAATAAAGTGCATAGACATTAAATTTCTAATGGTTCTTGAGATATACATTTATATGTGGACTTCATCCATAGATAGACTACAAGAAATAGATTATTCAGCAATTGTCCATACTACTTTTGATATAGAAACATTTCGAGAAGGAACAACAACAAATTTCATTGACAGTGCCAAAAAGTTTCCATGAATTAGTATAAACTATAATGGGCAGTGATGGTTAGTATCACTAATTAAATTATCAGTGATAAACAGAGACAATACCTGGTTCAGAAGCTAGATGCCATATTTCCTTAACGGAGTGTATGTCCCTCTCTTTTGGGGCATGCATTACAATACCAGTGGAACCCACCACACAAAGAATGCAGCCCACTACACCAAATATATGCAACTTTTCACTCAATATGAAATGTGCAAGCACTGCACTGCACAGTAAAACAAAAAAAACCCCAGTTAATACTGGAAAACAAGTTCATCAAAGAGAAGAAGCACATTTTTTGTTCTCCAAAATATTTCCAGACTAAATTGTTTCATCATTCTCTCCTACAAAGTGAGAAAGGAGGCATAGTGTATGTAAAAACTTGGCAAAAGCAAAAAAAAAAAGGGGGGGGGGGGGAATCAGGAAACAAAGAAGCAGTGTATGGTTGGGGATCTATTTCTTGTTCACAAGAGGGAAAAAAATGAAAATGAAATCTCAACCTTATATATAATACCTGACAATTATACTCATGGCTCCCAAAGGAGTTACAAGAACAGCAGGTGCAAATGCATAAGCTGCGAAGTTTGCAACCTCTCCACCAATCACTGATGCATAAAACATAGAAATTTCTTATATATATAGGCTTACAACCATTTATTATCTTTTGTACCTATTTTGTTTGACAACCTGGTTTAGTTTGGTATGGGCTATAAAATTCAGTATTGTATTAAAAGTTTTCTATAATTATTTCTCCAAATATGAGTATGTAAGCTCGGTTCAGCTTTCATTTAATTTCAAGCCATGGTGTCTACAATCTCAACATCATTAAGTACCATCCAAGAGATGAGCACAAAAGAAATTTTCTTTCATCCCCAGGTCTGGTGCTGAAACATTACAATCTAGCAATATACTACCAGTATCGCCTAATCGATCGATACTGGTAACTACTAACTCCGTATTACAAACTAATAGTATCTGTTACAAATTACAAGTATCCTATGAGCACTGACTGATACGTACTGATGTTAAGGCAGCATTGGATCCGAATGGCACAAAACCAGAATGAAGACAAAACTAATCAAGTGAAATTCATGACTTACTGGTTATCATGCCAAGCCACCATAGAGGTTGATACAAATATGAAAAACCTCCTGATGCTGAAACACGCAAAACCACGTAATAAGGATCAAAATTATGTTAATCAACAACAAAGCACATCTTAGGAAGTTGGAAATTGAAACTGTTAAACAAGACTTGACAGGCACAACAAGAAAACAGACATTAATATGTTTTACATGACTTCTTTTCAACCAAAATTTTAGTATAGCTAGACGATCAATGAAATATATGGTCTTAAATTGAAGGAAAAACGCACATGCACTGACACCCGTCTCGCCGGCTTTCTTCAAGCCAATCTTTTTTATAATAAAGCTCGAACCAATGAAAGCGCTAGATGACAAGGCCAATAGAAACCCTTTGGCATTGTCTGACATAGCCATCGTTCAGAATCCAATGCTTACAGTCTTCAAATCTTAAGCCAAAATAACAAACTAACAACAAAATAAGAAGCAAATCAAGCAAGGCATGGTCTACAAAAACGAAAAGCTTGTGCCATAATAGGTTTTCAGTGACTACAAAATCTGCCCAAAACAGTAAAACAAAATAGTAGTTTGGTACAGTCCAAATCCAATACATTTGTTTATGCTGACAAAGTCTAGAACAACAACACTTGCTGCTTGTACAGTGAGCAACTGGTGCAATTTTTTTTATCAAAAAGTATGAACATCACTTTTGTTTCAAAGATGTCAAGGTAAGGACAAAAGAACATGTCTTAATATACTAAAATTTACCTGCCAAATTGTTGTTAATTCAATCTCAGATTTGTTGGTTTCTTCTATTCAGTTCTAGCCCCCAAATCTTATCAAGGAAGTGCTTCATACTTTTTTAAAGTACAGAGTCAAAAAAAAAAAAGAAAAATTGTGGAGATCTGCATTCAAATCCCTAAAAACGTATAAAAAGCATGTCACCAAACAGAATTAGAAAGGAACTATATAATATAAACGTGCAAATAGAAGAAAAAATAAAGAATTTTCTTATTATGTGAGAGTCTCTATTATTGTCAACCTAAATTTTCATAGTTATATGAATGGCTTCTCTTCAACAAAAGAATTTACAGTTTATGAACGACTGTCTTGACAAAACTAATAAAAAAAACTAACCAAAATATTCTAGTTATTTATCAATCCAAAATTTGGAAAATTGAACGAGCAACAAGAATTAATGGCGCATTTTCCTGGGCCTCGAATCCTGCAAAAAAACAGAAAATTACTTTTAATGACAAATGAAAAAGCATTATAGAAAATTTCGTAGCAAAAGAAAAAGGATGAATTTGTTCATCAAACCTTGTGAATTCCTTCGAAGCCCAAATCAGAATGGATCAAATGCAACGTACGAGGGATATTGAAATCCCTTCTTCCGCTTCAATCTCCTTTTTAAATGAAAATGTTTCAAATTCAAACCAAAAAAAAAAAATTAGGAAACCGACCAACAAGTTTAAAACAAAATAATAAAAGAAGACAAAATTAAAATTTCTTTATAAACCTTTTTTTCGAATTACTCTGAATTAATGCACGCGGGAAGGTTTGAAAGCGAGAAGAGTTACAAAAGAAAGAAGAAACGAAAGGTGCATGGAAACTGAGAGAGAGGAGGAGAAAACGCATGGCATGACAAGGCAACGGTATTTCTTTGTTCGGTTAGTTTTCTCCAGGGACTCCTAAGGATTTACTAAACAATGCAGAAAAGGAAAAGATAAAAAAAGTAAAAAGGGGTGCGTTAAGAGAAAGGGTACGTAGATATTCTACCATAAAAGAATCTGATATTTGCTTTTATTTTGCATATAATTCAGCAGGTGTTTAAGGCTAATCATGAACCTGGGGCATGCATGTAATTATGTAAATTAAACATGCACATATTCTAAAGTAATAACATAACCAAATTGATTGAATGATTACAAATGCACTGAATTCGGCAGGTTTTTGTCTAAACATTTGCATTTTTTTTTTGGGATATTACTTTACAATTTATAATGTGCACTAATTCTGGAGGCGATTGTGTAATTTTATATATTTATTATTTTCATAATTTTTTTCTTTCAGCGCTAATTGTAATGTCAGGAGGTTTTGGATGTCAAAAGGACAAAAAGAGGGAAAAAAAATCACCAAATATCCAATGACTGCAGGAGCATTACTTGACCCCGAAATGAATGAAAACTTTGCTTAATTTGTTCCTATAGGGTGAAAAACGACAAATAAAATTTTGCTGTAAAAAAAACTGTTGTTGGTAGAAGTATAATAATTGAAACCGAAAAAAGTTGGTGTTCTAAAAGAGTCCCTCTTCAAGATAAGAGGGTTCTTTTTTGCACACACAAAGGGTGCGTTTGGATAGGTGTGGGAAGAAGAGAAGAAGGGAAGAAGTGGGAAAAAGTATTGGAAAGTGTGTAATTTTGTGAAGAGTTTGGATTGTTTATAATTTTTTTCTTCTTCTTCCTTATTCTTCTTCTTCTTTCTTCCAACGATCCAAACGCATCCAAAAAGAAGACGCTATAACCAGTTTAGCACTAGAGAAATAACTTTTGGTCTACTAGCAAAGATAAATGCATGTAAGAGGTTGCATGTTTGAAATCTAGCTGGGATCTTTTATAATTAATTTAAAAATAAGTTGTAAGACTTGATCCCCAATTTATCTTCGAAAAAAAAACAATTTAGCATTAGATTTTTTAGATATTATGGATTGTTTTTACATGTTGCCTCCAAAATCCAAATAAAATGTGTATTGGTTTATTGGTTGGTCTTACAAAAAAAAAAGAAGGGGAAAAAAATCATCCAAGATCTGACTGGGATTGTCCCCGTTGGGTAAGTAAAATAAATCCAATTTAATACGTGAAAGCATTTCGACCTTGCGAAACGCTATTGTAGTATAACATCAAAATCCTCTCATTTTTGATGAGTGAGATCCAACATGTTTATTGGTCTGTCTATAAATTAAATTGCGCGCACACAAAAACCACAAGTGTAAAAGAGCCGGATTCATTGTGGTTTTTTTACACGGAGCATTTTAAAAGGAAGAGACAGTAGTTTTAATAAATTTAATTAATGGATGCAGAACATGTTCGGAAACATTGAAATCAAGCTGGCCATTGGAGAAAAATAGAAAGTATTTCAATCTAAGTGAGGTCCACTCAAATGAGGATTCTCCGATTAGGAAAGTATAGCTTCTATGATTCTATCGGAATGAGAAATTTGTCTCTCTTTTTTACCAAACTAGCAAAAAAATTACTCCCAATACGTAGATAAATAAAGAAACAAAATAATTTAAGGTAATAAAAATATCAGTTTGAATATATCATTCCAAAAAAATAAATTGTTTAACATCACTTGACTCTTTTCTGTTAAAGGATCTGATATTTTATCTGAAATCAACATCTAAACCACACATCAAATCGGATCACACGAATTAATGGTCCATAATTGATATAACAATTGTTTCCACCCCTCTAATGAAATTGTTCCGACTTTTTTATAGGTGTTTTTACCAGTATAATATATGGGATTTCTAAGATATGAAGCGATTCATAAAGAGTTGATTTTATTCCATAAGATTTGATGGGAAATTTCACTTGAAGAATTCGCGAAGAGTGAAATTTGATCAAATTTGAGAACTATCTCTTAATCTAATGGCAAAGAGCAATGCATTTTGAGTGAAAGGTCGTAGGTTTGAAATCCGATTGGAGAATCTCTCATAAACATTTAATTTAAAAAATAAGTTGGAAAGCTTGACCCAATTTATCTTAAAAAAAAATTGATCAGATTTCAATCGAGTAAAGCGACACACTTTTTGTTTCTTTTTTTGTCTATTATAATAAAAACATTTTTTCTTGCATTTCCGTATCGGAATTGCTTAGGACCATCCTAAGATTCTATCATCCCCATCGTCCCCGCATTATCAAGTGCTGAACTAACTCATTCCAGCGTACGTTGTCCCCCTCCTTCCTCTCCCCCTCCTCTCTCCTCCCGCGTACACTATCCCCCTCCCTCCTCACCCCTCCCGTGTATGTTGTCCCCCTTCCCCCTCCCCCTCCCCCTCCCCCTCCCCCTTCCTCCATCCCGCGTACGTTGTCCTCTCCCACCCCTCCCCCCTCCCACAGACTTCATAACTGTTGAAGTCAATATATACAATTGTTGACATTATTATCGTAACTGTTGAAGTTAATATATATAATTGTTACAGTTATATATATAACTTCAACAATTAGTCAATTACATATCAACTTCAACCGTTACATATTAAGTATCATTAATTATCCAGCCCCTCTGTTGAAGTTGATATATATAACTGTTGAAGTTAATATATATAATTGTTTGTAGACACCCCAAAAAGAGTCATCGATTGAAATATCTTTTTAATAAATTAAAGCATCTAGGATAATTATGTTAAATTGTCATACAATTGGTTAATCCCAATCAGTTCTCTATGCAGCGAAAAGATAAATTTTGGGTCATTTGAAAAGCAAATGAAAACTAGTTTCCAATATTTAGCTATTTTTCTATATTATTCCTATCAAAATTTGTTTACTTATTTTCTTTGCATATGGCATTTGCAAACCTTTTTCAAAATCATTTATTTCTCCTAAGAAAATGCCTAAACGTGACTCTGTCAAATCCTTTTACAATTTTTATATTTTATCAAATCTATTTGTGAAAGTTGCCTAACTTAGTACATGCAATTTGACTTTGGTTATTTCATAAAATGTCTTTTTGTACTTCCACGTTACTATCATTTCAGCAAGTCAAAATCATATGAATATTTCCAAAGTTTGCTATCCCTGTACCCAATAGTGACACATTATTTGGAGTTGTGGAGCAGGGAAGGAGTACAATAGTTATTCTTATATATTCTCAAATTCATACCAAACTATATCAATAGATCATGAACGTTTCCTGTAAAAGAATTAAATGTGTTATGCATCTCAAATCATATATTCTAGTCATGATGAGCCCCTCTTATATTATAATTACTATGACCTTTTGAAAATAATAATAATAACAATAATAATAATAATAATAATAATGATAATAATAATGATAAAATTTTATGCATTATGGTATCTCGAATGATTTCTATAAAGCTCATGCATGTTGCATCTCTATGAAAAACATAAAAATTAGTTCTACTTTCCTACTAAATTGTTTCTTATATATATTTTGTTTTATCTCCGTCAATGATTTCTCCCGTCAATATGTTGACGGAGTAGACCTATGTAACCCAGAAAAAAATTTTAAACGTCTTTGCAAAAAAATCATTTTGTTATAATATAAAATCATAAGAACTTTTTTCCTGTTACCTTGCGTGCTAGATCAGAGGGAAATTACAATATAAGAGCCATAGGTGATATTGGTCTTTTCTTCAAAAGGTTGGTGTTAGTAGTGTAAACTTTATTACCCATGCGTGCAACATTTATTGAAAGAGAAATTAAACACTCAAAGCTTCTAGTAAAACAAGACAGTGCAAGCACATACAGTAGGTGCATTTCTTTTATTTTTGACAATTGAAGAAATAGATTTCATGATGCTAACTCATTGCAATTATGATTGTGAAAATCATTTTTTTGCATCTGGCAATAAGAAGGTTCATCAAGTTTAGGCAAACTTAGGCCACATAATTAATAACTGTTATTGAGACAAATGTAAGAGGCGTTGCTGAAACTTGAGTTTTTTTACACCAGAATAATGTAAGCCGTCGACCACATCTAAACCAATGTCTCTTCACCCCATTTAAAATCTGGCGCAAGACATTGAAAACAAGGAGTACAATTTTTCTTTTCAAAAGGAGAATCACATCAGTTCAAGTCACCAAATGTCAATCTAGAATACTATGCAAGTATAGTTCATTCATGTGTGCAGCAAGATTTTTGCTGATTTGTTCCCCACAACATAGTACAAAATATGGTCAAACAATTTCAATTATTCATGACATGTTATAGTTAAAAGCAACTAAATTTACAACATACTACGAGATGGCTTTTTTTTCAATTGCAGGTCATTTGGAAATATTCAAGATCATGGCACTGTGCTTGAGAAGAGTTAGGTGCTGCCTATATATACATGCATTTACAAACTTCAAAGGGGGCTGGAAAGTGCAAGGAAACTACGGAGAGAAAAGTCCAAGTATCCTGATTATAGAAGTTTAAACCTCTCCCATTCCAATATTCTGAATTTAAAAAATGAATGAGGGATCCATCTAATAATGATTTCAGAATCTGATCATCATTCATGTAATAACCAGCCACCTAAGTCCATTAAACGACTTGGCAATGAGTGACAGCTAGTGACCAAAAATCTGATCGGCCTGCTGCATCACTACTCTCCTACATTTTTCTCTTTTATTTCATTTTGTGCTTGCTGCTATTGTTTTCTTTTATATTCACTTTTGTAATTTGAATATTTGATAATAAAAGAAATTACTGAAAGCTAGAATCAGTAGAGACCAAGTTTGTTTGGGTGCTTGTGGTGCTTAACACCTTCCACAACCATAACCGAGATACGAACCTCTTATCCATGGGCTAAATATAATCAAAACCGACTTTCTTTCTCGATTTTACATCGGGTGGCGACTCCAAAATAATCGTTGAACCTAAGCCAAGTGTCGCTGGTCGGTTAGTTAGCGCGTAGCTACATTGTTCTATTTATATATATTAAATGTTAATATATATAACTGTTGAGGTTAGTATCCTAACTGTTGAAGTTAATATTTATAATTGTTGAAGTTCATATCATAACTGTTGAAGTTAATATATACAACAGTTACGATAATAATTTCAACAATGGTATATATTGACTTCAACAGTTATCTATTTAAATTCAACAATTACAATATTAACTTCAACATTTATGTATAGTAATTTCAACAATTATGAAGTGAATGAGGGAGGGGGCAGGGAGGAGGGGGAGGGGTGAGTGAGACAGTGTACGCGGAATGGAGAGGGGGGAGGGGGAGAAGTGTGGGAAAGACGGCGTACGCGTATGCGAGAGGGAGGGAAGCAGAAGAGCGAAAAAAGAGAGCGAAACAGAGGATGATAGCCAAAAATAAAAAATGCGTTTAATAACTGATGGGGATGATAGGGATGGTGAATATCGGGATGATTCTTATCACCCCCGATTTTCGTATGTTAGACAAGGCTTGTGCTTCTTTTCTTTTTAAGAATTTTTGTAATGTGTTGTATGTATATTATACGTACTAGCAGCAGTGCCCGCTCAATGTGCGGGCATTTTTTTCATCTGATATATTTCAAAAACTTAAAGACTTTTTGTATATATTTTGTTTATGTCAACTTTTTTCTCTCAAAAAATTACACTACATGATCTAATAAGAACTTTTATTATCAAATGATATCATAATTTTGTGTGAAAAGAAATTGGTTGTTCCATACTCTGAAGACTTTAAACTTGGAATAGTATTTCCTATGCAAGGTTTCTCCCATCTTCTTACATTCTTTGCAACTTCAAATTACCAAAGAAAAATGTAATACAATGTTTTACCCGATCAACATTCACTACATAATAACATGCCATGAATAAAAATTTTCTAGACAGGTCTACTACTCAACCACCTTTACATTAAAAACCACCAAATTTAGTACTGCATCTCTAAACAGAACAAAAATTCTAAAACTTTGGAACTTTAAATATAGATATCTGAAGCGTAGTCTCCACCTGGAGCAGGTGGTATGGCAACTCATGGTATAGATACTTATACCAAATTTTAGAAAAAGATTATAAAGCGATCTCAAATACAAAGGCCCTGATCAAAATGGTTTTTTCATGGGATTTCAATTCAATTCAATTCAATTCAATTGATTTCATATGATTTCGTAGGATTTTGTTGGATCTAATTACATAGGAATTTTAACTAAATGACACCAAATCCGTTCATATTGATCAAGAATTTTCCAACGAAATGAAATGAAACGAAATCCCACGTTAAAATCATAAGATTTTGATCAGGGCCAAAGTTTCATACCAAAAAAAAGAAAAAAAAAGCACTGCACAACAAATGCATAATGATCCAATTGTACCCCAATTATAATCAGTTTTTTTATTACAAAGCCATAATACTATAAATTATAAAAAAATAACGTCTCTTATGGATATACCGACATTCAATAAACTATTGACAAAGAATAGTTTCGATCCAATAGTTTTTCAGTTCTCAATAAAAGAGATGAAGAAATGCTTCCTAAAGTGCTATTTAAATATCTACAAAATTTGAGGTGCCAAGTACTAATCATATAAAATAGAGCAAAGTGTTTTTAACATGATATCAATTTCTCACATTTCTAAGGTCGTAAATGCAACCTCAACCTCAAACCACCTGAACACCAGAAATGATGTTTTTGCAATGGGCGGCACCTATGATGGGACTTCTTACAGTTTTGGATTAAAGTTCTAGACGGCCGCATGGAGGTAAGATCAGGGTTGAAATCGATGTCAGAGGCAAAGCGAACATCAGCAAAAATTAATCAAATTTTGTAGTGAGATTTTTGGATAGTCGGACCTGAGAAGTAGAAAGAAAAAACAAAAAGAAAAAAAATAAATTAGTAAAATTCAATAGGACACAGCAACTAAAATATTGAATCATCATTTTTCTTTTGTTTTAAATTGTTCAGGTATAGGAAGTGGTTCTTAGATTCAAATTTAGAAAGAAAAGAATGTTATTAATTCAAAATTATGCTCCATACAAGAAGTGGTTTTGTCATTAGTTTTGAGAAGCACCCAGATTGAATTTTTCAATCATCCTAACAGTTGACAAAATTCGAAATTCACTCAAAATTGTGCTTAGATCTTTTGAGAACCCAATACCTGGGTCAGCAGCAACAATTCTCCATAGTGGTATGTCAACTATAACATTATTCATTTGAGCTCAATTAAGTTGTTAACCCTGATAGATAAAGACAACTTTCTTCATTAACTGAAAAAGCTCACAGATTAGAAGACAATTCTTACTTAATAATTTTTATTATTTTTTTAAACCACTGGCCACACCAGATTAAACCTGAAATGCACTTGAGTGGAATATTACTAATCTGCAACTTGGTCTGGCCCCGGCTGGAATCAAACCAACCTCAGAAACCATAATTAAGAGACCTAGTGACTGAACATGGCCGAAACTAAATCCAAAACAAATATCCCTTCATTAAAGCCACGTTTTCTCTAACAATGATGCACAGGATAAAATATAGGAAAAATTAGATTTATGCCGCTCCAAAGTTGTAAAATTAGAAATATGCCACTCTAAACTTGACTCTTAGAAAAATGCCACTCTAAATCCATTTTATTTAGATATTTGCCACAAATATACTGGATTTTAAAAATATACTTTTGTATAACTAATTTGCCCTTCTTCTTCCTCCTTTACTCTCTATCGCTTGTCCCTTCGTCTATTCTACGCCATAGATGGAGACCAGTGTGGCGCATGCAAAGAACCCAAACGATCAAATCTAATATTTGTCAGTTTTCATGTCTTTTGTCCGAGTTTTAAAGTTTTGTTGTTTTTCTCCGTCAAAATTTAGGTGCCTAGATAAATTCCATTTTCTCTATCTTTCTCTTTACTTTTTTGGATTTTTAATGGTACAATTCTTGAGACAAAACTATATGTTTGTTCGACCCATTCAGATCAAGTTCTATTAAATTAAATAAGAAATCATTCTTATCCATCAGATGGCTCTACTCTCCCGATGCATTACATTTTTTTTAATTTTCTTTCAGGTCTGCACTTTTAAACTACTTTAGACTTAGTTGTATGAAATTGTGCATACGGGCTTCAATGACAAAAGAAACTTAGCCACCAGATAATTTAGCCCAAAAGAAGCGCACAAAATGGACGAAGAGACGAATGACAAAAATGAAAGGAACAGAACATGAAGAAGGGTATATTAGTCAATACAAAAATATATTTTAAAATACTGTATATTTGTGGCAAATATCTGAATAAAATGGATTTAGAGTGGCATTTTTCTAAGTGTCAAGTTTGAAGTGGCATTTTTCTAATTTTACAATTTTGGAGTGGCATAAATCTAATTGTCCCTTATTAATGGAAATAGTTAGAAAATAATTTTTAAATCCAACAGTATAACTCCCATCCACTAATCTTCCTTACTGGCAAGCTAGTTTTAAAATACACAAAGTTACTTAGACTGCACTACAAGTATTAAAGCTTACTTTTATGCCATTTGCAAATCCAGCATAATAAATAAATGAAATTTGCAATATATTCCTTCCTTACTGTAAATAAGATGGGTCTTTTGTACCTTTATTTTATCAGCACATCTTTCACGAGTCCATGAAAAGAGAGCTACTACATCAATAGTATATATTTAAAAATTAAACAAACTTCTAAGAGAGGAAAAAAAAAATGGATCTTTTGCAAATATATTTAGGATCAAGCACGTACTGTGGATGAGTATTTAACAAGTGTTATTGCAAGGGTGTGATTGAAGATATAGTTGCTTTCTCTATGCGTCGGCTCTTGATTTCTGCATTGTAAAAGATATAGCTACAATTAAGTTCTCTTCAAGGTCAAAATTCTCAAAATGTAGCAAGAAATTAATTGCTCTATGCCCATTAGAACATTACTTCACATTTATGCATTCTTATGTTCCATCAATTTAAAAAATTTACTGATTTTCTGATGCAAACTGCAAAATTGCTTTTTTTGGCAATATATTAAAAAATATTTTTATTTTGTAAACGGCTAAACACAAATGATTGAAAATTTTACTGAAGATACATGATGGTCATACACGTCTTCTGTAAAATTTTCATAATTTTTTAAAATACAAATAAATTTCAATAATTTTCTGAATTCAGACAGGAGTTAAATTTCAGGAATTTATACCAGTAGACCGTGCCAGTAAAAATATCTTTCCTCACTGATGCTATCAGAAAGCTGCTCGTGTAATAAATGACTAAATCTTAGTAGTGAAATAAAATTTTGAGGATTATTGTGCAAACTATTTCATATGTTCAATACTACTATCCCAATATCCAATGGTTTTGCAAAAATGAAAACAAAATTATACTTTGAGAATATATAACAAATTGAGAAGGAAAATTTATATGAATATTGTTTGAAAGAAGAGCTGCATACTTTGAGAGTTTTTTCAGATAATCATCATATTCCATTGAAACATATCCCTCACATAAATCACGATTAGACTCAAGCTAACAAAAGAACAAGAACCAAAATAAGTAAATCTGAACATAAATACAATAAAATGAAAAAGCATGATTAAAATCTGACCTGGTTAATAACCTGTTGCCTCACAGATTCGTGATGCTCTGGGCTACCATAGAATTGATCAGATAATGCTCTAAACTACAAGTGTTTCAAATACAAACCTCAAAAACAAAAATCATAAAGCCTCAGACTGCAACATGATTTAGAATGTACCGGATAAGATATAACTGAAATAGACACAATTTTTATTTCTGCAAATTGGAAAATAGAAAAAAAAATGACAAAGAATTGTGGTTCAGTATACCGATCGATAAGCAACACTTATTTTCTGAATACTTGTTTTCAAATCGAGAAAATATCATCACTTACTTATATATAGTTGTGTGTTCAAATACTGATTTCTTATATCTCCCAAACTAATCATGAGAATTTATCACATGAGACAAATTCAAAGGAATAGAGGCTCGTATGTTATGAAAGAATCTTATGAGGATTAGAAACTTACAATGAGACAAAAAAAAATAAATCACTATAGTCGAGATTTGAGATTAATTGAGCGGATATAGAAGGTGAAGAAACTCTTTAGCACAAATAGTTTAAAAGTGCATACCAGAGAGCAAAGTGATTGTTGAGTCGCTAGGGTTCGGATGTTGATGTTCACCGGTGATAGAATCGATGCCTCAGAATCTAACTCGGCAACAATTGGGACCACAATGGCTTTTCTTTGTACCAGCACACTATGCATACTTAATCTCAGCTCTAATTGAGGTTCCACAAATGCACATGGAATCAGATAACAAATTCATACTATGAGTTCATTAATTGCAGATAAGAATTTGTAAGAGAAATTTGATTAGCTCAAACTATACCCAAATTTATACACTGTTTCTCCTGTGTAGAAACAGTAGGTCCTACCTGGGTAGCTTCTTGAAAGATCAGGTCTCATGTTCATGTCACTCATGGGTACATTGGCGAATGATTCAGGTTACCGTGTAACCGGCAATCGGCCATCTGTCACCAAGAATGGTGCCACTGCCACAAAATCAAAACTGAAAAAAATCTAAATAATTATTTGATTTAGTAATTGAAGGAAATAGGGAAAAGTTCTCTGGTTTTCAACAATTAAGTGAGGTGAGGAAGAACCTGTAGTTGAGGGAAAGAGGTGAGAGTGTATAGATTCGCCTGAAACCAAAAGAGACGGAAATCAAACCAAAACTACTCCAAAATCACTCAACTAAGAGAACGAAATGAGACATATAATCAAGGTTCATCCTAAATAGAAATTAAGCTAAGAAAATTAAAGGAGAATAATCAAGAGAAGAGAAGAAACCAAAGGCGCAAAAGCACCGCTTACCTTTATCTAATGATGAAGTGTGAATAAGTACAGTAATTGATCGGAAGTAGTAAGCCTCTTAAACGGAAGGAAACCATCATGAATTGTCTCTCACTATCGTCCATCGTCACTGGCACGGCCTCTCTTCCTCCCAGCGCTGTAGATCAGTCGCCTCTAAGCCATCAAAGAGAGAGATAGAGAGATGAGAAGAAAGGGGAATCAAGTGAACCGATAGCGGAGAGAGAGACAGAGAGGGAAACACGCACTACCTCTAGCGGACGTGCGTGCGCACGCGGCGCTGACTGCACGTCTACATGGAGCCAGGGAGAGATCGGCAACGAAAAAGAGAGAGAAAGCGTCGTGGTTTTGAATGAGATTTACTAACCCTAGCCGCTGCAACTTGATTTGTTGTGGAATGTTCCTTATCTGGCCGCGATGGGAAAGTGAGGAGGGGGCAGCGAAGGTGACACCGGGTTATTTTTCTGAGATCTGTTTCAATATGTGATATGTGCGGACACATATTTGAATTAAAAACAAAAAAAAATTAGGGTAAACGCGAACAGGAATCGAACTCGAGTTTTTCGACGAACGCAGCAACACGCTTTACCAACTCACCGTCCAGACAGTTCACGATAAAAGGTTGACCTTTTAGTCTGATATTTAAATCTGAACCGTAAATCATAGTAGATTAGCAAAATCAATGATCCATATTTGATATTAGAGGGGTGTAACTCCCTTTTATCTCGAAGTTTATGCCTGTTCTACTGATGCTTTATAAGTAGTGGAGATATATACTATCATCATCACTACTCATAGGTGTGTTTGGTTGGAGTGGGAATAGGGAATAAGCCCCTTATTCCTTATTCCGGTGAAAACCAAACAACAAAGGAATAGGGAATTTGGGCTTATTCCGGCCCTTATCCATATTCTAACAAAATCAAGGAATTTGAATAAGGAATAAGGAATAAGCTTTTCTCTATTCCTATTTCCTATTTCCACTCCAACCAAACACACCCACAAAAGTAGGAATCCGACAATATATAGTATATCACCTCTAGATATAGCATATATCTACCTCCTATATCGTTGACCAATTTGATGTGGGCTAGATGTCAATCAATAGTTGAAATTGTATTAAGTTTTGGTTTTATATCTATAATGAAAAGAGCATTAATTAGAATATAATAATTGTTTTGATATTTTGGAAAGAGAGTTAAATCTTTATCATCTATAATTTATTAATTTTCAAATATTATTATTTAAAATAAAATATATATTTCTTAAATTATGTTTTCTAGGTTGAAATATTAATTTTAACCTTTTTTGAAGTATAAATATTTTAAAAATTTTTATTTGCCCACACATTGGTTGGGTATCTTTTCTGGTTTTTAAAGAAATATAAGAATGAGGGTAAAAATATAAAAAAAAATAATAGATGAAATCATTGGTCTCTAATATTGTGTGATTTATCATCAAATTCCAATTCCTTTCAATTCTTCTTATATCGATTCCCATCATCAAATTTCAATGATCTCATTCAAATCTCATTAAAAACCAGGGCCCAAAAAAAAAAAAAAAAACGCGCCTCACGTTTGTGTAAATTCCATTTAATACAAAATGCAATGAAAATAAACAATGGAACAAAATTACATAATTTTTTTTTTTGCATGTTTACTAATGATGTAAAAAATAAAAGTTAATAAAAAAAATATTCAGGAAGATAATGAGTGCATCTTCGTCTAAGACTCTCCATTCAATATCTTACGATCTCATTCAGTATCCTACAAATCAAATTAAACTAGCCAACAAAGTAAATTATGAAATTCAATTAAAAATAGTAAAATTACTTCTCAGTGGTCGCTACCAAGCCCTTGAATTTTTTTTTTAAAATAGTAAAAGTTTTTTTAAATTTATATTGTTTACTTGTTAACAGCTGGAATTGAGGTTCTCTTTTCCATTAGTTAAAAAAAAGTTTCATTGACAAGTTTAAAACAATAGTATTTATATTGTAAATTTTGAAACATAAATTAACGAAGCATCAATATTGATATTGAATGATTTTGCAACGGGAAGCGCGATGAAAATGATTTAAAAAGAAGAGTGTAGACTAAAATCAGTTAAGCTGTGATTATATCTCATTTCTTTTTTATATTCTAACAGCAGATCCGAACCTTTCAATGTGTTCTTCATATTGCAATTTCATTGGAGATCAAATTTTATATATATATATATATTTTAAAATTTTTAGTATTTTTTTGGTATTTTACAAAATTCTTAATCGAAACAATTCTGAACCCTTCAATAACAATGACTTTCAAAAATCTAAAAAAATAGTACAAAAATCAGAAAAATATAAAATTTAGTCTAATGAGATTTCAATATGAAGAGCACACTGAACGGTTTCAATTTGACATTCAAACTTGAAAAATGGAGATTTAATCCCGTGTGATAGGTCTATCCGTCAGTCATAGCTGATTTTAGTCAACCTCACACCTTAAGAAAAAACGGGTTAGAAATATCATGACATTAACCTTCCTATATTGTTTTATTTCTCTCCTCATATATATGCTTAAAGAAAATGGAAATAATTTATAACAAGCAGTGCACGAAATCGTTTTTTTTAATCCTGGTTGCGACCATCCAGGAGTTCATCACTTGCTCCAGAGCAGTTGATTTATAATTAAAATATTATAGCATGAAATTCTGGATTATCATAATATTTTTTCACTTATTTATTTATTTTTTTTTCATTTTGCTTTGACGGAGGGAACCAAATGTCAAATAAATTAAAGGCCTTTCTCTGTTAATTTTTCTAAAATTGACTTTGAAACAATACTTGTCATCTTCTTCCCCTTTTTTTTGTTTTCTTTTTTTGCTGCTCATACGAAAATTGGGTTTCTTTCTTTGTACTGCTAAAAATCTGGACAATGAGTAATAAATTTTACCTTCCTAAACATATAACATACCAAAATTCAGTTTGTCCTGTTCTAATCACTATATGATGCTCTTGTAAAATTAGCGGTCAATGTTAATAGATTTTTTTCATAAAAAGGGATGTACTCTAATGGTTATATACTCGCATACACCAGAATCACCCTAAATTTGAAATAAGTTAATGCATCTCTATGTTTCGTTATACGTATTTATAAGGCTAGGTATAGGTATGCATGTTTATCTTTTAGAACAACAACTAAATAAAATTTTTCTCTCAAACAAAAAAAATTGCAACAATAATTTACCATGTATCACGGTCTGTTTTTAACAATTACATGAAGTGATAAATCAAATTTGAACGATGTTAGTTTGGGCTAACGCTTAAATAGTTCTGTTAGCAACACCAAGATGGTATTTTGGGGTGAGTGTTTAAATAGTTCTGTTAGCAACACCATGCAAAAATTAATACAAAAAATTTCCAATAATGGCATTTTGGGCGAGTTGTTTAAACTTTAAATAGTTCTTTATCAAGCAGCAACACCATAACAAAATTTAACAATATAATAAAAATTGAATTACGGTATTTTGGGTGGTTGTTTAAATATTTTGTTACAAACCACAATATTTTGGGTGGTTGTTTAAATATTTTGGGGTGAGTGTTTAAATAGTTCTGTTAGCAACACCATGCAAAATTTAATACAATAAATTTTCAAGAATGGCATTTTGGGTGAGTTGTTTAAACTTTAAATAGTTCTTTATCAAGCAGCAACACCATAACAAAATTTAATAATATAATAATAACAAAATTTTAATTATAGTATTTTGGGTGGTTGTTTAAATATTTTGTTATTTGTTGCAAACCACAATACCTAATTTAACAATAATACAATGAAATTTGAACGATGGTATTTTGGGTGAGTCGTTATAGTTAGCAACACCATACAATACAAACAAACAAAATACAATAAGAACGTTAATGTGGGAATGTCAAATTTGTGAAGGTTGTTTTGCAAACAATTCCTTTGCTTAGGCTCAGAGAACACCAAGGAAAAATCGAGCATTGCATAAATAATAAACCAATAAACGAAACCAGCCGCCTTCTATTTTCTCTCTCCTTTCCACCTCGGAAGTGTTTGTTTATAAAACCCAACAAACGCATCTCCGATTCCATTCCTCCTGCGCTCCTGTTTGGAAAAGGAAATTATTTATTAACAAAACCAAAAAAGCAGCGTAAGAGCGAAGACGAAAAACCCTAGTTGAGATTTACGCCGATCTGGTATTTCTGAGCGCTTTCCCCGAGTTAAATCTCGTGGATCCATCTGCGATCCGAGAGATTTAGATCGGATTTTTCTAATTTGCTCCACGATCTTCCACTTTCTGAGGTTTTAGTTGGAAATGGCGGCGCAGCAGCAGAATCAGTCCGGATCACCTCCGACTGCGCAGTTGGTTAGCACTTTAACTTTATTATTATTATTTCAGTTTTAGATTTTTTTTTTTAAGGAAGCGTTGTCAGTTTCGTAATTTGGTTAATTGGTCATCAATTTCCGTTACTAATGAACGCGAGCATTTAGTTTTTAGGCTTGAGTGTATAATAATTAGTAAGTTTTACTGCTGATCTGGTAATCACTCTACAAAGCAATAGCAAGCTCATTCAATTATGAGCCGAGATCTCTGATTTCACCAATGTTTTTTTTATCTTCGGTGAGAAAAGAATTACATCTCGAGTCTTAATTGTTCCTTGATATGTTATTTCTTTATTACATTAGATATATTTCAACGGATATTGCCAAATCAATTTGATCTCTGTGAGGACTTAGTTTATAAATGAATATATAATTTCTTAGATATATTTTTGCCATGCACTTGTTTGTATTGGCAAAAGTTAAATATGTTTATTATGCCTGGCATACACTTTATTTACACACACAGTATCCTACATGTGCCCTTCACAAAAAACCAATATGATAATAAAACTGTTTCTTTTTGTGAGAAAAGTGGTAACTGTCATCCGCTTCTATTATACCACAAAAACTATTATAGTGCTTGTGTCTAGCACAACCGATTGGCCAGCGCAACGAATCTCAAATTTTCAGATTCAATGCTGATTCCAGGCACTTAATGTGATATACACAACGAAATCTCGTAAGGGGCTGATTTTGATATACTTTTATTAGATATCTTTACTATTTTTTTTTTATTTATGTCCTTCCAAAAAAAATCTTAAAATTATAAACCGGCCTACTACAAGTCATCTTCCAGTCCAGTGAGAGGCACTCGCATTGCGTGCTTAAGCACATATACACGGAGAGTTAAAGTTTTGGTGCTTTTCAATGGGGATTTGAGCACAGTTCAGAAAGTATCTGCTTCTGTCAACATTTATAAATGTCTGCAATTTCTTTGTGCCTTGTGTCTCGGGCAATTTAGAGCTCTTATACCTTGTGCCTGTGGCTGCATTGGTACTTGCCAATTGGTGCCACATCCTTGTTCATAATGCATACATGTTCTAGAACTTCATATCCTTTAGATGTTTGGTTCCAAAATTTTGCAATTAATTTTGGATTTGTTTCTTTATGGTGTAGATCGGCAATGCATTTGTGCAACAGTATTACCACATTCTCCACTCTTCTCCTGATTTGGTGCACAGGTTCTACCAGGAGACAAGCAAGCTTGGTCGGCCTGAGGCCAATGGTGTGATGGCCTCTGTCACTACCACAGATGTGAGGGCTTCTAGTTACTTCTATAGATATATATCTGCCCTTCGTTTTACAGAAAAAAGATAAAATTTGAAGATCAAATAGGAAATTAGGATTAAATACAGCAGTTAGCAGGCTATTTAATTCGGAAGATAAATTTCAAATTTCTTTAAAGATTATGTGATGATTTTTTGATGTTAAGTATTAGTTGAGTCCTCTAGTATCTCAGGTAAGTAAACCAAGAATAACATCACATCTATATATAGGTACATACGTTATTAATGAGGTAAAGTTAATGACTGTGTGCAGGGTTGTTACCTGAAAATAATTCTTAAAATGGGTTGTTAATTCGCCAGTTCCTTTTGGCCCATTGAGATGTTGACAAACGAATAATTTAGTACAAGGGCATAGTTTAGTTGTGCTGTGATTAAAGTAATATTGACTTGAGCTACTAGCTTATGGAATGTATATGTGCATTATGGCCAGGCGATAAATGATAAGATAATGTCGATGGAGGTGATGAAGGCAGAGATAGAGACGGTGGATGCACAGGAGTCGCTGAGTGGGGGTGTTATTGTGCTAGTGACAGGGCACCTCACTGGACGCCACGATGGTGTGCGCCGCGAATTCACCCAGACCTTCTTCCTCGCTCCCCAAGAAAAGGGTTACTTTGTCCTCAATGACCTCTTTCGCTACACTGCGGCGTCTGTTGTTGTACCTGTGACTGAGCTTCATGATCCCTCTGCCGCACCCCATGGCCATGTTGCTGGTGAGGTGCTTGCTAATGGAACTGCTGTTCATTATACGAGTGAGCATGGTGTGTGTTATTTATTTCATTAGTTATATACACTGTGTTTAATATTTGATTTGAATTGAGGGAGTTCATAAAAGTTTTTGGCATTATTGTTTGGCTTACTATAGGATTTAACTCCCACCTGAATACGATTTCCAATTGACCAAGCAGATGACCTTTTTCAGTACTTGCCCTCTGTGATACTGCTTGTTGTTCAGACTTACTAGTGCAAAAGCATTTCCAAAGCTGACCCTACTTTGTATTATATTGTTGTCATATTACATAAGTCATAAATGTTACAATTCGAACTTCTGATACGCTTTTTAGAGTTGATGCTGTTTGTCATCTTGCTAATCGTTTCTTTTTGGAAGAGTATCATTGTTTTAGAAAGTTCGTTGGCAGTGTTGGCTTTGTTCTCATATATTTTCTTTGCATTTTTGTTTTCTTGATTTTAGATGCAATGCTGCATGATCAGCATGTGACGGAACAAGCAGTGGCAGACGAGGGGACAAATGAGGAGGAAGTGTACAACCCATCAGACAATGACGGGTCAGTTGTGGAGGAAACACAAATACCTGAGGTCATTGATGAAGTGCCAGAGAATGTTCTCACTGCTTCTCGGGACGTGCCTGTTACTGTTTCCTCTACAATGCTGACTAGTGCTCCTGCCGCTATTACTTCAACCCCCAGTACAAATGATGATGCGCCAAAAAAATCCTATGCTTCCATTGTAAGTGTCACCCTTAAATAAATGATAACATCAACTTTTGAGCTTACCAAGCTGCTTGTCTATTCCTTTTTTTTTTTTTACTTGCCTAGCAAAACTTTATAGTAGTCCTTTAGGGACCACTTTTATGGAGGTTGACATATCTAGTAGAAGCCATTTTGGAAGTTGTTCTGATTTGTGGATCCAACAAGAAATATTAATGTACATGAAACTAAGTGATATACCACACATGATATAAAGTGCATCTAAAATTTTTTTGTGTTATTGTGAGTGGGGAATTTTATAAATAATAAATAAATTTGAAAAATGTTCCTATTAATGATGGAATCAGCACAATTTAATTGGAATAACTGAGATGTTTATAAGATGATGTGGCAGCTTATTACTGGATGTGCATGCTAGTCATGATTATTCAATTTCCATTTATATAAATCATCGTCAAACATCTGTGAATGACAATGAATTAGCTGTCTGTAGAACTTTTTTATTGTTCAGACTAGAATTGAGTAAATGTCCTTAACTAGTTTTAAAAAGAAATCAAAAGTAATTGCAACTAATAACCTTGTGTAGCATCCCAAAAAAATTGGCAAGTAAAAGGGAGGACTCGAAAAGTGCATTTGATCATCAACATTTTCCATGTGGATGTATCATACATAATGTTGTTTAGTTTGATATTTTATTAATTCATTCATATATTCATATGTTGTTTGGTATATATATAGGTCAAGGTGATGAGAGAAAATGCTGCTGCGATATCTGCCCCAGCACAAGTGCCCAGGTCTGCACCAGTGAATGTTCCCAGGTCTGCACCAGCACCCAAGCCAGAGAAGCAGGTGGTACCTGCTCCTGCACCATCTTCTGTCACTGATGCTCCTGCCTTTAGTTCTAATGCTACCGACAGCAACACTGTTCAAGAACTGGAAGGTATTGTTGGCTCTCCCAAATTCTGATATGTCCATGTCAAAATTGAAATTTGTGAAATCAAAGTTTTCATGGTTTAGTTTATCTACTTTCTCTAATTAGATGGCCACTCCATCTATGTGAAGAATCTGCCTGTAAATGCCACACCTCAGCAACTCGAGGATGAGTTTAAGAAATATGGAGCTATTAGGCCTGGCGGCATCCAAGTCAGAAGCCACAAGGTCTTTTTATTTCCATCCTGTATTTTTAGATTGCAGAGGGATAGTTTTGTCTATTTTCTGCAAATATTTTCATACTTCTATAGAACTCTCTTTTGTTTTTTTTTGTTTTTATTTGTCACTCTGAGGAAAACTTTGGTACATTCACAAGGGTTGTGGGACTATGTCCATGTTTAGAGTGGGGATGCGAGATGTTTTGCTGACTGTACAAAATATTTTTAGCATTTATGATTATAGTTCCTATTGGAAACTGGGGGACTAACTAAGACATTTACCTTTATGTATAAATAACTCACATAATTAGACCGGAACAACAAAAGAGTAACACTTTGTCAAAGTGTAACCGTTCGAACCCATTTTTCCTTCTTGCAATGAACCAAACTTAAGCAAGGAAAAAACTAATAGACGGGCTGGGATAAACATTACAAGTTCTGACAAGTAGGTTATAATGTGTTATTGTGTCCTTTAAGTTAATTTGGTCATTGTACCAAAAGAATGTTGTTTGCTAGCAGTTGGTTATCATGTGCAAGTAGCAAAAGAATGTTGTTTGAGCTCGGTAGTATAAAAAACTTCTGTTCTATTTTCAGAAGCACATAAAATTGTTTTACATTTGGAGAAAAGATCTATTTTGGCTGTCTAGGTAGATTCATGTGTTTTTATACTTGTAAATTGACAGATACAAGGGTTCTGCTATGGATTCGTGGAATTCGAGGAGGCCAGTGCAATCCAAAGTGCAGTGGAGGTACTTTTTAATATATAAAACATAGAGATGAGTTAATTTAACCACATTAGCTTTCTGTATTCTCACCTAGTTGTTCAATTGGTCCATACCAGTTTATACTTTACATGGCCTGCCATAATGATAGCAAAATTATAGTGGTAACTGAATTACAACTTTCTTTATTTATATTTATATATAGAGAAAGTTTAATATGCACTGTAGTGCATAGGACTTTCTATGTACCGTGGACTTTTTCGGAAGTATTTTTGTAAATTGACAAATCTAATTTAACCAATCTAATCTACATATTGAAATCTCATAGGAAACCAAATTTTACGATTTTTGAGATTTTATTACTATTTTTTCTGAATTTTTTAAAACATGCCATTTTTGGAATGTTATACTTTTTACAACAACAACAACAACAACAACAACTAAGCCTTTTGTCCCAAACAAGTTGGGGTAGGCTAGAAAGAAACCCAATAAGAGAACACATCGAAAAAAAAAAAAAAATAAAAAATAAAAAATAAAAAAAAAAAAAAAATAATAAAAAAAAAAAAATAATAAAAATAAAAAAAAATAAAAAAATAAATAAATAAAAAAAAAATAAAATAAAAAAATAAAATAAAAATAAAAAAAAAAAATAAAAAATAAAAAATACTAATAGTAAGACTAGCCATACTAATAATAATACCTCTAATAATAATAGTAATAGTAGAAACCTAGACCTCGACCGTGACCTGATAGAGGGACCTACAAACCTATGACATCGCTCCTACCCCTAAGTTCCTACGTCATGGCTCCGGTACATGAATTGCTAACTTCCAAGCGCTCCTATCGATCGCCAACTCCTTGGAGACGTTCCATTCTTTAAGGTCTCTTTTCACCGCTTCTTCCCATGTCAATCTTGGTCTCCCTCTCCCCCTCCGGGTGTTCTCGAAATGATTAAGAATTCCGATACGTACCGGTGCCTCTGGAGGTCTGCGTTGGATATGTCCAAACCATCTCAAACGATGTTGGATCAACTTCTCCTCTATTGGTGCGACCCCAACCATATCTCGTATGTCATCATTTCTAATCCGATCTTTCCTCGTGTGACCGCAGATCCACCTCAACATACGCATCTCAGCTACACTCATCTTCTGGACATGTCGTCTTTTAGTAGCCCAACATTCTGCGCCATACAACATCGCAGGTCTAATCGCTGTCCTGTAGAACTTGCCTTTTAGCTTCTGCGGGACTTTCTTATCGCATAGGACGCCTGATGCTTGTCGCCATTTCACCCACCCCGCTCTTATCCTGTGACTAACATCTTCATCTATCTCGCCATCGCTCTGCAGCATCGACCCTAAATATCGAAAAGTATCTTTCGTAGGTACTACCTGCCCGTCTAGACAGACATCTCCGTCCACTGGTCGTATCCCACTAAACTCGCACCCCATATACTCCGTCTTAGTTCTACTAAGCCTAAACCCTTTGGACTCTAGAGTTCGTCTCCACAATTCCAATTTCCTATCGACCTCCGTCCTACTCTCATCGACTAACACCACATCGTCCGCAAAGAGCATACACCAAGGAATCTCTCCCTGTATATCCTTCGTGATCTCATCCATCACTAAGGCAAAAATATACGGGCTCAAAGCTGATCCCTGATGTAGTCCTATTTTAATAGGAAAGTCACTAGTTACACTATCACATGTCCTGATGCAAGTAACGGCACCATCATACATGTCTTGGATGAGGGTAACATACTTTGTGGGGACTTTCTTCTTTTCTAGTGCCCACCACATAACTTTCCTTGGCACTTTGTCGTATGCTTTCTCCAAATCAATGAAAACCATATGTAGATCCTTCTTTCGCTCCCGATATCTCTCCATCAATTGCCTTATTAGGAAGATGGCCTCCATGGTTGACCTCCCAGGCATAAAACCAAATTGGTTTTTCGAAACGTTTGTCATCCGTCTCAAACGATGTTCTATCACTCTCTCCCAAAGCTTCATTGTATGACTCATAAGCTTAATTCCTCTATAGTTTGTACAGCTTTGAGCATCCCCTTTATTCTTGAAGATTGGTACTAGAGTGCTTCTCCTCCACGCATCTGGCATCCTATTTGATCGGAAAATGCTATTGAATAGTTTGGTTAACCAAACTACAGCCACATCTCCGAGGCACCTCCATACTTCGATTGGTATGTTATCAGGTCCTAGAGCCTTACCTACTTTCATTCGTTTTAAGGCTTCTTTCACCTCGGACTCTTGAATTCTCCTAACAAAACGTCTATTGGAGTCATCAAAGGAGTCGTTCAACACAATTCCTAAGTCGTCATCCTCTCCATTGAATAACTTGTTGAAGTAATCCCTCCACCTATTATTGATCTCGTCGTCCCTCACTAAAAGCCTATCAGTCTCGTCCTTGATGCACTTCACTTGGTTTAAGTCTCTCGTCTTCCTATCTCGAAGCTTGGCTATCTTATACACGTCCTTCTCACCCTCCTTCGTACTCAGCTTCTGGTATAGATCCTCATAAGCCCGACCTCTTGCTTCGCTCACAGCTTTCTTTGCATTCTTCTTGGCCAATTTGTACTTCTGCGCATTGTCGTCGGTCTTGTCATGGTGCAAGCGTTTGTAGCATTCTTTCTTTTCTTTAATAGCTTTCTGCACTTCGTCGTTCCACCACCACGTATCTTTGGGTTCGCGGTTGCTTCCTCTAGTAACTCCAAGCACTTCCGTAGCTACCTTTTGAATGCTAGCTGACATATCTTCCCACATCTTGTTTGCTTCTTCATCTGCTTTCCACGGACCTTCTTCAATCATTCTGCCCCTAAAAGTATGAGACACGTCTCCTTTGAGCTTCCACCACTTCGTCTTCACAACTCGAGCACCTCTACCTACTCTAGAACGCAGCGAAAAGCGAAAATCAGCCACCACAAGTTTGTGTTGTGAGACGACACATTCCCCAGGTATAACCTTGCAATCCATGCAGGCTCGTCTGTCCTCTCTCCTAGCAAGAACAAAATCAATCTGAGAAAAGTGTTGGGCACTACTAAAGGTAACTAAGTGGGATTGTCTTTTTCTAAAGAAGGTATTAGCTATCATGAGGTCGTAAGCTATGGCCAAGTTCAAGAAGTCCTCACCTTCTTGGTTCCTATCGCCATACCCAAAACCCCCATGCACCCTCTCAAACCCTCCACTAGTTTCACCTACATGTCCATTGAAGTCTCCTCCGATGAAGAGCTTTTCAGTGGTTGGCACACTTCTAATCATACCATCTAAATCTTCCCAGAATTGGATTTTGATGGATTCACTTAGTCCTACTTGTGGTGCATAAGCACTAATGACGTTCAAAACTAAGTCCCCCAAAACTAGCTTCACTAGAATGATCCTATCCCCTTGTCTCCGCACGTCGACAACTCCACTCTTAAGGCTCTTGTCGATTAAGATACCTACTCCATTCCTGCCCCGTTCTTTTCCAGTGTACCACAGCTTGAAACCGGTGTTCTCCACTTCCTTTGCTTTTTGGCCCGTCCACTTTGTCTCTTGTACGCACAAGATGTTCACACGCCTCCTGATCGCCGTATCCACTAACTCTCTTAACTTTCCTGTTAGAGACCCTACATTCCAACTACCTAAACGAATCCTACTCTCACTGACTATCTTCCTTGCCCCCCGCACCCGTCGTGAAAAGTGCGAAGACCCTTGCTTACTTGCCACTACATCCGGGCGCTGATGTAGCGCGCCACTAAGGGAGTGACGATCCGGCCCTTGCTCACTTATCACCTTATCCGGGTTCCGATAAGGCGCGCCACTAAAGGGGTGGTGACCCGGCCCTTGCTCATTTATCATCTCATCCGGGTTCCGATAAGACGCGTCGCTAAGAGGGTTACGCCCCAACGAAAAGTAATTGGGTTTCATTTCCATAGAGATGACTGGGATTTTTACGTTGGCTCGCCTAGCCTATCACAACCCTCCTCCTTTTACCCGGGCTTGGGACCGGGCTATACTAAACAATGCAACCAAAGCTTAGTATAGGCGGAGTTTTATACTTTTTACAATATTCCAAAAATGACATGTTTTAAAAAATTCGAAAAAAATAGTAATAAAATTTTAAAAATTGTAAAATTTGGTTTGCTATGAGATTTCAATATGTAGATTAGATTGGTTGAATTAGATTTGTCAATTTACAAAAATACCTTCAAAAAAGTCTGTGGTGCATAAAAAAAACCCTATGCACTATGGTGCATATTAAACTTTCTCTTATATAGATAGAGATCATATAATATATATTGGGGGGGGGGGGGGGGGGTAGCGCTAACGATTGAAGATATCATGCACCTAAAATTTAGGACTAGTGTAATGCATTATGAATACATATTTTCTGTACAAGCTGATTGTTATATATAATTTTTGTATTGATCTCACCAGGCATCGCCTGTGACAATAGATGGTCGGCAATGCTTCGTTGAGGAAAAGAGGGCTTCTAGTAACCGAGGTAAGTATTTTTTTTTTTGGGGGGTTGGGGGGTGGGGTTACAATTGTATTTAGTTAGTCAGTTGAGAAGTTTTGGAATACATTTGTACCGAATTATCAAAGCAGCATATATGTGATGAAATGGTTATCAAAGAAAAGACAAATTGAACTAAACCAAGTGCTGTTGATTCAAAATAAATTAAGGTTTCTGTGGATAGTTCTATCTAGTATGAAAATGCAGTGCCAATAATAATTGGGTGGGGATCAGTTGGCAATTGACTTGACAGTCGTGCTGAATCAAAGCAAAAAGAACTTTAAAGTTGAAAGCAAAATAGAGTATTGTTATCTTTATAGATTGAAATTTGGATCATTGGATATGTATCTAATTTCATTTGAAGGTTATTTGACATTCCATCTAGCCATTGCAATATTGGTTCGTTTGACTCCTAGAATGGTGCACAGCAACAGTTTTGTACTTCTTGTACTGATTTGTATCCTACATTATGCATCATCTTCAGGTGGTGGCAGAGGAAGATTTGGAGGGAGAGGTGGAAGTGGTGGCGCAAGCTTCCGGAATGAGGGGCCAAGAGGTGGCCGCGGCGGGGGTAGCTATGGTGGTAGCGGGAACCGTGGTGGTTATGGTCGTAGTGGAGACTTCAGAGGCGGCAACCGTGGGGCTCGTGGGGGCGGTGATTACCAAAAGGTCGACGGCTCTGGCGGTCCCCGTGGGGCCCGGTCCTCAGCCCCTAATGTGACAACCTCAAAGTAGTTAATTTTTTAATTATCAGGTAGCTCTCTTGTGTGTTAGGATATATTTATTTAATATCTGAACTCTCATCAGAGAATTGGTATTCTGGGTCAGTCCATTTTTATAAATGTGACAGTCCTGAGATCAGTTTTCATTTTTTGTTTTTTATAGGTTGCGGAGTATTATTTTTCCCCCCATGCAGGGGAATAAGTTGGCTCAACTGATTGTTACTGATGTATGTTGTAGAATGTCATACCAAGTCGTTCGGATGTAGCTTGATTTTTTTTATTTCCACCCTTCTTGTTCTTTAAATATTGAGAACTCTGAATCCTCTTTATAGCTGAGAATTTTGGATGCTCATTCATCTATTATCCTGTTATTTATAAATTTAGAGTTGCCAAAACTAGTAGTCGTACGTGTTTTTTATATTCGATGACTTTGTGAATTATGTTTTTTTTTTAGGTAAGTTGAAGCAGTTTGTTGCTGTGGGTATTTTAATCCACGGTCCCTTTTACATATCGTAGCTGTATTGTAAAACATATGCATTAACATGTTATTTTTTGTGTACTCGACTCGTTATAGAGTTTGGAAGTTTATTTAAGTTTGGTACTAAGGAATGTAACATTGAAAAATTTGTACAACAAAAAGGTTGTAAAAGAATAAACTATTGAAATAATTTCATTAATGGTGATGATGATTTGAAAATATATACCGAGCTGAGAACTATTATCTAACGCAATTATTTTTGTAGAGGTAGGAGTTGTAACTTTAGTTGAGTATACAAGTAAAAGAGGGAGAGAGAGACGGAGGATTGAGCCCTTCGTATAAAATAAAAACGAGAAGAAACAATATATACTTGTATATAGGGATGAAAACGGATCGGATACGGAGCGAATGTTGGTCTTTCCATATCCGCATCCGCATTTTTTTTCCGGATACGGATACGAATACGAATGCGTTCGGATACGGATACGGTTCAGATATTAAACGGATACGAATACGATTTGGATATTATCGGATACGGAGTCGAATACGAATATATTTTGTCGGATACGGATTGTATTTTAATCTTTATTATTTATTTATAATAGCAGATTCTGTAAATATAATGATATTCAATATACTCAGTGTCTATGTCTATGTTAGTACTTTGTCAATATTAGTACTTCATCAAGACCGGTAGTAGTGTATGGAAATAAATATCTATTATTTTTCAGAGTTTGAGCCAAATAAGTTTTTTTTTTAAATATGAAAGTTGATCTTAATAATATTGTCTTCGATCACAATCTACAACTTTAAAAGTGAACTTTCTTAAATTCAAAGTAAGCAAATTTTATTTGTTGGGTTCTAAATTTCAACATATAAATACATAAGTTCACAATCAGAAGGAAATAAAAGGCTAAAAGTTAAAGCAAATAATAGACCATCTAAAATTACAAGCACCACATAAGCACAAATCTAATAGGATTGATCAATAAATTCAGTTTTTTCACAATTTGAATTCCCACAGTATAGTCAATTAGTCAATGTCAAATCAAATCATGTTACCTTAAATGTCATCATGTATTAAAATAGTATATCAATCATATGTAATCATCATGATTCGAAAAAAAATTAATTTTATGTTGTTATCATTTATAATCGTCTCAATTAATAGAAAGTAAAAATAATTTTATGTTACTAGTCCAAATAAAAATATTTATTATAAGAAAATTTATTTAATAAAAATTAAGTATTATATAATTAAAAGTATTCTCTAATATAGAGAAGTAATTATATTATATTAATCTTCTTATGTCGTTAAAAATACGGATAAACGGATTAATATCTATTGGATACGGATAATATCCATGTCGGATACGGATAAAGAGCGGATGTTGGTCTTCCCATATCCGCATCCATATTTTTTTGACGGATACAGATACGAATACGGTTCGGATATTACGCGTATTTTTCGGATTCGAATACGAATCGGAGCGGATTTTATCCGCTCCGTTTTCATCCCTACTTATATAGCCATTGCTTACCGCTAGGTTTATCTAATAACGAAAATCCATACATTCGATGCAGCCTTAAATTCAAACTTAATTCAAGAATTAGATCGGATTAGCCTTAATGACCGGCTGTTTGTGTTGTGTTCAAAGTTTTAAAATGCTATTTGTGCGGTTGAGCGAAAAAAAAAGAGAAAAGAATGTGTATGCGTGCGCGCCTCTTTTTAATATAAGTTAATAATACGCAATTTGCTCTGAAATTGACTGGTTAAAAAATGTATGACTTTATCTAACTGGCCTAGCATTTAATGCACAAGATCGCGTGCGTGCACCTTTTCTTCCCTCGTTGGGTACTCGGGTTGGGGGCGGGGGTAGGGGTGTTTACTCAGCACAAGAGAGTTTTTTTTTTTTTTTAAAGATTATCATAGTTGTCCAAGAGGAGGATTAATATCGAATTATCGATACAATATTATATTGATCTTTTCCAATAACTAACAAGCGAATTGATATTTGATAGCGCATATGGTAGCAACAGGTGACGGCATTGGTCACCAATTCAGAACGAACTGGAGGTAAGCTTATGCGAAAAAGGGAAAATGCTAGAGAGAAATCATTGCCTCCCAAAATTAATATGATGTTGATATACATGTAAATTTGGTTTCATATATGTTGATATCATAAACGTCAACATTAACTATTCAGGTTCATTTTTGAAAATCTGAGGCTATCGACGCTGTATCTGAATAATGCCTTAAATATCCAAATTGCAACCATACAAAATGAAATAGGCGTTCATGGTGGGGACCCACACAGCTGATTGTGATGTGTGACTAACATATGCTTTAGAAATCTCTTTCAAAAGAACTCCCCAAATTTATTTTCCCCAGCTACCTCAATTTTCCCCTCCTCCAATTGACAAGCGAAAAATTTCAAGGTAAATTGCTTTGGAGATCACTAAATTTTCCGTAATTTTTTTAATACACAGATCTTAAATTAAAAATTTAATACTAAAGATAACAAATAAATAATTTTATCAATAAATATGGCAGAGCGACACTAACAGGGCGCACCAACGGCAACGCTACTCCCATTGGTGCACCTACCCATTCTGACCATTTTAGTGATTTTCAAGTTTGAATCCCAAAATGAGAAATGCTAAAGTCCAATAAATTGGATTGATGGAGCCCGTCCAATACGATCGTTTTCACATTTTTAAATTTCAAATGATCGATCCGAACCGTTCAATATGTTCTCCATATTGAAAACTTATAAGAAATCAATTTTTACTTTTTTCATAATTTTTTACTATTTTTTTGGTATTTTAGAAAATAGTTGTTATTGGACGATCCGTAATGTTTATATCATGAATTTTCAAAAGTACAAAAAATAAATTGTAAAAAATTTTGAAAAAATGTAAAAATTGGTTTATTGTAAGTTTTCAATATGGAGAACATATTGAACTGTTTTGATCGGTCATTTAAAATTTAAAAATTTGAAAACGATCGTATTTGACGAACCCATCCGTCCAATATATTGGACACTAGTATTTTTCTTATTTTTGAAAATTAATTTCCTTTGCACATGGGATCGTCATTCCCAGTGGCGCGGCTGCAGGGACGTCGGTCGCAGTTGCGTCCTGATATGTTTATAATCAAAAATAATTTTTTATATGTTTAGTATTTAATTTTTAATTTCAGAGTATTGATTGTTAAAAAAAATTACGGCTAGATTTTAATACGCATTAACGCATCACGGAGGCTTTAATTTATCAAATTATTGTATTTATAGTTATAAATTAATGTAATATTGAAATCGGAACTGCATGCATCAACTAGAGTATATTTCTTTTATCGAGAGTACTTGTATAGTCGATCGGTATCAAATTCAAATATAATCACATCAATAAAGTAGTGTCTCGATCGTTCTCACGTTATTAATTACTTCTAATCGATTGTCTAAATGGAACAACTATTCGTAATTGTTGGCTGCTCTTTAGAAAAAATTATCATGTTTATCTACAATTTTCAACATAGCTAATGAAATTTATATATACATGTTTTTTTTTAAAAAAAATTGATACATAGTCTATATGATGATATGATATAAATAAAAAGAAATGATCACTTGACAATAATGATAATATTTTCTTAGATTAATTTAAACAAGTTTACAAAAATTAAATTATTGTTATATTATTCGATATACAGATGATTATTATTCGGTTACAAACCAAAAGTCGTTAAATACTAAAAAACATATGATTAACTGATGTATAGGACGTACTAAATATTACTGTGTCATGAACGTCTACTTAGACTACTTACTATAATTTTGTGTAAAGAGTGAAATGCAAGTATTTTCGAACTGCTTCTATCAATATTCAAGGTTTATAACGCAAGACATTAATCAGTGAACTAGCGAAGGAAATTTTGCTGGATTCTTTTTATTGTATTATGGAAGTTGCGACCACTTGTAATATTGCTTAGTTTTTCTTTACTTTTATTATTTTTGAAATCTGTAATGTAACTGCTTAATTTTTTTTTAAAATTTTTTAATAAAATTTATTAGTTTGGTGATAGCCAACCTACCTTCCAGAAACATATATTAATCCGCAGTTGTTGCCCACGGATTGACTCACTGACAACTGTTGATGCACTGTGCTGATTTTTTCTTAGATTTTCTGTTGCAATAAAAAGGACCCGGGTCGGTGTGTATTGTGTATCATTTTGGTTTGAGAGCCGCTGCAACGAACAAACACGGATGAAGATGCAGCGTATAAAAGACCCATTAGATTCTTCTCCAATCACATGACTGTGGGGGTGTGGGCCCATGCAACTTTTGAATAATTTACACCCGGTCTAGATGATTCTTTCTTGCCTTTCTTATTCTTCCTTCCTTCTCTTTTCAACTCCATGTCCATCCCATTATTCATCTCTCCCTGCAAGCACGTGGCGGAGAAAGCCATCCTTTTTTTTGTTTCTTTCTTTTTTCCTCTTCATTTCATAAATTAATGAATAGCTCCATTTTCACCATCAAAAAAATAAAAAATAAATAACGAGTAGCTCCATTTCATCAATTTTCATATAAAATATATTTCACTCTTTAAATTATATCAGGGTCTTAGTAACTTCATTTTTACGTAAATTTTATTTGCATGATTACAAGATTATAATGGTTATGTGATATGAATCTTAACTTTTAGACTAAATATGATTTTTGAAAAAAAATTAAATTCTCATGTTATTATTTTTTATAATATGAAAAATATATTTTATGTTTTTTATTATTTGAGGTCCTTCTCAAACTTTGTTTGCATGCTCAAAGTTATAGAGGATCCAATAAAACTATTTTTTTTTTCAATATAGACCTCAAAAAACTTTAGAAAATTATCCTAATTGAGAAGTAATAACTAATCCAATATATAAATATTGTGTCCACAATGTAAAAGTTATAATCAATCCAACAATAACACTAAAATTTTATTTTTTTGAACTAATAATTTATATAAAATTTTCAATTACATGTAATTGTATTATTGTATTTCGTCTATTTGACCATTTTGAATTAAATTTTGTAAATCCGCAATCAACAAAAATAAGTTCTGTTGCACAACGAGCAAATATAACAAAATATTATTTGATAGCAAATGAAGAGATTGCGTAGATTATGAAAATAGCTCTATGATAGCAAATCTAATAAAAAAAAAAAAAAAATTAATCGTTGCACTAGTGTACCTTCATTCTCGAATTAATGTTGATCATAATTAGGTTTTCGAGTGAAATTGAATATTTCACGATCAATTAGTCCAATTGTTATTTACTATAAAATAGGAGAGCGCTGTATAGTAATCGTTAGGAGACTTTTTTTTTTCCCGATATCCCTCTTTGCTTTTGAAACTCTGACCTCATTAATCCAATTGTTATTTAATTATTTTTCCTTAAGTGATCCCTGTGGCTGTAATTAGAGATGAAAATACCAAGGAAGGAAGTACACCACAAAAAAGCAAAAAAGGCTTTGAAGCTCATTCTGGGTATCTTTGGAGGCGAATTGGAGCCTTTAATAAACGCCCCCAGAATAAATCCGGTCCCACCTTCTCACAAAGTAAACAGCTGCAATCCTCTACAAATATAGAGACAAAATTGAAGGTCCCTTTCATCATCACAACCGTTAGTTTGAGATCCACCGGTCAAGAAGACAATGGAAAATGATCAGAGAGAAACCGTGGATCGTACGTGGCAAGTGGCAACGGCAAGTAGGCCTACTGCCTAACCGTCAACGTCAAGTTGTCAATTAATATTAGAAATTGAATAGAAAACCTAAATCCACACACAAACAATTCCAAACTCCTCCACCCAGACCCAGTCCAGAGGATTGCTTCTATTTTTTTAGACGAAAATACCCTTCACATTTCCCTTCAATTTACGTCTTTCAATTGACATTCAGTTTAAAATGAGAAGGGCATTTTCGTCCAAAAAAATAGATCTCAAAAAATGAGGAGGATATGAAGCGATTCCCCCCCCCCAACTCCAGTCTCCACTAGTAAAATTTAAAAAAGAATTCGCAAATAACAAATCGAACAAAATCTCGTACTTATCCCTTCCACTCCTCAGAAAAAAATAAAATTAATTAAATGGCGACTGTCGCCGGAGGAGGCGTCAGAGTCGGCGGAGGCGGATGCTTCGTCCGTTTCTCCGGCGATCACTCCCGCCACGGCCATCCCCATCCCCATCTCCATCGCCATCGCCACCAAAGTAGCAACCTCTCTTTCCGCACGTGTGCCGCCGTGGAAGGAAGAGAGAAGATCCGCAGCGCTACTCCGACCTTCTACGAACTGTTAGGGATCACGTCTCGAGATGGATTGGAGGAGGTCAAGAAGGCGTACAAGCGCATGGCGAGGAAGTACCATCCCGACGTGTCGCCGCCTGATTGCACGGTGGAACACACCAGGATGTTCATAGAAGTTCAGGAGGCCTACGAGACCTTATCGGATCCCTATCGTAGATCCGAGTATGATAAGCAGCTCGCTCGCGGGTTCACTCGTGTTGCGTTCAGAGCCAGGCACTTTGATCAGGTATAAATTATAAATTATAATTAACTGGTTCTTCTGTGTTGGATTTGGGAACGCATGCACTTGTTGTGTGGTTGATTCTATATTTGCATGTGAAATACCCAATATTCACAAACTAAGCAAAAAAAGAAAGATAAAAAAGGCATATTAATTTCAGCATAAAATTAGGGGAGGTGATTTGGACAATCGGTTTTTTTCTTGGAGCAACATTTTTTATTTCAAAATGACTAAATTACCCTTAACATCAATCAATCAGATTTATTATTTATCCTAATTTATTTTCTTAACTTGCTTTCTTTCTAATATATATTCTTCTCTCGAGACTTCTTACTGCTGCTATTGCGATCAATTGATCATGCACGAAAAATTTTTGTTGGCTTATGTAACATTAATTAGATTTATGCCACCGTGAAAATTTGAAATTAGTAAAATGCCATCACTAAATGACAAATTAGTTTTATGCCACCGTGAAAAAGTAAAAATTAGTTTTTTGCCATCGAAAAATTATTTTGCCAATTTTACCCTTTTAAATATGCCACTACAAAAATTTAAAATTAGAAAAATACCATCAATAAATAACAAATTAGTTTTATGCCACTACAAAAATTTAAAATTAGAAAAATATCATTACTGAATGACAAATTAGTATTATGCCACTACAAAATTTTTAAATTAGAAAATTCCATCTACAGGATTAATTAGCATACACATTTAACATGTGCCCTTTTATCATAACAACAACATATATATACATTTAAAAAAAATAAAAAATATTGCGTTACATAACAACATTGCGTTACATGGCCTTCCAAAAATAAAAAAATATTGCGTTACAGATACAAAATACTGATGATGATAGAAACAATATTTTTTCATCAACGGATAAGTGGAATGTATATACATTTAATTGATAAGATGTAATACTACAAACGATGAACATATATGGACTGAATGAAAAATTCAATTGATTATTGCTGCACATTACTTTAACAAAGTCAAGAGGGAACTGTGATTTCGAGTCAAAAAATTCCAACAAATAAATGTTTAGACGGCGCTTCATTTTCTATGTTTATTAAAAGGGCAAGTTGGGATTTTTGAAAAATATTGAGGGAAATCAGGATGGTATTTTTGGAATTAAATCTTTTTTGGAATGAAATAATGGCATATTTCAAATTTACATAATTTGATGATGGCATAAATCTAATTTGCAATATAACAATGGCATATCTCTAATTAGCTAAATTTCACAATGGCATAAATCTAATTATTCCATATTTTATACATCTTTTCTTTGTTTTTGCTCTATAGCACTTTCACGTTATTTAGAAATGAACTAATGAGTTTTTGAGATGGTAAAATTCAGTGGAGAGGACAGAAGAGATTTAAGGTGTATAAGCGAATTTACTAAATTTTAAAAAGGGCAAGTTAGTATTTTTTTAAAAAATTGTGTTGCTTGCAGCAAAAATTCCGTTGCCCAAAGCAGCTCCCGTTTTAGTGGTGTAGTATGGATTTTCAATTGAAACTAAGGCCCAGTTTATGTATTCCAAGCTTCCAGTTATTTAGATCTATCTGGTTGTAGGTTAGATTGTAATTATAACTTGAATTCCACGTCAGTCAATCTCATTTAAATCAGAAAATATAGTGTCTTATATTAATTCAGTACTGGTTTATTGCAAAAGTTTTCATGGGTTTCAATTTTGATTGCTGTCTCACGGTTATAATAATTGTCCTCGCTCCTTGGCAACAGAAGCTCTGATGTATCAAAGCCTTAGATTTGTATTTGATCTTAATTTAACTTTGTTCTACTAAACTAATTTTTTTTTCCGTAATCTTATCTTACCTCAAGTATGACTTGAAGAGCACTTGTATAGCATGCATGAGAGAAACTATGACTGATAGTACCAAGGTTAAAGATGCTAATCGTTCATTCACATGCATATTGAAATTAGTTCAATTCCTTGGGATTTGTTCACCATCTGCATACCATTTTTTTTATTCCACTACACGGTCAGAAATAAAAAGAATAATTTAATTATTTTCTGACAGGAAATGGAGGCTAAAGAAGAATGGAAACGAAGATGGCAAGATCAAATTTCAGAGCTGCACAGGAGAAGTGATATGAAGCAAAATGTCTCTGATGAGAATCTGTCGTGGGCCGAACGCATGCGCCGACGGAGAGCTGCCGGGGCATCAATTGGTTAAGCCTGGGATTGCTAACCTAAGTTCAGGAAATGCACTTACAAAAGATGTAAATATCATAACCCTCATGTTGCATGCTAGTATCATATATACGTTCATAGTTCTTGAATATTCTGCAAAAAGCCCAATCTCACTGTCTTACTTTCTTTCTCACTTGCTTAGTGAGATTAGAAAACGGGGTCATTTTAGGGCAGGGGTATGCTTGATAGAGTTTGTCAATGGTTCTATGCATAACATCAGTTGGCTGCTGCTACATTTCCAATCTCAATTTTTGAGATTCAAACAGTTGATCTGAGTTGTTCAATTTGATCTATACATTGAAAACTTTTATAAAACCAAACTTTACTTGTTTGGGACCTTTTCTACAATTTTAATTTGAGCAGATCATTTCTATTGGAGATTAAGAATTTTTAAAATCAATGGGTTCCTTCCTATGCAAACAAGAAAGGTAGTAGAAAGTCTTAAAAATTTTATAACTTGATTCCTATGAGATGTTGATATCCAGATCAAATGGAGCAATTTGAATCCAAAAAAAAGTTAGATTTTGTGCTACAGACATTGATTGGCTCTTTGGTGTGATATATAGAGCACTGTGCTTACATTTGATATGGTGTCTGTTATATTTGCAGGGCTATGGATGATGAACCCACAGATCTTGGAGTTTTGAAGTGTGGAACTGAAACTCGTACTGGACCTAGGTCCTACGATATATGAAGTTTTTGAAGGTCAATATGTTCATAGATGTTTTAACTGGAGTTCTGTAAATAACCTGTTGTGTTAATAACGGCTGTATATCTGAGGTAAATGTAAAAACAGATATTGATGGTGTTACTAATATACTTGAGATTCTATAGCTCTTGCCTAACCTAACTTATATCCTGGGATGATTTCTTATGCAATAAGCTAAATTATCACCAGGATCATCAGTGTCGTCATTTTCCTTTTTCAAAATGATTTTTGTGTACTCTGTATATTCCTCGTCTGATGCATTGCAGAGTAGGCTTTGGTTTCGGCTTACAAGTTGCAACTAAGGAGAAATTGTTGTCTTATCTTATCCATTCGCTAAATAAGTAGATATCCCCATCTAGTTTTTCTAGATGAACTTCTCATCCACATTGGATGATTTCTTGCAAGCACTTCCCAAAGGAGAAAGTGATTTGTTTCTTAAGGTTATTAGAATTTTTTCATCAAATGAGACGAGTTTGCATCTAGCTATCCTGAATGGCTGAATCATAATTTTGTCAGCCGAATTCAAATTTTGTGCGCACCGATAGATTATGTACAACGCGAATTAACAGCAGATGCCAAATTGTATATGAAAGTTGATTGCCGCTGGATGAATTACAGGTGGGTCCGCTGAAATAAAAACCCGGTATTAGTATATTACTGTAATTCGGAATTTCGGATCGTTTTAAATATAATTTGGTGCTCCGAATTGGTTATGGAAGCAATTTGCCACTGCAGCTGATGCGGACCCTGTACAGTGTACAGCAACAGCGCCATGTAGAGTGAGAAAATATCCCACCTAATTTTTTTTTTCTCAATTCTTGCTACAGTTGTTGTACTTGTACACAACTGCAATAAAAAAATAAATTTTCCAAAGCGCAGAAACTAATTGAATATAAATAGATATTAATTTGATGATGAGATCAATAAGTCAAATGCATACGATTTGATGTACATAAACTCGAGTGGCGATGTTTTGGTTGGCGGTGATTCTCTATTTGGACTTTGAAGCTGGCCCCTATCTCTTTTTTTTTTTTATTTCAGGGAGACTTTTAACCTGCAATAGTGCAATCACCGTCACCAATTATATGTTGGTTTTATTGGTAAAAACTTCTAATGCACATTTGACTATTTTATAGGCCATAATTTTGAAATAGGAAGCTTATAAAGTTTTTTTTTTCTTTTTTTCATTTTCAAACACAAGGTATGCTTCTGAGTTTATGCGAAAAAAAAAAACAGATAATCTCTAACAAGATAGATGTTATTTTTTTACACTCTAAACTAAACAGAAAAGTTCCTGAAAATATAAACAAAAAATATATATAAAAAAATTCATTCACCTTCGGAATTAATCTTACAAACAAAATAAATCATCTTATATGAGAAAATTTTTTCAAGCTGATGATAGAAAAATGGGGCCGCCTAATTGACTGTGACATTTTAACAATTTTAACTCCTGTATGTGCCACCTAGTTTTCGAACAGGTTCATGGCTAGTTTTTCCGGTTTTGTTTGTGAATCTATCTTATAGCGGGTCAAAACGGTTTGGTTGAAAAGAAAATAGAAGAGATGACATATAATTTGCAAGATGAAATTTTGTGCAGACGGGTGCTGAGGCCAGCGAAATTCTACGATCGATAGAGAGGAAGAAAATTAGATCTCGAATTTTGAAATTGAGAGGTGAGATCTATGGACAGCAGCCCTTATCTGTTTTTATGCTGGTTTTCTCATTTTCTTTGTCTTCCCTCAATAATTAATTTTCTTGTCACAAATCACAGAAGCAAGAGAGCTAGATTTTCCTTCGCAAGAATAAAAGACGAAATTTGAGAGATTTTAGCTAGCTGCCATGTGAAGAGCTGGATCTGTTTCTAAATCTGCGCCAGGATGCACCCTGGGATGCGGGTGCACCCTTAAACCTGAAATATAACAAAAACAACAAATCGACAATATCTCTATCTTTTTTGTGCAAAATGGAGAAAATTAAGCATAATGAACATAAAAGGGCACAAGTTAGGAATATAATTAGACTTAACCGAACACAAATATTATGTCATTTTCATGTTCATCAACAATACAACAGTAACAAAATCTTTGGTCGTAAAAAGTTAGCTAAACTAGAAATCAAACCTAATCATATCAGAGTCACATAAATAAAGTTTATAGTATTAGTTGTAGTAATAGTAATGATAATAACAATAATGATGAATGAGAAATGAATTCAAACTTTAGATTTAATAAATATAAAATGAAAGATGAATTCAGAGTTTTTAATAAATAGAAAATTAAATATTCAGATAAATAATAAAAAGATTTGAAATTTGAAATTTTAACAATTCTTTTATTCAACACACTATTAAAAATTAGAAAATAAAATAAAGGATGCCTGAATTTGAGATTGCCGCAATTGGGACGGATATTACATAGGGCCTTACATCTCAAAACTCCAATGTAAAGTGGTTTCCTACTCTGAAATTTGGTTTTTAACTTTTAGCTCGAGTTTTGCTGTGGTGAGTTGCAATCAAAACTCATAGATCTAGTTTAAAATGATCGATCCAAACCGTTTAATTTGATCTCTCTATTGAAATCTCCATGCAGATTAAATTTTACATTTTTTTGAAAATTTTAAGTATTTTTTTTCGGATTTTTAAAAACTGTTGTTTTTGAACGGTTCATAACTAATTAGATTAACAATTTTTTAAAATTTCAAAAAAATACTTAAAAATTTCGAAAAATATAAAATTTGGTCTGATTGAAGATTTCAATAGAGAGATCATATTAGACCGTTTAGATCGGTCATTTTGAATTATATGAGTTTTGATCGCAACTCACGGAACCTTTGGTGAATTGCAACTCACCATAGCAAAACTCCTTTTAGCTCTATTTTGGGAAATAACAGAAGTCGTTAAAGAACAACAAAAATTGAGGTGCTAAAATCTATCATAATGATACAAGAAAGAATAATCGTAACTATTTTTATATGAGTCAGTGGAGGATCTAGAAAAAAATATCTAAGTGGATCTGACAACCTCTGTTTAAGTCTTCAGCCCCACTATTGAATGCTCCAATGGCAGAAAAAATTAGCTGGGGCTAAAGGGGCTCTAAGGGCTCGACGGCGTGAGCCCGGTGGTAGATCCGCCCCTATATCGGCAAGTGTAAAGAAATAATTACACACACAATAATTTGTCATATTTACGGATATGTTTTACTTCAGAAATACAACTGTGTTATTGACACCACATATTTACAGAAATCCCGTAAAAGTTCTGTACCGACCAGTCGACCTTCAAAAACCTGATATATAATCACAAGGATATAGGTGCGGCTACAAGTGCGTTTGAGCAGAACACGACTTTAAACAACACATCTAATGCCGAGACTAGTCCTAACAGATTAACAATCAGACACACTGCCTTCCCCATATATCATGTTTCTAATACATGATACTGACTTGTGATGCTCCGGGAGAGTCTTCCACCATACAACAAAGGAACAACTGCTCAAGAACACATCTCGACCCAAGTTTCCTGAATTAAACCAGTTCACCATATCAGATTCTAGCTTCAACAGCCTCTCCTTCACATCAACATATGCCTTGTTGTTACCCATGTCAAATTGGAGCTCCTCGACCATAGCCCAGAAGCACGAGTCCGAACTGGATCCCACTTCAATCCGCTGAGCCTGCTCATGCCACCTTTGAGTGTACCTGTATCTCTCACTGATTAGTGCCAATTTGTACGGTATAGAACTAGGAATTCACATTGCTGCCATAAATTCTCTCTGATAAAACTGAAGCACACGATCTTGACTGCCTGTTAGGAATTTCGCAGGAATCTCAACCCCCAATCTAGAAAGTCATATTGTGTGTGTGAACGCTCTGAATTGGGTGGTTGAGAATGGCAGCACATAGGCCTCATAAAACCAATGTTTTGAAAATTGGACCGGCCACCGAACCGGGAAAGCCACTGGGTCGGCCGGTTTTCCGGTTTAACCGTGGTTGAACCAAGTTTTTTTTTTTGGTTAAACTGGAAACGCGGACAGGTCTCTGGTTCGTGGTTCAACTGGCTGGTCCAGTCCGGTTTTCAAAACTCAGCATAAAACTAGAATCAACTTCTTTGGTATGATTATGGAAATTATCGAAAATAAGTAGAATTTTTTCAGTACCTGTACCGACGCGGTCGCCCTTTTAGCAAGTACGAACCAGTATCCTCATTCTTCGAGTGCCTGTAATAGTTAGCAATATCCAAAGGCTCAACGAGACGGCGGTAAATGGTCCCTAAATTGACCCATTCTGCACGTCCCTCAAAGCAGTCTGGCAACTCTCGTCTCCTAAGCATCTCCACAATTTCATCCCAGAGCCCAGCCAACTCCAATCTCTTGACGTTAGCATTGAAGTCCTCTAAATTTCTCTGTTGTTTGAATGAGTCATAGTAACTTATTCCACGTAGCTCCAATGTGGACTTGTATTGGCCAAGGGAACTTAGTGCTTGGCTGATTTTGGAACTGTTTTGATCTATCTTTGTTTGGTTGGACAGCCTTTGTTTCTCTAAATGCATAGCTGCACGAAGGCGGAGCCTAGCTTCTTTTCCCTGCAACAAGACAGCCAAAATAAGCTCATAGGCTACTTATTAGATCGATTTGTTTTCAGCAATGTTTCTTTATTCTTTGAATACTGTCAACTAGTTTCAGAATAAAAAAAAAAAGTAAAAGCAAAGAAACCTAAAAGACAAAGGTCCCAAGTTTATCAGCCAACAGTCTCCTCGGGAGCTGAAGAGTTCTTAGACGGTAAGATAATGAAGAGTGTGATCGATTGTGATGGCCAAAGGGGTCTTTAACAGTTTAAAAGGGTCTCCAAAGAAATTCAAAACATAACAAAGTATTCTGAACAGAAAGCAACACACTATACTAGAAGCATGCTTACCAGTTCAAGGTTTCCAACATCCAATCCATCAGCATCAATTTCTGCACCAAGATATATAACTGCCTCTCCATTTCGCACTATCCACTCTTTTAATTTTGACTCGTACTGCCAGTGCTCATTCAAACTCCTATAAGCCACCTGCGTCAACTGCTCTTGTGGATTTAACTGCATTAGGTAAAACAAAAGCTGCAACACAGCATCAGAATTTTGCATCACAATCACCTGGCCCTCACTTGTACAAAATGCCCAAGTTCCAGAAGGTCTATAAGGAGAAAGTTCCACAAAGGAAGTCAGGGTCCCTAGTAAAGAATTGGTACACCCCATAAAAACACAGGCCTGGTGGCTAGAAATAGATAAGCAATTCTTTAACACGGTTCTGTAAAATGATGACATGTTTGATCTCTGAACGGTTTCATGACTGTAATCTGATGCATTTGGCGATAAAAGGTGTAAAACAGACTGAATTTGTTCTTTGTAGGAGGAAAGAGGGTTCAACATAATTCTTGGGACGATATCAATAGACATTATAAAGTGTAAGAAATTGCAGGACCAGCCTTCTCTTTCCACTGCATGATTAAAGGTGCTGTCTCCAACCAGAGGAGAGCCAAAGGTAATGCAAATTGGATATAGTTGTTTAGGTGTGATTGATTGGGTGCAGTTTTCTAGGAGCCATACCGAGGCTAGTATGGCTATAGCACCTCCTGAGGAATGGCCGCAAAAGATTACCCGTTTACCTTCCATCATAGTTCTAGAAACCTGCGATGTATAAAATTTACTCACTGTTTTGCTTTTCTGTTTTCAATTTCATAGGAATGTTCCACAACTACTGCTCTGGCCATATTTGTCTTATTCATCATAGAGAAGTTACATCAGACGCCACAAGTTTTACTTAGTAGTAGATTTATAAGCAAGACAGACAAACTGAAATTTTGTGCAACAGTAGATATGGTCCAGTTTTGGGGAAAACATAGTATGATCATATTTTTGGAAAAGAGAAAATAATGATGTTGTTGAACAACACCTTAAGATTCAATCTCAACTAGGACCTCTCGGCTCGAGAATAAAAGAGCCAACAATTATCATTTTGTTAAGTGACAAGATTGCAAAAACATTATCTTATTATTTATGGTCCTGACATGACACGACCAAAGGACACACCGACTAAAATAAATTAGTATTAAAGAAATCAAAATACAGAAAACCTCTGATTGAAGTGTAGAACAGATAAGCAGCCTCTGGAAAGAAGAGAGAAACGTGGCGTTAACCCGTGCGACCACACCACTGCCAACACTCTTAAGAGAGGGGAAGAGAGAGGAGTCCACCTCAGCATCGCCGAATGGGGGTCTTTCAACTGGTACCCAATCATCAGCTACCCAACTCCCTGGAAAGGCAACTATTGAGCAAGGATAGGGTTGTGATAGAGAGTGAACGAGGTAAGGAGAGGTGTTGTAAAAGGTTTGCGCTCTTGTAGAAAGAGAACAACATTCATTTATCAGAACTCGATCATCACAGAGAATCCTTGTGCTATCACGAACAGAGGAGTCGACAAACCGCATCGATGCTTGATCGGGCATCTCAGTTGGGTATCGTTCGGTGATATTTCATCCTGTTCAGAGTGGGTCACCAATGATATTTCATTTCATTTCATTTCTACTTGAACTTCCAACTAAAATTTGATGATTAGAACTATTATAACCAGAATCGAAGAAAATCGAAATTTGGTAACTGAAAACCATATAACAATAAGAAGGAAATGATTATAGCTCTTCAATTTTGACTATTTTACCCTCATTTATAAATGTGCACCTAATATAGATATGCAAATCAAATAAATATAATATACTACTAGCACCCAAAAGTATACATCATGTGGACTGATATCCAAGTCCAATCTCCTTCTGACCCAAGAAAAAAAAAATTCTTGAATAGAAGAGAACTGCATTTTCTTCTAATTAGTCTTAAGTCTTAACTTGCTTGCCCATCTTCCATGCTGCAAATTGCTTCCTACTAAATTTTAGTTTGCTAACAGTGCAGAGTCTCCCTTTTGTAATTCTAAGACCCACTAATATTGAAACAAACACCTCAAAGTTGAATTAGAACTTCTCAAATTAATAAAGAATAAGAAAATCAGAGTGTACCAGTTTAACTGATTCCACAGCCTTATAGTAGAATTTTGTTGCTATTGGAAGAGGAGAGGAAGGGAAGGGTGATTTTGTCGCTCAGTCCAATTGAGAACTCGGAAGAATTCACTGGCAGAAAATTCTCTCTTCAAGTTCCTCGTTTTCAGTCGGTTTCGATCATTTAGAGGAAGCACGAAATGGGGAAATAATTACGAAAGAGGAACTCACTCTCTGTCTGTCTCTGCAGTGCAGTGCTGTGCCGTGGCTTGTGGCCTTGTGGGGGAAAGTTGACTCCGAGTCTTCCCTGACAAAGTGACAGTTATCAACGGAACCAGATCCTCTGGTCGGCAGACCACCTGGTCGTTTTAGATCTGGGCCGTCTGATTTAATCTTAATGGCTATAGATGCCCGGGAGCGTATCCTCTGGATGGTTGTATTCAATCATCCAGTGGACGTCTTTCGATCCGAGCCGTCTGATTTAATCTAAACGGTTAGATTTTTTCGGGCCTATCAATCTTAGTATTATGCACGGGGCATTTATAGCCATTGAGATTAAATCAGACAGCTGAGATCGAAACCATCCACTGGATGGCCATCCAGAGGATGCGAAGTCATAGATGCCCCGTGCTAGTACCACTTGATAGGTCCGAAAAAATATTAACCGTTGAGATTAAATCAGACGGTCCAGATCGAAAACGACCAGGTGGTCGTTTGTAAAAAACGACCAGAGGATCCGACTCCTCGTTATCAACGGAACTGGCAACTTGTCATTCTCATACCGGAGCTGATATGAGGCATCCCGGTATTTTGACATCCTGCCATCCCATTCTCCAGCGTGTAATAATGGGCTTTTCTAATGCGCCATTTGTGATACAATATTTAGTGCGTCATTGAAAGGTACTTCCTCTTCTGACTGATGACACCATGCACGCTTACGTCATCACGCATTGAGACTGAAGTGTTGTGATGGAATTGATGAATTTTGTGACGTCATCATGTGCTTAAATGTAAAATTAACGCTGAGATAGAAGAGTACTTAATTCTTGATTAGTGTAAAGAGTATATAAATGTGAACTAGGAGTACATACTTTTTCATACGAAAGTATATAATTTTGGATAAAAACATTCAAATAAGCATTCAATATATGAATTTGAAAATAAGAATAATCCTATAAAAATTGAAGTATTAAGAGAGTAAATAATTCTACGTGTTGGAGTATATACATCTACATATGGAATACAGAATTATCATTTAAAAGCAGACAAAAAATGTGCAAATAAAAATTGAAAATATTAAGTATATATTTCTTCTGAGAGGAGTACATATTTTTCCATACAGGATTATATAATTTTTTGTTAAAACGTTCAAATAAGCATTCAATATTTGAATTTGAAAATAAGAATAATAAAAAAAAATTGAAATATTAAGGAAGTAAATACTTCTCCGTAAGGAATTATATACTTTTACATATTGAATACCAAATTAACATTTAATAAGCAAACAAATTATGCAAATAAGAATTCAATACAATAACAGAATATATAATTCTTAAAAATGGAGTATAAATTTTTCATCCAACCATGTTCAAATAAGAGTTATTTCCCAAACGAAATTCACTCAACGAAAACAAACAGCACCAACTAAGTTAAACTCCACGATCAAATTTTGTAATCTTCTCAGTCAACCACCAAGTTCAGCTTTCTTCCTCAAGATCCAAGAGAACACACTCACTTGGAGATCTAAATTTCGGCTTCACCTCATTGATAGGATCTAGTAGTACCCGGTAAGCAACAACACGTTCATCATCACTGACATTAATCTGCAAAATATAGAATTGTCCAATGTTAGAATAAACACAACTGTCAGGTTCTTGATATGTACTCCGTTGTTAGATATTATTTACTCCCTTCTCATATGTTTTGTACTACTTTTAAGCCTATGCTAAAATACCAAACACACCTTCCAGGTTCTTGATATGTACTCTCTTGTTAGATATTATTTACTCTCTTATAATATATTTTGTACTCCTTTAAGATTATGCTAAAATACGAAATACAATTGTCAGGTTCTTGATATGTACTCCGTTGTTAGATATTATTTACTCCCTTATCATATGTTTTGTACTCCTTTAAGCCTATGCTAAAATACCAAACACACATACCAGGTTTTCGATATGTACTCCCTTGTTAGATATTATTTACTTCCTTATCTTATGTTCTGTACTCCTTTAAGCCTATGCTAAAATACCAAACACACCTGCCAGGTTCTTGATATGTACTCCCTTGTTAGATATTATTTACTCAATTTTCCTATATTTTGTACTTCTTTAAGTTTATGCTAAAATATCAAACACAACTATCAGGTTCTTGATATGTACTCCGTTGTTAGATATTATTTACTCCCTTATCATATGTTTTGTATTCCTTTAAGCTTATGCTAAAATACTAAACAAACCTGTCAGGTTCTAGATATGTACTCCCTTGTTAGATATTATTTACTCTATTATTCAATATTTTGTACTCCTTTAAGATTATGCTAAAATACTAAACACACCTGTCAGGTTCTTGATATGTACTTCCTTGTTAGATATTATTTACTCTTTTATACTATATTTTGTACTCCTTTAAGATTATGATAAAATACCAAACACACCTGCCAGGTTCTTGATATGTACTCACTTGTAGATATTATGTACTCCCTTATTCTATATTTTGTACTCCTTTAAGCCTATATTAGAACAACAAACAAACAACAAAGATTCTTGATATGTACTCTCTTGTTAAGTATTATTTACTACTTTCTCCTATATTCTGTACTCATTTAAGGCTATGCTAAAATACCAAATACACCTGTCAGGTTTTTGATATGTACTCCCTTGTTAGATATTATTTACTCCTTTATTCTATATTTTGTACCTCTTTAAAATTATGCTAAAATACCAAACACAACGGTCAGGTTCATTATATGTACTCCGTTGTTAGATATTATTCACTCCCTTATCATATGTTTTATACTCCTTTAAGCCTATGCTAAAATACCAAACACACCTGCTAGGTTCTTGATATGTACTCCCTTGTTAGATGTTATTCACTCCCTTATCCTATGTTTTGTACTCTTTTAAGCCTATGCTAAAATACCAAACACACATGCCAGGTTCTTGATATGTACTCCCTTGTTAGATATTATTTACTCTCTTATCATATATTTTGTTCTCCTTTAAGATTATGCTAAAATACCAAATACACACCTGTCAGGTTCTTGATATGTACTCTCTTGTTAGATATTATTTACTCACTTATACTATATTTTGTACTCCTTTAAGATTATGCTAAAATACCAAACACACATGTCAGGTTCTTGATATGTACTCCATTGTTAGATAGTATTTACTCCCTTATCCTATATTTTGTACTCTTTTAAGTCTATACTAAACAGCAAACAAACAACAAAGGTTCTTGATATGTACTCCCTTGTTAGATATTATTTACTCCCTTATCATATGTTCTGTACTCCCTTGTTTGAATTAGGGATCTCGCTGACGTCACCACTCCGATAAAGACCGATCAAGCAACAAAGTCAAGAAAAACGATGAATAGCATATACGACCATGGCGAAAAACTCAATTGCTTCAGATCTGAGAAGAAGAAAAGAGAAAACCTTAGCGATATCTTCTCGAATCTTGACTAACTCCATCGCGAGGGAGGAGGCGACTCCTACTCTGTCGTCGGTGACTCTGACGAAGATCTATCTTCAACGCGAGGAAGGTTCGGTACTGCCATGGTGATTTATCTAATCTAAGAGTTCTAATTTCCTAACAAAGCAGTTTAGAAAATATATATGAGAAAAAAATTTAAAGCACAAATGAAGAAGAAATGATGATAATCAGACATCTAATTTGATTAATTTAAAACAAAATAATAGATGAATATATTAGATGAGCCTAGATCAAATATAAGAAATGTGAAAATCTAATCAATATATATGCAGCTAAGTAAATCGAAATTTCCTAAAGAAAGTAACAAGCAAGCATTTAATCAATCAATTCAATATTAGCGTCAAAATAACTAAAATCGATCAAAATATTGCATCCTTAAACAAATCTAGCTCAAGTGTAATTGAATCTAATCTTATATGACTACAGAAATAGTCAAAATAGATCATACAAAGAGGAGCGAATCCTGCTATGTTATTTCCGCCTCATTTACCTTCTAAGCTACAACCTGCGTTTAAATTGAGCAAAATATTTGTAATTTTCAGTCGAGAAGAGTGATTTCGTCTCAGAAAATCAATCAGAGAGGAAGAGAGATCGCATTGGCATTCATAGAATGAAAGAAACCAAAATTAAAAATAACAGTAGTAACCCGTTATGGTAACTGGAATACAACATTAGCACTGAACTTTGATTTACTACATTATATAACGCAAAACAAATTGAAAACAAAAACAAGAGATGAGGGAGAAGATTGACCTTGGGATGATGGAGATCGGAGAGAGAGGAAGCCGCATGAGGAGAGATGCGAAGGAATGTGAGGCGGAGATGAGCGACGCCAGGATGTCTCCGTACAACACCAGAGCACGGCTCGACTTATCCGCCATTGCTGATCGAAGCTTCGATCGGTTTTGTAAGTGGGAACTGGAAGTGCAAGGGAGGTCAGAATAGTTGTTGATCGCTTTAGTTTTAAGAGGAGAAGACACATCGGCATCCATTAGTACAAGGTCTGGTCTGGGGATGAGGTAAAGAGGGGAGAGAGAGAGAGAGATTTCTCCGATGGGAGACGGGGGATTTGATTTTTGATCTGATCGACAGAGAGAGATTTTTACGGAAGGAATATCAATCACGTGCATCTAATGTGATTTCATTGATGGGCCTTCCAAGCTCCAGGCGAGAGAGTCCGTTAAGGATGGCAGGATGTCATCTCTTACGGATCGGAATTCCTATATACCATCCTAATCTATTGACATCCGGTGACATCCTACTTTCTTACGGGCTGGCGCTTTAATAAAGCCCATTATCTATTCCGTAGCACGTGAGGCACGTGACGTCGTTATTTCCAATTTTTGAAAATCGTCGAAACCTCTCTTTCTCTCTCGTTCTCCGATCTGATTTCAGTTTTTGTTTCTCTCTAGCCTCTTTCTCTTTCTCTCTCTCAGCGAGGTCACGTGTTTCTCTCTCTACGCATGCGCTCTTCCTCTTTCTCTTTGTAGCCGATTTCGCGCTCCAGTGTGTTTGTCTCTCTCTTTCAGGTTTATCTCTCTCTCTAGCCTCTTTCTCTTTCTCTCTTTCAGGTTTGCTTTTTTCGAGTTCAAGTCTTAACGAGGTTAGATTTGAAGGTTTCTTATGGCTAGATTTAGTGTTGAACAATTCAGATTACAAAATTGTTCATGAATTTCGCAATTTTGAAACTATATCGGTTGATTTCTTATTTAGGCTAGATTTCAAGCTTCTAAGAGACAAGTTTGACAGAAATATCAATCAGGTTCGTGTATTACTATCTTTATCTCTTTAAATGACAATTCTTCATCGTTTTTGCATTTCTGTTATGGATTATGATATTAGAAACTGGAATATTATTTAACTTGTTTGATTTATACTTTTGTTGTGTTCAATTTGCTATCAGATCAGAATCGAAGCTTTTTTTTGCCATTTACACGACAATTTCGACATCAATTTGCGATTTTTCAAGGTTTCAAATTATTTTGAACTGTATCTAGTGTAATGAAAGGAAGTATGTATTTGTGTTCTGGGGATGTATTTATGTAACTTGATATTATTTATTAGCAACAATACAGTATATTGTTCAGTTTATTAGAGTGTTTTACTGCAGGTGTATATAATTTGTTGAAAGGGAGTATCTATTTGTGTTCTGGGGTTGTATTTATGTATCTTGATATTATTCATTAGCAACAATACAGTATATTGTTCAGTTTATTAGAGTGATTTACTGCAGGTGTATATAATTTATTGAAAGGGAGTATCTATTTATGTATCTTGATATTATTCATTAGCAACAATGCAGTATATTGTTCAGTTTATTAGAGTGATTTATTGCAGGTGTATATAATTTGTTATGTCAAATCCTGATCTTCTGGGACCTGCTTTTGATAAATCTGATTTTCTCTTTGTTATGTCAAGCAACAATGTACAATGGTGGATGTACATTGTTGATAAGAAAGCCAATTTGGCTGAAGTATATTGCACAACAGTGGATGTAAATGCTTTTTTGGAGAAGATTGAATCAGATCTCAAGTATATCAAGGCTTTTCTGGTTTGGCGGACATTAGGCGATCAAAGGTGGAATGACATGGCTTGTGTATGGCCTGAGAACATCCCACAACAAATTAGAGCAGAAGATAGTGGTCTGCTCATCCTGAGGATTCTCATTTGCAAGTTACTTAACAAGCCAGTACCATCTTCTCAGGTAATTTTTCTACTCCTTAAAGCGTTTTGTTTGCGTTTTGTTTGCTGTTCTTATATAGGCTCAAAGGTGTACAAAAATATAGGGTAAGGGAGTACATAATATTTAACAAGGGAGTATATAATATCTAACAATGGAGTATATAATATTTAACAAGGGAGTACAAAATATAGGTTAAGGGAGTACATAATATTTAACAAGGGAGTACATATCAAGAACATGGCAGGTGTGTTTGGTATTTTAGCATAATCTTAAAGGAGTACAAAATATGGGATAAGGGAGTACATAATATTTAACAAAGGAGTATATAATATCTAACAATGGAGTACATAATATTTAACAAAGGAGTACAAAATATAGGATAAGGGAGTACAAAATATAGGATAAGGGAGTATATAATATTTAACAAGGGAGTACATATCAAGAACCTGGCCGGTGCGTTTGGTATTTTAGCATAATCTTAAAGGAGTACAACATATGGGATAAGGGAGTACATAATATTTAACAAGGGAGTACATATCAATAACTTGGCTGTTTTGTTCTAACATTGGACAATTCTATATTTTGCAGATTAATGTCAGTGATGATAAACGTGTTGTTGCTTACCGGCTACTACTAGATCCCATCAATGAGGTGAAGCCGAATTTTAGATCTGCAAGTGAGTGTGTTCTCTTTGATCTTGATGAAGAAAGCTGAACTTGGTGGTGGCTAACTGAGAAGATTACAAAACTTTGTCATTTTGTTTTTTGTTGTGTGAATTTCGTTTGGGGAATAACTTTTGTTTGAACATGGTTGGATGAAAAGTATATACTCCCTTCTTAAGAATTATATACTCTGTTATTGTGTTGAATTCTTATTTGCACAATTTGTCTACTTATTAAATGCTAATTTGATATTCAATATGTAGAAGTATATACTCTCTTACGGAGAAGTATTTACTTCCTTAATATTTCAACTTGATTACTCTTAAATTCAAATTCAAATATTGAATGCTTATTTGAACGTTTCGACCAAAAATTATATAATCCCATATGGAAAAATATGTACTCCTCTCAGAAGAAGTATATACAATATTTTCAATTCTTATTTGCACATTTTACTCTCTTAATATTTCAATTTTCATAGGATTATTTTTATTTTCAAAAATAAAATGGTAAATTATGTACTCCCATATTCAAATTTATATACTTCTTTACACTAATTTACATACTCTCTTACGGAGAAGTATTTACTTCCTTAATATTTCAACTTGATTACTCTTAAATTCAAATTCAAATATTGAATGCTTATTTGAACGTTTCGACCAAAAATTATATAATCCCATATGGAAAAATATGTACTCCTCTCAGAAGAAGTATATACAATATTTTCAATTCTTATTTGCACATTTTACTCTCTTAATATTTCAATTTTCATAGGATTATTTTTATTTTCAAAAATAAAATGGTAAATTATGTACTCCCATATTCAAATTTATATACTTCTTTACACTAATTTACATACTCTCTTACGGAGAAGTATTTACTTCCTTAATATTTCAACTTGATTACTCTTAAATTCAAATTCAAATATTGAATGCTTATTTGAACGTTTCGACCAAAAATTATATAATCCCATATGGAAAAATATGTACTCCTCTCAGAAGAAGTATATACAATATTTTCAATTCTTATTTGCACATTTTACTCTCTTAATATTTCAATTTTCATAGGATTATTTTTATTTTCAAAAATAAAATGGTAAATTATGTACTCCCATATTCAAATTTATATACTCCCGATTTTTACGTGACGTCAGCATTCCAGAATTGATCGCATGGGTCGCGTGGGTCGCGTGCGTCGCGTGCGGTCGCGTGGGCCGCGTATTTTTTGGGCCACGGTTGGATGTGGGATGTCAAGGATGTCATTTTTATGGGATGCCCCATATCAGCTCCGCTTACGGATGGCAGTTAGGATATCCGTTCTCATACTGACCGGCGGCTATTGACATGGGCTTGGGCCTAGAAATTGGATCGATTTGCAATTTGCGTTTTTTTTTAAGAGAGAATTTGTGCCTTTTCATGATAAACTTGAGGCTTTAAGGAATTGAAAATTTGAAACTGTTCCAAATTGACAGAAAAAAAAAAACGTAAGTTGAAGGCAAATTTCCTAATTCCTCGCACCTCAAGTGTTTTCGTCGGCTGCAAGTTGTTCCCAATAATTCAAGTTTAATTTGTTATTAATCAAGTTATTCCGTCGCTTTTTCATTTATAAAATACTAGCAAACGAGCCCATCCGATTGTATGGGAATAAGAAAGAAAATTTGAAGCGATTTTATTAGAATGTGATTTTGGTATAATGAGAGAGGGTTGCTTTATTTTTTCTCTTTCCTTTACTATGCGCACAAATTAAGAAAGAATATGAAATGAAACAATTATGTGCATAGATGTTAACACAGTCTAAACGAAAGATTTAAATCTTTATCTCATTATTAAATCTACACCACTAATCTGATCGAATCGTAAAAATAAATGGTCCATATTGTATTGGGTAAACAATTGTTTACTTCTTTGGGTTTAAATTTTGGATAGACTTTTGAATTGGTGTTTTTATAAGTAGTAAAGATTACTATTCCAAGTTGTTTATGAAATGGTCATATTGACGCGCTGTTGGGTAATTGAAATTAATCTTCAATTTGTCTGGCTGGTGGAATTTATAATAAACTTAAAAACATAATTATTCCTAGATTTATGGTTTAGATTTTACTTACCGACTAATAGATTTAAGCAAGAAAATCTCAATTGCAATTTAAAGTACTTCACAGTAAAAGAAGTATGACCGAATGTAAAAGACTGCTTCAAAAGGAAGAGGCAAGAGGGAACGTTTGTCTAAGCTTCACAACTAACTTATAAAATAAAAAATAATTGAGAATTGCTAGTGTCTTATATATAGGACGGATGAGTCCGTTTAATACGATCGTTTTCACGTTTTTAAATTTCAAATGACCGATCCGAACAGTTCAATATGTTCTCTATATTGAAAACTTACTACAAACCAATTTTTACATTTTTTCGAATTTTTTACTATTTTTTTAGTATTTTTAAAAATTCATGATATAAACATTATGGATCGTCCAATAACAACGATTTTCTAAAATATCAAAAATAGTAAAAAATTTCGAAAAAAATATAAAAATTGGTTTCTTATAAGTTTTCAATAAAGATAACATATTGAACGGTTCGGATCGGTTATTTGAAATTAAAAAATGTGAAAACGATCGTATTGGACGGAATCCATCCGTCCAATATATTGGACTCTAGCATTTCTCAAAATAATTGGTTATAAATTATACAACGGATGATGGGAAATGGGCAGTTGCAAGGTTTTCCTACAAACTATAATTTATGCAACTTATAAAATGGTTATATCATTGCACTGAAACTCTAATAAAATATAAATTATCATTTGCAGGATAAGTATCTATTGTTTTTTTTAGGGCCGACTGGCAAATGGCCAGCGGCAAAAATTTATTGTAAGAAAAGGAACGTATTTACAACAAAGGAGAAATTAATTCTCCTAAAATAAAAGATGCAAAAAGAAAGTAAAAGCACTAAAAATGTACAGGATCAGACCAGAGATACTTTGCCACTGCTTTGTCTTTAGACAGAATGTCAAAGACTAAATCAGTCATTAAAATAAATATCACAAAACATGATAAATAATCTGTTGGAAGTATGTTTAAACTAGACAGACAAACAATAAAGAGTTTTGCTATGGTGAGTCGCGACTCACTAAGGGTTTGTCCTATTGAAAATGACCAATCCAAACCATCTAATAAGATCTCCTATTGAAATCTCTATGCATACCAAATTTTTTATTTTTTTTTTGAAATTTTTAAGTATTTTTTTGAAATTTTAGAAAATCGTTAATCTAATTAGTTCTGAACCGTTCAAAATAGTAGTTTTTAAAAATCCGAAAAAATACTTAAAAATTTTAAAAAATATAAAATTTGGCCTGCATAGAGATTTTAATAGAGAGATCCTATTAGACAATTTAGATCGGTCATTTTGAACCAGATCTAGGAGTTTTGCGACTCACCAGTCACCATAACAAAACTCAAAAATAAATTTGAGATGATATTTGAGAATCAGTTTTTTATCTAGTGGAAATCAACAACACATCTTTAGTGAATATTGTGGATTCGAAATTCCGTTTAGAGTCTTTGTGACATTTAATTTCAAAATAAATTCGAGGACATCAACCATTTTATCTTACAAATAAGAAAAAAAAAAATTGAGACGAGCAATGCAACTTCAGGCAACACAAATCGCTTCAGAGTCCTCCGACACAAAACTTCCCAATTCCTAAAACCCTTGTGCGACGGCTTCTCAGTTCTCGGCAATAATAAACAAAACCCTCCCTCCATTTCCGACAAGTCTTCCCTCCTTGACTTATAATAATTTTATTATCGAACTCGGGAGCGCAGAGAAGAGAAGGGGAGGGAAGAAGAAACGGGAATCAACGATGAGTACAGTAGATAAGATGCTGATAAAAGGAATCCGGAGCTTCGATCCAGAGAACAAGCACGTCATCGCCTTCTTCAAGCCTCTCACTCTCATCGTCGGTTCCAATGGCGCTGGAAAAACTGTACTCTCTCTCTCTCGCTCTCTCTTTATAATCCAAATGTACTTTTGAGTTTCTGGATAGTTACCCATTATTACCTGCACTTTTGAAAATACTGTAGAATGGTAAAGCGTGTGCTTGAAATGGTGATGCAAAGGGGTAAAGAGTGTGCTTGAAATAGTTAACAAGGAGTATATGGGAACAGTAAAAGACAAGAAAATGCATAATTTTTACTCATGTGTAATGTTTCTTCTGAAGACTATAATCGAGTGCTTGAAGCTATCTTGTACTGGAGAACTCCCTCCTAATTCACGATCGGGTCAAAGCTTCATCCATGATCCAAAGGTGTGTTAACTAACTTTTTTTTCTTTGTTTTTTCCTCTCTTTTTTACTGTAATTAATTCAGTTTCTTATTAATTTGGGAAATTAAAAATTATGTCTTTATTTCGTTAATCAACATAAGTTTTTGTTTGCAATTCACTTCTTGGGTTACATAGAAGTTAAAACAACTTCTCGGGTTACATAGAAGTTAAAACAACGACAAGCCATTGGCAGCTCAGGTGGTTGGAATGATGTCCCAGGTTCAAGACTTCGAAGACTCAATTAATCGACTGAGTGTATGATGCGGGTTTCGCAGGTTAAATAATTTTTTTCTTGGTTTGTTATAGGTGTCAGGTGAGACTGAGACAAAGGGACAAATAAAGCTGAGGTTTAAGACAGCAGCAGGGAAGGATGTGGTGTGTATTAGGTCATTTCAGCTCACTCAAAAGGCCTCAAAAATGGAGTTTAAAGCCATTGAAAGTGTTCTTCAGACCATCAATCCTCATACTGGAGAGGTCTCTTGTTCTCTCCCTCTCTCTTTTTGCACTTGTGTGTGAGCACATGTTGCAAAAGGGTTGTTAATTTTTCTTAAACCATCATTCCTCTTTCTTAATGCTGATATTTTTTTTCCCTCATGAATTCCTTTTTTAGGGTATGGCTTTATACTTCTGAATTATGATTTATAGTTTAACAAGCTATCATTAGGTGTATGTGAGAAAATGTTTGGCTTATGTGAATCAGTGGCATTACTGTCTTAATATTATGCCAGCCCCAAAATGTACCTTCTGTTCATCCACTCATTTCTGATATAGGAATAGAGAAGTGGTGAACTCTCTCTCTCTCTCTCTGTTTGTCTGGTTGACTTGAACGCATCACGTGTTCTCCTTTCTCTGACCTCTCCATTGTTTTTTTATTTCAGAAGGTGTGCCTTAGTTATAGGTGTGCTGACATGGACAGAGAGATACCTGCTTTGATGGGTGTATCGAAGGCAATTTTAGAGAATGTAATTTTTGTGCACCAGGATGAATCCAATTGGCCTCTGCAAGACCCCTCCACTCTTAAGAAAAAGTTTGACGACATTTTTTCTGCTACTAGGTAATTATTTCTTTTCTGTGTAGGTGTGGGATTGGTTAGCTTAATTAGTAAAGTATTTAATTTTTAATATAATTTTCTCGATATATAGTTAGGTCCTGTGTGTATAATAGCTGTAGACTCAAGTACTGGCTGGTGCTGAGTGCTGACTATGGTCATTGTCTGTGTTTATGTAAAAGTCCTTCAAATTTGTCATTATTATCCAAATTATGGCCAAAAGACCTTTTTTTTAACCTTGATTTTTTTATGCCACAACTAATATTTTTAACTGGGTCTCTTTAGCCTTGATTCTGGAGTTACATTTTAAGCCTGATACTATTACTCCTTTGTTTTGCTCTCATACTAAGCACCATATGAGCCAACCAAATAATACACTCAGAAAACTGAAACGGGCATTCAATCTGTACTGGCTGGTAAAAACCAATCCCAGACCCTCACCAAAATAGTATTGGACAGGTTTTCTCTATAAGCAAGCTACTTTGTTTTCTCACTTGATTGGTTTGATATGGAATGCACCTGAACTTGGATTGTAAATTTTTTTTTGTCTGGATTATATATATATTATGTTATTTAATCTGAAAGGTACACAAAAGCTCTCGAAGTAATAAAGAAGCTTCATAAGGATCAAGTGCAGGAAATAAAAACTTACAAGCTCAAGTTAGAAAACCTTCAAACAGTAAAAGATGCAGCCTTTAAGGTATCATTCATGATGTTTTCATTTCTCGTAATTTGATTCTTATGATACTATACCAGCATGACAGCACTTTCCTATAAAATGATCAGCATAAAACATACTGTATACTATTCCATATATCTGAACAGTTCTCATAAGTTTGAAGTGATATCAACCAGCCATAGGCAATCTTGCCTTTCTTTTTCAGTACAATTTAGCCTTTTCATTATGATCTCCCTAGTTCCATTTTGGTGTTTTGTTGTAGATAAGTTTTATGAATGACTGAGGTAAATTGGTAATACAGGATTGGTAGTCGCAAAATTGGTGTAGCTGAAATTCAAACACTAAAAAATTGAATGGAACAGGAGGGGAGAGGAGGGTAATTTCTCTATATGTCTATAGAAGTTTGGTCAATTTGTTCCTCCCAGATTTGGGTATAACTTTTCTTCCTTCTCTCATTATTTTATCCCTTCCCATTACATTCCCTTCCTGTTCACCTCTTTGCGAGGAGCAAACTGTAAAGTTTCTTTTTGGAGTAGTTGGTCTAGGATTTGAACTAGCACATCATACTGGTTGATCGAATTCTGTGAATTATACAATGAGAGAATGGTCATTCCTTCTTTTTTTTTGACGACATTTAATTATGCTATGATTGTGGTTACATAGCTACGAGACAACATGAGCCAAGAACAGGAGAAATCGGAGGCACTGAAAGCTCAGATGAAAGATTTGGAGGGCAGCATAGAGGGGACAGATATGAAAATTATGCAAACTGAAACAACTCTTAAGGAGCTGAGAAAGCTCCAGGATCAGATCTCAAGCCATACTACTGCCAGGAGCACATTGTTCAAGCTCCAGCAGACTCAATATGCTGCCCTTGCTGAAGAAAATGAAGGTATACAAGATGCAAGGGATGAATTGACCAGTCAATTCCTTTGTCCTATTGTGTATAATTGCTATACTTTGAATACCCCTGAAGACCTTGTCAACTAGTCTAGATTTCACAGGTAACAAATTGCATGGTTCAAATAGTTTTGAAGCATGGAATTCAAATTCATGCTGTCAACAAGTTCCTGATGGGAACTTTTAATTCTACATATTCCTACTTGCACAAATTTAAACTGAATTTTGTAAAACTAGCTAGGATAATCTATTTTGAATGTTATTTAAATTACACGAATGGATCTTGAAAGATTTAAATTTTGATTTAGAGAAGGATTATACTTTGTACATCTATTGTCAGTATATGATTTACCTATACTGCTGTAGATACCGATGAGGAACTGAAAGAATGGCAAACAAAATTTGAAGAACGAATTGCTTTGTTGGAGACCAAAATTAACAAGTTGGAGAGAGAGGTTAGTGACGAAGAAACAAATAGCACGCTACTGTCCCAATCCATTAATGATTCCATGCGTGAAATTGGGAAGCTCCAGGCTGAGGCTGAGGTAATTTACTTTCAATATTTTGCAGGACTGACCTTTGGCTGTCCTCCTGTCATGTTATCTTGAATTTTGAGTTTAGGATACCATACCACAACAACAACAACAACAACAACTAAGCCTTTTGTCCCAAACAAGTTGGGGTGAGTTTAGGACACCATATTATATTGAAAAGTAAAACTTTCTATTTTGATGGCATGAAGTGCCAGCTTTCGACCTTTCTTGACCTGTTACTGCTGGATGCCACATTCTCTGATACAATTATGTCATAGTAACTGGTATTTGAATCGCATGTAATTAATAGGCTGTTGAACCCCAACTCCTAATTATCGTGTGACACTGTTTTTGCAATCAACTATAACTAAATTGGTTTATAGTGTAGTTTTCTAGTGGTGCTTTTATTTGAAAAAAAATTCTTATATTGGATATTATTATTTTTTAAAAAGTATCACTTTCAAATTTTGCAGGCTCACATGATATCCAGACATAAAAGGGATTCAGCCATTGGGGACATTTTCAGAAAGCACAATATTGGGTCGCTTCCAGAACTTCCCTTTACTAATGATGTGGCTGGCAGCCTCACTAATCGTATTAAAGCCAGGCTGATGGACCTCAATAAGGAGTTAACTGAAAAGAAGGTAATAAAATCTGTGTATCATTTGTAATGTTAAAAGGGCGATCAGTTGCCACTTAATAGTATTATAGAAGCTAGAAAGTATCTCATTGTGTCAGTTCAGGTCTCCATGTTAATTTTGCTGATTTTGGCCAGCCAGGGTTTCAAGTCCCACCTCCTTTTGTTTTGAGTTTTGTAAAGTTTGAGTCTTGGGCCTGTTGGGTTATGGTTTCAGTTAAGTTCTTTTGAAGTACTAAGGTTCCACTTTTAAGGATGGGTCAAATTTTTTTTTTAATTTTAGGTTTAAAGTTGGATGGGTTCAGGTGTCATGATCAGTCATTCCATGTTGTTCTTGGGTTCCATGTCAGGTTAGATTTGTTAATAGTCGAGTTTCTGGATTCATTTTGATTTCAGGCTTTCAGGTCAAATTGTTTAAGGCAAGATTGCAAGTAAGTTGATTTTGGGTTTTTTTTGGGCTGTGGTCAAATTCGTTGGTGTGCATGTTCTTTTACCTAATGAAATATTTCACCTCGTTTTGGTCTAGTCTCGTGTTTAGGCTGTTTAATCAGTTTTGGTATCAACTGAGCTTGTATATTTTCTCCTGGTGTTATTGTAATCATGTGCTTGGCAGGTGATCAGTAGAATAGATTATTTTTTTTTTGTCCCCTTAAATTCTTGTTATTGTGGTTGTGTTGATAGGTTCATTTTTTCCCCCTCTGTATTGTTTATATTTTTTACACAGAGGTCCAATGAGAAGGAACTCGATTTTGCTTGGGAACGATACAAGTCGGTTACTGCTCGCTGCTATGAGATGGAAGGACAAAAACAAGCAAAGATTGAATCTATGGTGCTTGAAATAATTTTTAAGATTGATTTTAGCTTCTTTTTAACATGAATAAAATCTTCTCGTAATTTTGGTTTGATGTTGTATGCTTATATATACTTCTACAAAACCTTCAAATACCCCTTTAAAAACAGACATGTCTTTTGTACGCTTGATAACAATTGAAGTATAATGCATATTTTTATCACACTTATTGATGCTCAAACTACCCTCCTTCTGGTTTTTCTTAACATTAATGAGGGAACTGGGGGATGATTTGGTAGTTTCAAACAATGTGGGAGAAGTTATACAGATCACTACTGTGATAATTTTCATTTTTTAAAGGGGTATCAATAATAAATTTAATTTTGCAGTCAAACATTGAAAGGCGCATAAGAGAGAAGGAGAATGAGCGTGATGGTGCAGAGATTGAGCTTTCGAGCCTTAATCTCTCTCATATTGATGACAGAGAGAAAAATCTTGTAATTCCTTTGCCTTCAATTTCTATTTTTGGGTGTAATTCAAGAATTGAAGTAGCCTTTGTGGTGCCATGTGAGTTATTAGATTGGTATCGGTGTGGCAGGCATTTTTTTATTGTTATTTGTTCTCTTTCTTATCATCTTATTTGGGTCTAGTATGATCAGTCTGTTCGCTTTGGATTTTGCTCGAGTCCGCTTGATGACCAACCTTACCAGTATTGGCAGAAGTTGGCTGTTCAAGCTTGAGTATAATTTCTGTTTGATTGATATACCAAAATTTTATGATATAAAACTTTAAGATTCCCAGTTACCTTTTAGTTAATATGGGTCCAGTGCAAAAGCCTGAACTTAATTTCAGTCTAAATTAATGTATATTTTGCCTATCCTGTTTAGGGGAAGAATTTTAGGATAGGACGAAATGATATTGTATTCATAAATTAGCATCTATCAGTTTCTTTTTCCTTGTTATTTAGAAGTTCTACTTTCACTTCTTAGCAAATTGAAGTGGAGAAGAAGACATTAATTCTAACAGAGAGAGACTATGAGTCAAACATAAACCAAAAGAGAACAGAGATATTCAGTTTGGAGCAGAAGATAAAAGCATTGCATCGTGAGAAGGATGTCTTAGCAAGTGATTCAGATGACAGGGTCGCACTTAGGTTGAAGAAAGAAGAGCTGGAGAGGCTCAAAATAAAGCTAAAAAAAATGTATGTTTATATTGAACGTTTGCATGTTGCCCTTGGATACTTCAGTATTTCTAGAGTTAAATCAGATGGTTGTATGCTGTTACGGGGAGGCAATTATGAACATGTGCCCACACCCTATGTGTGCAGCAGGCAAACATGAAAACAGTCTTACAGTTACATTTATATTGAAGTACAAAGACAAACTTTGTTTTGACCAGGTCTCTCTCCCTCTCTCTCTTTTATTAATGTCTTCAGCAATTATTTTGCAGAGTTGATGAGCATAAAGACAAAATTAGGGGAGTACTCAAAGGTCGTCTTCCTTCTGACAAGGACTTGAAGAAGGAGATTTCTCAAGCTTTTGGGTACTGTTATAACTATATTTTCATACTGACATGTGAGCCGAAGGAAGCTTCATGGGCTTGGGCCTCGGGAAGCAGGCTCTACGACGTACCATTTCAATTTGATGGCTGCTTGACTAAAATTTGTCTCTTACATAGTTTTATTTTTTTTCAGATCTGTGAAAAGGGAGTATGATGACTTGAGCTCAAAAAGCTTTGAAGCAGAAAAGGAAGTGAAACTAGCACAAATGAAAGTGCAGGATGCTACACATCACCTGTCCAAGTTACAAAAAGACTCAGATGGTAAACCATTTCTTATTTTACCAATCACCATACTTGGTCTGATTTCAAGTTGTCACGGGTTGTTGTTTTGCAACACATTACTGATTGGTACAAAGTTTGTCAGGCCTTTGTTTAACTGATTTATTTGGAATTACTTGATCTGTGATCTGTCAGAGCATCAAAACATCTTGTGTGTCACTACGTAACTAGATACATCGTATGTACAGACATACTATCTATGAATATGATAATATCGGTTTCTGTAGGGTGACCAAATTGTTCAGTTGTTGGATACTATTTGGTGGTTATTGGCTTGTTCTGGGTTTAGTAGCATATGAAATTAGACTTAATATTACCGTTAACTTTTGGCAGCCAAGAGACGATTTCTCGACTCAAAACTTAGATCGCTCATTCAAATGGCAACCGACATAGATTCTTTCCCAAAAGTTTTGGTGGAGGCCATGGAGAAGCGAGATGTGCAGAAAAGCAAATACAACATAGCTGATGGGATGAGACAGATGTTTGACCCCTTTGAGAGAGTTGCACGTGCACACCACATTTGTCCATGCTGTGAGCGCCCTTTCTCTCCTGATGAAGAGGATGAATTCATAGAAAAGGTACCATTTTCTATACAACATCTGGACCTTTGGCTGTTTTGTAGGAGAAACCATGGACTGTTATATCACTTGGTATTGGATATACTTGTCCTGGATTGGCTAGTAATATGCTCAAAGAGGTCAAGTGGCACCAGTATCCAAAATGTATGGTTCGTTCTACAAGATACACATCACCATGTTGGTACTGCACAATTGACATGTAGTAATTAAGTTACCTCTACTGAAAGAAGGAATGGCAAAGCCTTGTTTTAGTTTCTTGTTGATAGAGTTTCTCTTTTTCTCTCTCCCTTGATCTTCAGCAAAGGGTGAAGAGTGCAAGCTCAGCAGAGCACATGAAAGTACTGGCAGTGGAGTGCTCTAACGCTGATACACTATTCCAACAACTTGACAAGCTACGTATGATATATGAAGAACATGTCAAAATCAGCAAGGAGAGCATACCTCTTGCTCAAAGGAATATAGATGAGCTTGCTGAGGATCTTAACCAGAAAAGTCAAGAGTTTGATGATGTAAATTTCCTTTTCTTTATTTCCTTCTTGTTTAGCTCATGAGGTTAACCAGAAAAGAACAATTCCTTTCTATTTTTTAGTGCATGCTTCCCTCGTACTTGAGAATGTGCATTCGATTTATCTGGGGCTTTGAGGATTTCAAGATGAGTTCTGACAATGTCAGGCCTTTATTAGCTACTTCAATCTATGCTGTGAATCAAAGACAGAGTTTAGGAATAAAATTAACAATTTCCTCTTTTGACCATCCTTTGTGGACTTTTATTCTTTGCTGAATGCTTTCATTGACACCTTGTTTGCTTTAGCAGTAGCCAAACCATAGAAGTGTATACGTCTTATATAATATATATTATAATATTTCATCGGAGCTCTTTCTTTTGTTTGGTTATAATCCTTTTCAGTTTAAGCGCGAGAGGGTAGGAAGACAACCGAATAACTTAAATTAGGTTAAATTATATGCATTTGCAAGGTTTCATATTTTTGGGAACTGGCAATTATCTATGAATATGTGAGATTGAAAACCTTGGAATAAAGAGTTGTATTATGCATTATAGCTTGTGGGAGTTCTTGCACATGTGAAGACAGAGAAAGATGCAGTTGAAGCTCTACTTGAGCCGGCAGAAATGGTTGAGAGGCTTTTGCAAGAAATGCAAAGTTTGAGGCCTCTACTGGAAGATTTGGAGTACAAGCTCGATTCAAGGGGTCAAGGTGTCAAATCAGTGGAGGAAATCAAGCTAGAGATTAATTCTTTGCAGAGCAGAAGGTACTCATTTTAGCTAAAATTCAGGGGCTTTCAAAGGTGCTACCTCTTGAGGATTTAACTTGCTGGTTTCACTAAGGCGAGAGTCATCATTTCTCATCAACGACAACTGTAGCCCCAGCTCTGATATGAACTCAATGTGAGTCTACGTCCCCTCAGTACCTGACTCAGTGGGCAGCATCCATGCTGTCATCAATGCACAAACAGTTTTGTTGGGGGCTATTTGGCCTTGAGATGGGGATAAAAGGTCCATATGCTGCTCACTTTAGTCAAGTATCTCAGGAGATGTGGAGTCAACCCAATGTAGTCTCAGTTTGGTCCAATAAAAAGAAATAGAATTAGAAAATGGGATAGGAAAGGCTTTAGGGCAGTAAAATAATTTCTGTAAGAGATAAACTCTATAGCTCCACATGCAAGCAAATTATGAACTTGACTCGTAGTACCAACCATTGTGATTTGAGTGTTAGACTGAAATTTTAAAAAATATCTTTGGTGCATGCTGGTCAATGAAACCAACTGCTTCCATGCTTCAAGTTAGCCTGATTTCTCATGATTAATCTGAATTTCTTCAATTGTGATCAATCAGACAGATTAAGCTTCCATATTAAGTAATGATGAACAAAGAGGAAACAAATAGTGGATAAGTAATGTGGTACATACTGGTTCCTGCATTGAGACAGAATTATGATAAGTATTTTTCTGGGAGCAGGGATTCACTAAGTAATGAAGTTGAGACACTTAGGGAAGAGCAGAGATTCCTGAATGATGATGTGGCTAACATTCAGATGAGGTGGAGTGCTCTCAGAGAAGAAAAGCTGAAGATATCTGGCATCTTGCACAAGCTGAAAAAAGCTGAGGAGGATATCAATCTCCTAACTGAAGAAAGAGTTCAAGTTGAACTTGATCAGAAGGTGAACTCACTAATTTGATTTGAGTTATTTACAAATTTACACAATACTCATATATAAGTTCAGTATTTCATAAGTTCTTCAGATGGCTTTGTGGGTATGTTCCTCTGGTCCATGATGTACAGTTAGCATGCAAAATTTATGCATGCAATGCAAATCCATGAGGTAAAATTTTTGCAAATTAGAGTTAAACGTACCTTATTTCTATGAAACAGGCTTCATAATATTTAAGATAAAGCTACTGATTTAAAACATTTACTTCAATTTCATTTCTTCTTTCGTTTTTAGTTTTCCTGATATTGTACCAGTTGTCCCATGATAGCAGGTTTACAATAAAATCTATTGTGGAATTATTAGTTCATGTATTATATTCCTGAAAAGGGTACTAGCAAATAAACATGCTGTTGATGTCAGATTTGGTCACAAAACTTAATATTAGAGATATAGACAAAGCTCAGTAAGCATTAGACAGCAAGGGAAAAGTTCAAGGGAAGAAATAATAAATGAAAACAATAATAGTTATAGAAATCAACTGAGCTTGGACTGGCATCCAACTTATTTTATTTATTGAAACCACAGCATTTTGAGGAAGCTTTGGCGCCCTTAACGAAGGAGGAGAAGAAGCTAATTCAGGAGCATGCTGATTTAAAAACACGACTTGAGCGGGAATATGATGAGCTGGCAGATAGGAAGAGGAGCTTCCAACTAGAAACTGAGACACTCTTGGCTCTTAGTAATTCCATAAATGAGTCAGTCATTCCTTCTGACAAAACTCGTTTCTTTGTTTAATATCTTAATAACAGAAAAATGCTATAAACACACTATGATATCAAGAAAGTCCAGAAAGGCCAGATCCATGCCTCCAGCATTTGCACAGAAAAAATATGCGCCTCCTTTGCTGGAGATATTAAGAGGTAGTCCTTAATTTGTCTATGATGGGAAACATATTTTTGAAGTATATGTTGCCATTTAAGTAAAAGGTTGAGATGGGGACATTTTGCCAGTTGCCACCCTTTAATCATACACGGAGCTCTTTCTCAAACTTATCCAGAAAAGGCACAGTTTAAGATTTCTTGGTTTGGGGGCAACAGCAATGCCAAACTTTATCACTTGTACTGGATCAAGCCATTATGTGCTGGTTTGTCTGTTGTTTCCTTTTTTGATATTTTCCTTCATACATGGATTAGTGTTTGATAAGTTGGGTTTAAATTGTGCTTGATTTTGACACTGATACTGTACAGGTCTTGTACAAGATTATATATATTTGGCCTCTCCTTGTTGTTGATTCACTTGACAAAATTTTCTCAGGTTTATTGAGTCTAAGAAATTAGAGAAGCTAAAGGACTTTCAGGAAAAACATTTGCTGTCAGAATCCCGGTTGCAGAAAAGTGAGTTACGGAAACAGGAACTCAATTCTGAGCTAAGCAAGAGCAAGGAGCTTCTAAGAAACCAAGACCAGCTGAAGAGAAACATTGATGACAACTTGAATTACCGCAAAACAAAATCTGAGGTAGATCAGCTTACCAGTGAAATTGAGTTGCTTGAGGAAAAGGCTCTCTCATTGGGTACCATGTCTGGCATAGAAGCTGATCTCAAGAGGCTGTTTCAGGAAAAGGACAGGCTTCTTTCTGAGGTAGCTGCTTTTATATTTTTTATTTTTTTTTTCTAATTCTTTCAACACAATTGTGGTGTGGCCGTTACTATTTATGCATACATGTAAACTAATGATAATAAGCATCATGTATGGGCATTTCTCTTGTTTTAAACCGATGAGCAATGAGCAAGCTAGTTTTGTACATAGTATGGGGACAAATTCAATTTTTACTCTTCAATTTACTTTGGAACAAAAATAAAAGGAAAAAAAGTTTCCTGAGAAACTCCTCATATACCCTTTGAGGTTGGGAATTATTACTATAATAACTCCCAACTTTCTCCTCTCTCCTCCGATATAGGAAATGTTAGGTTCAGTGTAGACAGTTCTACCTTCAAAGTTTAATTTGAATTATGGGTTTTGTTTAGTTAAATAGATGTCAGGGCACTCTCTCTGTTTACCAGAGCAACATATCAAGGCACAAGGTTGAGCTTAAACAACCACAATATAAAGATATAGAAAAGCGCTACTCCAACCAGCTTATCCAACTTAAGGTACATTTGTTCCTTTTGAACTGCTTTACTATCTCTAAAAAATAATGCACATTTTGTAAGGTTTCGACCAAGCAACAGCTTAAAACCTTCAAAGAAAAAAGATCGCCTCATAATTGGAGAAATTTGAAAGACAGCACTAATGTATTATACTGCAAATGGGTTCGATTAATCTGTGTGACAAAAACAATGCTTACAGATATAGTGAAAGTAAAATACGTTGATTATGTTGCAATTGTTTTTTGGCTAAATGATTGGAAGAAAAAAGCCAGAAGACTAATTACGAGAATGAATCACTTTCTAAGGTTTAGATGAGATTGTTTCTGTTTCACTTCATCATACTTAATTCCTTTACTGGGCATGTAATAATACAACTTACAAATGGTGTAAAAAGTTTGAGGCAAGGCATATTTTGTTTTTGATTGTTTCCAATAGTTTGGGAATTTTCTTTTTCTTTTAAATATATAAAGTGTTAGTGCAACTACATCTCAATTGTATTTTGGTGCTCTGTTGCAACTTTTCTTTTTCTACAAACATTGTTCTTTGGTCTTAGCTCCACACTGATGTTCATTTCTTTTAGACAAGTGAGATGGCAAACAAGGACTTGGATCGTTACTACAATGCTGTTGATAAGTAAGTAATTTCATATTTTAGTTTTCTAATTCTTTCTTTATTAACATCTTTTGTTAACCTCCTTGGATACATCATGAAGGAAATTAACCAAATAATAAAAGAATGGTTTGGTTAATTTCCTCCATTTCCACTATCTTGCCCTCTTGAATGGTTTTGACTCATCATGATGTGCCAGGGGCGGAGCCAGAATGTAAGAACAAGGGGGGCAAAGAGATACTACATTGAAATTTTAGAATTTTTAGGGGGGCAAGTTGAATAAATCAAACTGAAATGTATGTAATTTTTGCACTTTTAAGGGGTGATTTTAAAAATATAGGGGGGCAATAACCCAGTTTGGGCTATACATGCCTCCGCCCCTGTGATGTGCTATTAAATGATAGTATGTAGTTACCCAACTCTATGTGATGGTCCCTAATACCTATGCGGGAGCAATCCCCAATTAAGGCTCATCCAAAGTACGATCCTAAGCCTACGCATTACTTTTTCACAAATGTTACAGTTATTTGATTGACTATTTCTTTTTTTACTTTGGTGCAAAAGGGCGCTTATGCGGTTTCATTCCATGAAAATGGAGGAAATTAACCAAATAATAAAAGAACTGTGGCAGCAGACTTACAGGGGACAAGATATTGACTATATAAGCATCCATTCTGATTCAGAGGGAGCAGGCACAAGATCTTATAGTTATCGGGTAAGTTTTCAACATGCTTGGTCTTTCTTTAGTTTCTGGGGCTAATTGGAGAACTTTTCTATAGATCTTTTAAATTATAGAATATCTAAATTGGGAATGGGGAATTACAGTGGAATAATTGGGATCGGATTGGAAAATTGGAACTGGGATTAAAATTTGAAGTAAAAAACTTTTTTAATTTCAATCCTGCCCTATTCCATTCAAGGGATGAAATGAGTAGAAGAGTCCCCCTTCAGTGATCCGGAATAGGTCCAGTTCCACTCTTCCATTATTGCATGTTTGCGAACATGATTTGAATGGCACACTTCTCTACGATTCCACCCTTCTACTGAACAAGCACTTAACAAAGTGACAAATAATCTCCCTTAATCCTTCTGGTTTAAAATCTTTTTGAGGGGAAGTACACAACATTTGATTTCCCTAGAAGCTTATTTTGAAACCCACTATTTGCTTCTTTTGTGTACTTTTTAAAATCTTAAGGTGGTAATGCAAACTGGTGATGCGGAGCTGGAAATGCGAGGTAGATGCAGTGCTGGTCAGAAGGTGGTCCATTTATAGTACTTTTTTTTTTCATTTTATTGTTTGTTAAAACACCTAGGAACTGCAATCCAAAGTTTATTTTTTTTAGTGGCTTATTTGAGTGCTTTTGTTCAGATACTGTGCATTAATCAATGTCCGAGGGTTTAATCTGCAGTTCCAGCCAAAATTAATGATGCTTTGTTCAGATACTGTGCATTAATCACTGCATAATGTTTGTTTGTTCGTATATTGTGTTCAGGTCCTTGCTTCGCTGATAATAAGACTTGCTCTAGCTGAAACGTTTTGCATAAATTGTGGTATACTTGCACTTGATGAACCCACTACTAATCTAGATGGGCCAAATGCTGAGAGCCTTGCTGGTGCTCTTTTGCGGTAAGACACTATGATGAACGGGTTATAGGTTTTGAAAAATTATGGGATGTGTAATCTAGAGTTGCTAGATCTACGATGGTAACAAGAAGGAAATGTTTCAATTTGCTCAATCTTACTGCAGCAAACCTTAAGCAGTACAAGTTACCGGCTGACCTCAGTTTGTAGTATTATATTTTTCAGTTAAATCTTGATATGATATCTCTTTGAGAAGTACCAGTGCATGCTAGGATATATCATTATATTTTCCTGTTAAAGCTCAATATGATCCTCTTTGAAAATTAGCAGTACATGCTAGGACGTATCGCTTTTGGCACTGGAAATGCTGTCAAATTCTCTGTTATTGTTTATGTTATATGGAATTGGTATTCTTATCCTCTTAATAATTCCTTAGACCAACAGGCCAAGATAGTGATAACACATGACAAGAGATGTTGCATGTTAACTAATAATTTTAATCTGTATTCTTTCATGAATAGAATAATGGAGAGTAGAAAGGGTCAAGAGCACTTCCAGTTAATAGTGATAACACATGACGAGAGATTTGCTCAGCTGATTGGCCAACGCCAGCATGCTGAAAAATATTACCGAGTCACCAAGGATGAACAGTAAGTCATTGATGAGATTAAAAAATGTTTCTACTTTGAGAATACTTTTTCTTTTCTTTGTAGAAGTTGCATAGATGTAAAAGAAATGAATTTCAGGGAGCAGGCGTTTTGGATTAAGGTTATGGGTGAAATTGAATTCCATTCTTGCTAATGCTGTGGTTTATTTGTTGGCAGTCAGCACAGCATCATTGAAGCACAAGAGATTTTTGATTGAGTTGAGCTGATGCAGATTGACTGTTGTTTTGCTCGTCTTTTTATGGTGCTGCAAGATTTAGGAGGTTTTCGATCTGTTTACCATTTTGTATAGAAGCACCCAATTTTGTATACTGCTACAGTTTTTCTATAAGTTAAGAGCAAGCCAGTTACCCATATATTATTGTTGCAAGCAAAAGTCTCCTATGAAAGATTCTTACTACATGTAAATACGTTTTAAAAGACGAGCAAGGATTTTACTCTTCATATCATGCTCAAACTAGTTAGGTTCTTTGATTCATAATACATGGTTTATCACTAGTTGTTTCCGGGCCCCAGTATACAAAGCACAAACAGAGACACACCAATAGAAATCCTAACGTCCACCTAAAATTTAACCCGTCTCAAGTCTCTCAACTTTTTATATCTCGACTATTATCTTACCAGTTGCGTGTCCCTCCAGAATTACGGCCCACACGTTCATTGCCTCATCAAAAGGGTGTTTTGAATCAATAATTGTCTTCAGTTTCCCTTCTTTTACCAACCCAACTAGAAGCTCCAAATCCTCTCTGCTCAGCTTCATCATGAAAGGCACCAGTTGCTTCTTAGGAAAAGGTGTTTCTTCCAAAGATGAGACACCATTGGAAAAGACTGGGTTAAGATCAATAACTTTACCATTTTCGCTCAAATTCGGCTCGAAAACAGACCACGCAATTCCTTCTTACCACTCGGGCTTTTCAGGCTTGCTCCTTGGGTTGTTTTGTAATCAAGTACCTCATCAGCTCCTAAACCTTTGACCAAGTCAATGTTGCGGGCCCCACAGGTGGCTGTGACATGCAGGCGGCCAAGCTTTGCCAGCTGCACAGCATACAGGCAGGCCAACGCCACCAGAGGCCACAGTTATAAGTACATTCAAGGGCTTCCCAGTACCATCAAACTTGGTACCTACCAATTGGAGTGCTTTCAGTGCAGTTGTTGCAGCAACTGGTAGACCTGAAGCCTCAACTGGAGACACCTCTATGGGGAGTTTAACTGATTGGTTTGCCGGGGCCACTGCATACTCTGCCAGACAACCTGCAATCTATTTGATGCAAGCTATAAAAGTCATGATTTGCATGCATCATACGCCGTGAAAGGTTTTAGTATGACAAAGTGCACAGAAATTATCATCCTCTGTAAATTATAAATCAATTTGGCAGATAAATGGTTTTTGTTTCATATGCAGTGCAGCCTATAGATCAAAACATGTAATATTGCATGGACAAAGTTTGAAACACAAAGTTTGTATCATTTCTGTTCCGTTTTGTTAAATGTTGTTAAACGAAACGATTTTTCCATTCCGTTTCTATTCCGTTGTCAATATTTCATTGATTTTAGCCTATTTTGTATTGATTTCAACCATTTTTCAGTAAAACGGGACAGTAATGTGTACCACTCTCTGTTTCGTTTCCGTTCCGTTCTCAGAAACGAAACATATATTCCCTGCCATTAGCTGTTCCGTTTGGACGGAACGGAACGAAAACGGTACAAACGGATTTCGTTTGACAGCTCTACATGGGCACATGGTGCACACTCGGAAATTTGGGAATCATCAGGCCAATTTGGATTTTCCAATCACATGGATCAACACTTGCTGCTTAAATCGGGGCAGTTACGGGACTTCAGTCGAACTCGAGCCAGACGAATCAAGCCTTATGGAATACGAGCCGTTATCGAGCTCAATTATTATAATTTTTATGTGTATAAAATTACAAAAACCAAGTACTAAATATCATAAATTATATAATGAAATTATAAATCGAACTCGTCTTGCTATCTTAACGCGACGAGACGAGATGGCTCATTAACAGGCGGAGCTCTATTGAGACGAGCTAATACAAATTTTTGTCTGAGTCGAACACGAAAAAGCCACGAGCTAGCCAGGAGTGTTAATTCATCGAGTTGTACTGTCCGACGTGTACACTACCTGTCCGATGTAATTTCTTAATTGATTAGTGGTTTTTTCGCGCGTTGCGCGAACTATTTTTAAAAATTTTATATCAACCATTGAATTTTTTTAATCATTAGCATGTTTTATTTAAAATATTGACATATCTGGTATTTTTAAAGGCAAACATAAAAGACAAAAAATTAAAATTGTAATTGTTAATAAATTGGTACTCCATCGCTATTATCATATTACGCGAACTATTTTTTTTCTCTAAACTTATGCTATATGTTTTAAAAAGAAATGTAAATAAAAAATTTTACTCTCAAACTGGTCATTATTTTGTGAGCATGCATATAAAATTTTATGCAAAAATGAGTTTTAGAATGCTTTCAAACAATTAAGAAACTGAAATACAATTTTCTGAAAAATTGAAAATGGATATGTCAATTTGAAATGCAATTGAGATGATTAAAAGAATGGGAGACCTTGGCTTGTCCGGTTTTCAAGTCACCACTTAGTCCCACAATGGAAATCTAAATATTTTTTAAAGTGTATATATAGGTCGGGTTTGCAGGACCAAGAAAATTTTTGTGGCTCCGCCTATGTGGCTCTCCACGTGCGTGAGTTGTGGAGTGTCCATGTACATGCGTGGTATGATACGGACATCGGATCCTCTGCGACCAATGTAACTTATTTATTCTTGGATACACAACCACATATTGAACAGTTGTAACAAAACCACTTAATTATTCTTGGATACATTTTCGGATCCGGATTCAATTCTCCAAATTAATATATGTTATGATGATCCACGATGCAAAGTTTTTTATTTTCCCCCCACGACTATTTGCTTCTAGCTTATATTCTCCTCTGCTAATAATGAATAAAATTGAGATTTAAATAGCACAAAAATTAGACAATATATATTAATAATATATTAATAATTCATTGAGCATATGTTTTTTTTTTAAAAAAAAATCTAATGTCCTAGAGGCAACGACAAGAGTTTTTATTTTTTAATTTTTTTGCTAAAAAAACAATATACTTAATCGAAAATGACAAATAATACACGGACTCCGTACTTTGACTTATTTTTTCTACTCTGCAACAATCTTATTTTCTAATTCTCTCTCTCTCTCTCTCTCTCTCTCTCTTCTAAAATTAGTAAAGTTATTGAGATGGACAACAAATTAACAACATACATTACTGAGATATGATACGTTTGAAGGGAATTAACAAATTTATATTATTAACAATATACATTACTGTGAAGTTTTAAACTCCGCCATATAAAAGTCATAAATGACAAAATGAAGAACAACGTTCTAAATTAGATATTAACACTGCATCAGATCCAGGAAGTTGGGGTTGGATTTGGAGCAAGATATCATAGCATCGGAATGAATATTTTAGTGTCTAGACCATCATCCCATGACATTCTCCAGACATGCCTATGTATGCGCTTATGGTTCAAATTAGCTAGCGAAAGCAATGCACTGAATACATAATTACGTTCGCCACTAATTTGCCAAAAAAAAAAAATAATAAATTACTTTAAGTCTTGAAGCCATTTAATATAATAAATAGTAGTAAAAAGTGGACCCACTTTGTCAATGTGCATTGGCCCGTATCTATGGCTCCGTTTGGATGGCTTCTTCCCGGAATAAGGAATAACCACTTTTTACCAATAAATTTATTTCTAACCATCCAAACTCTTCACAAAAGTTACACACTTCCCAATAAATTTACCCTTTCCCAATAAATTTCTTCCCTTTTTCCTTCTTCCTACCTTATTCTCAACGCATCCAAACGGAGCCTATATCTGTGTCGGCCTAGGAAAATAAAACCGTTGCGCTTTTTCATCCCATCCGTCCATCAATAGTGGATGTATGGACCGACCGAGAATGACGCAAAAGTCGATACGGTTTTGGTGCGAACATGTATGCAGTGTGCTTTATGGTGTATATCAAAATAGATGTTTGAGCCGTTGAGCTAATATTGACAATCACAAATTGTTGTCTTTCTTTTTCTTCGGAGACGAAAAACTCGTTTATTTGATTTCATATGGTTGCTGCCAAGATTTAAGTCTATGACATATACAAAATTATTCTACAATTTTGCATTTGAGATGCTATAAGTCTATAATCTTATTATAATGTAACTTGAAAATGTAAAGAAAACAATAGGTGAGAAACCGAAATTAACCAAAGTAAAAAACTTTGAAACATAATATATAGTTAAGTAATATCTAGTGAAATCTGTCAATAAATTAATGACGATCAACCAACGGGCATCCGAGCATTCGCTGTGATTGCCCAAAAATAAACCCCCTTTCATAGAACCACCGGGACTGCACTGGTACCGGACTACGGCTTCTATGTGTAGGTTACAATTTTGCATTTTCAGTAACAGAACTGTTGTAATTGGAACCTGGAGACTCAAGTACTGGTTGGTGTTGACCAGGGCTACAGTGTTATCTGTGTCTATGTATTAATCATAAAAGTTTGCATTATTATCCAAATTAAGCCCAAAAAAGCTTTCCGCAGACAATCTTGCATTTTTCAGTACAATTCAGCCTTTTTATTATGACATCCTATATTTCTTTGGTGTTATATTGTATATAATCAAGAATGACTGAGGTTAATTGGCAATGCAGGATTGGTAGTGGCAAAATTAATCGAGGACCAACAAGACTACAATAAAGAATCGTTCAATTTGACACGTTAAGCACGATTCAAGAGCATCTCTGAAATAAGCTTCAACTACTTTGTACAGCACAAAGTGCGGACCTGAAGAAATAAAATATTCCAAACATTGTTTATCATATATTTCTCATACCAAATTCTATAGCACCCAAGCAAACACAAGCACAAGCACATCATACCTAACTGTTTAATTCTAGCACCACACCATATTATTATAATCAAACTGCTATACTATACATCAAGAAGGCGAGAACACTCCTATTTCTCAACCTCAATAATTATCTTACCAGTTGCATGCCCCTCCATGCTCTTGGCCCACGCCTCCGGTGCCTTGTCGAATGAGTGTACAGAATCAATTACTGGCTTCAGCTTCCCATCTTTAACCAAACCAACTAAGAATTCCAGATCCTTTGAGCCAATTTTTGGCAGAAAGGGCACCAATTGCTTCTTTGAGAAGGTGATTTTTTTCAATGCTGAAGTGACAATGCTTGAAAAACCAGGAGTTAGATCAATGACTTTTCCTTTTTCACTCAAGTTTTTCTCAAACACCGACCATGCAATCCCCACAGTGCAATGTACGACGGCATCATACTTCTTACCGCTTGGGCTTTTCAAGGTTTTTCCTTCAGGTGTTCTGTAATCCAGCACTTCATCAGCTCCCAAACTCTTAACCAAATCAATGTTGCGAGCACCACATGTGGCAGTCACATGTAGACCACCCAACTTTGCCAGCTGGACTGCAAATTGGCCAACACCTCCAGAGGCGGCAGTTACAAGCGCATTAAATGGTTTCCCGGTCCCATCAAACTTGGTACCAACCGCTTCAAGTGCTTTAAATGCAGTTCCTGCTGCGATAGGTAAACTGGCAGCCTCGACTGCAGACACTTCAGGGGGTCGCTTAGCAGTTTGGCTTGTTGGAGCCACAGTGTACTCTGCTAGACCTCCTCCAGTCTGTTTGCATAATAATTTTGCTTGTTATTATGCATTGTATGACAATGTTAATAACTATACTAAACCTGACTCAGCCATAAGAGTATTTGAAACAATAAAAGATATCCAGACAAAAAAAAAGGGGATCCATACATCTATGCAATAACACTTCAATACCAGAGAGTATGAAACCCAGCCCAACAAACACTTGATAAATTCAATAGTGAGCTAATTGGCATGAAAAACTGTTTCTTTCTGGAGTTTTCACAAAGCTATATTTGTTTCTGAAATTGTTTTGCTGCCTCATGCTGCTTTTGTGCTTGATTAGTGATCTCTGATTAAAAAGAGTGCTGGGAGACTTGTATATATAGCTTCAATTTTTTAATATATTTTTCCTTGGTTCCAGGTTGTTGGTCTTTGGTCAGTCATTCGTGTTTAGATTTTGAAACTTATAACTGATTGAAAAGACAAAATGAATAATGGACGCCATTCACCCAAAATAAGAATCAAAATATCTTTGGTAAGTTATGAGATAATCATGAGTGCTAGGTTAGGAGGTTCTTATGAGTCGATCAATTACAATATAGAATCACTCAACAAAGAAGTTATGGCATCTAGATGAATTTGAAATAGTTATCAAATCTAGATGTCAATTACAGCCATCCCTTAATTGTTAGATATGAAACAAATTGAAGTTCTGAACTGATTTGGTTTGGTTGTCTGAATAAGCTAGTCCAATATAGAAATTATGGCATTCGCATAGAATCTTGATACATCACTAAATTATCATATCCAAACCAATAGGTTATTTGTCTCCGTCTAAGGTAATGTAAAAGTTGTCAATATAATCACTATCAACTGAACCCAACTATTGAAAAAAATCGACATATCACTATCTATTTGATTTGACATCTTTTAATAAACTTACCGTAAAATTAAGAAGAGAGACAATTTTGTCACCTTGTTTGAAATCATCCACACCTGCACCAACACTGACTACTTCTCCTGCTACGTCAGACACTGTTATATTATTAAATGAACAAGAATTAGTCCAAGATATACTGAAAAATTCAATATTGTTCATAAATTGAAAAATATGTATTATTTTTTGCCACATCTCCTTTTTATTTTCCTGCAAATTATAGACATAAGGAGCAATTAAACATATTTGGTTCCTGAATCCAGATAATTTAAATAATTTCCTTCACCAAAGAAAGGAAAAAACAAAAGAAGTAATATTATGGGAGTGCTTTTTGCAGAACATAATTTCAGTTTTATATTAGTAATGCATATTTTTATGCACCTGTTGTATGTTTCAATTTTTCAAGGAAATAAGAAAATCCAGAACCTTTTGGTGGATATTTTACAAAGAATTATAAGTCAGAACATAATTTCAGTTCTATATTAGTAATGCATATTTTTATGAACCTGTTGTATGTTTCAATTTTTTGAGGAAATAAGAAAAGCCAGAACCTTTTGGTGGATATTTTACAAAGAATTATAAGTCAGAACATAATTTCAGTTCTATATCAGTAATGCATATGCACCTGTTGTATGTTTCAATTTTTTGAGGAAATAAGAGAAGCCAGAACCTTTTGGTGGATATTTTACAAAGAATTATAAGTTGAAGTTCTAGCAAGAAATTTCAATCAATAAAATTGATATATTTACATAAGTTATTTAAATAACATACCAAACATGTACTAAATTGGGAAGCTATTGTATTTCAAAATCAAGATAAAGACCTAAATTATGCTAAATTAACCTTTGAAGGACTCTGTTTAAAAATAGTAATCCGAATAACATTTCAAGCATATCATGATTTCAACAACTAATGCTTGAATGAAGCAACAAAACTTACGTGGAACACAGGGAAATTTTGGCAAGAAAGGCCGCATTACGCCATTCTGGATTTTCCAATCCACGGGATTTATACTCACAGCTTCCACTTTAACTAAAATCTCCCCTTTCTTAGGTGCTGGCACTGGTATCTCAACTTTCTGCCATCAAACAAACAATTATCATCTCAAAAATCAACTTAAGATAAGAAATTTATCAAAGAAAGAGCACAATTTTGGGTCACAGAAATTCTTAACTGGGAAATAAGTTATCTCAGAAACAAAGTCAAATAACCAATTTTAAGTCGACAATTTTGAGTATAAGAATGGATTTGGTTTCTCTTCTCGATATCTTACCTCTCTCTCAAAACAAAAATAAATAAATAAGTCTAATTTTGTCTCTGGAGATTTTTTTTTTTGAAGAAAAATAGGGGTCAAGCCCCTATCTTATATTAGTCTCTGGAGATCTATTGCTCGTTTAATTAAAAACAAATAATCCCGTGGAGAAAACAAAGATTTTCGTTAGAGAACCATATCTAACAATTAAATTTACAAAGTACTGTTGCAAGTAATGGATTAAAGACAACGTTTTTTTTCAAAACCATGTCTAACTTGGATCAAGTAGTGTTCCAAGTCCCAACAAAGAACAACAATTAAAAATACTGCAACTTGTGTTGTCCACATGTAGAAATAGAGTTGAATTTTTAATTAAACTGTTTTGTATCGTTATACTTTTCGTAATGGAAAGTGGTGGATTTATAACACTAATTTCACAAAAAAAAAAAGAACATGTAAAAATAGAAACCCAACATGATCCAATCAGCACAGTACTAGTAAGTAGTAACCTTGAGTGAAGCGGCGCCACCTCCGTACTTGTCGTAGCAGAAAGCTTGCATAGATGTCGCAGCCATGGCAAAGCGGCGAAGAGGAAGCAGGGTTTAATGGTTTAAGGATATATTTTTGAAAAACCGAAGGGTGAAGCGACAAAAAGGCGTCTTGGTTCAACGAAGGGATGGATACGATTATATTATAGGAACCAGATACTTGTAGAAGGAAATGGATGAAGCGTGACCGCTATCGTTTTCAAGTGTCAATCGCTGACGTGGACACGTAAAAGGGTGCCTGCGTGCAACCGGGAAGGAGATTCGCGACTGTTTGTAGGCAGATCCATGTTGTTATCTTCTCGTTTCAGCGGTTCAGATGACATCCGCCGTTTATATTGACGGATGTTTGTTGATTTGTCAACTTTTAGCAATATTTTTTTTCTTTTCTATGTCTTTATTATTTTATTACAAACAAAAATAATAGTGGTCAGAGATTGCTAGAATATATATGTAGCATGGATAAATCTTATGCTACACGTTCGCTCTCAAATTTTTTATTTTAAGTTGCTGATTTAAATCGTTCAATCTCATCTTCATATTGAAATTTTATAGAAAACCGATTTATATTTTTTTCGAACTTTTTTTATTTTTTAAATATTTTACAAATTTATAGATCTATTTAGTTTTGAATACTTCAATAATATTTTTTTTTAAATCCAATAAAATAGTAAAAACATTAAAAAAACGTTATATTTAGTCTCCAATGAAATTTATATATATAAAAAATACATTGATTAGTTTGGATCGATTATTTAAAATTTAAAATTTGAACGTGTTACTACGCATAGTATTATAGCAATCCTAGTATATAATTATGAATGACTGAGTTAAATTGGCTGTGCAGGATTGGTAGTGGCAAAATTAATTTAAGATTTTAGATTTGTCTCGGAACTGTACAGCTAAATCAGGATTTGAAGTATTTTGAACTAACACCATAGCAGTTGAGAAGGAAAGACAACAAAATAAATAAATTATTGACTATTAAACGGAGAGATTACTGAAATGTACAACATACATATCTTTCTTGACTATTAAACGACTTCTAGAAGAATATAAAACTCTAAAAGAGGCTTTTTCAGGACTGTTATTGGCCCCTGCCCCTCTCCCTCTGTCAATAAAAGGAAGTTTAGCCTTTCTGTTAAGCGCAACAAAGAAATTCTAGGCCTATTGTAGCCTTGTTCTATTTCCTAAAGGGTCCAAACAGAAAAAACCAGTCAAGTGTAGATACAGTTTCAAGCTAAGTTTGCACCCAACTAGTATCCCAGTCAAGCGTATATACAAAGGCCCAAAGAACTAGCACATTAAAAAAAAAAGAGTAGAAAAAAGGGCACAAATTAAAAGGACATAATCTTATCTACTAAAAGGATAGGGTTATACCTTTTAAGGTAAATCAAATAAATTATTAAGCGTGCCAGTATTTACTGGTTCAATCAAATGTTACTTTTATATATTTCTCATACCAAGCTCCATAGAATACAAGCAAATACAAGCACATTATACAAAACTGTTCAATTCTACCACAACATATTATAAATCAAACTGCCACACTATACATCCATAAGGCGAGAACTCTCCTATTTTGCAACCTCAATTATTATCTTACCAGTCGCATGCCCCTCCATGCTTTTGGTCCAAGCCTCCGGTGCCTTGTTGAATGGGTGTATCGAATCGATTACTGGCTTCAGCTTACCATCTTTAACCAAACCAACCAAGAATTCCAGATCCTTTGAGCCAATTTTTGAGAAGAAGGGCACCAATTGCTTCTTTGAGAATGTGATTTTCTTCAATGCAGAAGTGATGAAGCTTGAAATACCCGGAGTGAGATCAATGACTTTTCCTTTTTTACTCAAGTTTTTCTCAAAAACCGACCATGCAATCCCAGCAGTGCAATCTACAACGGCGTCATATTTCTTACCGCTTGGGCTTTTCAAGCTTTCTCCCTCAGGCGTCTTGTAATCGAGTACTTCATCAGCTCCCAAGCTCTTAACCAAATCAATGTTGCGGGCACCACATGTGGCAGTCACATGTAGGCCGGCATGCTTTGCCAGCTGGACTGCGAATTGGCCAACACCTCCGGAGGCTGCGGTTATAAGCACATTAAGTGGTTTTCCAGTGCCGTCAAACTTGGAACCAACCTCTTCAAGTGCTTTAAAAGCAATTCCTGCCGCCATAGGTAAGCTGGCAGCCTCGATTGCAGACACTTCAGGGAGTCGTTTAGCCGTTTGGCTAGCCGGAGCCACTGTGTATTCTGCTAGACCTCCTCCAGTCTGTTTATTGCATAATAATTTTGCTTGTTATTCTGCATTGTGTGGCTATAATAATGAGTATAAATTTATTTTGGAACACTAAAACCTGACTGAGCCATAAGAGTGTCTTTGTCTTTATAAAAATAAGAGATGTACATATGGAACAAAATAACATAATGGAGCTTATAGAGCTAAGCAACAACACTTACCGTAAATGTAAGAAGCGAAACAATTTTGTCACCTGGCTTGAAATTATCGACACCTGCACCAACACTGACTACTTCACCGGCTACATCAGATACTGTTACATCAATATATAATAATGAACCAGAATTAGTCAGGATATATTTGTTCACTTGAAAAATTCATCATTGTTAATTAGTTGGAAAATACAGATTATTTTTATGCCACATTTTTTTTATTATAATGGAAATACATAGAAATAATAAGAAGCAACATAACTGGTTCTCAAATTCAGATATTTCAAGCAATTTCCTTCACAGAATAAAGAAAAAAAGATCCTTTCAAAATTTGAGGAAATCAGAAAGCTAGAAATTTTTATGCACCTGCTGTACCTGTTTGTATCCTTCAAAAATTTGAGGAAATCAGAAAGCTAGAACTTTCTGGCAAGAGTAGATCAATATGCTACAAAGAATTATTGGTTGAAGTTCTAGAAAGGAGTTTCCATTAAGAAAAATGATTAATCAACTGAAGTTTTTATGTGACAGGCCAACATCATTTCAAAATCAAAGACAATTAAGGACCCAAATTCTAAATAAACAACGAAAAAAGAATTCCCAATTACATTATAAGCAGATCATTTCAACAAGTATTGCTTAAAAGAAGCAACAAAACTTACATGGCACACATGGAAATTTTGGAAGGAAAGGCCGCATTATGCCATTTTGGATTCTGCAATCCACAGGATTTACACTTACAGCTTCCACTTTAGCTAAAATCTCTCCTTTCTTAGGTACAGGTACTGGTATCTCAACTTTCTGCAATCAAACAGATTATTGTCATTTCAACAACCAACTTAACCTACATTAATTGTTGATCAAAGAAACAGCACAATTTTGTGTCACAAAATTATTTATTTATTTATTTGAAAAAGGTGGGAGCGCCACAAACATTCAATTACTGGAAGATGAATTATCTCATAAAGGGAAATTATTCAGACTTTCAAATAACTAATTTTACAAATAAATAAATAAAGAATAAATAGGTTTGTATTTTGCACAATAAACACAGTGCTACTAACCTTGAGTGCAGCGGCACCACCACCGTACCTATCATAGCAGAAGGATTGCATAGTTTTCGTAGACATGACAAAGCGGCGAAGAGGAAGTAGGCTTAATTTAAGGGTATTTTAATTTGTCTGGCCATCCATTTGTCTTGTCAGCTGTTTATATTGACGGATGTTTGTTGATTTATCAACCTTTTAGCAAGTTTGAATAGTTTACTTTTCTACATAGCTTATCAACGTCGATCTGTTCAGAAGGCAGCCGTTTATATTGACAGATTTTTGTTGATTTATCAACTTTTAGCAAGTTTGATTGCTTTACTTTTCTACGTAGTTTATATTTTACAATAAAAATAATTTAATTATAATATAATTAATCAATTTGTAGCTACTTATTTTTTTTTTACTTTTGTACGTAGTTCATATTTTATAAAAGAATATACTGATATAAGTAATTAAATAATAATGTAATTTATCAACTTCTAGCAAGTTTGATTATTTTACTTTCTCACAAAGTTTATATTTCACAATAAGCGTATACTAATAAAAATAATTAAATAATAAAATTAAACAATTTCTAGGGAGTTTGACTATTTTACATTAGAGTAAAGTTTGGTGCCCCATTTTGATGTCACAAATACTACACTTTACTCATTAAATTTTATTTTAAAATTTAAACATCTAATCCAAATAATTGATCTTATTCACTTTAATGATGGACACATTATAATAAAATTTTATAGTTTTCTGAGTTCATTTGATACTTAATATAGCAGTAAAATGAATTTATTAGAATTAATCCATCATATATAGTTAATTAGATTTTTAGTAAAATCAATGGTTTAAATAAGACATCTAATTTTTTAAAGTTTAAAATAAAATGTGGCACACTCCAAAATAAAGCTCCAAAGCCCCACCGCTCACCACCCACCGCTTTTACTTTAACGTAGATTATATTTTACAAAAAAAATTGCTTATAAAAAGAATTAAATAATAATATAACATTATTATGGGCTAATACTGACGAGTTCCAAATAGAAGTTTTCTAACGAATAAAATCATTTTTTTCGACAAGAATTATGCTGTTCGCTTGAACTCGCATTCCTAACGCTTGCAAGGGAGCTAATTAATATTTGGGAAATTCTGTGATGAGGATCAATTTTGAATCGGACTTTGATTACAACTGTTCATGACTGCTAATGAATTAATCTTTCTTGAAAATGAGTGGTTGAGATTAAAGTCTGATTCAAAATTAGACCTCATGGGCCCATGGCAGAATTTCCCTTAATATTTTCATCTTTTCTTTCCATTTTTATTGGAGCGGAAAATAATTTTATTTTCTCGCACTTCATTTGATGACTTCATCCTTTTTTTTTCCCATTTCTATTGGGGCAGAAAACAAATTGTTTTCTTGCACTTCGTTTTAACTTACACAACTATAGAGGAAATTCCATTTTTAATTGTTTTAAAGTTAAGTTTTTTATTTAAGATTTCTAAATGACGAAATCAACTTGAAATTAAATTGAATTATTAAAATTCCGAAATTACGTGGAATTAAAAAAAACATAATACTTTTTTCATTTATTCTAACAAATACACCAATTTTGGGAAATTCCCTTTTTTATTTATTCTTTATGAACAACTATATTGGAACACTTTACCGTATGTTGCACACGTCAAATTATCTGCTTAGAAAATTTGGTCCTCTGAAATTTCTAAAATCGTAAAACAATAGATTTCCTCTCAATTTTAGGTATATATCCGTTGCCCGTTGGCTTTAAAAGAATGAATGCACTAATAATTAATGGTCTAAGACTAGTACTGTTTGCAACTTTGCATGCATATGTTCATTTACTATTCAGCAATGGATGTAACGGGCCTAATGCTCCAGCAGGATTCATTGATGCAAGGCCCGGAAAAACAAATTGAGAGAAAGGTGTGTTTTTTTTTTAAATATTTCAAATTGAGAGAAAAGCAATGTATCTTTGGATCAAAAAAATCATCCTTCAAATGTAACAACCTATAGCTAATTTCACCAACATCGGAAAACTTCACAGATAACATAAAACTCAACTGCCAAGTGTTTTTGCTGATATAAACAAACCAAATGTTCTGATACTGAAGATTGAATCAAACGACATCACTTGTAAATACCGCATGGAATTAGAAGGTTGTTTTAAAAAATGTAACCTTAATAAATCACATCTCAATTATAATCTTTCCAGTGGCATGGCCATCGACACTCTTAGACCATGCATCTTGTGCATTATCAAATGGATATTTTGAATCGATAATAGTTTTTAACTTCCCTTCTCTCACTAAACCAACCAAAAATTGTAGATCGTCTTTTCCAAGCGACAAGACGACGATCTTAAGTTTCTTTTTTGAAAAGGTGAAAATTCCCCAAATGAATGCCAACATGTTTGAAATATTTGGTGCTATGTCCATGACTACACCATTTTTGCTGAGGTTAGGTTTGAGCACTGACCATGAAACTCCTGTTGTGCAATTTATAATGTAGTCATATTGCTTGCCAGATGAGTTTTTCAGGCTCTGACCTAGTGAAAAGCCAGTAACAAAGTATTATTTTCTTATGATATATATTGATGTGAAACAAGATTATCTGGAATTTTAACAGAAGCTCCTTTAAAGTATATAAATCCATTGAGCCCCATAGATCAGGTGATGTAAGCACTGGGAAATTTACCTGACATTTAGTGGGTTCAAATATGGTTAAGGTTCACCAAAATTTGGATTGGTAGCAGAAATCTTGACAGGTCCTTCCAGCGACATCCATATTACGGCAGTACCGGAACAATCAGATACCAGTTTCCCCATACAACAGGTTTAAAGAAGTTATCCCAATTGAGACAAAATTGCAAAACAAAATAAAGTTTCAAAATTCAACATCAATCAATGACCCACAATGTCAGAAAATGATTTGCTGTGACTAAAGTCTGAGGGTTTATGTCTCAGTGAGAGGGTGTGTATGCTATGCAGTATGTTAAAAAACAAATTCCTAGTGAGGGCCAAAACTTTGCTTTACCTTATTCGTCAAAAAAAAAAAGAAAAAATTGCTGGCTTAAACTACCTTCAGGGGTATTGTAGTCAAGAACCTCATCGGCCCCCAAACTTCTAACCAGGTCAATGTTCCTAGCTCCACAGGTTGCCGTTACATGGTGACCCCCCAGCTTCGCCAGCTGGACTGCATAAGACCCAACCCCACCCGAAGCAGCTGTTACTAGGATGTTTGCAGCCTTTCCTGTTCCATCAAACTTAGTACCAATTGATTTGAGTGACTGTAGTGCTGTCAGGCCTGCTATTGGCAGTCCGGAAGCATCAGAAGAAGACACTTCATCAGGCCTGAGCACGGTCTCCTTTTCAGAAACCACAGCATACTCGGCAAGCCCTCCACCTTTCTATAAAGAAAATAAAATATCATGATGTGTGTCTTAGGGCTGACGTAATGTACTTGTTTTTTACCTTGTTCTCCCTCCCTCCCTCCCCTTAAAGCAAAAAAAAAAAAAATAAGTGGAATGCATCTCTCATGAATGTATTATGTGCATCTTTGGTCAGAAGTAATGTGATGAGACTACTGGTCAGGATTTTTGTCCTAAAATAGGATGCTAAATTGCTAATACAATTCTCAGGCTGATATCACCAATAAAAAAATATAAATGTGGTTGATAAGTCGGTCAAATAATATAACCAGGTTTGATTGCTTCTGTTCTATTAACCAATGTTATTTGAAGGGATTGAAAAGAGAATTTAGCAGAGTGGCCTTACAAAAAAATTGAGCTTGCAGACAACCTTGTTGCCAACTTCAAATGCAGTAACTTGTGGTCCTATTTCAACCACTTCTCCTGCGACATCTGTAACTGTTCAAAAGGATTTGATTTTTTTTTTTGTCATCCATAATTTCATGCATGAAACAAAAACAAGTGAAAAAAAGAAAAAAACATAAAAGGACGAAGAAGAGTAAAATAAAATAAAATAAAACCTTTTACTAATACGAGTATGAAGAATTTCTTGGAAGATCAATCTAAACATTAAATTTGCTTTAAGCCATAATTGCAATGGTTTCATAGTTAATCAACACCTTGAGATGGAGTGTACCATAACAATGCATAATGATGCCTGGTGCTTCTTTCTCTAATTAATTGACTCATTCAATTGAGATTTAATTTAACATGAGTAACTATCATAAATCACCAAATAGAAAGGAAAGACACAAACAAATGGGTAGAAGGAGTTCAATTCTGTACCAAACCACTTCAGTTAGAGCACTGGACTTTTGCTTACCAGGTGTAATGGGAACTTAAATGGGAGAAAAGGCCTAAGCATTCCCTTTTGAAGTTTCCAATCAACTGGATTGATGCTTGATGACTCAATTTTTACCAACACCTCATTTTTCTTTGGCTTTGGAATTTGAATTTTAACATTCTGCACAGAACCATATTATATTAGAAATAAAAAAGTGGGGTTAAATACAAGGATCTACAACACCCAGGTAAAATTTTTACATGCAATAATTGAACTAAAATAATGGGACCAGAAACAATTATGGTTGTTTCCTTTTGGCAAGACTTATTAATAAAACCCAAATTAAGCTGACAACAGAAATCAAAACGGAAATTGATCTTCCACTTGACATGTCGAAGCATCACATTCCAGCAATTCGTTATCTGCCTTTGATTCGCGTGAATATTTGATAAAATTAACATTCTGAGAAAGAGGAAAATGAATATTGACTCCCAGTGCACATTGTAAAAATAGAAAAGTAAGAAAGAGGAGATTGTGCCTGAAGGGAGGCAGCGCCGCCGCCATAGCGCTTGTACTGTAAGGCGCGCATAGTCTTCGCATCCATTTCCTTGATCAATAAAAAAACGATGCAATAGGAGGGTTAATTTGAGTGGGAAGTAAAGCGTTGACAGTATTTGATTGAGAGTTCGTAAAGTTTGAGCCTGGAGCCTGGAGCCTTAGGCCTGTATAACGTGGTGTTCACGTGGCGAAAGAGAGGTCTCGTTAACCGTGCCACTAACGTAACGGCACGATTTCAGCATTTCGTTAACCGTTCCGTTTACCGTTTCGGTTAACGGTATGTACAAAATATGCAATTTCAGTTAATAGCACGTGCTATTCCGTTCCACTACTCATTTCGTTTGCCGTTCCGTTATCGAAACGCTATAATTCGTACTGTCACTTACCGTTCCGTTGTCGTTTCACGTCACGGCATAACGACGAAACGGTTTCCGTTGGCAGCCTTATGGAGCCTGGAGGAGTTCGTCCAACGTTTGACCCAATTTCATCATGACATATTGACATGTCGCTTTCATATAGATATCGAGATGGGCTAAAATCAGACGGATGCGATACGATGAAATCTCAATTCTCGTGATTCTAACAGTCAATCCGAATTGTTCAATATGTTCTCCGTATTGAAATTTCATTGGAGTCCAAATTTTACATTTTCCTGATTTTATTTACTATTTTTTTGAGATTTTTAAAAATCATAGTTATTAAAGGGTCCAGAATTGTTTAGATTAAGAATTTTATAAAATATTAAACAAATACTAAAAAATTTCAAAAAATATAAAATTTTGTCTCTAACGAGATTTCAATATGGAGAACATATTGAACAGTTTGGATCGACTGTTAGAATCATGAAAATTGAAATTTGATCGTAGCTGACGGTTACAGTCGTGGCTGATTTTAGCCCATCTCATATCTCATTTTTATGTTCTTTATTTATATTAAGCAAGGAAATGTAGAGAGAGAAAATAAACTAGGGGCAGTAGGATGACGTCATAAGATGTTAACATGTGGACCCATGTTAACATGAGGTCATTTCACTGGACTTCCTGGACCCATGTTAACATGTGGACCTAGAGAGGGTATGGATTGGTGGTGGAGGATGAGGTCATAAGATATTATATAGCTAAAATATTTATATTAAAATATGACAATATTGTCATGAAACTTTCACTAAATAATTATTGATTTGAATACTTTGACTCAGGTAAAAATTTGACCAGTCAAAAGTATGATTAATGACTATCGTAAAAAGCTTTATACACACAATATCTCAGTCAATTGACCGTCACTATTAATTGCTGAATTATAGCTAATTATTTTTTTCCCCTTAAATTATCAGCCTATATGTGCTATACATATTGCATAAATATAAAGTTATTTGGCTGAAGAGGAAAAATGAAAATGAATGAGAGTAAAATTTAGACAAAGAGTGACAAAGAAACAAAAGATATAGATCATATAGTATGTTTTTCTTCCATATTTTATATAAAAAATCCCAACAAATAGTATAATTAATATATTATCGAGATGGATAACTGGATAAGTGATTAACCTCCACGTAAGTTAATTAGAGAAACTAGTGTTCCGGAGAAGAAAAATGTTTTTTATTTATAGATAATTCATCCAGAAAAATGATATTTGATGGATATTTTATTGTCCTTACAATGTTAATTATTTTGGACTAATAGTAACTCTATATATAGAATCGAAAGGTAAAAAAATAGAACATTAAAAAAATGTGCTAGATTCGTGCTCGAATTAATGTTCCATAAAATCTAAATATTTACTACAACATGTTTTTGTTCATTCTCTGTGACAGCTGGCAACAAGATATGTACCAAACAAATCTATTATTTATTTTTTTAATTTATTTCAATTTATATTGAAAAAATATCAATAATGAAGGATAAATTAACACATTAAATAAAAATCGCTAGTTGTACATGTGACTATATTTGGAAGGATATATTTTTATCTTATGTGTGAGAGATCGATAAGGATTAATCACCTTATGAACAATCTTATAGCCTTTAGTGCGCAAATATTTCAAAATTCAAACTAGAGGGTCCAAAATGCTAGTTGTTGCCTTAAAGTACTGTCATTATGCTACTTAAGTCGACAATGACCTCATCGTTATTTCTTATAATCGGAAAGCTTATCCGACTGAACCAGACAAGGAAAGCAAGGATGCATTCAGTTCAATTGGAATACAACTAACACCGTTTCTCTATTTTTAACAGTTGTAAGCAACTACTTGAAAAAACTATTCCCTTTTGTGAATGTGCCCAGAATTTCCTCCATTTGCGTAGTAGAACCATAGTTTCGGTACTAATCAAAACCAATAGTGTTCTTTTTTTTTTTTTGTGAATATAGTCCATGAGAGGGTGGGAAGGAGAAAACAAGAGAGGGGGCAGGATTTTATATTCATTTTCCCTTCTTTTTACTAATAATAAATATAGTCAATGATATAGTGAAGTTAGAAAACCCCACTAAGTATTTTTTTTTAAAAAAATCCTCTTAGGGAAAAATTTTTTAGGAAAAATTACATATGATTTGGATGATCATTTTTATGTTTGAGAAAAATTTCGTCTGATCAAAATTAAATGTCTAAACGCAATATAATTTTTGAGAAAAAATTTTTCGTGTGATTTATATAATTCTATTTTGATTAAACCGGTATATCTGCAAATTACGGTACATCGTTGCTATCACTTTTATAATGCTATTGTGAGTTTTTCTTTCCTTGTCTAGCAACAAATTAACATTATTCAAATAAAAATTAAAACACCTAATAAATATACTTCAACATTTTCACAGTTAACACTTTTTTGCAAATTTCTATATAGCACCTGCAAAATTTTTGAAAAAGGAAAACCAAATCCTATTTACATCAATTTTTTATCTACGTACTCATCCTAACATATATTTGCATTCTAAATCCAGGTTAAAATCCAACTAAATCTCACGTGGCAACCGCTGTCAAGTTTCTCTAAATTCAACTAAATCTCAAATCTTCTCCAAGATAGAACTTATAGCTTCCTGAAAATTATCCAATATAGAAACCACCAGTTTACTGATTATTTCTGACAAGCCGCCAAAAATTTCAGTAATCAAATTGAACAACTCCTCAAGGCCTTCCTTAGATAGCTGCATCATCTCCAAAGCAGCATTGAATATATGCTCAAAAAATCCCGTAATAACATCGTTAACAAATTCAAAAAACCCAGAAATAATAGACGACAGAATATCCCAAATCAGCTCAAAAACATACTCGCCTATTGCGCTGAAGATGCTTCTTAGGTTGTCAAGTAACCCACCAAGTGCAATTCCAGGTGCACGTAGTAATTGAAACATACAAATGATTAGAGTTGCTCCTCCTCTAAACACCACAAAGGTGGCTAGATCTATTAGTGATGTTAAACACCATACTATAAGCTTGACAATCATCTCTCTATGTCTCTCTCTCTCTCAAGCTTAAACACTAGCTATAGGCTTGACGAGGTTGGTCATATGGGTTTTTATTGGAGGTAGATAATTGCTTGGAGTATAAGGTTAGAGAAGGATATATGTTGTTCCCTATTGAATTTTCCTGGAGAGTAAGTCATAGCGTGTAAGCATGCAGAAATTTTCCTAAGGGTGCGTTTGGATAGGTGTGGGAAGAAGGGAAGAAGGGAAGAAGTGGGAAGAAGTATTGGGAAGTGTGTAACTTTGTGAAGAGTTTGGATTGTTTATAATTTTTTTTCTTCTTTCTTCCTTCTTCCCCATTCTTCTTCTCTCATCCAAACGCCCCCTTTATGTCACTATCAATTAATTTTAACCAAGTCTCCTCATAGACTCCAGCAAAGTTTAGTATCGGGTTGGACCTGATTTCCGGGATAAATTCGAGTGATAAAATACCCGATTCACAACAAGAGTCTGCCTTTTTTTTATTGACATAGCTAATTATTAAAATATATATAAGAGAAATTTTCTGTTGGATTACCTTGATTGTTTGCATTTTTATTGTATATATAAACTTCGGTGAGTGAAGTTTCATGAGAGGTCAAATTTGTAATCCAGGTACAAAAATAAAGAAAAAAAAAACAAAGAAAAAATTTTTGTTTCTGCTGTAGATTTGTGCTTTATGATAAAAAAATGTTGAATTATTACTTAGGGGGCAAATATAAGACAAGTATGACCAACTTTTCTCTGTTTGTATGCTTGCTTAGTAAACTTCGGTCAATTTTTAAAAAATAAATTTTGGATAGGCTTGACCAATTAAGCTTTTAAAAGAAAGAAAAGTTTGACTAGACGTACCGGTACGTTGTGTTTAAAAAATTGAGGCGGCAAATAAATAAAACCCCGCTGAAGTCTGAATTGGAATGTTGGTTACATAATGTTTGAAATAATGGCAATTAGTGCACATATGACAAAACAAGGAATATTACAAATGGTGGTAATCCAATGAGAAGTATGAGGACTCAATCGATAAATAAAAGGAATTAAATATGCGTTAAGTTTGTACAAATTAAGAAAACTAAATAATGTTAAACATATATTTATCAATAGTCAATATCAACATTAAAAATAAACAAAAGGAATCGGCACCCTATATATACTCAGCTTAGGTTTTGTGCATTAAACCGAAATTAGTATTAATGTATATATTAAAAATCCCAAATCACATCACCAATCTGTTTCGGACGAGCTTATACCTCATTTAGCACTACGTTGATCGATAGTATCATAGTGATAACAAGCATTAAATTTACGCATCTATTTGTTCAGTTAAGAATAAGTCCAAATTAAGTCAAATAATTTGTTTTTATAATATTCTGATTCATTTTTGTGGTAAGTTTGTGGTACCATACAAATTCATTGTTAAAAATATATTTTTTTAAAAAAAATATTTTTCATCAAAATTAAATAAAGTTTGAAACAAAACAATATAACGAACCATACAAAAAGTGACCCGAAATGACTTCCCCGTGCTCTTTCGTTGGGTCACGGCGGAGCCAAGTAATGCAAATGGGGTGCAATTGACCCCATTAATTTGTTTATTAATTTAATCCAAAAATATACAATTTTATATGTTATATAAGTAAATTGTTAGAAAATATTCATTTTTGAACCCCATAAATATGAAAAACAATTATTATATTATGATCCCATAATTGAATTTTTGTGTTTGTAATAAGATTATTAAACTAATTTTAATTTTTAATATTAATATTTAACTCCATATCAAAATTTTCTTGCTCCGGTTGGGTGGCACCCAAAAGTACGCCTCTGCCAGAAGAAGCAGAGTGCGACAGGATCATTCACGGGACCCTGGCAATCCGTCCGTCCAATTTCTTTAGACCGCCTTGACTTTTTTTGTATGTTATTGTAGTTAGGGGACGCCAATCAAAATACAAGCAATTCTAATGATCTCATCTAGTTAGTGCTCAATGATTAGCTCTTAGTTTACTTTGGAAGCATCCTTTGTTTGTAAATTTCTTTTTTATTTTTTTTTAGAAAAAAGCAAGAGATAAACTCACAAATTCAATCCAAACTAGACCACCGAAGCTTAATTAATAAAAATTGAGGACTAATACAAGGCGGAAAAAAATATGAATTTTTTTTTATTACGGAAGAAAAGAAGGTTGTGAATTGTTGGGGATTTAGTTTTAAGTACTAATTAGAATAGAAATTTTGGTACAGTTTAGGAATGTCTATTCTTTTGGAACTCCAAAAAATTTCACTGATCAAGCGTTCCAATTCAGTGAAAAGAGTAGTGAACTGTAGATAGCTAATTCGCCAATATGAAACTGGTCAATTATGAAATGAACGTTTCCCAAAAAAAAAAAAATATATAATTACCATAACTAATTGCACCTTACACAATCATTGTTTTGTTTTGTTAATAATTTACATTTGAAATTTTAAAAAACGAAATTTAGATTCTAATAATTGATCTTTTTTTGAAAGTTTTATGTCAAAGGTCTTAAAGCTTAATAAACGGGTTTCATAAATGACCAATTACTAACCGAAGATTATATAATAATTATTGCATTAATAATTTAAAATACTTAGAATTTTAAGTGACGAAATTGGTGGATATTAAAGCAACAAAAGTCGTCAAACAATAAAATTAGAGAACCTTATGGTCAAAAGTTCTGTTTTATGTATTCATTATTAATTCTGAATGCATGTATATATTCAGACAATAAAAAATTATCGTGCTTCCCTCAGCTTTGATTTAGACATTTCCACTGCTATAAATGATGCATTGTGATACATATTATCTGCGTTCAAAAACTATGCATTATCTACTCAAATGTTTAATGAGCATGTATTGCTCGTGGCGTAGAAGAAATTAGTTAATAAATTTTTTATTTGAAAGTTAAACTCGAATCATTAACATAATAAAAAATGTTATCGCTGATGGAACTTCTGATGTAAATTTATTTCTAACTATATGCGACTTTGGACTTCATGGTTTAGGTTTATTTAATTAATATAAGAAATGGTTTGTTATATATATATATATATATATATATATATATATATATATATATATATATATATATATATATATATATATATAGAGTTTAGCTATGGTGAGTCGCGACTCACGGACCCTCCGGTGAGTCGCGACCAAAACTCCTAGATCTAGATCAAAATGACCGATCCAAACCGTCCAATATGATCTCCCTATTGAAATCTCCATGTAGACCAAATTTTCATTTTTTCAAAATTTTTAAGTATTTTTTTGAAATTTTAGAAAATCGTTAATCTAATTGGTTCTGAACCATTCAAAAACATCAGTTTTTAAAAATCCGAAAAAAATACTTAAAAATTTCGAAAAAATAAAAAATTTGATTTGCACGGAGATTTCAATAGGGAGATCATATTGGACGGTTAGGATCAGTCATTTTGATCTAGATCTAGGAGTTTTGGTCGCGACTCACCGAAGGGTCCGTGAGTCGCGACTCACCGTAGCTAAACTCTATATATATATATATATATATATATATATATAGAGGGGTGATAAAATACACTCTGGTGTACGGATCGTCCTCGTACACCAGAATCGTTTTTGAAATCCAAAAATCAAACGGTCGATCCGAACCGTTCAAAACCAGAAAAATTGGCTAGTTCCCTAGTGTGAATACATATAATTTTGAGATTTGTTTATCGTCATTAGAAGTGGGATTAAGTGCTACTGCTATTACCTATTTGGTAACGGATTCTTAAGTAAAAGTAACGGAGTTTGGTGGTTAAAACGTAGATGCATCAGTTTGCATTAATTAGAGATAAAGTTTCATCTTTATTAGAGCGCCATATGAGTCAATTATTGTAATACCTAGTATTTCGTATTTTTAGTCCTTAGAATTTTTGCTAAACTTTTTCTTTTATGTTTTAATTGCTTGTTTGAAATCTGGGTTCAATTCTTGTTTATGTGTTGTTTTTCTATATTTCTTGAGTGCATTTTAAAAGTTAGTAATCCAAAATGAATTTAGTTGTATAGTTAATTGAATTATGCATTACTTGGACTTGTTATTGTCATGTTTTAATTAAATTTCTGTTGAGCATTGCATCTAGTGCATCTTGGGGATATGTTGGGGTACACTAAACACTTCCACTTTATTTCAAATAAAAAATACCCAATACCACAGCCCATTTCTCTCTCTCTCTCTCTCCCCCTTTCATTTTCTCCTCTACAGAAAATTTTCCCCTCTTTCTCTTCAAGTTCAAAACTCTCTAAAGCCCTCCATAGAAAATAGCTAAAACAGTCCAAAAATTCAGGAAAAATCGAAAATAGGAAGAGGAGAGCGAGGAGAGTACATGCAAGCCAATAAATTTCGAATTTGAGCACCATTATTGTAAGATTTCGTTTTTCTCCAACTTATTTCAGTTCTCAAAAGTTTTCTGAAATTTTTGTTTAAATAAGGGCTTAAAATAGCATTTTATGTTAGGTTTAGTTGCATGCAAGGTAATACTAAGTACAATTAGTATTTTATTCAATTTTTGTGAGATTTTGGTCATGCATGAACTAAGCTTCAAGTTGAAACAAATTTCTGAACTTTTGAGGAGATGTTTGAATGATTTGTGCACTAAACTGGATTTCAAAACGAGAAATGGTTGCATGCATGGTACATTGTGGAAATTAGATTTTAGGATGAGTTTTGGTTGCATGCAAAAAGGAGTATTTGTTCTAAAACGAATTTCTAAAAATATAGTTAAAAATCAAGTATAGAACTGAAATTTCTTATTGATAATAGTTAGTAGTACACTGTATATATTCATTTTGAGTTTGGTTTAATTTGGTGAAGTTTTGAGCATTTTAGCTTTATAAGTTGGTTGAAAAATAAATTTCAGCTTTAATCTCTTAATTGATTGTTCTTTAATTTGTTCAAATAAATTTAGGTTAGTTCCAAGGGTATAAATGGTTAATCATGGTGACTAAGTAATGCTGGAATTAATCTATTAATTATGTGTATTATGTTAAGAAAATATGCAAATAATCTTCAAGTTTAACCACAAATTATGTCCTTGTTCAGTTTTTCAGCCCAGAGACTGGAATTCGGTCTGGATTGGTCCCTCTGGAAATTTCAGCTCCTAAAATTCGGTCCGAATTGGTCCGAATTGTTCCCTCTGACAACAAATTTTCTTTTGGCCATAACTTTGTCATCCGGAGTCCGTTTTAGGTGATTCAAAACACGTTGGAAGCTCTTGAAGAGCTCTACAACCTCATTAGAGTCCTTGATACATTAGAGATTAGACAATCATTGGTTAGGTCTTAATTTTACTTGTACAATCATCGTTTGTGTCTAAGTCATGGTAAATCCTAACCTGACCACATAATGAGTCATAGTTTGAGATTGTACTTTGTTTTTCTTGCTTTGCTTTTACTTATTGATTGTGTAATTTATTTGAGTAAGTACTTAGAATAGTTTTATTGTGTAGATTTAGATAAGGACGTATCGGGACTCGAGGATGCTGATACCGCTGGTGGTAACTAGGATTGCTTGTTGATTGTTTTTGTCTACTTTTGTTTAAAGGTGCGGATTCCACACCTAACTTGAGTTATTGTTAGAACTTATTACTTGCATGACATATTTGAATTGATTGAATTGCAAGCATATTTGCATGTTACCATATTGTTATTATGATATAAATAATATGTATGCATATTGAATGGTTATCCGATTGATGTGAATGGAAATGGTATGGATGGTTAAGTACTCTTGTACGGTTGAATGGCACTGGTTTCGTTTGTACGCGGGCTCGCTACCCGACGTGTCAATCGGTGTGGTTAAGCTTAATTCGAGGTCTACAGTGTTACGTCTTGAGGTACTTGTTGAAAGTTCTATTTGTCTGAATTGAATTTGAATTGTACTCTGATCCCTGTGTCTGGGGAGGAGTGGGTTCTGATCCCTGTGTCTGGGGAGGAACCAGTTGACTCTGAATTTTACTCTAATCCCTGTGCCTGGGGAGGAGTAGGTTCTGATCCCTGCTTCTGGGAAGGAACCAAATGACTCGTGATATCTGTAAACTAGACTTGCATTTGAATAATACCAAACTGAGTCGGCATTTGCATTGTTACTTGATGGTTGTGATTGTCTTGATACTTAAATGAATTGCCGAGCTCATTGCATTGCATGAATTGTATTTATATATGGATTTACATGAATGTATTTGTTAATGCAATTGTTATTTTGTTATCATCGTATCTTAAAATATATATTGCTTAATTGTTGCTTTTAAACTCGGTTGGTAATTAGTTCCAAAACATGTACTCAAGGTTTGTGTGGCTGGAACTGAATACCGCACTGAGATAAATCTTTATTTATCTCATTCTTCCACTTTGTGGGTTCCAGGTTCTAGGCGAGCGCGGGCATGTGGAAAGGAGTAGGCCATCACTTTTGTTATTAAGTATGTGTAGCATGGGAATTCATGACTTGTAGTTTAAATGATTGTGTGTAATATTTTGAAAACAAGATGTTAAACCACTAATTATGATGTATTGATATTACATGCTAGACTTGTCTTGATTTGTGATGCTATACGTCCACAGATTTTCGTGTTATGGTTTGTAAGCCTTGCGAGCGTGCGAAGGTAAGCGTGCGCTCGCGGCGGCTGCGGCATCCCATGGTTTTGGGGTGTCACAATTATCCCAAGTCAATGGAGAAAAACAGAACGTGTGAAAATTCACATAATTTCAAAGAAATAGCATATGGTATGATTTGACTTGCAAAGTTGCAAATACTAAGAGATTCGATTTTTTGTTTTTTTAAGACTACGGGTGATGACGTAAATTTACTACTATGACCAACAAATTTCAATAAATATAAAATAACTAATTGCAACATATATCGATATGGATTACATGAAATCAAAAAAAAAAAAAAAAGAACTCCATAGTGCATAGCACTTGCAAATACTGTACAGTGTATAGCATATTGTATGAATGAAAAGAATTAATGTATAAAATTACATCTCCACTATAATCTTTCCCGTTGCGCATGACCATCAGCACTCTTAGTCCATGCCTCTTGCGCTCTGTCAAATGGGTATTTGGAATCAATAACTGCTTTAAGTTTCCCTTCTTTTATCAACCCAACAAGAAATTGCAAATCATCTTTTCCGAGAGACACACCGATTATCTTAATTTTCTTTTTTGAGAAGGTGAACATCCCACAAATGAACGCTAAAATGATTGAAAAATTAGGCTGTGCTACCCCCAGAACTACACCGTTGTCGCTTAAGTTGGACTTAAGTGTTTGCCAGGAGATTGCCGGGGCACAATTTATGATGTAGTCATATTTCTTGCCAGATGAGTTCTTCAGAGTCTGACCTATATTGAAGAAAAGCACATTGCCAAATTAATTTTAGAATAGTGCATTTATCAAAGTATAAAGTACAAACTGTTCTGATCAAGTCAAGTTTGCTGCATTTAATCCCAATTATCAAACGATACTATAATTATTGGTAAATAGTAATGGTTGACCAATATTAAGATTTTGAATTAAAGATATGATTAAGGTCCTCAAGGACTACAATCAATCTGCTGGAATTTAAGAAGAATTCATTAATTAGTAAGTTGTAACAATGTTGGTACCACTGGTCTTACTACACCGGTACCACAAAGTAGCATATTTAAACAATGTGATCCTAGTTGCTTTTCTTTACACAATTTAATTTCTTTATTTTACTTGAGCATAATTAAGTCTTACTGACATCTCAACTGAGACTTAGTTTTCAATACATGGTCAGATAAGCAATTTTAGGAATATAATTGTATAAATTGAGCACCATAGTGTCAATTACCTTCAGGAGTATTGTAGTCAAGGACTTCATCAGCCCCCAAGCTTCTGACCAGGTCAATATTTCTGGTACCACAAGTTGCTGTCACATGGTGACCCCCCAGCTTTGCCAGCTGTACTGCATAAGTCCCGACCCCACCTGAGGCAGCCGTGACGAGAACGTTTGCCCCCTTTCCCGTGCCATCGAACTTAGTCCCGATCAATTGGAGTGACTGCAGTGCTGTCAGGCCTGCTATTGGTAGCCCAGCTGCATCTGCAGGAGACACTTCCTCGGGCCTGACTACAGTATCTCTTTCTGAAGCCACGGCATATTCGGCAAGCCCACCACCTTTCTGCACAAGTGTAAAATTGAACACCAAAAGACGACCCAATTAGAAAAGAAAAATGAAAATTTAGTCAGAGGGATGGAAAGGAATGTTGGCCAAGTATTTACATACCCCAAAATGAAGCTTGCATACAACCTTGTGACCAACTTTAAATGCAGTTACTTCAGACCCGATGTTAACCACTTTGCCTGAGATATCCGTAGCTGTTGCAGGAGTAGATAACAAATTAGCTTATTGGCATTTTCTTGTTCAATATTATTATGTAAGACCAACAGACTTGTGTGCTTACCAGGAGTAAAGGGGAATTTAAATGGCATAAATGGCCGAAGCATTCCTTTCTGAATTTTCCAATCTGCTGTGTTGATGCTTGATGCTTCTACTTTAACCAACACCTCGTCTTTTTTTGGGTTGTGGAATTGGAATTTCAACATTCTGCATTCAAACTCAATTATACTTAATATACTAAACCATATATGCTACTTACTTGTACCAAAGATAGCAAAATAATACCATTTTAACGGCTTGATTTGAGACTTTAAGGTTTATGACTTGTACCAAAGATATTCTACACCACTCTGCAACCATATAACGGAATGTCACAGAATCAATGTTAACATAGACAATTTCTTGGCTTATTTCATTTGGGCTGTAAGAACAAGGCACTTAATTAATTTAAGTATGTAACAATAGTTCAAAACCGGAGTAGATGTAGATCTCCTAATAATAGAAAGAAAAATATAAACGAGAATGAGAAAAAAAAAGGGACCTGAAGAGAGGCAATACCACCACCATAGCGCTTGTACTGTATGGCATGCATGATCAACCCCGCGCCAGCCATGTGTTTTATTCTACCAAGGGTGCGTTTGGATAGGTGTGGGAAGAAGGGAAGAAGGGAAGAAGTGGGAAGAAGTATTGGGAAGTGTGTAACTTTGTGAAGAGTTTGGATTGTTTATAATTTTTTTTCTTCTTCTTCTTCCTTCTTCTTCTTTCTTCCAACAATCCAAACGCACCCAATAGTAAAAAGCAGAGCAATGCTAATACAGAGAAATTTGAGGGTTAATTTGAAAATTCGAGGCACTGAAGTATAAAACTTAAGAACGAAGAGCTTTACACTGATGAATATAGAATTAGAGACGATGAGTCAATATATATAATTTCGTTATACAAGAAACAGAGAAGCAATTTATATTCTTATTATGAAAGAGGACATTTGTTTGCTTGGTTTCCAAGATGGAATAGTTGACCGAATTTAGTTATGTTACTCGGTTTTAAATTTCAATCTTCCACGGCAAGCCAATTGAAGAAAAAACTATGGGATCTTTGTTTACTAATTTAATTAGCATTTCCCGCGTCACTGACTTTTCTGTTTTTTCCCCTCCCATAACCCAGTTCAATTTTCCAGTAAATAAAATAAAATAAAATAATAATAATAATAATAATAATAATAATAATAATAATAATAATAATAATAATAATAATAATAAGTTAATAACCCACCACCATCGTTATATATGTGCCTTTGAATGCAAAATTGTGTCCAAACCACTAATTGCATGCGTTAATACTTAATAGTTGCATAAGGCTACACGCAATCGGGTTAGATGGAACATATGTGACGTTAATAATTAGAGCTGTTTTCTGAACTTCGCTCTAGAGATAGGAGTTCTGTTAGAAATAGGTTACAGTAATCTATTCGTTATAAAAAAAATTATATTTTATATATTTTGTTGGTTCAATCCAAAGTGCATTGCAAATTTATGAATATTCTAAAAATAGATTTATTGGCATTTAAAATTGTATTGAATAATGCAATCCTGAGTTTTTTTTTTTTTTGTGATTAGTAGTTCATTACCGAACCAATATGGAAAAGCGTTGAATAATTATATGCTGGTCGCAAGCTTATCTTATCACCTTACATCATATAAATCATTATAATAATTGTTTTTTTTTTTTGTAAGAATTGATGATTTTGACTTCTGTAGTTATTATGACAAAACTTTGAACATAAGATAAGAGTCTAATTCTAAACCTTCTCATAATTGTAGATGTCACTGCGAACTTCACCGTAATAATACCAAGAATAGTGTACATCGATTTCTGTACTTACTGTAACAATCCCCCCCCCCCCCAACGCACACTATTTATCAATTTATTTATGCATGTTGCATAGAATGCTGTATGGTTTCTATAATTGATATTTTTAGCTTACGGAAACAGTTGATTAATATTCAGGTTAATGTTACTCTTTTTTTTAACCCATAAATACTTTAGCTAAGCGTAAGAACCAAGATTGATATAGTTTCATGTCTTACACACCAAAAATCTTACCTCACTTGACGGCTGTTGATAAGGCTTTTTTGAAAAGAAAATACTCTTACCCCTATCATGAATATTTTCATTGTTTCATTTTTCTTCCATCGTTTTGCCCTTTGAACAAGTCAATTAAATCTTATTATTAGTAATGTTGACTTGTACACGCAGACTGAAACTTTGTTAAAGTTCATATGCTTCTTTGATATCAGTTAATGGAGAAAATTACTCCAACTTGAATAAATTAGGATCGATGAATAATTCATCTATCCTTCATGGAGAATTAATTTTAGGTCAGAAGTCCGAGAGAAGAATATATTGAGAAGAAGAAATTGTTCAAAACTGTCAAAAAGAAGCGGAGGTACAATTAATATTACGTATAAACAAATCAATAAATTTTTTTTAAGTATAAATTGAAGGTCTAAGCCACCTGACTTATTTTAAATTAAATGTCTATGAAAGACCCCCCCAAGTCGGGTTTCGAGCATGGCTTGATAATCGGTAATTCTGACAAAATCTATTTGCTTCTGTTCACAATCGTTGTATATACTCAGATCCTAAATCTGTATTTACTTCCAGGATGCTAAAAGCTGAGCTTCTTTGCGATAAAACCCATAGCATCATTGTAATTATGAAAAGCACCACCAATTTATGGCAGTTTTCTGATAATCTCCAAAACTTGCTGGTATCAAATCGGACTTATCCTCAAGCCCTTCTCTAGGTAGACGCATCGGCTTCATAAATACAAATACACCGAATATATGGCCAAAAAGTCCCCTGACAATAACACTAAGAAAGGCGAAAAATACAGAAATACAGGAACTTATAATGTAAAAAATTAGCCTAACAACATATTCGGCAATTGCAACGAAGGTGCTCGCTATGATGTTAAGCAAAGCTTTAAGTACAATTCCAGGCACACACGCCAATTGAAGAGTAGGCGTTATGAGCAGAACTTTTGTCCCTTTAAGGACAAAAAGGGTGATTACTTGGGTTAATGAGGTAAAAACCCACACTATAAGCTTGAGAATCATCTCTTTCACATTGTCTCTTCCCTCTGTTGTAGCCTGTTTTTTTGGATTTACTACTGGGACCTTTCATCATAGAAATTGGTAAAACTAAATTTGGGATTTCGCAACTCATTTGAAAGATGTTGTCTTGTAAATATAGGAAGTTCGTATATAACTTCAAAAAAATAGAAGTACGTGTACAAAGGGAAAATTGTCTGTTAACATTCTTTGAATGTTTATTACAATTGAGCACAGATTTTCGGTTATTAAATTTAACTTTTCAAAAATAGAATATTTTGCATTATATTATTAGTCGGCACTGCGGACAAAGAGAATAAAACGACCAAATAGAATATTTTGTATTATATTATTAGTCGGCACAGATGACTAAAGTTGGCAACTATTCTACCCGAAACATTAGTATTGTCAGTCCACATTTAATCACCTTCCGTCGGTATTTAGAATCTCACGACGTGACCATACTTAAATAAATGTTTTATACCAAGTTCGGTGATTAAAAACAGATAATTCGAAGAAAAATGCATTCTACTGAGCTCCCACAAAATTAATCCAATAATATGTAAGCATCATAAATCTTCTCTCCACAACAACAATTTAGTTAACTTTCAGTTAGCTCTCAATTTTGATGAAGCTGTGTATCATATCACTCCACGGATAAAAAGAGACATCAAACTTGTAGCTCTGAGATATGCTGGCAACTATATTTTTCTGGTTGTAAAGTACGATAAAACCAGCATTGCATGATCCTCAGGCACGAATCCCACAAAAAAAATTATAAGTAGAATCTGTTACATATAAACAGCTTATTGCAATTGTATATCATCAACAAAAGTTGAGAAACAAGTTCAGATAACTTGAAAACTGAACTAAACTTGAAAAGGCAATCCAGCAGAACTTTAGACTATGAAAATTCGCTAACACTAATCGTCGTCATCATCTGAAAAGAAAAGATTAAATACTAACATCAGATTTTACAGTTTAAAGTTGCAACATATTCAAAATATGGTTAACAGCACTCAAATACGGTCAAACTTTGCTTTGCCTTGGAAACTACCATACACAACCACAAGTATCACTATTCAGTATTCACTATGCAATCAAAGAAGTCTTGACACATACAAGATACTAAAATGTATTGCAATAAATGAAGGGAAACTCTCAGCTATGATCCAGGAATACCCTAAATCACTTATATCCCTGCGAAGTGAAAAATGTCATGCAATCCTAAATGTACAGCATACCACTACACCACAACAAAAACATGCAAGTTCTATACCATCGCTTCCTCCCATTACCAAAAAAATGCCCAAACTACCTCATCCATACTATTTCCATCTGCACAGCTGAAGGAAAAGGAGGACAGCATAGGAATTTTTTGATAAAAATGACAGAAAGGACGTAATGCCATTGCTTTATTGCCACAATGAGAATAAAGTTTTAGTCAAGGATTATTGGGTATATATGAGCTACTTTCCTCGATATAATTACATAGAAACCTCTAATTTAAAAGCTAAATTTATCCATATCTATTTTGACAGCATAATAGATATGGATAAAACTCAGCCATATATACAAGAAATGACCAGGGTCGGGTGTCATTTCTATCCTACCCCAACTTGTTTGGGATAAAAGGCTCTGAGCCTCTGACTTTTAAGCATTCTGGAGTAGCCTCAGTATGAATATGATGAATGGCAAAGTAACTAACAAAAAACAACAGAAAATACCATAACTAAGCAACAAACACCGTATATTCCTTACTGAAGGACTATTATCCAACCATGTTTGCCAATGCTAAGAAAAGGTTAGTGATGCTATGGAGACCTGATTCACTATTATATCATTTCACAAAATATATCCAAAGTATATTTAAAGCAGGAAAATAGAAAAAACTTTTTCACTACCCATATTGATGCAATACATAACAAATAAGAGGGATATAACAACCACAAACTTTGGTGCCAATTTATGTCATTTTTTCCTTCCTTTTTAGGAATTTGGGTTTGAAAGAACAAATTCAAATTATCAAATGTATTCTATATCATTCCATCAAATGCACCAAAACAAATGGTGTTTAAACTTCAGTCTGATGGGCTTCGCTGCTTGCAAAATACGACATTTTCGGATTCACAGATTTTTCTGTGTTTTTAAAACATATCATATCATAATAAAATTAATATGATGCAATTTTTGGTCAGCACACATGACTTGAGATGTATAACCAGGGGCGGAGCCAGAAATTTATCATCGGGGGGCAAATTAGCAATTCACATTAAATTGGGGGGGGGGGATGATAAGATTTTTCTAAAATTTGAAGAAAATGCACATAAATTTTGAGTAATTTATGGAGCATGGGGGGACAATGCCCAATCTAGCCACCCCTGTGTATAACATATATTCATCATCTATTTAGTTCTGTCATGAACCCACGTGGGAATTCAAAATATTGACATTTTTTTTTAATTTCATTGGTAACAATTTGGCACCAAATGCTTGGCATTGAAACTCTCTTCAAATCAAGTAATCAACATTTAATTCAAAAGAAGACCATTTTGCAGTTTCCATGCAGACAAATGTCTCTACTGGTTACTAGGCGATTGCTTCCCCTCAACAGAAATATCAAACCAAACAACTTTTTATGCAAGCTAGTTTAACTGAGGAAATTACTTGCCAATCAAAGCTCAATATTTGATAAACAAAAAAAAGAAATTGCTAAGCTATTTGCCAAACAACCAATAATATGTAACAATTTTGATTTTTTCACACCAGGCTACAGGATAACTCATTTTGCATTTTAAATAAGAAAATTGAAAAACGGAGAGCCTTTGTTCTACTAGAAAATCCTAGCTCTTCAACCCCAAAAATGAACCTAATTATTTTTTAAGCTAGTTCTTACTTTGCATATGCCATCAAATGAGACGAAAAGAAGACAATACTAAAACCCAAAATGGAGGAAAAACAAGTAAATAAGAATAAGAAGAGGAGAAAGGTACCAAAGTAGCGGCGCTCGTTAGCAGCCTTGGCCTTGTCGAGCATCTTGTCAAGATCCACTTTGAGCTGCGCATCCCACTTGACGAGGCTGTTGACGAACACTGCTCCCAGCCCCATTCCGATCACATGCTCCCAGGGATCTATATCGAAACCACATACACATTAATTCAATCAGATCAAGCCTCGAACAAATCGAAAGAAAAAGAGGTGAGAAAGAAAAGAAACAAAACGAAAGGGAAAAGGGGAGAGGAGAGGTACGGCGCATGTAAGGGAGCTTTCGAAGCGCGTTGGAGTACATCTGAGTGCCGAGGCCGAGCAGCATGCCGATCGCCGTCGCCGTCGCTGGCATTGTTGCGAGCTCTCCGATTCAGAAAACTTGGTTTGGTCGGTTGTTGGTTGAAGAAGCCTTCGCTCAATCAGTGGAGAAATGCGATCAGAAAGGACTAGTTTTGGGTTCATTATGAGTATTGGGCCTATGGGCCTATTTGGTTTGCATGGTCGGCCCAATTTGGAAGTTTATTGACAAGAGCAACAACGCTGCAATGCAATGTCAAATTGTCAATCGTTGAACTGTCACTGTCTGTCTGATTAATGCTCACTTGTGAATTTGGTCCCACGCTAATTGTGGATCTAGAAAAAATTTCAGTCGATAAGAAAAGAACTCTTCAATCATTAGATTTGAAGGATTCAAATGTATGATTAATCAGTCTGAACGGGAGAAATATCAGGCCATACAATCTAACATCAAAACCGAGAAATGAAACTGAAACAATCCTATCCTATTATTAAAAAAGTGCGACCCACATATTTTTATGATATACGCCATAAAAAGAGAGAAATATTACAACTGAGAATAAAGAAGCGATGCACAAAAGCTTTTCCCTTGTGGCCTGAAGAACAACAGAATAACACTATTTCAAAATTTCTACATCCGAAAGAATAGCAATATTTCTAAATCTATCATGTCAATTAGCAGGTACACTAGTATAGTGTTGTAAAACATTATTTAGTATGATCACACCTCAAGAGAAGAAAAACCTCTTGTTCAGCTTTCATTATGTACAAAAAAAAAAATCTTAATCTAAGTTAAGAAAATATTATTACAAGGCACCCATGTGCAGTTTACCTCTCTTCTTAAAGTTTAAGCTTCTGCATTTCTTTGCATTCTTCTCGAGACTCCCCTGAAGGACTGGGGTTAGGGTTAGACCTCAAGCCAGAGCTGGCTTCCTCACTATCACATCCTGGCCTCTCAGTAAGAAACTGCTCCCAGAACACGTCATTAACTCTGGCAGGTGGCGCCACTGGTTCTTCTTTCTCTACTGCATCCTCTTGTGACCCACCTGATCCATTCTGACTACCTACCTTCTCTCCATTTCCTACTACATTTTCAGTTCCACTTCTGTTCTCACTCCTAATTGCAATTCCACTTTCAATTCCATTGCAGACAACATCTTCTCTCTCATCCATAGGACTTATATTTGCAGTATTTAAATCCTGACCCAGGGTCATCTCCATAGAAGGATAAGAAGCCAGAGTTAGATCCAGGGAAGAGAGATGTCCATCTCCAGCCAATAGGGTACTCTTCAAGGGAAATAATGAGGTCCCGGTGTCTGAAATCCTGACATGCGCACCCACATTGTCTTCCTCTTCGTTTGAGCTATGTGTGCTCATAGCGGCCATTGCAGGACACAACCCCAATTTAAGCTTATCAAAACTCTGATTAACTAAACTAAAATCAGTCCTCCCAGAACTACTGCTACTACAATGGTCCTCATACAAACTATTATTATTGTTACTTGTAAAATTATTATTATTGTGACAACTCTCCAGCTCGGGGGAGTATTCCATCTCCTCCCCAGAGGGGAGCTGCCGCTTCCTGTGGAGGGAATCAGTGATAATAGAAGAATCTGGCAACCCAGGCAATCCAGGGCTGGGTACAGACAAAGCTGTGGGACCTGGGAAACTGTTTGCCATCTTGATGAGGTTGTCCATGAAGCGGGTATTGGAACTGGCCTTGTGGAGGAAGGCAATCATCTTCAATTGGCGCTGCTCCATATCTTGGATCCGGCGCTCAATGTCTCCGATCTGCATTTCAGTGCCTGACTGTTGTTGTCTGAACCGCAACAGCTCATTCTGAACATAAGCCATTGTTAGTTGGCCGTGTATGAATTAGATAAAGCTTTATACTCAGAACTTTTTATGATCCTCTGCTACTGGTCTTGTGCTAGAACTTATAAATTGTCATAGCACCTCTGCTACTGGTCTTTAACAGAAGGTATGTTGCTGGTATTGGTCTACTCAATCTTTGTCTTATCTTCATTTTGTTGCCTTATTTGAATTAAAAACAAATTACCAGTGCTACATTGAGGTTTAACTGCACAATTGACAGCCTTAGGAACAAACAATAGAATGAGCAGGGCTTAACATACAATAAAGGTTTAGGAACTAAAGCTAATGATAGATTGCAAGAATATGATTTCAATTATAAAGAAGTGAGCTTGCTCCTCAGATGGTAAATGGCTTTAACCTTATTTCCTTGTTATTATATTTAAAGCCACTCTTTTGGTTGATTCAAGCATCCGTCCAGAGTGTTATTATTATGTCTGACATGGGTAAGCTAACCAAGCAGCCTAGATTTAATTTGCAATTGTACCTGAAGGGCCAAACGCTCACGTGTGAGACGGTCAATCTCCTCCTCAAGTGCAGCTCGCTCAGTTTCTGGCAGTGAGCCTGCCCCTACTGATGGTTGGCTGTGGCTATGGATTGGCTTCCGACGGTGGATGCTCTTTAAAAGGTGCTTCTTGCCTCTTATAAAATGCTCATTTGCGAATTCCCATCTATCTGGCTCTGTCTTTCGAAAACCCTACATAATGGTCGTTATAGAAGGGCATATTAGTGATGATAAATCTGGAAATTTTGATGTTAACAGCATCACATTCAAAACTTATTGACAACCATGACAATCAGGACTAGTACCAATCCAATCCATGCCAACTATCAATTTGTAGTCGTTTCAACACAGTATTTGATGGAATTTTATATTAGCAATAATGTATTTGACAGACATGACAACTAACACAATACTTATCAAAATCATCAAAGCCAAATTGCAGAAATGTTCTCCACGTTTTAGAGAGGCAGTGTATCTTTTATTTGGTATGATTTAGAAAACTATTGTTCATTCATCAAGCAATTCCAAATATAGAGGCTTCAGTTTGATCATCATTGGATTGGTGGCTGATTGAGTGTTAAATTGCACCAAATATGATTCACGGTCAGTTGTCTTGGGAGTCAAACAAGTTTGATTGGCAATGTATTCCTCCCTCATTATATTTGTACTATGATATTCCTATTTCAGAGCTGCTAATGAGGCTATCCTGAGACTCTCTGCAAGATCCAATTTCTACAACAAAATTAACTCACAACAGAATTCAAAATAACAGAAAACCATAACCAACAGCAGTTTCTTGTTCACCAGCTAACATTTAGTGATTTTATCTTCAGGTCAATGGGCGGTCGGGCAGCAGATGGACGAACGGAAGACGGGCAGACGAGTACAGATGGGCTCCGAAGGGTGCGTACAGGCGGACGGGAGCACAGGCGCAGACTGGAAGACCGGCAGACCGGCACGGATGAGCAGATGGACTCGGAGGGGAGCGGATGGGTTAGATGGGTCGATGGGTGGTTAATTCAATAGTTTGGATAATTTTGCTTGGAAGTGTCACCCCATGACTGTTTTTCCAAATAGCACCCAAAAGTTCCCTACTTTTCAAACAGCATCAACATCTGTTCCAGATACTAGTGATGTACTGCACTATTAAATTATCATACTCAAATGGATTGTTCGTTACATTCTCCCAATTCTGCTATGACCTCTGGCAAGTCCTACTGGTTGAATTACGATGGAACTAAAAGACCTATGTTTAGGTAGTACAATTGTGCCAATTGGCCATCGACTGATTTATCTGAACTTAATATGTAGAGTTTTAGAGGTTGCTTACTCAAAGTTTGGTTTGACAACATCCTAGCTCTGAGACAATGCAATCTTTCATGTGACCCATAAATATTGGATGCTTGTTGCCACTTCAAGAAAGTTGAATGATGTTCGGAAATACACAAATATATTGGGTGGAAATTTGCATAGATCCATTTAAATTTAGGTATTCTTGGGTTTCATTTTCTGGTTCCTTCAAAATTTCCTTTTGGATGTTATTTCAGCAAACAGTGAGAATTCAAAAAGAAACAATTGATGTTCTGAAAGATCAAGTTTTTGGATTTTAAACATATTTTGTCACTATCCACGAGCATTATGTGGTATATTTCTTTTTGACCATTTTAAAGTCCTTTACTTGATTTTAGTGTTTGTTGAACATTGCCAAAAGCCCACAAAAAGATTGCAAATAGAACACACAATAATGATGGTGTGAGATAACACTCGAAATTATTTTGACTTCTCGATAATAAAAGCATAGTATAAATTAAATTATAATTTGGCATGAGTTTGTCTCATCTGACATTCTGTTGTTAATAGTTCTTATATTTAATACTGTTGTTTTTAGTGGCATGCCTGGTTTCTTAGGGAGGAGTATTGTTTAAGGAAACTTGAGGGGGAATACAGCCATAAGCTATCAGAAGATTAAAAAGAGATTAAATGTATGCACGACATCCTTCCCTCTCTCCACCACACCCTTAGATCCAATAAAAAAAAAAAAGAGAAATTGTTTACTAATATTAATAAAGTAAAGGATAAGTTTGGGGATCAGTATTCATTGTTCCTATTAATTAACACACAGGATGAAAAGCCAGTAGCAGTAGTTGTACCTTGACTAACACTTCAGCAAGATTCTACTGGTAGGTTTCTTTGATCATGCTTGTAATTTTGGATGCCATTGCAATTTTCTTATTATAGTTATCACTTATCACATTAATTTTTACTATGAATTGCAAATTATTTTTTTATATTGTACCCAAAAAATATATATATATTTTTTTGGGTACTATTTTAGTGATATTTTGTGCAACTAATGAGGGTACACTGAGATTCTCTGTAGTCTGTAAGATCCAATTGCTACTACAAAGATAAGTCACAGCAGAATTCAAATTAGTAGAAAACTACAATGTGCAGCAGTCCCCGGTTAAATTTTAAGTATAATTGCACGAAGTACTAAACATTTCCCCAGATATCAGACAAAGCAATATTGCCGCAGGGTTGTATGTAAATCCCCTACCAGCATGACAATGGAGGTTATAAGCATGAGGTCCAGTTACAACTTACAAGTCAGGTCCTACTATAGGTAAGAATTTCCAGTTTGATTAAAGGTCCATAAATTAAATCCATCTAATTTTAGTTACAAAAACAAGATTATCTAATATCAGGTACAATTCAGTTACAGTAAAATTAAACATCATTAGTGGACTAAATCAGATAAAACTTAAATTGACACATCTGTAGGGGAACCCAGTCAAATCAAAATAACTGAATCAACCAGAATCAAATAATTAAGTCAGTGAATAACACATAGTAGCTGGGCTGGGCTATTTAATCTGAGAATCTTCTTTAAAACTCAGTGCCAACAACCTAATCTAACCTAAACAAACATGAATCATAAAAAAAACAAAAAAAAAAGAAAAGACAAATTAAAATTATCAGACTCACATAAGTATTGAGCTGGCGGATGAAGCTGGAAAAGTTGTTGTGTTTGAAGTAGGTGGGGAGGAGCCGCGCCGCGAATTCGGGCGGATCCCAGACAACGAAGCTGGCACCCGTGTCGCACCAAGAGACGATGTCGTTGGTGGAAGGATCGTCTATCATTTCGTAGGTTTTAACTAGAAACGGCGCAGGGCCTCCTCCGCCTCCACCTCCGCCTTGCGCTCCTTCCATGAGAAGCTCTCTTTCAATTGTCGCTATCTGATGTGATGCAAGGAGGGAGGGAAAGAGACAGAGAGAGAGAGAGAGAGAGAGAGAGAAGGGTTTGGAAGGAGAGGTGAGGTGAGGTGGGTGAGAAGGGAGAGGTGGGAGTAGCGATGACCGGAAAGACCTTCGGCTTCTAGAAACCTAGGTTCTTCTCTTCCTCTTTGTTTTTTTTTTTTTTTAGTTTATTTATTCTCTTCCTCTTTGTTTGTTGTCTGTGGTGGCCTGGTGGGATTGATTTCTTTGGACCCGACCGGTTGCTGACGCTGTTTTTTTTTTTTTTTTTTTTGTAAACACGGGTTCGATTTTTGTCCGCGTGTTTGGATGTGAGGGTCCGGATGCTCTCCAGTTGTAGTGGGACGAGATGATAGAATTCTGATAGTTTATAACCGTTTGATTCCGATTGGACGGTTAGAAAGCACCTGAGAACAAGCTTGATGCAGATCATCCAGTAGAAAACTGAAATAACTGTTTCAGTCTTTCAGACTCCGAGCCTTATAATGACAAACATCGAAAATTTAAAAGAATAATAAAGCATTGTAATTATGTGGGGGGTAAAAGATAGCGTAATTAAAACAAGCAGAAAAAATAATGTTTTTAAAGATTATTAAATTTATACATGGTTGTTGAATTATAACTAAAATTCAATAATTTACTGATTACTGCATTTTAAATTTAATCACTTTGTGATCTAAAAATTAACGGAATGTAAAAATTATGTTGAAACTAATTATTCAAAATGAGAAAAGTGAGAGTATTTATATTGACTAAAAAGAACGGGCTCAATTAACAAAATCTGAATCTTTACTACTTATAAAAGCACCAGTCCAAAAGTCTATCCAAAATTTGAACTCAAAGGAGCAAACAATTGTTTACCCAATGTAATATGGACAGTTTATTTTTGTGATTTGATTAAATCAGTGGTTTGAATTTAATTACGAGATAAAAAGTTTAAACCTTTGGTATAGAGCTGTTAACTTTCGCTACTAGCGAGATTGCGTTGGTTTTATTAGCACAGAGCGAATGTTCGATTCTCGCGTCCGATAATTTTTAATTGCGTTTCATGAACTCTCTTCCGCTTTATCCCTCTCTCTTCCCCTTTTCTTCTTCTCCCGTGCGCACAACTGCACAAAACCTAGAACCCCTCTCCCTCCCTCTCTTCCCCAGCCGATTGTCTCCCTCATCCCTTCTCTCTCGGCAGCACAGACCCAATCTCTCCATCCTTCTCCCTCTTTCGACCCCACAACAGACCCCACCTCCGATCACCCCTCTCCTCCACCTCCCCGTGTGTCTCACCTCTCCTCTCTGGCTCGAAACCCCAACTCAAACCCTTCGCCCTCCTCTCAGACCATGGCCCGACCTCAATTCCTCTCCCTCTTGCTCATACCTCTCTTTCCCTCGCTGCCACTCACTCTTTTACTCTCTCTTTCTCGAGTTGGCCGACATTGTCGAGACGGGTGACGATTGGCAGTGGCTTGACAGCAAAAACGACGACGACGACTGGTGGCTGATCGGTGGCAACGAGGCATAAAAGGTGGCAACAGGCAGTGGACAGGTTGAGCATCTCTCCTTCTTCTTCTCTTCCTTGCTTCTTATCTCAGTTTGGTATCAATCTCCTCCCTCTCTTTTGTCGTACTGTGATTGCTTGAGAGGCATGCACTAAATTGATCGGTTATCTGTGATTGTTTTGGTTGCTTACTCGATTGAATGTTTGTTGTTAATCGTGCATTGCCCTTGTTGAATTTGATATGTGTTGTTGGTTGCCTTGTTGGCTCGATTGAACTGTGATTGAGATGTGAATGGGACCCTTCAATAACCGCGGTCCAAGGTAAGTTTTTTTCTTTGAGAAGTGTAAGATGTTTATTTTACTCACGATTTTTGCTTTGAGATGTGTAAGATGTTTATTTTACTATGATTTCTGGTCCAAGGTAAGTTTTTTGTACTTCTGCAATAACTTTGCATTCTTCTGGTTAGCTTAGCAGAAGGGGTGGTTAGTTCAGGCATCCCTCCAGATAGTTATAAACAGATCAATGGAAACTATGTCCATGCACATCTCCTCTCTAGACTGCAAGGTTTTTAACCTCTTAAAGCTGGTAAATTTGTTGTATTGTGTTTCTTTTTTGGCAACTGTTTTCAATAAGAACTGCTTTTATCTTTACAGCTATGCATGAGAAAATAAAGAAACAGATTGTGGATGTTGATTCTTTCAAGTTCCAAGACGTCACTGTGACATGGATCGGCATGGCAGAGGTAAATCTTCCCAATAATTAGGAAGAGAATAAATAATTCTGGTGTACTTTTTGAGAATCAATTTCATACCTTGGTACAGATAGCCTGCTCAAAATAAGAAGCATCACTTATCCTTCCAAAACACGATTAATATGAACTGCTTAATCTTATTAAAAAAACTTTGAAATTAACACTCTGTGATGGTTCCATATGTAGAGAGAGCAGTAAGGGGGTAGTCTTGGTACTTGAGAAATACACAAAGGGAAGAGTATACATTATGAATATGTATATGCATATATTCTTTTTTCATTTTCCATTAGCGCCAATTCTCATGGCCTTCCTCTTTTGCCGTTACCTTTTCTCCTAGGATTGAGATATCATTAAAGATTTAGCATTGATTTTCTTTGCTAAAAGTTCTGTTTGCCATTTAATGTGGGATCCTATGTGGAATAAATTGATACATTCTTTGACGTGTGTAGTCTCATGCTCATGGCTAAAAGAAAAAGATGTGTATGCCCCTATTAAATTTCCCAACTCCTGAGAAGCATCAATTCTATGACCTTATTACCATATTCAAATTTCTTAATCCCTAAGCTTGTCCCTAATTCACGTTGATGACCTTATTACCATATTCAAATTTCTTATGCGAAACTATGTCAGTAATGAAGATATCAAGTGTTCATTTGAATTCTGATGAATTGACTATGAATTTTTTTTTATAAAATTTAAATGTCTTGTTCAGTTTAAGGATCAATGATTTATTTTTAAGTTATATTATTTTCTATAAAACTTTCATGCAATTATAAAAATTGCTCGCACATTGAGCGGGCACTATAGAAATGGACACAGAGAAGAATGATTTAGGGATGATTGCCAGATAAAGGAGAAAGGCAAAATTCTAGAGAAGTATCGGTATGCATTTATACATTGCACACTTTTAGCCCGTAAGTTGTATATTATCTCTAAGCATTGTTGGTTTTCCTCTCAGGACCAAACCTGTTGGAGATAGGGGCGATTTTTTCTTAATGTACAACTCCTACCGGCCTCGACTCGAGAGACCCATTTGACCTCCAATAATACGGTATTTGCAATTTCATAAGTGGGTTCTTTTGACATTTGACTTGTTTTTTTCTAATACATTTTGATTTCCTTTTACTAAGAGCAAGAATGCTTCATGGGAAAAACACAACAGAAATGTTTATCTGAAATGTTGATAAAGAGGAAGCTTGAAGAGCAACACAACAAGCAGCTGAATTGCAACAAGCAATCGAATTAGTGTAACAACAGGTTCTGAATTCATGGTTAGGTAAAAGGAGGGATTATTGGTGTTTTAACACAAGTGTTGTGTTGCTTAGCAATTATTACTTTATGTTGAGGAGCATTATCTGGTACACTGAAAGAAATTATCACTTTATGTTTGGTTTTACACCATATACACCGAAAGCAAATAAGCTTGTAAGTCTAATATATTACCGGTACTGAAAAACAAAAACTAGAAGGTGAGTTCTGTTCATATTTGTAAGCACTGTCGTTGCTTCAGTAGATGATACGTAAGCACTGCTCAGATTTGGCAACATTTTGTAAATGAAAGATGAAAGAAATAGCGGGATATATGCAAGGGTTTGTTGCAAAATCTGTGCTAGCGGGTCGGATCTAAGGTGTTTTTATTAATCCCTATAAACACGTTTTTAATAGTTGGTCGGATCTACGGCGTACTATTCATGCTCTTTATATATATATATATAATAATTATATATATAATATTATAATATACTATATAAAAATCAATAGAAATGTTAACAGATTTTAACAAAAATTTTGATTCAATAGAGACAATCATTTAATAAAATGTGTCTTGTGAATATTTGATCCAAAAAATTTTACTTGATACAACTAATAATTTTCTTTTACTAAAGATTAAATTTAGAAAAAAAATTAATATTTTATAATTTATCCTTGGTATTCAGTAAAACCTACTTACTCTCTCCTCGGTTCACATGATAAAAAAAAAAATTTATTTGATACAACTGATAATTTCTTTGTACTAAGATAAAATCATAACAAACAACTAAGTTGCTGATGAAATTCTATTCTAACATCAACTCAGAAGACAGAACATGCATGAAAAATGTTGTATGCCAAGAAGTGTTGAGAAAGGATTAAGGTAACATAATTCATTCCAAAAATGTTTATTGCTTTCATATCATCTCACATATCACACATGCACTTCACATAAAATAATTGACTTAATGTTTCATTTTAATTTATTTATTATTTTTTAACAACATGTATTCGTCTTGAGTATGATCATTATACATTACAAATATTCTGATTAGATCATGTGTAACGCAATTCTTTAAGAATAATTAAAAAAAGTTCAGGTAAAAAAATACTAAAAAGTCTTTAACATTTTTTAATCATATCAAATGAAAATTGCCCGCACATTGGGCGGGCACTGCTACTAGTAATTAACAAATATGAATGATCAGCGATTCCGTCATTTTCTTAAAAAGAACGGGTTCAATTTTCACTCGAGATAAAATGTGAATAAACTATATATTTCACACAGACTATATATTTTAAAATAAATAATAATAATTAAAAAATTATAAAAAAAATAAAGTTAAGTAAAAACATAAATTTGATATTAAACTCGACAAAATTGGACAAAATTAATCCAGAAAAAGCAAAACTTTAAAAGAATATTATATACAAACATGAGCGTTTTAGGCAAATAAAGGCTACGTGTGCTAAAAAAATGTATTATTGACGACCACGAATGTAAATATGTAATCATGTATAATTTATGACATTGAAATTCAACTTATGTTGAATTATGTTCGACTTTCAATCCATAGTCAATCCAAATCTTCTAATATTCAATCTGGTAACATAAACGTTCCTTCGAGTTCGAGAAAATTCTACGGGCAAAAGATTCTACTTGAAATGATTTCTTCTGCATACGACAAGTCTGAAATGGATTGATCATATCTAATCTTTGACTCATTTATGGTATTAGCACCACAATTGTGATGTGGATCAGCATCCTAATACTGGCGAGATCAAAAGTAACCCAAAAAAGGCAGAAGCACGTGATAGGCGGGTTTCATATCGAAATATTCAACTTTTTTAGACCTTAATTTCAATTAAATGTTTGTGTTTTAGTTAGATTTTATGCAATTTAGGTTAGAAATATGGTACTGCTATTTGCCCTTGTCTAATTTCAGGTTCAGTAATGATTTGGAGCAAAATTGGGCCCAAGGCAGTGTTCAAGCGGAGCAAATCAGAGTCCAAGCGACTGGAGCAAAGGAACAGGGTCAAACTAGACAAGTCCCCTGTTCTGTCGACCCGCCAGGAATCCTGTCGACCCCGCCGGACATAAATCGACCTGCCCGATTTGGAGAGATATTTCTGGCAAAGCACTTTCTCTATTCTTGGACGAGCCAGACATGATCTCCACCTATGGGAACCGCCTTTGAGAGCTATTTAAACATAGAAAGAGCACCAGAAAGGAACAAGTCAGTTTACAAGCCAGTAGAGAGAGAGAGAATTCGAGAGAAGATAGCAGAAGTCTCCCCCAGCTGCCTCCTGTCGACCCGCCAGGATCTCTGGCGACCCGCCAGAAAACAGGCTGAGAGTTGTTTGCTGTTGTTTCTTGTTGTAAACTTTCTCTATTTTCTGTCCTTGATGTTTAGTTTGCTGAAACCTTTTATCTTTATGTTTAGTATGACTTTTAGTGAGTAGTTTAGTTTAGGGGCAATTGTAGGGAACCATGACTTGGTAGATTAATGAAGTTTGATTTAGTTTTCTAATTTTTCTAAGTTGCTTTGCTTTACTTAAGTTTATTTGCTGAAATTGTGAATTGAATTGAATTGATTTGAAGGTTTGCTCACTTGGTTAGGCCTGACCTCGTAGATAAGCAAATAGAACCCTAATTTCAAAACAATTTGTATTCTCAAACCATAGGATAGTTAGTATACCCAAAAGGTGAAACTGGAACTTAGCCGAGAGGTTTATTCCCTCCTAAGATCGAGAGATCTAGGATATCCTACCGAATAATTAAAGCAAATCCTAAAACTTAAGCCAAGAAACGAGAGTTGAAACTTAGGTTTTTAGGGAGGTTTAGAGGTTAAAACTTAGTGATACCAAATCAATAACGAGAGTTAGTATTTGGACCAGAGTTTAAGCCAAAAACCTGAACTTAGAGAACTTAGAAACTAATTAAACTGAATTGTCGTACTGTTCTGGCGACCCGCCAGGAATCCTGTCGACCCGCCAGGAACTCTGTCGACCCGCCAGGATAGTGCCTGGAAGTGGAACCCGATCAATTGACCCTAGTTTAAGTCCTTAATTCGAGCTTAGATCTTTACCTTACTTTTTAGAGTAATTTAGAGGTTAATTAGAGTTTTAGAATTAATTCTTTTAGTTTAAATTCAATCCTTTCAACCATTTAATCAATCTTTGACTTGTTTACCCCTAAATCAATTAAATTTAGTTACTTAAAATCTATAGTTTAGAATAACCGTCCATGTGGATTCGACCCTCAAGCTATACTGCATTAGATTAGATTGAGGTTTAATTTGACCCAGGTTTTACCTTCGATCAAATTTGGCGCCGTTGTCGGGGACGGTGACTAGATTTAAGTTTAGGTAATTAAGTTTTATTGATCTTTTGTCTTTTCCTCTTGTTTCTTGTTTGTAGGAGTACACGCTGGCCGGGAAGAAGAAGTCTAAGCAACCTCAACCCGCAAGCGAGTGCAAGTACTTTACGAGGAGCCAAGCCAAGAGCGACGAGACACCCCGACCTTCCGCTTCATTTGTTTTCCAAACCGTTCGTTTTCCGGGAGAACAAATAGAAGCCAAGGAGGCCACAACTTCGACTTCATCACCTATTTCGACTCCTTTGCTGGTTTACCAACGAGGAAGGCGAAATCCATCAGCTCGATTCACGAATCAACCACCAGGACAATTCCAGGCGACCCGCCAGGATTCAGGCGGACCCGCCAGAAACCATCCTGAGGAAGGTTCGAAAGACGCAGACGACGCGAAATCAATGGCAGACCTGAACGGGAACCCACCTATTGGTCCAGAAGGAGACAGGCCGTTGATGGTAGATCCAGCTGTGCTTCAACGAGCCCTTGATGACGCTAGGGAGGCGACAAGGATTGCGGCGGAGAATCGACCTTTGAAGGAGATCGGAGCCCCAACCGCAAACAATGTCCGACTTGGAGTCAACCCTCCCCAAGCTCGAAGGACTCGTGATCTATTCTTCAACCCATCTCTCATTGCCCTTATCCAACAGAACCAATTTAGTGAGAATCCGACAAAAGACGCGAACAAGCATTTGCAGCGATTCCTACGGAATTGCATCACTCTCAACCTCGAAGAAGTCGCTCCCGATATAATCCGGTTAACTCTTTTCCCTTTTTCTCTTAGAGACCAAGCGGAGGATTGGTTGAATAGTTTCAATAGTAACCCGTTTACTTGTTGGGATGATTTGGCCAAGGCCTTCTTGGAAAGGTTCTATCCTAGAATCAAAACCACATCGATTGTGAGGGAGATAATTGGGTTTAAACAGGAAAGTGATGAAAATTTATTTGAAGCTTGGGAACACTTTAAAGATTTGTTGAGAATGTGTCCTCATCATGACATAGGGCAGGATAGACTAATTTGTAGTTTTTATGACGGTTTGAACCATCAAACTCGTCAAAGTGTTAACTCAACTGCAGGGGGGGTCTCTTCTCGACCTGGGGTGTAGGGATGCAAAGGCACTAATCGAAAGCATGGCGAGCTCTCAAACCAATTGGTCGGTGAGAGAGAAGAATTCCAAAGGAGGGATGATAGAAGTGGACAAATCAACCCATTTGCAAGCTCAACTGGACGCCTTGACCACAATGATGAAGGAAATGAAGACCAAACCCGTGGAGGCGGTCCAAAAGTGTCAATTCTGTGAGGAAGAAGGACATACAGCAAAGGCATGTCACTTGGTAGCAAGAGACGAGCCCATAGCCGATGTTAATGCAATCATGGCACCTCCGCTTTACGCTCCCCAGAATTACGTGTACCGAGACAAGAGAAACCATCCTGGACTATCTTATGGCAACCCAAGCGGGTGCGCGAATCCGGGGCAAGCTCAACCACCACCTCAAAACAAGCCTAACAACAATGCTGCAGGTAATAACAATCAAGTTAGTTACTATCAGCAACATAGGAATTTGGTGGACAAGTTCATGGCAGATCAAACGGAGTGGAATCATACGGTCTTTGATGAGATGAAGCAAGTTCGTGAGTCCTTGCAATTCCTCATTCAACAAAGCAAATTGGCAAATCCTCAAAGCCAAGGAGCTTTAACGAAGACCGGGATGTTTCCAATTCAACCTGAAGTGAACCCCAACAGAGAAGTCAAGAGTGTTACACATCGACTAAGGAGTGGAACGGAGTATGATGGGCCCAAGAATCCAGACGAATCGGTCTCAGGACTGATCCAGGCGGACCCGCCAGAAATCCTGGCGACCCGCCAGGATAATGCGCAGAACACAGAGTCCTCAGGACAATTTCTGGCGACCCGCCAGGATTCAGGCGGACCCGCCAGGAAAGATCCTGAGGCTCAGAAAGGCAAGGCCGAGGCTCCGATTCAGACCCGCTATGTGCCAGAAGTTCCATATCCTCAAAGGCTAGCCAAGGCAAAGGAAGAGAAGGAATACAGCAAGTTCATGGAGATAATGTCACAAATCCAAATCTCCATACCCTTCACCGACATGTTGACCAAAATGCCCTCCTATGCTAAGTTCCTAAAAGATATTTTAACAAACAAGAAGAAGCTAGAGGACGTTTGCATTGCTGTAACACATGAGAGCAAATCTGTATCAACCAAGAAACTTCCCCCGAAGTTGAAAGATCCAGGGAGATTCACGATTCCATGCAAGATTGGGGAGGCAAACATCAAGCGAGCCTTGCTAGACTTAGGAGCGAGCGTGAGTCTCATGCCCGAATCTATTTTCAACAAGCTGGGTGTGGGAGAATTGAGGACGACTCGGATGACATTGCAACTTGCAGATCGATCGACCCGTTTGCCCTTGGGAATTGTTGAAGACGTACCACTTCAAGTTGGAGATATTGTGGTGCCGTGCGATTTCGTGATTGTGGACATGGAAGAAGATCCCGAGGTACCCATTATTCTTGGTAGACCATTTCTAGCAACTGCTGGTATTCTTATCAATTGTAGGAATGGAAAGATGCTTGTGAAGGTGGGAGACGAAACCGTCGAATTTGAAGTTGAAAAAGCATTGAAGCTGCCCAACCAAGTTGACACTTGTTGCATGGTGGATATGCTTGATGAAATAGTTCAAGAAGAGTTCAATTCGGGGATGACGAAAGCCTACACCTACCCCATCGACAACCAGGAGGAATGGGATGCTTATGTGGCGAGTTTGGAGGAAGAACCAGAGGCGGAAGAGGAAGTGGACGTTCTCAGGACAGTTTCTGGCGACCCGCCAGAAATCCTGGCGACCCGCCAGGAAGCCAGCCCTGTTCAACCGAAGTTGAATTTGAAGCCTTTGCCCTCCAACCTCCAGTACCAATACCTGGGGCCTGATGAGACATATCCGGTGATTGTGAGTTCGCATCTAAACAGTGAAGAAATTGAGAAGTCCTTGAAGGAGTTGCGACTTTATCACAAAGCCATTGGATACTCAATTGATGATTTGAAGGGTCTAGATCCAAACACGTGGTTGCTACCCCTAGCAATCCAAGGAGCGGCCATACCTGATGCTCCTATGCAACAACCCCCACAAGAGTCGATGCAAGGGTCGCAACCGTTTGGCCAGTACGGGATGTCGCCGTACCAAATGCCGCCCTTTGCCATGCAACCGTTTCAAGGTGGAAGATTTGATACGGGTGGTTCATCTTCGAGCGCCCCGCCACATGAAGAGTTCAGCTACGCATCCCTATGCGCTAGGTTGAACAATTTACCTCTCCTCTCAAGCGAATCCAACGAGCTAGGAAAACGCATCAGTGACAAGTGCGAGGCAATCAAGCGAGACAAAAGGGAGAATGAGGTGACTCATGGACGGATGAACGAGATATATGATTGGTTCTTCCCGATGTATGGACAGCCACTACCTCCACCGCCTCAGTGAGATTTGGTGACCGATTGGTTCGGCACGACAATTTGTGAGTTTCCTTCACTTTTCTCTTGTTTTTCTCTTTTAAATTCTGTTTGTTTGTGTTTGTTGGATGCAATTGAACAAGTTTGGGGAGGAAAATTTAGAAATTTGATGGAAGAACACATGTATCTAGGAAATTGCATCATAGCATGTAGGAATGTTAACTCTCGGGACCATTCCTGGCGACCCGCCAGAATTCCTGGCGACCCGCCAAGAATAAATCCCCTTTTGCATTACTCTCGGGACAAATTCAAGCGGACCCGCCAGGATCCTGGCGGGGTCGCCTGAAACCTTGTTTTGAGCGTTTTCATGCAGGTTTGTATATATTGCATGGTTAATTCATATAATTTGCATTTAGATAGTTTAAGGAGATAATTAGCAATGATTAGGATTGAAATTGAAATTTGAAAATCTGAATTTGATTAGCAATGAGTATGACTTGAAATTGAAATTTGAAAATCTGAATTTGAATTTGACCTAACTTAATACACTCAAGGATTAAAAGCAATTGAAAAGTATTGAGCATGACTTATCTCGTAGTTCTTTAAGTTCAATTGAGTTTTAAGATTTTAAAGTTTGCATTGAAATTCTAGATTTCGGTTTATTTGGCATCCACGCTTAAAATTGAATACCCGAAATGCCCTTAGATCGATTCTTGCAACACAAAATCGAGATTCAACAAAAGAAATCATGGCAAGAGTTAATGAAATGTCACAATGTTTTTAAGTTTAATTAAATGATAAAAAATCAGAAAAATCAAAAACAAAATAAAAAGGGGAACTAAAAAGTGGTGCAGTGCCATGGACACTGTAGGAAGCTATAGGTACTAGCGGATTAAAAGAACTCCATAAACCATGGGTAAAAAACAGAAAGAGATTCATGGTATAAAAAAAAGAAATAAAGAGGAAAAATCCTCTAAAGTTAAATCCGCTTTTATCTGGCTGACTTCTCCGCCTCGGGAAAAATCTCCTTGCCCCAGGAGCAAAATGTATCTTTAAATTTAAATTGTAAAGGTGAATTGTCTTAACTCTTGCTTGATTGAATTTGTTGGGCTAACGTTTGTGATGGGAGGGTGTGATCCCGTGTCTTGATTGATAATGCAAATTTTAGGAACTTGAAAACCAATTGGGATTAAAGAAAAACGGGGAAAGTCATGATTAATGATGGTCAATTGTTTTGAGAATTGTTTGTATGAAGTCATGGTCACTTGGACTAAAATTGTTTGAAATTGGATTTTGAAAAATTGTTTTGACATGCTCAATTTTGAAATTGCTCAAGTTTTGATGTTGATTGTGCTAAGGACCCTTCTTAGGCTTAGAAAACTAACCATTGAATTACAATTAAGTCCTAAACTATCTTTCTAAGTTTGAATTGTTGCTTAGGGACAAGCAAGTTTAAGTTTGGGGAGATTTGATAGGCGAGTTTCACATCGAAATATTCAACCCTTTTAGGCCTTAATTTCAATTAAATGTTTGTGTTTTAGTTAGATTTTATGCAATTTAGGTTAGAAATATGGTACTGCTATTTGCCCTTGTCTAATTTCAGGTTCAGTGATGATTTGGAGCAAAATTGGGCCCAAGGCAGTGTTCAAGCGGAGCAAATCAGAGTCCAAGCGACTGGAGCAAAGGAACAGGGTCAAACTAGACAAGTCCCCTGTTCTGGCGACCCGCCAGGATTTCTGTCGATCCGCCAGGAATCCTGTCGACCCTGCCAGGATCCTGTCGACCCCGCCAGACATAAATCGACCTGTCCGATTTGGAGAGATATTTCTGGCAAAGCACTTTCTCTATTCTTGGACGAGCCAGACATGATCTCCACCTATGGGAACCGCCTTTGAGAGCTATTTAAACATATGAAGAGCACCAGAAAGGAACAAGTCAGTTTACAAGCCAGTAGAGAGAGAGAGAATTCGAGAGAAGATAGCAGAAGTCTCCCCCAGCTGCCTCCTGTCGACCCGCCAGAAAACAGGCTGAGAGTTGTTTGCTGTTGTTTCTTGTTGTAAACTTTCTCTATTTTCTGTCCTTGATGTTTAGTTTGCTGAAACCTTTTATCTTTATGTTTAGTATGACTTTAAGTGAGTAGTTTAGTTTAGGGGCAATTTTAGGGAACCATGACTTGGTAGATTAATGAAGTTTGATTTAGTTTTCTAATTTTTCTAAGTTGCTTTGTTTTACTTAAGTTTATTTGCTGAAATTGTGAATTGAATTGATTTGAAGGTTTGCTCACTTGGTTAGGCCTGACCTCGTAGATAAGCAAATAGAACCCTAATTTCAAAACAATTTGTATTCTCAAACCATAGGATAGTTAGTATATGATGTCACATATTTATATATGGTTTTAGGCCGGACTTTTACCAAAATCATAACTCAAAACCCTTGATTTTACTTGGTTTTATATGATTTTAGTTTGTATTTGTAGAAATTTGGTATTGCTTGGGTTTCATTTTGATTTGTAGGAATTTGGAGCCAAGTCGCAGCGAAAACAGTGCATTTCGGCACGTAACGACGCACGAATCGTGGTCCAGAGAATCCCGTGCGACCGCACAGTGAATTGGTGCGACCGCACCAACTCAATTCGGGCTCGTTGCGTGCGAATTTGGCTCCACCATGGTCCAGCGACTCGGGTGCGACCGCACAGGATTTCTATGCGACCGCACGGGACTCCAAACCCTACCAAACCCCTATATAAGGCGCTCCATTCGTCTCGTCTAGGGTATCTTTCATTCCCCTTTCTTCCTTGGCGGCGCCGCGACCAAAACCACCTCAGATCCACCTCCAGTGGCCCCTGTGCGACAGCACAGGGGTCCCGTGCGACCGCATCACACCTCTGCCGCCTCGGATCTCACCTCCTACGCCTCATCATTCCACCCAAGCACCTCCCTTGCTGGTCCAGAAGTCGATTGGGCTTGAGAAGGGGCATCTTGCCTTCCCTTTTGATTTGGTTTTAGCATGGAGATTGTATCTTTGCATTCTTTTACTTCCTTTGCTTGTTTTACCATTATGTTAGGCTAGATTTAGTTATGTTCTAGGGAATTTGTGGAGACCAAGGTTAGGTTTGTTGAATTGATGTAGTACTTGGTTTCTCTTGTATACTATTTGCTTGGTTATTGAATGAAGTTGCTTGTTTGTGTTTGATTGTCCAATTGAACCTCCTTTTAGGTGAATGGCCACACCTAACTTAGGCAAAAGGTGTAGATTGTTTAATTGAACCGAGTAGGTAATCAAGGTAGGTTAGGAGCCGAGAGTTGACCAACTTAAGCCTCAAAAGGGACAAGTTTCTACTTAGGCGAGAGTCTAGTAGATGCCTTCGTGAACCAACAAATAGACTTAGGATGGTTAAGCCAACATAACGAGAGTTGAGGTTTAATGTACCTAATGGGGACTTTAGGCTAGGTTCCGCACCAAATATTGTGACCAACATTACGAGAGTTGAGGTTCAAGAGTTTAGGTACGGCTAGACCTGTCCCATACAAGCTAGAGGCCAATATATTGCATTAATCCAGCACTAACCATGGGCTGTGCGGTCGCACAGGGCTCTCTGGCCTGCACTTGTCAATGTTTGGTCACGAGAGTGAGAAGCATTGACAGCCCATGGCCTAACCAAGGTTGAAACTGAACCCCTAGGACATTTTTATACCATATTTCATCACCAAAAACACCAAAAACTGCTATTGTTTTGTTTGTCTTAATTGATTGTTTTTGTGTTACCTTTTGATTAAGTCCAAAACCCATCATTCTATTGCTTAGATTTTGTGAATGAGTAAGGTCTAATACTCATCTTACCGTCCTTGTGGATTCGACCCCAACTGTACCAACGATTTGCCGTGCGCTTGCGGTTAATTTTGGTTACTTTTGGGTATTAGCTTATCTCACATCAGTATACCCAAAAGGTGAAACCGGAACTTAGCCGAGAGGTTTATTCCCTCCTAAGATCGAGAGATCTAGGATATCCTACCGAATAATTAAAACAAATCCTAAAACTTAAGCCAAGAAACGAGAGTTGAAACTTAGGTTTTTAGGGAGGTTTAGAGGTTAAAACTTAGTGATACCAAATCAATAACGAGAGTTAGTATTTGGACCAGAGTTTAAGCCAAAAACCTGAACTTAGAGAACTTAGAAACTAATTAAACTGAATTGTCGTACTGTTCTGGCGACCCGCCAGGAATCCTGTCGACCCGCCAGGATAGTGCCTGGAAGTGGAACCCGATCAATTGACCCTAGTTTAAGTCCTTAATTCGAGCTTAGATCTTTACCTTAATTTTTAGAGTAATTTAGAGGTTAATTAGAGTTTTAGAATTAATTCTTTTAGTTTAAATTCAATCCTTTCAACCATTTAATCAATCTTTAACTTGTTTACCCCTAAATCAATTAAATTTAGTTACTTAAAATCTATAGTTTAGAATAACCGTCCCTGTGGATTCGACCCTCAAGACTATCCTGGAAGTGGAACCCGATCAATTGTCCCTAGTTTAAGTCCTTAATTCGAGCTTAGATCTTTACCTTAATTTTTAGAGTAATTTAGAGGTTAATTAGAGTTTTAGAATTAATTCTTTTAGTTTAAATTCAATCCTTTCAACCATTTAATCAATCTTTGACTTGTTTACCCCTAAATCAATTAAATTTAGTTACTTAAAATCTATAGTTTAGAATAACCGTCCCTGTGGATTCGACCCTCGAGCTATACTGCATTAGATTAGATTGAGGTTTAATTTGACCCAGGTTTTACCTCCGATCAGCACGGAAAGAGGTTCAAGTGTTCAACATTCCTTAAAGATTATAGTTTAAATTACGTCACTGACATAATATAACTTAATTTTATGTGATAAGATACTCCCTTATTTACAAACAAAATACCCTCTTAATTTATATAGATACTCCGCTAAGTCAAATTAGATACTCTCTAATTACAAATATGTATTCTCGTATGTATGATATAATATAGTAAGGTACTTTCTAAGGGTGCGTTTGGATCGTTGAAAAAAAGAAGAAGAAGAAGGAAGAAGAAAAAAAAATATAAACAATCCAAACTCTTCACAAAGTTACACACTTCCCAATACTTCTTTCCACTTCTTCCCTTCTTCCCTTCTTCCCACACCTATCCAAACGCACCCTAAAAAACATATAAATACACCTTTGACACAAAATAAATGCTCTTTTATACTCCCTTAGTATAAATAAGCAGTAAGATACTTTGTTAATGAATATGAACCACAAAAGAATATGATACTTCCTTAAACAAATTGAATAATCCCTTATGAAATATAAATGCTCGTCTAGTCTAATTGAATAATTCCTTATGATATGTAAATCATATAATATAGCAAGGTTCTTTCATAACTATTAGGTACTCTTTTGTTGTTATTAGATACTACCTTATACATATTAGATAGTTCCTTATACGTAGATCATATACTATAGCAAGAATCTTTTCAATAGTCGTCAATGCTTATTAAGGATTGTTATTAGGGGCGGATCCAGTGGTGGGGCTAGAGCCCCACCTACCGCCGTCGAGCTCTGAAGCCCCTTTTTAGCCTTAATGAATTTTTTCAGCCATTGGAGCACTCAAAGGTGGGGCTGAAGAACAGAAGAAAAAAAACCGTTCGATCAAATGATTCATTAGAGCACTCAGCCCCACCTAAATATTTTTGCTAGATCCGCCACTGATTGTTATGTTAATTCAACGACACTGTTATTTTTGTTACTGATCTTGGTGATTCGCTGATAACGTTTTTGACAATTAAAGGAATAATGAAATATCTTTTTGTCTAAATCTATTAATATAATCAAATAAGGGAGTATCTATTTGTATATAAACTATTCAAAAAAAATCCAATAAAGGAGTATATATTTATATATAAATTTTTTAAATAAATTCGTATTCTGTTTTAACAAGCTGATATTTGAAATATTTTAAACCAACAGATATAACAAATTAACAATACAAATAATATTGCAAATAGGAACTTATTGCACAAATATCTGTTCATCGAACTATCTATTCAAAGCATCAGATTAACTATTCCAAATTAACTATTTCAATCCTTACGAACAAGTATTTGTTTAAATTGACAGCCACAAGATAACACAACAAACATCTGTTCAAATGAAAATGAAAACTTGGTTAATTGATGAGATTTGAAACATCTGTTTAAATAAAATAACAATCTCGGAAATCAGATTTGGAAAATGAAAATGTCGCAAGTCGTAACCATCCTCACGTGATCTGCACGTGAATATGTTGGTGGAGTGATCTGCTAGATGGCAGGATGCAAATAATTCTTTTTATTTAAATTTTAAAATTATAAACTGAAATCACTGATCTGGATTTAGATCCTGATTTAAAATTTCTGTTCATACAAATAATTATCCTAATCATGTAATTTTAGATATATTGGAATGTTTGTTTCTGTGATAAAAAAAAAAACGAATTTTATGCAAAAAAAATAAGAATCATCAAAGCCCAATTAAGAGATAGTCCACTTTCATTTGTACATTTTGTCTTATGTTATGGTACTGATTAACGATTAATTATTGTTAGCAAGATAATGTCATGACGTGGAACTTAACTGGGAAGAAAGAATATAAGATCATGTTGTTACCTGATCGAATGAAAGAACGATTTATGAATACTATTATTTGAAGTAATGTATATAGTATACTACTACTGTTTATTATCTGAACTATATTGGTGTTTATATACGCACTTTTATATGGGTCCATATCCTCTACCGACTTTTTGACGTTGATAGAGTGCCAACGTCTGATCCGAGCCGTTAGATCTAATCTCGACGGTTAAAATTTTTCGGGCCCATCAATCTGATTACATACACGGAGCTCCCTTAACCGTTGAGATTAGATATAACGGTTCAGATCAGAGGTCGGCACTCTACCAACCTTAGAGGATGTGTGATTCCCTTTTATATAGAGAAGTATCACGTGCCTTGAATGGGCTTATTGTTAATAAATGGGCTAATTTAGGTTCCTCAATTTATCGAGTCCATAGTAGGCCTACATCTACATATATTACAGGCCGCTGTCAATGGGAATAGACCCAGGATCCGTATCCAGACCGATTTTGGTCCGTTCGATTTAATTTTGATGGACAGATTTTAATGGGACGTACGAATCTCGACAGGTCTGATATTAAATCAGACAGACCGAAATCGATTCGCTGCTGTGTAGCGGCTACAGAGGATTTCGTTCCATAGAAACCATAGCTGTAGGACTAATTTTTCCAAAAATAATAACTGCAATATGCAGTTTTGCATTACATACATGTGGGTGTGTTTGGCAGGTGAGGCGAACTGCTAGTTCACGCGAACCAAACAGCCAACATGTATTCGTAAACAGCGAACAACACGTCTGTTCTCTGTTTCCCATTTTTTACGAACTGGGCGTGAATTTGGGTGGGAACTGGCGTACCTCCACTGTTGTTTATTCCCTTGTTCGAACTGCTAGTTCACGCAACATCCAAACATACCCATGTGATGGCATATTTTTGCATTACAGTATTACACCATAGCTCCTGACTGACATTTCTATAAAAAAGTATTGCATTACATATTTTTGTGTTCGATATCCAAATTCATTTTGTACAACACTGGCGGTTTTTACTTCACCGTTTTATGCATTCTGTTTCTCATCACTTGCTTTCTTAAATAAAGAAATGGTCCAAGTTCCTCTGTTTGCACAAATAGGCCTGTCAGTATTAATGATTCACCACGCGTTCCATTTCGTACCTTCCAAAGGGAACGTGAAACGAAAAAGTTTTCAGTTTCGTTTTCAAATTAAACAGAACGGAAATAGAAACAAAAATGAAAATGATCTGAAATCAATAAAAAATTAAACGAAAATGTTAAACGAAACAGAAATATGTTTCGTTTGACGAAATGAAACGGAAACGAAACGATAATATAATTTCGTTACCAAAACGGAACAAAAACGAAAAACCCATTTCCGCTTCCATACTTACGTTTGACAGGTCTAGCAGCACAAATCCTAAGTGAACTTGAATTTCCAACTTGCATATTTTATGCTGCCGGGACTCGGGAGCAACGCCTAAGTTTGACTGGGTTGTGCACAGTTTTGGGTTTGCCTTCATGGTTTTATTTCGTCACATTGCTTAATGAACTCAGTGACACAAGTCTAGAAATTTTTACCATAATTAATCTTGAAAAATGACTGGTACAGTAAAAGTCCTTGCAGCCAAGTTTGAGGTAATTGAACACCGTTTTTTGTTCCTGTGTCTCGAGTCTCGACACCTTCGGACACGTTTTGCTTTTTCTTCAATTTTCTATCGGATAACTAATATGCATATTTTTGCAATTTTTCTCCAAATTTTATCTGAGCAACATGATTTTTGTGATTTTTGCACGGTTTCGTCGGTTCGTGTGGCAGTCTGAAAATCAAATGTTAGAATAGGTTCTAAATCAGACAGTAAAAAATTTATAATCCTGCTACTGTTACATATTTTTTATTAATAATTTAATATATATATATATATATAATTTAAGTTTTACAAAAATCTTTACATCGACTATAAGGTGAGTTTTAATGCTGGCGCAAGAATTGTAAAAACTGAAACTGACAATGGTACGATGTAGTATTAATCGATAATTATAGCTTGAGCAAAATGGACCAACTCAATTAAAAGAGAATTTAATATTGCTTTAATGGCCTACAATTACATAAGCTCACCACGTAGAATGTATATCTACATACACAAGTGTCTCTCCAATTAAACCATGAATGGGGGCGTTTGGATGAGGTTGGAATAGGTGGGAATTGCAAATTCCCGGAATTTCTTATGCCAAATTTATTATAAACAATCCAAACTCTTCACAAAGTTACACACTTCCCAATAAATTTATGCCTAGAATTGGCTATTCCCCCAATTCCCAACCCATCCAAACGGCCCCAATGATATATACATGTAGAGAAAATTAAAGAATAATTATAATATAGCATATATATTATGCTATTATATATTTAATTATATTGTTGGCTCGATAAACATTGGCATAAGAAAAAAGTTTTAGAATTAATTAAATTGCCAACGGAACATATATTTGTTGTTAAAATAGAGTTAATTTCAAATGTTCCATCTTAGGCTCCGTTTGGATAGGTGCGGAAAGAAGGGAAGAAGTGGGAAGAAGTATTGAAAAGTGTGTAATTTTGTAAAGAGTTTGAATTGTTTATAATAAATTTCTTCCTTCTTTTTTTTTCCTACCTTCTTCTCAACGCATCCAAACGGTGCCTTAAAGTCATCAGAAGTAACAAAGTATCGTAGAGGGGCCTGTTTTTATGAGAACGTACTCGAGAAAGGACCCATGACAATTGATTTCTTTTATATTTTACATACTTCCGTAATTAGTTACATTTTATGACGCGTTTTTTTTTTTCATTTTGGAAAAATCTGTCCAGCATCTCATCATCTCTTTTCATTTTATGTCTCTAATCCTCATCCAATACATATCAAGCATTTTCCACCCTACCTCCCATCCAATATTGTCAAAAAAAAAAAAACCCGTCCTATCCAACAGTTACTCACCCTGACATCATATATTATGATACTAATTGTCTTGATATATATAGCAAATAATACTATATTATGATACTAATTAATTATATTGATATATGTCTTGTCGCAGTAAATAATACTATTGTAAATTAACATTTCAAATATCACCGGACCTTGCGTTGAAACTTTAATTTGGATTTTCAATTTCTAATTGGTGGATTTTAGTAGCCTCCATATGATATAAAAAATTTAAAACTTCTTATTATTTTGTAATGTAAGAAAAATCTTTTAAAACGTTTTAGACCGTCCGAAAATTTATTTAATTTCTCCAAATTAAAATTGATGTGACTTTGTTAATGTACGCTAACTTTTTGGCAAAACTCGATTTTTTTTCTTTTGAAAAATTATATATGTCCTATTATCCTATTAGAGAAGTATAATCATATTTTTAATAATATTTTTCCGGAACTATGGCTCCGTTTGGATGCGTTGAGAATAAGGTAGGAAGAAGGGAAGAAATTTATTGGGAAGAGATAAAATTTATTGGGAAGTGTGTAACTTTTGTGAAGAGTTTGGATGGTTAGAAATAAATTTATTGGTAAAAAGTGGTTATTCCTTATTCCTTATTTCGGGAAGAAACCATCCAAACGGAGCCTATGACCAATATTTTCGACACTAATTTTTTTTCAAGAGATCTTGCATACTAATTCTATGTAGAGTTGCTCAAGGACATTCATATCCGAAAGGAGAAAGGAGGAAGGAAAACTTAAATACACAGGACTATTTTACACGGACTTTGTTTTGAAAAAGCCCTATTTAATTGGATTGTGTTATAGAGATAAGGAATTTAATTTTATGACTAGGCTTCTTCTGATGAAAAAATTTATGTTAAAGAGGACTATTTCAGCTACAACATTAATCTATTAGCAATTTACCATTATTCTTGTTACATTTCGCATAAATCGTTCCCTTTTTTTTTTCCCAAGACATGCACGCATGAAGTGCACTAAGACTACCTCTTTTTGACCATCATTTTCTTTCATTTTTAAAACAATTAATAAATAAATGCATTATTATTATATAATTAAGACAGAATAACGGTTCTATCTTCTCCAACAACCTCTCCTTCTATAAATAGAAATCTATTCCAGCTTTTCCCACAATCAAGCAAAAAGCACAAAATTTCTCTTTCTTGTTAGATACACATTCAAGCTTGCCAAAGTGAAAGAAATGGCACCCAGTCACATCTTTCTCCTTGCAATTGTCCTGGTTTTCTCCGCTTCTCTTGCACTTGCTTTCGATCCAAGCCCTTTACAAGATTTTTTTTTTTATATTGTTTAGCATCTTATACCGGCCCCTTGATTGTAATAATAAGTAGGAGAACTATTTAATTACACGCGGCTTCTCATTTAATTATATTTTCATTTCTTCTAACGAATTACGTACGGTACCTCAATTTTTCTATGCTAACATTTTTTGCTCTGGCAGACCTTAGTCAAGATAAGATCATTTCGGAAAATATATACTCAGATATAAACAGAATTTATGTAGTGGATACAAGGGGGTTGCATATTGCATAACATGAATACAACTACTCAACTTCTATTTAGATTTTAATTAGACTTCAAAAATATCTATAATTTAAGGAAAATGATAACTCCAGTCCATCTGCATTTAGTTCCTGGCTTATTTACTATTTATTTCCGATCCTTAATTCTCAATACCAAAGCAATTATTGTTAAATGTTAATGAATAAAATGTTATTGTAAAAACACTGCAATTGTTGTTAACAAATATTGTGAACATGAAAATCAGTCTCTGATTCGGCGGCTAAAGACTACGAATTTAAATATAGGTTGTGGGTTCAAAAAAGCTGGAAAGTTTGATCCTCATTTTTTCTCAAGAATAAAACATATATAGTGGACATATATATGTTTTTTGGATGAATTTTTTAGTATCAATACAACTATAAATTCAGAATTTAAGAATTAATCTATAAATAATTGAATCTTTTGTGATCGTGTCCCTTCCCAATGAAATGCACTGATCGCGCGTTCCGGCGTTCAACTTTCTTGGAAAAAATATTTACACTCATTTATTAATCAACCATGTTAAATTCTTCTGCTTCAATATTGTAGTATTTGTAAATGGAGTTGCATGCAAGAACCGCTCCCAAGTCACAGCAGATGACTTCTTCTTTACTGGTCTTGACAATCCTGGAAACACGAGCAACAAATTAGGGTCATCTGTGAACCTAGTCAACGTTGACAAGCTCCCGGGACTGAACACCAATGGCATGTCCGTTGCTCGTATCGACTATGCAGTTGGTGGCCTCAACCCTCCTCACACCCATCCACGTGCCACCGAGACACTAGTCGTGCTCGATGGTTCATTATATGTCGGGTTTGTCGCCACAGACAACAAGCTCTATTCCAAGGTAATCAATAAAGGTGAGGTGTTTGTGTTCCCTATCGGCTTGGTGCATTTCCAGTTCAACAATGGCACTTGCCCTGCAGTAGCAATAGCTGCATTGAATAGCCAGAATCCAGGAACTGTACGGGTCGCGAATGCGCTTTTTGGAACCAAACCTCCAATTTCAGATGATATTCTTGCAAAGGCACTATCAGTTGATACAAATGTTACTAGTTACATCAAATCACAATTTCAGTAGAGTTGAGGCTTCAACAACATTTGCTTGAAATTTGAAGATTTCAAATTCTGTATTTTTTTTTTTGTTTGTTTCCTTTTTTCATTTGTAGTTCTGGTTTCTACAGACAATTACATGAGAACTGTTTGTGAATGCTGCTATTCCTTTGCATCTGTCATACTTGAGATGTGTTCTGTCACTGTATTAAGTTTTACATTTTTAGTTCCTCTTTGGATAAAATGGATGAAATTCTTCTTTCTGTTTTTCTTCACAACTTTTTTTCTTTTTTTCTTTTTTTTCTCTTAATAAGGGGTGGTATTTGGATCACGTAAGAATTAAATTATGATTAGTTATCCGGAGTAAAAAAAATATTATCCATAAACGATCAAAAATAAGTTTTTGGAATTTAGAGTGTTATTTTTGAGTGGTCTAACATCTAGATTAAATTTTAATTTGTAGGATGTTTTGATCATCTTCTTAATGTGGATTAAAAATTTGTTGGGATCAATTTTTAATCTAGATTAAAAAGATGATCCAAACATCCTAACTTAAAAATTTAATGCAGATGTTAGATCACTTAAAAATAACATCTTAGATCTCAAACTCTTATTCTTAATCATTTAGTAATAATATTTTTTACTCAAAAAATATATAACTAATATTAATTTTATTCTTAGATCATCCAAATGACTTTACCGATAAAAAGGGACACTGTTGCAGAGGAAATTTTTTTAAACGATTATAGAAATAAAATTTGAATTGGGAAAGATGATTACGATTACAATATTTTTATCTGGTTATTAATGTATATTAGGTTAACATGATATTGAGAGTTCAGAAATGCAATTTGACGGAGGTCATGAAGTCAAAATTTGATTAAGAAATTTTTTTATTATATTAAGTCATAGCCATGCATTTATTCTTCCGACTCTTTTAATAAAACTTAATGAATTCAGAAGAAGTCAAGGGTTCTATTTTTTTTTAAAAGGTAAAACTTCGTAATTTGAACAAATCTTGAGAATTCAAGCTACATTATTTTATTAAAAATGTTGACGTTTAAGTGAGCAATATTTATGCTTGTGTTTGGATGAGAGAAGAAGAAGAGGAAGAAGGAAGATGGAAAGAAAAAAAATTATAAACAATTCAAACTCTTCACAAAGTTATACACTTTCCAATACTTCTTTTCACTTCTTCTCTTCTTTCCTTCTTCCCACACCTATCCAAACGGAGCCTATGAGAAGGATTCCGGTGCAATCAGCTTAGGTTGTCACTAAATTTCACAACTTTACTTTTTCGTTAATTTTTTAAATTTTAAAATGTAAATGTTCAATCTAAACCGTTGATCTTGTTCATTTGAACGAGCGATGCATTTTTATATTAGTTTTATAAAATTTGAAATTGATTTGATACTCAATCAAGAAATTAAAAAATGAACGAATCTAGTAATTAACTATAACAGATTAATTATAATACACTAGCAAACGAGCCCACCCGATTGTGTGGAATAAGAAAGAAAATTTGAGGCGATTTTATTAGATGGCGATTTCGATATGAAGAGAGAGGGTTGATTTATTTTTCTCTTTCCTTTACTATGCGCACAAATTAAGAAAGAATAGGAAAGGAAACAACCATCTGAGCAGATGTTAACACGGTCTAAACGAAAGGTTTAAATCTTTTATCTCATTATTAAATCTACACCACTGATCTGATCAAATTACAAAAATTGACGATCCATATTGCATTAGATAAACAATTGTTTGTTCCTTTGGGTTCAAATTTTTTATAGACCTTTGAATTGGTGCTTTTATAAGTAGTAAAGATTCATGGTTTAACCTTTAGATCAAGTATCAAATCAACTCAAAATTTTATAAAGCTTATATATAAATGTATCACTCATTAAAAAAAGATATCAATGATTTAGATTCGAAATTTACATTTAAAAATTTCAAATATTAACAAAATAATAAAATTATGACATTTGATGGTACCCTAAACTTATGACACCAGAACCCTCCTCAATATTTATAAGTTTTGAAAGTTGGAAGGTTTGATTAGTTTACATTCCATAAGAAATTAATCTAGAAAAGATTTATAAGATCGATTAGCGCTCAATATATAGAAGTGCAGAGCACAGAGACACGTGCATGCATCTGTTTTCCTGATAAAAAGAAAACGGTCAACATATTTATACTACGAGATTTTTTTTATATTGTTAGTGTTACCCTTATCTTGAGAAACACGGGAGGAAACAGTCTTATTTGCAAAGTGCAGTTTGTCAACCCACATGGCCCACGGCCCTTATTATGTAGAGGAGGATTGTGGGAATTGATTTGGACAACGGTTCAGTCTGAACATCCCTCGGAGATAAAATTACCCTGGATGTTTAAATATAATTACATAATTTTGTGATATATCAAAGCAGTCATCATCCACTATCATTATAAAATAAAATAAGATGCATACACAACGTTCTCAATGGTCACAAAATTTGATAAGTTCTAAGGATCTTTGTATAAGATTTTTCTAAAATTTAAAGTTTTGTGAATGAATTTTGATGGACAATTGATGGTAAAAACACTAAAAAAAGAAGTATGGAGGAATTTGGAAACGCAGAAGAGTTGAGATAAGAAGGTTAAATTGTCATTTTGAAAATATAGGGGTGTTCGAACTAAATTGTGAGGTGTACATAATACTATTATTAGCATGGATGTTCTCTGTGCTACACATTTGTTCTCAAATTTTATAATTTCAAATGATTCAAATCGCTCAATATACATTGAAAGTTCGCTGAATATCACATTTTATACTTTTTTTTCAAATTATTTTTACTATTACAAATTGGAATAGTAAGTCAAAATTATTTTTACTATTACATTCCTTCAATATATATTGGAGTCATTTAAATTACAATATACATCCAAAACTATTTAGATAAAAAAATTTAAAACTCCCAAAAAATAGTAAAAAGTGAAAACATAAATTCACAATTATACATAAATAAAATTTGGTTTCTTTGAAGATTTCAATATGTAAATAAAGTTGAGCTATTCAAATAGATCATTTAAAATTCATAAAGTTTAAGAATGAACATTTAATTAATATTGAGCCCTCTGTACGTGCTATCTACTTATAGCTTTTAGCAATCCTCTTATTATAATATTCTTATCCTTTTTATTAATGTCCTTGTAATGTCAATTTGAATACAACGTCGGTTTAAACTTTTTATAAATTTACTTACTGGTGTAAGTATGATTTATCCTCCACGTGACTAAATAATTCCCATTGGAGTTGAAGGACACACGTCCTAAAATACTATTAAATTCTGCAATAATTATAAATTCATTAATTAAGCCTTCTGTCTTAAAATTTTGTTACGAAGTATTTAATAAAATATTTAAACAACAGTATGAGCAAATTTATTTCACCAGACGCGGATATAAAATAATACAAAAGAATTAAAGAATAAAAAAATAATTTTAATTATTTTACTTTTCATCCTAAAAATCAATGCGTTGTCTTATATATTTAAGTCGATTAAAATTGGAACCGTATGTAATCCACAGTCTTCTTATCCAGCATAAACGCCTTGGAAAGAATATCATCTGATATTTCCGGATTCGCCCCGAACAACGAATTGGCAATTCGTACGACGCCGGGATCCTGGCTACTTAAAACGGAGAATGCCTCTACATCACAGTCTCCAATGTTGTACTGGAAATGAACCAACCCAATTGGAAATACAAACACATCTCCTTTGTTCATCACCTTAGAGAATAGCTTGTTTTCTGTGGTGATGAAGCCGACGTACAGCGACCCGTTGATTACAGTCAACACTTCAGTTGCACGTGGGTGGCTGTGCGGTGAGTTCAGACCCTTCGGTGCAAAGTCGAGGCGCTCTACTGTTACACCAAAGGTGTTCAGGCCAGGAAACTGGTCTACTGTTACTAGGTTTACTGCAAATCCCTGCTGGTTGCTGGTGTTTCCAGGTTTATCAAGGCCGGAGAAGGTAAAATCGTCAGCAGTTACAAGGCTTGGATTTTTGCATGCAACACCATTTACAAATACTGAATTAAAATAGAAGTGAAAATGTTAGCATCAATCATAAGTTCATAACTATGTACAAATGCAGGGGACATCAAATTGTAAGTTGTCATGTTGTATACTTGTATGTGAATGAAAATAAGCTATATATCTAGCTTCAAAGTAGAAATTTGAGTTACAAACCTGGCGATGTGTTGTCAGCTACACAGAAATCTTGAAGGGGGCTCGGCTCAGAAGCAAAGACGAGTGATGCAGAGAGAACCAGAAGAAACGTGAATCGAACAATGTGTGAAAAAGCCATGTGTATGTCTTGTCACAAAGTGAAGGGAAGGAGAAAGGATAAAATATAAATTGATATAATATGGTGTGAAAGGAAGAGAGAAACTAGATTGGTTTTTTAGTTGTGGTGGTGCAACTACTGGAGTTTGATGAGTTATATATAGTTATATACACGTTCAGAGTTGAAGGCTGCTGAGAACGGGTCTTTGCAATATGCTCAAAATAGAAGAGGTATGCATCGATTGTACGACCAAGTATAGGTTAGAAAACGGAGGATGTCTTCCAAGGGTTTATGAGACGAAGTCTTATACTACCACTTAAAAATAGTAATTGATCACCTGTGCTCTCTTGCAAGTTGCGTGTAGTTCGAAATAGTAATTAATCATGTGTGCTCTCTTGCAAGTTGCGTGTACAACTAATTAAAGTATTTGTTGGTACCAGCGACTGAAATTTCAGGTTTCAGTAAAGTATCAGTCAATGAAACCGAAACAAATCTGAAATTTAGTTAACTCTGGTCAAGGTCAAAGTGATTATAATAAAAGAATGACCTTTCAGGGTTAATCAGGTGCCAATCAAATGGGAGGGACGATTATTAATGGAAATTCACTACTGTCATATGTAGTTTTGTCATCCCTGCCATCGCTAAATATAAAGTGAACATATACAGCAAACAAAGTGAACATATAAATAATTTAAGTGAACACATACGAACAAATAAGTTCAATGAAAATAAGTTGAATATGGACGTAAACTTCTGAACAAGTGATGACAACACTTATTTGTTTGTAAGTGTTCACTTAGATCATCTATATGTTCACCTTATTTACTGTATATGTTCACTTTATATTTAGCGATGGCTGGAATGGTATATTTGCCGATAGCACTTATAATTCCTGATTATTAATTAATTAGGGACAACGAAAGAAAATTTTCCCCATTTGAACTTATAAACGACAACGACACCGTAAATTTTTTTAATACACAAATCTTAAATTAAAAATTTAATACTAAACATGTCAAATAAATAATTTTATCAATAAACATTGCAAGCGCCACTAACAAGGCGCACCGGTGGTGCCGCCACTCCTATTAGTGCACCTACCCATTGAGATCTATTTCAACACTTTTTGTCTGCTTTTCAAGTTTAAAAAATTTCAAATTTTCTATCTACGCATGTCCCAGTGGTGCTTATTATTTTTGAAAAAATATTATTTTTTAAAATAAGATTTATCTGACAACGTTAATGAGATTGATGTATTAATATATTTAATTTTTTCATAATAATATTATTATTATTTAAAAAAATATATTACTATTTTAAAATAAGATTTTGGGTGGCCGCCAGTGACAATAGCGCGTTAAATATTTTAATAATAAAAAATGTTATACTATTTTTAAAATTAATTGTTCTTGAACTTGAAGCATCATTTCTAGTGGCACGAACTGGCACCCTGACATGTTTATAATAAAAAAAAAATTTATATGTTTATTATTCAATTTATGTTTGTTAAAAAAATTTACGGACAACAACATTGTTGCCGTATGGAGTTACCGAACTATCATTATTTCAAAAGTTCATATACCTGAGGAAGGCATTATATATGGTACAAAAAGGAATGATTAAATAATGTTGATTTAACTTCTCGATTTTTTTTTCCTTTACTTTTTTAACAAAAAAAATAAGATCATGTCCTCATTTCTTTTTCATAAACTTAATTCGAAGACTGATTAGCTAGCTGCCAACAGCAAAGGATTAAATTAAACTAAAAGTCAAAAGGTTACAAAGTGCAGTAAGACAACACACAAATGCCGATTAAAAAAACAGGATCATAAGTTTAACTGTGACAGTAACTAAGAAATAATAAGTAATAGGTAAGGCCAGCCGGCCAGGTTAACTGCATTGATACCTCCATAAGTTAAAAAAGCAGGATCATAAGTTAACTGCATCGATGCCTCAATAGAGTCCTGCAAGTCACGCACAAAACAATGTCCCAGAATGGTCTTTTGGTGGGTGGTAAGAGTTCCCTGTTTAGTTGCCAGAATGCTGGTAGAGTGGTAGGTTATCAGAATCCCTTCTTAAAGTAACACTGAACTGTAGACTCACCGCTTGCAGATGTTATAAAATTAAAATTTAAGTTAAGTACAAGAGAGGGACTAGCTCAAGGAAATACATTTGTTAGTTAGCAAAAAAATAAATAAATAAATAAATTAATTAAAGGAAAACAAAAAATTTCATCCTTGGAGGTACATGAAATTTGCTTGTTATAGCCAGACAAAAAAAAAGATGTTTTATACTAAAATATATGCTAGAAATGATGTATTGTTAGGAACTGTCAGCATAATTATACATACTAATAGTAAAAGATGTTTTACAATTTACACGTGTTGCGCTAATCTTGACAAACAGGGAGAGAGAAAACAGCCTAATTTGCAATGTGCGGTCTGTCAGGACTCACCTAAATTAATGTAGAGGAGAGGGACTGTCCAGGTTCTTTCGCGGTTTTACTAATTACTTAAGGTGTGAAAATAGAAAGAAATAGGTTTTTTTTAGGCATAAATTTATTATAGGCTGTGTTTGGATGGTGGGAAGTGGGAAGAAGGAATAAGGAAGAATTAATTTTTTCAATAAATTTATTTCTAACCATCCAAACTCTTCACAAAAGTTACACACTTCCCAATAAATTTACCCCTTTCCAATAAATTTCTTCCATTCTTCCTTCTTCCTACCTTATTCTCAACACATCCAAACGGAGCCATAAACAATTTAAATTTTTCACAAAATTATATATTTTTCAATACTTTCCGTCTAAAAATAATCTATTTCTTTTATTCCTAAGCAATCCAAACGTAACCCAAGTTTCAAAATTTGATCTGCTTATACAATCTGTTTGATTCGTTGTTCTCCGAAAAGATCCTTCCAAGTTCCAAAGTCGGACACGATTCGAACTGTCCGCCCGGTCTAGAAGGAGCAACTCAAATTTCACCCTTGTATATTTGTATTTTATAAATTTTAAATTATTATTTTTTAATTCTCGTCCTTTAATATATTCATGGCTTTCTACCATCAATTTGAGATCTTCATTAAATCAGTATAATTTTTTAAAAATGAAATTTACATATTAACGTAGATCTGTCCTCCACCTAATTAAATGTTGCCATTCGAGAGCAAATGCTGCAATTTATATTTCATTACGCCATCCGTCTTAAATTCATTTAGAAAATTTTCAGTAAAATATTTGAATAACACTATATATGAGCATATTTATTTATTTCCAGACGCATTAAAAAATTATACAAAAAAATAAACGAATGAAAAATAATTTCCAAATTATTGTGCTTTGATCATCCTAACATCCAATGCAAAGCCTTTTATATATCTTCTAAAATTGGGACTGTATGTAATCAACAGTCTTCTTATCCAGCATAAACGCCTTTGAAAGAACATCTGATATTGCCGGATTTGCCCCAAACAATGAATTGGCAATTCTAACAACACCGGGATCCTGGCTGCTCAAAACCGAGAATGCCTCGACATCACAGTCTCCAACGTTGTACTGGAAATGAACCAACCCAATTGGAAACACAAACACATCTCCTTTGTTCATCACCTTAGAGAATAGCTTGTTGTCTGTGCAGATGAAGCCGACGTATAGCGACCCCTTGATTACAGTCAAAACTTCGGTTGCACGTGGGTGGCTATGCGGTGAGTTTAGACCCTTTGGTGCAAAGTCGAGGCGCTCCACGGTTACACCAAAGGTGTTCAGGCCAGGAAACTGATCTACAGTAACCAGATTTACAGCAAATCCCTGCTTGTTGCTTGTGTTTCCGGGTATATTGAGGCCGGAGAAGGTGAAATCGTTAGCAGTTACAAGGCTCGGATTTTTGCATGCAACTCCATTCACAAACACTGAATTAGAATCAAAGAGAAAATGTTAGCATCTAAATTAAGTACAAAAACTACAAATATATATATGCACAGGAAATTAGGTTGTATGTTGTGTTATTGTTGTATATCTAGCTAGCTCCGAAATATAAATTTGAGTTATGAACCTGGTGATGTGTTGTCAGCTACACAGAAATCTTGAAGGGGGCTCGGCTCAGAAGCAAAGGCTAGTGAAGCAGAGATAACCAGAACAAACATGAATCGCACAATCTGTGAAAAAGCCATATTTATTGTCACAAGTGAAAGAGAAAAGGAAGGATATTAATGTTAAATTGATATGATGTGAAGGAAGAGAGAAACTGGGTTGGTTTTTGAGTTGTGTGATGATGCAAGTACTGGAGTTTGACTGAGTATATATACATTTGTTACTGAGAATGGGTTGGTTCAATCCTTACAAATGGAAGTAGTATGCATCACTTGTATGACTTAGTATTGGTTTGGTTAGGAAGTGATGTTGCCTTCCAAGAGTTTATGAGAAGAAGTCTTATATGCTAACACTCTGAAATAGTAATCATTGTGCTGTCTAGCAAGTTGCGAATACAACTAATTAATTTAAATATTTGTTGGTATCAGACTGAAATTTCAGGTTTCAGTATCATTTCAGTCGGTGAAACCAAAACAAAACCGAAATTTAGTTAAACTCCAGTCAGGGTCAAAGTGATAATAAAAAAAAAATGAAACCTTCCAGGGATAGAGGTTCCTGTCAAAAGGGAGGGGCGCATCTTAATTAATTGAGGAATAAAAAAATTACAGACAAGGAAGAAAACTTTTAATTCATTATTGAAATGGAAAATTATTAAAAGTTTTATTATTATTACTATTATTATTATTATATCAATAATAATAATACAATTATAATATAATATAATAAATAATTAAATAAATAAATAAACTGACGTTGTTGTCACATGGAATTACCAAAATATCCTGGTACTGTTTGAAATTTGCATATCGTGGTCCACATAAAAAACTATGTGAAAATGTTTTTTTATCCCCTTTTTCATCTATCCGTTTCCCAAAATAAAAAAAAAACGCTTTTGTTAGATGTATAAAACGGTTGTTATGATTGAACCATCATTCTCATTGTTAAAATTGTATGATATATAGATATCAACCTATCATTACTACATAATACATGAGGAGGTCATCATATATGCTCCAAAAAGGAATGGTTAAATCATGTTGAGAAGTTTAAGAAAAAAAAAAAGATCATATGATTCATGTCCTCAATTTTAATTACACAAGACAAGAAATTAGTGACAGCAGAGATTTTCTACTTCTCCGGACTCGACAAGCCCAGAAACAAAAACAATATGCAACATACTTACATACTCAGCTCGGCAGTCAACCTACTCAATGTAGTCCGTGGAGACTCCCAGGGCTAAACACCAATGACATCTCCATGGCTCAGATAGTCTACTCACCGTACGGCCTCAACCCTCCCCACACCCATCCGCATGGAATCTGTATCCCCACCCGCACGGGAAGGTGCAGCGCACCCATCTTTACTGTCTGATCTGATCTGGACGGTTCGAATCTATCGATATGGTATTACGCACGAAGCTCCCTTAAATATGGAGATTAAATTGGACGGTGCAAATCGGTGCGAGACCAGATCTCTTTTAATGATTGAAGGGTCACTTTAAATTCCGCGCAGGACCAGATCTCTTTTCCATCCACATGGCACCGAGATTCTAATTGTACTTGAAGGGTCACTATATGTCGGATTTGTTACAACTTACAACAGATCATAATAAGTTAAGTTTTCCATCCAACGATTCAGATTGGACATTTGAAATTTAAAAATATGAAAACAATCGTATTGGATGGACCTCATTCGTCTAATATATTGGACTCTAACATTTTTCTAAAAATATATATATAAATTAAGTTTTTCACTTTTAAATTTTTAATGTCAACCTTGACTTGGTTTAACGTAATTTAATTTTGCCCTATTAGATATCCTTTCCATTGCTACAGTTTAATCTGTTTCTTAACAACTAAAGAAAATACAATTAGAAAATTTAGTGTGAGCTATCTTTAAAGAGTTTAATTTGCATGGTATCCCAAATTCCATATATACATTAAATTTTGGAATAGTATTCTTGTGAGTCCTGTGAATTTCTCAAGAAAGCACTCTCCTGCTATTTAAGCTGAGGCTAGCAACGTGGGCCAACTTCATGCAAATCCAACTATCCAAGGATGAGGGTTTTATTTTATATTTTATTTGCGTAACTAGCTGACTAGCTTGTCTCAAGGGCTGCTTATGGAATTAGTCTCTGTTCCTTCTTCCAAGTAACTTGCTTCCTTTCTAACTGGACATTTGGACAAAACTAATAGAAAATTTGAAAATGTTGGATTTTACCAAAGTTTTACTTTATTTTTAACATTTGAAAAACTACGACATTTCACTGTTAATACACGATTGGCCATGTTTTACCACGGAGTAAACTTTTTACATTTCTTTATGTTATCCAATTCCATTCTTTAGTTGTAATTGTTTTTTTTAACAATTATTCTAATGACGTGTACAAACCATCGCCAGTTCTTTTTACATGACATAAATGTAGAATAAATAAGTGTTATAGGTAAGTAAAAACGCTTCAGGTATATACTGTGAAGTATATATTTCTTCTGTAATTACAGAACAACTGGATCACAACGTAATATTATTTTTTTTCCTTTTTCTTTTTAATTTGCACAGAACAGAGGTTGTGGAAGTTATTAAACAATTAAAAATAATCCTAAAATTGCCGTTGACTGTTGAGACCTGTCCGAATTACGAGGACAAAGTCAAAGGGCTTGGGATGGGAATTGCTCAGCGCACGTCTTTCTTGCTCAATCACTCCCAGTTGAACGAAAATATCCTTCTCTCCCTTCTCTATTTTTCAGACTTTAGCGTTGTAGACTAAGATATTTTGGTCATTTTAAAAAAAATGGGAGAGTGACTGAACAAGATGGACGTGGCCTAAGCAATTCCCGGCTTGGGATGCTTATAATTAGTAAACATTCATGTGCTCCAATTGATTACTTATTAGATTTGGTCTTTTGCGCACTATATATACTATATATTATGTGGTCCTTTTCAAGGACTACTAGGATTTTATTAGGAAAAATTATTCGCCTAGCTGGATCAAATTCTGTTGAGGAAATGCCGTTAGCTTATACTTCTCGGAATAAATAATAGGCCCATATAATTGGGTAATTTAAACATTTTTAATTGAAACCAAATTGGGGTTTGATTCACGCCTACAAGCTCCAGGCCTTTTATGCTGTCGAGCCTGCAACGGCCTAAAAGAAAGCCTAGTTAGAAGCGCAAAGCCGCAAACAAAGAAAAGAAAATCGCTTTAGAAAACTAGCAATTTTATTAAGGATCTTATATTTATTTTGATCAAATGGCTCTCGAATTTTCATACTTCTTATTTCATTTTGATCTGATATTTATTTTTTTAATTAATGTACCTAAGGATAAAATAAAATTGGACGGCTTATTGTAATGTATTTTATTTCACAGATTTTTAGAATTTTAAATATAAATATTTATTTGTGATAAATGCAAACTCTATTATCTTATTTCATAAATTTAATTATTTAAACTAGATATTTTTTTTCATAGAAAAGTCCCAAATTAATCTTAGTGTTGTTTGGATTTTGGATGGCATTTTTTTTTAAATAAATTTTGGATAGCATTTGTTAATATACCGACTTTTTAGTTTCCGTCTATTTCTTTCCCAATAAAATTTCATTGTTATATTTAAGTTCCTTCTCATTATTATCAATTTTACTTGTGTCCAAAATATATTAATGTACAACAATTAACTTTAATTCATTATACATGAGGAAATCATTAATATGTGAATAAAAAAGGAATGACTAAATCAAGTTGAGCTTCACGTTCCTCTGTTAATTGTTTTAAGAAAATAAAATAAAGACCAATGTCCTTACTTTATTATTACAAAATCTCAATTATACAATAGAAAAAAGACTTGCTCAAGAGACATATGAAGAAGTCAGGAAAAAGGAATAAAAACAAAAGAAAGAAGTGCTTGATTCATGAATTTTGTTGTTTATGTCAAGCTCCAATTAATAAAGAAGAAACAAAAGAACCTCATCCTACATGAGGTGTATGAACTAGCAGCATTTGTGAGCTTCAGCTTGAACAGTCGGAGACTGCATGAGAAATAAATAGGACTTAACAAGAATATTTTTACGATATTTGTAGTTTGGAATTTGGGACATCATGCATGTACCCACTTGAAGATAGGTAAACTAAAATTTCTTTCTAATATGCTCTCTTTAATCGCTAAAAATAAATTATACTACTTAGCAACGGAAAGGACATATGGCAATAAATTACTTTTTTTTGTTTTTTTATAAATCTTGACAGAGGATGTCAAGGAAATTCTTAAATTACACTAATCAACCAAGTTTGACATTAACCTATAGAAATAACAACTTGACATTTATAGTGATAAACATGATCTATTTTTAATTCTTCATTTTTTTCATATAAGACGAGACTAAGTCTTCTAATAAATTTAAATTTTCTAATGGAAGACAAAATGTATTTACAAAAACAATCAACAAATGCATTTTATTGCACATATATCAATTTATTACATTACAGCTGATAAATAAAGAATCAAAGACCAGATGCACAAACACAGAATGGAATGCGCACGTTAAACTAAAAAAATAAAACGAGAAAGATAATGCCTTATAAGTAGGATTTTAACTCCACGTCATCAAACCATAAATTTACCATAAATCTATGGTTTTCTTATTCCACCATTAATGTGTTTTGTGCGAACATCATCCGAGCTCAGTGATTTTGTTCCAAACAGCACATTGGCAACTCGAATCCTCTGAAAATTCCGGCTACTTACTCCAGCAAAGGCACGCGACTGCATTGTACCAGTACAATTTTATTGAAAATGAACCAAGCCCATAGGAAATACCCACTACGCGAAATTTCGACTTCTGTAACGGTTAATAAAAGACATTTGTAACGGTACACGTAACGTTACAATAGCCCCCGTTACAGAATGTCTAATAACCGTTACAGATCTATAACGGTTATTATCTAATAACCGTTACAGAAGAATGGCTTCTGTAACGGTTATTATCTAATAACCGTTATGGTATAGTGGACGGAAAATGTGGTTACGGTTTTATTGAGAACATTTGTAACGGTTAATAGATAGCAACCGTTACAGAAGACTGGCTTCTATAACGGTTGTTATATAATAACCGTTATCCTATTATTGACGGAAATACATTTTTACTATTTTTTTAGATCCAGTGTAACGGTTATAATCTAATAACCGTTACAGAATCCAGTCTTTTGTAACGGTTATTAAGGAATAACCGTTACAGATATTGTTGATATAAAAGAAATGAAATTATGAATTCTGTAACGGTTATTCCTTAATAACCGTTACAAAAGACCTTCTTTTTTTTTGTATTTCGCCTGTTTTATTGGCTAGCCCAATTTTGCTAGCCGAATTGGTACCAAATTGGTACCCAATTTACATCATACAATCCAACATGCAGCAGACAAACATATATCATGCATATATCAGATGTCACATATATATACCAAGCACAAAACATATATCAATATGTAGCAAAAATTAACAAACTATACATAGAGTTAACACCAAATCAAGTCAAAATTTTCCTAAAATAATACCCCATACATGAAGTCCATAACCTCCGAAACGACTGCATCAACGTCTTCGTTTTTATATGGTTGTCCAACCGGCTCGATATACTGCAATTTGATCATTAACAATTGATAAAGTCAAATAATTTTGTAAACCCTAAGCCCTAAACCAATAAAAATATGAAATCCTAAAATAATAAATCGGCTTAACATTACCTCAGGGAATTCTCCGACCGTAGTCCAACTACTTAATATCGCCCTCATGTTGAGCATTGTGAAATATCCACACTCTATGCCGCCCCTTTGTATCGATCCCTAATTAAGATTCCAACAAAAGAAACACAATCTTTTTTAGTTAATTTCAATTTCACAAACAAATAATATCTTAAACTGATAAGTTCTGTACCTTAATTCGGTACCAATCAAATCCTGTTCTGCTCTTTTGGCTATATCTTCCGGCTTCCACTAAATACCGCTTGTATACCCTGCATGCAATATTATTTAAAACAACAAAATCTAATATTTTTTAATTTGAAAAATCTCATCATGTTTAACTTAATTCAGAAATGGAAACTTACGAAGATATGAATGGCTTAATATATAACTTTGGATTCTTGCGTTCCAGAGAATCAACAAAGTGAACGGTGCGCTTCTCGACATTAATAACAAGGACAACCCAATGAAACCTGTAATTAATAGAGATTTATTATTTTGGTGGAATTAAAGGAAACTAAAAAATTCTTTCATTAGTAGCCATATTGGTTATATTTCTTACTGCTGATTATACGGCAAAACAAGATAGGAGGATGGATTATCCATGAATGCTCTCGTTAGGTAATTCACCGCACCGAGTTCTTCGTGTTTGAATTTCCACTCAGCCAATAACTCTGGATCCAGTACGGTGATGCTCTTGGAGAACTCATTCTCTTCTTGCCTTGTTGAAAGTTCTTCCATCCAAAACCTGCAAACATGGATATCAAAGTTCAACAATTTCAATTTTGAATGAATTGAATGAAGAAAAAAATAAACATTAAAGTTGAAAAATTCAAACCAGCAGTAAAATTTCACAATCGATTGAGATAGCTCCTCCCTTTTAAAACATTCGACAATATCCTCGACATTAACGTTGAACTTAACATCGCCATCGTGCGTACCCCAAGGATTGCAATTAGGCAGCTCAAAGTTCGTCTCTTCTTCTGGTTGGAGCATCAACAGTCTGTATACTGCTTGTTCGGATGGGCTCAGCCTGTCAATAATATCCTTAGGGAGGAGTGGATCACGAGTAACAAACGACCCCGCACTTGGGACCTTTGGACTCTCCTCCACATTCTTCGCCGCCTCCTTCGCCTTTGGCTTCTTTTTGGCCGGCTTCTTTTTGGTCAAACTCTGCATTCAATGACATCAAATTAATAAGTCATTAGGAGAAATGTATGAAACAGATTGTCATAATTAAATAAAACGATACCTTGTGGCCTATGTCCACCAAAAATGACGGCCATGGGAATCGGCCCCCTATATTATTTCCCAATAGCTCATCTGACCTACCAGGGACTTGCCATTCACGAAATTCATCGCCTACTCGGAGAAGATGGACATACAATTGTTGATCAGTTAGAGGCACGCCGTGTACGATCTGACCAACAACACTCGGAATAATATTTCCTTCGGCCACCTTAATCCTCTGGTTGTTGTGATCAAGAGAAAAGAGATCGCACGGCATTTCTTCCTGAAATTCAGTTCAATCAGAAACTCTAATGCTGCCAAAAATAAATATAAAGAGAAAAGAGAAAAATGATCAATATGAACCTGAACAACGCTTCTCGGATCCGGAGGCATATAGCTTGAGGCAACCGTTCGGAATAACTCTTTGTTTGGCATTCCTGAGTCTACCTCAGCTTCAACGAATGGCTGATACGGCGTCACAAATTGCTGTGGTGCTTGAATCTGCAATCCGCTACTGGCCAACCATTGTTTCACGTCCTGAAAATTATGAAGCAACTGGATAATGAAGAATAGTTTTCATTCATTTTGATTACATTTTGATTGTCAAAAAGGATTACCTGAAAAGCTTGTTGTCTCGGGGCATTCATTATCTCCTCAGAGTGAATCAAGTCCCTTTTGGTTTTCTCAGCGGCTTCAGCTGCGACCCTGCTCATCAATTCTTCAATCTGGTCTGGTGCCATCCATCCTTCATGCGCATCCTTTCTAGATTTTCTTTTATACACATCTTCCTTCTTGGTCCATAAAGGATATCCCCTGATTCTTCCTGGATGTTCCGGCCTGTCAACCGCCCGATTTAAGACTTCTTGTTCCGGTATTGACCCGGAATTGATTTCACCAGACATGGCACTCAACCGACTGAATGCCTCAATAGTCGACGAATCAGAGCTATGGAACGTGTAAGTATCTAACAAGCAACAAACAAATCTTATTAATAATCACAAAACAGAATTTGAAGTTAGCATATATAACAAGTGTTTACATGTGTAAGTACCTTTATCCTTCGTAGCCACAGTCCTTCCCATGAAATACCTTTGACTCCTCGGTTCCAAATCGCCGATGGTAATGCTCGTGGAACCGGCCCCTTCAGAATCTCCGGGTATGACAATCTTGTCTGTAGGTTTCCATGAACCTTTTTTTCCTCTATAGCCAGTGGAACCCATCCTATGAGGCTCTTTCCATTTCTTTCTCAACTCTTTCGCTTTGTTGCTCTTTTGTACAAAATCTGCACCCGTCCTTTTCTTGAAAAATTCTTCCCATTCCTTTTGTGAGATTGGGTGTTTATCGCATAGATTTTTTGGATTGTTTGGATCGGCATTTGTGATGTACTCCTCAGCAATCCTACTTCTATAAGCCCTGTGACTTATGCCCATCGCTTTGAGAGTATTGTTCATGGCTTTATCATCTTCGATGTTGAACATTTTCTGAAACATAACGAAACGTTAGTTAATTGGTAGCATAGAAATTTAAATTAGATGATTTAAGTGAAAATTTATTCACCTTGATGTCCAACCACAACTCAAGTCTGGTTTCCTTTGAAACGTCCTTCCGCCAATACATTTGTGCTAGTACTATCCCCCCCATTCTCTCCATGGAGTGTCCACCGACTATAATCCGGTTGAAATCCATTTATAATCAAATGAGCCTTCACTTCTTCAAAATTAGACCACTTCAACAAATTCTGACAAACACGACAAGGACAATACATTTTATCATCTTCTTTCATTTTCAAATTCTCTTTAGCACAAACCATAAATTCTTCAAGTCCTCTCAAAAATGTAGACGAGCATCGATTACTTGAGTACATCCACGTCCGATTCATCTGAACAATAAAATTTATGCAAATTATTAGGGTTTCGGACCAATTTGTCATATTAGGTTTTCGGACCGGTCACCATCCTAGCCCGCTCTTTGGATACTCTGTCTCATTAGCGAGCGTACGTTAGATGCAATGTGCTATCTGAGAAAAATTCGGCAGCATTTCCCCTTATGTTCCCTGAATACGCCAACACACGATTGCTCGTGCGTACGTATTCGTGGGAACACAAGGGAAATGCCGCCGAATTTTTCTCAGACAACACATTGCATCTAACGTACAACTCGCTTTCCTAAATGAGACAGATCGTATCCAAAGAGCAGTACTCCCGACCAGGAGTACTATCCGAGATTAATCCCTAATGGATTAATCTCGGACGGGCAATGACCTAAATTCAGTTGAGTTCCGGTATTTGGTTCCTATATGACAATACAAAATCCATGCCTATATATATATATGCAAATTATTAACCAAATGCAAATAATTTAAAAAAAGAGAAGTTCATGAAATTATATACTTTCAATCGTGTGACTTCCGATCCGTTGAATCGTGCGACTTATCCGGCCGATGTAAGATCTTCTCCTATTCAATGAGATCTTAAAATATATAAAAAAACAAAAATAACCATGAATTAATGAAAAAATCGAAATAAATAAGAAAAAAATGTAAAAATAAAAAATACGGTTCAAAATTAATTTTTTTTACCTTAAATCTGCTCTCCTTCTTATTCTCTTTCTAATTATTATTTTTTCAGAATTTTTAGAAAATTTTTGCTATTTTTTTGGAGTGAAGTAGGACACCACAAATCGCAATAAATGAGAAGATCAGAAAAGAGTTAAGTGCGGCGCTAGCTGTGTGAGTTTGTTGGGATGGGAAGACCTAATTAAATACAGAACTTTTCTGTAACGGTTATTAAAAATAACCGTTACAGAATCAATAAAAAATAAAAAAAAAACGTTAACCTACTGTAACGGTTTTTTACTAATAACCGTTACAAAAGATGGTTGATATTTATATATTTCTTTTTTCTTTTCTGTAACGGTTGCTGGATAATAACCGTTACAGAATATAAGAAATCTGTAACGGTTATTATCCAACAACCGTTACAGAAGCTTGATGCATTTTTTTTCCTGACCATGACGGAAATGTTATTACGGTTGTTTCATAATAACCGTTACAGATTTGTGGCGCCAATTTTCCCGCCTAATGCCTCACTATTCTGTAACGGTTATTTCAAAAACCGTTACAGAAGTGCCGTTACAGAAGGTCCTTTTTCCTGTAGTGACCAACACATCACCTTTATTGAGCACCTTGGCAAAGAGCATAGCTATTATCTGTTGTCACAAATTTGACATATAACGAACTTTGAAGCATGACTGGATCAATCTCAGACTCTCGATCGGTTTAGCATTGGGTGTGGAGAGGGTTAATTAATTAAGGCCATACTGCGTAGTCTATCCGAGCTATGGAGATGCCATTAATTTTTAATTCCTGGGTATTGATCTTCACGTTGACTAGGTTGAGTACTGCCGAGCCGAGTTCGTTGGCTGTTGCTCGGTTTGGATCCTTGCATGCCCCTCCAAGAACAAATACTGAAAGGAAATTAAGAAACTTAATATTCTGTGAGAATGTACATTGTATAAAACTAATTTGACCAGCATATACCGGTATGGGGCCGGGTAGCTAAAATTCTTGATATTCAACATTAATTGGCGTATGGAATGCACCAAATTTGATGTGTTAGGTTATAATAAGGACGGATTAAGGGAGACAATAATTATTATTTTATTTATTTATTTATTTTGAAGAAAATTAACAAGGGTCGACCCCTTATCTTATTAAATGTAAGGTAAATTTCTGTACAAAAAATTATTAACCAGTGTCTAATCTACAAAAGTTAAACCATTCTAATTAACCAGGAGTCCAATTATTGTAACGATAAATTATTACATGGATGACAGTTTTTATGGACGTGCATGCTATATCTATGTAATTTGACACGTACATAGAGATTAACATGTAACCTATATTGCTGCTACTTCTTTGAGAAACAATATAAAAAAATGTACTTTTTACCTTGTGAGGTTTTGTCAGCAACACATAGATAATGAAGAGGGATCAGGTTGTAACCGAGGGAGAAAGAAAAGGAGAGAGCAAAGAGAACAATTAGGAGAGAGATGCGCGCAGCTGCCATATATACTTTTTCCTCTTTTTTTTTTCAAATTTTAGTTCGAAATTTTGGTAAAGAAGAAGGAAAAAGAAGAAGAATCTTACTTTGATGTTGAACTATATATGATTTTTGATATGCTTGATGATAGAGCGAAATTAGGAAGTGGTTATATACGAAGAGGCCGCTGAATGAATTAGTCGCTGTTGCTTGAATCCCAAGTTGTTTTTTTCCAACTGTAGACAGCTAATGGCTTCTTTTAAAAAAAAAAAATTGTAGAGAACTAATAGAAAAATTGAAAATGCTGGATTTGGTCCAATGAATTATATATTATATATTTATAATTTAACATTTGAAACAACAACTCCATTTTTAATTTCTACATACAATTAGCTATATTTTACCACAGAGTCCTCGTTTGAACAATTATATATTCCAGATTTCCAGTGATGGGTACGTAACATTGGAGAATGGAGATATATAGACAGAGCTACGGCGCAACGAGACCATGCGATAGAAGACATGCTGCGAGAAAACTCAAATAAAAAAGAGAGCATGACATAAAATATATATAATAGTGAAAACTTAAATAACAACTCAAAGACACAGTATTTAACGTGGTTCAGTACGAATTCGTACCTACATCCACACGCACACACACCATCACTCTTTTTATTTCTTTTCAATAATAATGGAGTACAAGAGAGAATTGGGGAAGAAGATAGGTCAGAAAGGAAGAGGGAGGCGCCTCCTTTATAATAGGTAGGCTACTATTTCTTTTTATTACATTTCCATATATGCATAAATCATAAAAAGGAAAGTCAGACGGTCCAACTCGGACCGAGTTCTGGCCATCTCGGACCGAGCCAAAGAGGTGTGGTTCAACTCGGTCCGAGTTCAAGCCATCTCAGACCGAGCCAAACACCCCTTTTCTCCACACTCCCCCTCAAGTTGGCAGGTAGATATCTTGCATGCCCAACTTGCAAATCACTCCCTGAAAAATGGTACATGATACCCCTTTGGTTAGTATATCTGCCAATTGCTCATCAGTTCTCACGTGAGGAATGCTAATGACTCCATCTTCTAAATTCTGTCGAATAAAGTGCCTATCCACTTCAATATGCTTGGTCCTATCATGTTGCACCGGATTGTGAGATATTGCGATAGCTGCCTTGTTGTCACAGAACAACTTCATCTCCCTGTTATCATAGAGACCAAGATCCTTGAGTACTCTCTTTATCCACAGTAATTCTTGCAAACCTTTAGCAATTCCTCTGAACTCTGCCTCTGCACTTGACAAAGCTACCACCTTTTGCTTTTTGCTCCTCCAAGTAACCAAGTTACCTCCAACAAATGTGAAGTATCTAGACGTGGATTTTCTATCAGTCACATCTCCAGCCCAGTCAGAATCTGTATATCCCTCAACCTGAAGATGACCATTCCTTTTGAAGAAGATACCTCGTCCTGGGGATCCCTTAAGATACCTTAAAATCCACATGACAGCTTCCATATGTTGTTCACTGGGATCATGCATAAATTGACTCACCACAGACACAGCATAAGCGATATCAGGCCGAGTATGTGACAAGTAAATGAGTCTCCCTACCAATCTCTGGTATTGATCCTTATTTGCAGGTGCCTGATCAGAAAATACACCCAACTTGGTGTTCTGTTTGGTTGGTGTGTCAACTGGTTTGCAGTCCAACATACCTGTTTCAGCAAGTAAGTCAAGCACATACTTTCTTTGAGACAAAGAAATACCTTCCTTATTGCGTGCAACTTCGATTCCAAGAAAGTATTTTAAGCCTCCCAGATTCTTCATTTCAAACTCTCTAGACAATTTTCCTTCCAAATCATGGATTCCTTCTGAGTCATTACCTGTAATTATCATGTCATCAACATAGATTATCAAGATTACAATTTTCTCTTTATCCTTAAGAAAGAACAAAGTGTGGTCAGTATCACTCTGAGTATATCCATATCCCTTCATAGCACTACAGAATCTTCCAAACCAAGCCCTAGGAGATTGCTTCAAACCATACAATGCCTTTTTCAGTCTACACACGAGAGGTTGACTGCTTAAGTGACCATATCCTGGCGGTATGTCCATGTAAATCTCCTCATCAATGTCACCATGCAAAAAAGCATTCTTCACATCAAATTGGTGTAGTGGCCAGTCTTGATTTGCTGCAATGGACAGTAAAATTCTAACAGTATTCAGCTTTGCTAATGGTGAGAAAGTTTCTTGATAATCCACTCCATATGTCTGAGAGTAGCCTTTTGCCACCAGTCTCGCCTTATATCTGTCTATCTCTCCAGTGGGCCCATACTTGACTGTAAATACCCATTTGCAGCCTACTGTCTTTCTGTTGTTTGGTCTTGTTACTAATTCCCAAGTATCATTCTTCTCCAGTGCATCCATTTCCGTCTTCATTGCCTCCACCCATTTTGAATCACTGAGAGCTTCACTTAGGTTAGTTGGAATGTGAACTGATGCAAGAGTTCTATCAAACACCTTCACAGGTTCTGGCATATGAGACAAGGTCATGAAATTTGCCATTGCATACCTGCCCTCACCACTTTCATCTGGTCTGTACCTCTTAGGTGGTTTTCCTCTGTTGATCCTGAAAGGTAACTGATAAATTGGATTAGTAGTAATAGGCTCAGAATTACTTACCTCTGACTCAGGAGATTGATCATGTGGTGAAGTAGGAGACTGTATCATTTCTTCATCTTCACTTTCCACATTTTCTTCTGATGGACCCGAGATAATCAGTGGGTCCATTTCTGGATTTGAATTCTCTCCTTCAGCTTCAAATCTCGGACCAAACTGGTCTGAGTTCGGATCGAGAGGGTTATGGTTCGGACCGAAATGGCTTGAGTTCGGACCGAACTGGTCACAACTCGGACCGAGATAGTTGGAATTCGGACCGAGTTGATCAGATTCGTCTGGACAGAGATTAGATTTCGGACCGAAATGGTCTGAATTCGGACCGAAATGCACATGTTCAGGGCTGAAACTTTTACTTCTTACTGTATCAAACCAGAGCTCATTGTCTATCACATTCTCCCCCTGAGAATGAGTCGGGTTTGTGCCAAAATATCCTTCATTTTCAATAAATGTTACATCCATGGTAGTATAGACCCGTTTTGAGATTGGATTCAAACACCTATAACCCTTTTGTCGTTGACCATACCCTATGAACACACACTTTTCAGCACATGGGTCAAGTTTAGAGCGTTGATGTTTTTGTATGTGAACATAAGCTATGCAACCAAATACTTTAGGTGGGATGTTTAGGACAGAAGGGATCACAGTATAGGTTGAGAGTTTCTGTAAAGGTGTTTGAAATTTAATTGGTGCAGAAGGTAGTCTATTCATCAAATACACTGCTGAGGTAACTGCATGATCCCAATAAGAATTGGGAACATTGTTTTCAAGCATCATTGCTCTGGTCATTTCCAAAATTTGTCTGTTCTTACGTTCTGCCTTACCATTTTGCTGAGGAGTACCAACACAACTGGTCTCATGGATAATTCCATTGGTTTGAAAAAACTCGCCTAGTATTTTATTGACAAATTCCCTACCATTATCGCTTCTGAATACTTTGACATTTCTATCAAATTGAGTTTTGACCATGGTAATGAAGGATCTAATGGCAAGTGGTACTTCAGATTTATGTTTCACTACATTAATCCAAGTCATTCTAGTGCAGTCATCAACAAACAAGACAAACCATTTATTTCCTACTAGGGAGTCAACTGGGGAAGGTCCCCAAACATCAGAATGAACCAAATCAAATGGAGCTCTATTATTACTATCATTTTCTAGGTTTCTAGCAAAATGAGCTCGATGGCTCTTAGATTTGATACACACATCACAATCAAAACTATCATTCTCAAAACCAGAAAACAGACTTGGATAAAGTTTTCTTAGGTACCCAAAAGATGGATGCCCTAAGCGTCTATGCCATATCCAAATAGAAGACTTCATTTTCAGCATCGAACCCGCAGTCATGTGAGTCTGTCCAACAGCCAAGTCCTCTAAATGATACAGCCCTCCTCTTCTAGTACCACGACCAATGATCTCCTTCGTCAAGAGGTCCTGAAAAAGACAAAATCTGGGATACATGAGCACAACACAGTTATGTTCCTCACATAATTGTCCTACAGATAGAAGTTTTGATGAAAGAGAAGGGACCAAGAGAGTGTTAGGAAGAGTAAGAGAGGATGAAAATTGAACTTCGCCAGCCCCTGTGACTGGATAGATCTCCCCATTTGCATTGATGATCTCATTTCTCCTTGGTATAGATTCTCTTACCAAATCATCTTTATCATAAGTCATATGATCTGTTGCCCCTGAATCAATAATCCAAGATTTATCAGTGCTACATGTATTTAGAACAAAGATTTTACCTTGATTACTCTCAACAGAGGGTAAAATTGTGAGTTTCTCTGCTGATTTCGGACCGAAATTCTCACAGTTCGGTCCGAAATGCTTACTGACTGGACCCGAAACAGTCACATTTGCAACTGCTAGGGCCTTTTCATCTGATACAGCTCCTTCTGCCATTCGTGCCTTTCCCTGCTTCTTCCTTTTATTCTCCTCCCACCAGTCTGGATATCCAATTAACTTAAAGCATTGTTCTACAGAGTGTTTTGGATTTTTGCAGTGGGTGCACCCTCCGGGTGGAACTGGTTTTTTATTGTTCGGTTTTGGAGGATAGCTGGATTTCTGAAGGTTTAAGGTTTGGGTCTTTGCTAGCATGGCCAAGGAATTATCCCCAACCTCTCCCCCAGTCAACATAACCATCTGTCGCCTTTCCTCCTTCCTCACCAAGGCAAACGCCTCTTCCACTGTAGGGAGGGGGTTAATTTGGAGTACACTAGCCCTAACCTGGTCCAATTTATCATCTAAACCATCCAAAAAAGTCAGCACCCTATCTTCCTGTACCAATTTCTGGTATTTTTCAATATCATGTGGGCATTCCATGGGATTTGGTCTACGAGTGTCTAATTCCTTCCACAACCCTTGGAGTGTACTATAAAAATTTTGGACTAAGTCTCCATTTTGTTTGACTTTACCAATTTTCCTTTTTAGGTCCAAGATTTGAGACAAATCACTACCATCAAAGTAAGATGTTTTAACTGCATCCCATACCTCCTTGGCAGTAGAGTAAGGTAAGAAGGTACCTATCAGTGATGAGTCCATAGAGTTGATCATGAAATCTTTGACCTGAGAATCCAGTACCAACCAACGCTTATAAGCTTCCTCGTCCGAAGACTTTGGCCGAGTCGATCCATCAAGATGACCCAATCTATCGCGGCCGTTGAGCTTCATCTCCAGCATCTGCGACCACAGATAAAAGTTCGTCCCATCTAGCTTGATTGACATCGCTGAGGTGAATCCTTCTTGGCTTTGGGTGTTTGATGGAGGTCTCGGTTGTGTAAGTAATTGGGACAAGGTGTTATTCAGATTCTGGATGAGAGTAATAGCATCTAGTGAATTAGGATCAGGAATAGGTGGTTTAGGGTTCGAATCATTAGGGGTACTCATGGTTTAAAGGTAGTTTCGGTCCGAAACAGAGGAGTTTCGGTCCGAAACAGTGGTTCTGGTCGAGGTTTCGAGGAGATCTGTGCAGTAATTCGCACAGAGAAAGAAGCAACAGCTGTGCAGTAACTCGCACAGGGATTAAACACGCAGGTTCAAGGACCTATTGCTCTGATACCATGAAAACTTAAATAACAACTCAAAGACACAGTATTTAACGTGGTTCAGTACGAATTCGTACCTACATCCACACGCACACACACCATCACTCTTTTTATTTCTTTTCAATAATAGTGGAGTACAAGAGAGAATTGGGGAAGAAGATAGGTCAGAAAGGAAGAGGGAGGCGCCTCCTTTATAATAGGTAGGCTACTATTTCTTTTTATTACATTTCCATATATGCATAAATCATAAAAAGGAAAGTCAGACGGTCCAACTCGGACCGAGTTCTGGCCATCTCGGACCGAGCCAAAGAGATGTGGTTCAACTCGGTCCGAGTTCAAGCCATCTCGGACCGAGCCAAACACCCCTTTTCTCCACAAATAGTAAATAAGTGTACGGAATTAAAAAAAAAACTTCAGATATGTACCCAGGGCTGCAGGTTTTTAGAATATCAATTATTTAAAAAAGAAATTTATGTTGTGGATGTTACACCAAATCTTCAAAACTTTGCACAGAACAAATGTTATATATAATGCAGTGAACAGAATCATACGTGTCCAGATAATATACGCATATAAGGTACGTACGTACGTACGTTAGTTCAGATTATTAATTAGGACAAAGTCAAAGGGGTGCTCCTTTAGTCCTTTTTACAGTTTCACTATTGGAAACACACTATTAAAATGGATATTTTCTGAAAGGACTAACTAATTAACAAATTGCTGCGGTGCATATAGTGTATTGCAAACGTGTCGTGTCGTGTCAAACACGCACGTGTCAGAGCTCGTGTCGTATTGTGTTGACCCGAGTTAATATTTTCAATGTGCCGTGTCGTGTCGCATCAAATGAAGGAATTGGTTAACACGACACACGTAATGACACGACACGTCTAACACGACGTGTTAAACGTGTCAAACAATATTATAATTTATTCATAAAAAACTATTAAAAAATATTTAAAATAATTTTTAAATAGAAAAATATAATAAATTATTGAAATTTCATATATTAAAATGAAAATTAATGATTGATCAAAATATTATGAATAAAAAAATATTAGATTTATAATATAAACTCAATATAATTTGATAAATTCTAGATAATAATATTTTTTATCGTGTTAACTCGTGTCACGTGTCAACTCGTGTCGTGTTAAGACGTGTCAATGCTAGAAATCTCCAACACGATACGACTTTGACACGACACGCTGACACGCACGTGTCGTGCTAATTCCATAGACGTGTTGTGTCATGTCAACACACATGTGTGTCGTACCAACACGCTCGCGTCGTGTCATTTTGAAAAATACTAGGTGCCGTGCACATAAACTTGGTCATGGTTGTTACGCTTTTTACTCTGGTTCAGTGGTAGAGGATGGAGGGAAAGTAAAATATAAAGAAGGAAAGAAAGGGATGGGATTGAAAGAAAAATACTTTTATTTTTTTGTTTGGATGAATAATGAAGGAAAAGTAAAAATGATTTTCCTTTCTTTCTTATATTTTGTTTGGGTGAATTATTTTATTGAAGGAGAAATATAAATTTTTGACAACTTTATCCTATATGGTAGGTGCTGCATCATCCTGCATACTAAATGCCCATAAATAACAGCACTTAACGCAAGATTACCAATCCTAAATTCAAAAGAAAGTGCAGTTTCAAGCCGAAACTCGTGACTCTCAAATTCAAAAACAAGCTAGGTCGATTTGACTTGGCAACAAGACTGAACAATTTTGCTTAAATTATCCCCTAAATTAGTAGCTAACTAAGCATAGTTAAGTTTTCTAATAAACAGTCTATCCAAAAATCGAGGCCCACTATAATTTTCTATTCTTTTCATTTTATGACCTATGCGCACAACTTCTCTTTTTATGCATACCTGTTGTTTATCTAATTGTGAAAAGTAAAGTCAATCAAGAGACATTGTGAACATTTTCATACCTGTTGTTTAACCAAGCATCTGGTACGCAAGCTCGTACCAGTAAGCAACAAGGTGAACCAAAACTAGTTTAAAAGGAGGTTCCAAAATTCAAAAACAAAAGCACAAAAGTAAATTGCATATATTACAAAAGCACAACATCCGAGTAGATATAAATTTTAAATCCAAAAGAACAACCATATTATTATTTCTGTCAAAACCTATTAGAAGCTAAGAAAAAAAGTAACTCGAAGCAACATAGGGAAGTTGAAATTGTGTGCACATTTATTCGGTCCCAGACTCGTCAATTTGCTATCCTCTTTCAAAACCTACCATTTGTCAGAAAATCAGAAATTTTATATAAAGTAAACATTTAATCGTGGATATATAATCAATTTAATGGGGGCATTACAGTGAACATTTTGTTTGATTCAACATTTTATTTATTGGTTAATGTATCAATCCGTGTAATTGTGTGTCGAGTAATGGAGTCCTTTATGCATCTGTGTGTACTACTTTTTAGTTTGAACCTTATCTGAACCCATTTAAGCTACCAGACTGCACATGATGCCATGCCAACGTTTAACTGTTTTTTCATGAAATTATCTTAAGAAATTGTATATGTAACAGAAGAAATGGACTAAAAAAATATAAATAAAAAGACACTAGATTGGGAAACCCTTAATTAAAAAAAAGAGGTGGATAATATCAATCGAGTAAGTGCAAAAAAATCTTAAAACTTAGAGCAGAGGGATGGTTATATGAGTGTACAAATTTTAATAAGCGCTCAGGAAAAAAAAAAAGAATTTGTACTAGTGCAAAGTTAGCGTTCTTACCTGATCGCTAGTGCCTAGTAGGTGGGTTGTTGAAGAAGGAAGCACAAGGTTAGCTAGCGTGTCCTGAATCTAGCAATCAACAAGAGGACGAAAATATCGATGGACAAAGAGAAGGAGAACGAGAAAAAGCAATAAAAATTGTATAAACCGTGCTCAATAGATTACCTGAAAGGAAGATCGCTAATTGGATAGATTGATTGTGCTTCGCGCAACAAGCTTGAGATATACTAGAAAGGCAGGTCAGGAGAATTTTTTTTGTGCGCGAGGGAAATTTTGGAAGGAGATTTAGTACACTCGTTCATTTTTTCTCTTCCATCTAAACAGCCGAATTTTCTGATTTCCCCTTCGGTTCACTTTCCTTCCCACCGCATTCCCCTCAACAAAACAGAGTGTTAGAGTTCGCACAAAAATTCAAAGTTTCAATCCAGATGTCCTTTTTAATTTTTTTTTTTCAGATAAAATCCGAAATATTTGATCTATATATATAGGCACTTGCTTTGTGAAACAAAAGAGTATAAAGAAACAAATACATAAATAAGATTAATTGAGTTTCGAATTACTGTGGAATGTCCTGTGTCTTATATAAGGTCTTATCCTATTTTCTTTTCCTTATTTATCCTCATCAAATGGCTCGAGTTATAATACTCCTTTTTTTTTCATTTAGAGAGAATTTGCATGCATGTTTATTGTATCCGCGGAGAGAAAATAAATATATATTGAAGTGTTAAATTTTGGTTATACTTTTGAAATATATTTTTTGTATGTACGGCTTATGTATTAATAAAAAACTGTATGGTAAAGAAAAGGATTAAATCACAATCCCAAGTATAACAGTAACAGTGATCAACATTTTTTATGGATATAAGATTTTAGTCAATTAATTCTTCTAATTAGAAATTAATGTTCACAAAGGAGGACAAAAGGTACTTACAAACAATTTATTGTACATATATCAAATTATACACTACAACCGATAAATAATTTCTTTTTTAAGATGAATTGGTCAAGCCTCTCAACTTATTTTTAAATTAAATGTCTATGAAAATCCCCTAGCCAAACCTGCTAACTTTCATTTTCTTAAAAAAAAAACGATAAATAAATTAAGAATTTAAGCAACATGCACAATACAGATGGGCACGCACCAAATTAACTAAAAAAAAGCTAAAACACAAATAAAACAATAACTCCAAATCATTGATTAAACTGAAAATTTACTGGAACTGTGTTTGGATGTAATTGACAGTTTTCTTATCCACCATGAACGTCTTAGTCAGAACATCGTCTGAGATTGGTGGTTTTGATCCAAAAAGTGCATTGGAGACTCGGATTGTCCCAGGATTCTGACTACTCAGGCCAGCAAAAGCAACTGCATTAGTAGTGCCATAGTTGTATTGAAAATGAACCATGCCAATAGGAAACACAAACGAATCGCCTTTATTGAGCACCTTGGTGAAGAGCTTATTATCTGTTGTAACAAATCCAACATATAGCGACCCTTCGAGTACGACTAGAATCTCGGAGGCACGTGGGTGGATGTGGGGAGGGTTGAGGCCATACGGAGCATAGTCTATGCGAGCCATGGAGATGCCAAGGGTGTTTAGGCCAGGGAGCTTCTCCACATTGACTAGGTTGACTGCCGATCCGAGTTTGTTGCTTGTGTTCCCGCACTTATCGAATCCGGGGAAGTAGAAGTCATCAGCTGTTACTTGGTTTGGATTCTTGCATGCTACTCCATTAACATTTAACAAAGACTGAGAAGGAAAGATTAATCCGTGATTATTGAAAGTTAATCAGGTATCCAAAGAGAGTATTAATGTATACATCTTGTTGACCAGCATGTACGTACTGGCATGCATGAGGGCAAATTTTAATATTAGTTCCTTGTGATTAAACAGTTTGGCATATGAAAGGCATCAAATTCAATGCGTCCTTATCCTTAATTTTAATCCTCCTATTTTAAATTTTGAGGTTATAATAAGGACGCAAGGGACCAAAGTTGTCATGATATATACAGTATTTTAATCCTCCTATTATATGTGCTATCAATCTCTATATAAGCATGTTAGTTGATGCGTACATACAGAAATCAGCAGGTAACATACTAAACCTATTTGTGAAACAATGTAACAAAATGTGTTTTTTTTACCTTGTGAGTTTTTGTCAGCAACACAGATATCTTCAAGTGGGCTGGGGTCATAACCGAGGGAGAAAGAAAAGGAAAGAGCGAAGAGAGCAATGAGGAGAGAGATGCGCACAGCTCCAGCTGCCATGTATACTCTTCTGAATTCTGATTTTCAAAATTTATTTAGCTAGAAATTTTGTTACAAAGAAAAGGAGGAGCTAGGTAGAAGAAGCTAGCTTTGATTTTGAAATGCTTGATGATGGAGTGAAATGTTGGATGTGGTTATACATAAAAGGCCGCTGAGTGAATTGTTGCTTCTTCCAAGGTAGTTCCTTCCTTTTGTCAACTGCAGAAAACTAATTAATATAAAAATTGAAAATATTGGACTTGGTCCAAATGATGAAGAATGATAAATTTAACATCTGGAACAACGACATCTCGTTCCTAATTTCTACATACTAGCTATATTTTACCTCAGCGTTCTCGTTGTCCACCTTTTACCATATTTTTACTTTTTTTGAGTGTTTGACAGCGGCTGCCAAAGCAAAAGAAAAAGGACAAAGAAAAAGAAAGAAAAAAAAGTAAAAAATAAAAACGAAAAGTCCTAAACTCCAGCAGAGCCTCAATTAACCATCTGCCTCCAACCTCATCCAATTCACTAAAAACGTTTGCGCTCCTGCCAACATTCCTGAAGATCGAAAGTTGTAGCTAGTAATAAAGTAAAAAATCCCTAAACTTCAGCAGAGCCTCAAGTAACCAAGACCAAAATCCTCTGCAGTACGGCACTCTATGGTACTCGAATCTGGACAGTCCGATCGAATCTCAACAGTGACAATTAACAGATGGGTATCAATCAGAGGGCATCCATAAGTGATCGGACAGATCTCGAGTCTGAGTACTGCAGAGGATTTCAGTTCCAAGTAACCATGCATCCTTTATGATGCAGTTCTAGTCTTCAAGTTATAAAATGTTTTGTTTTGCCAGTCGCTGGCCGGTATGTCTAAAAAAAGTTATAAAATGTTTTGATTTATTGAACAGTTATTCCAATGACGTCTACATAATTAAAGTTATTAAACCATCACCATTTGCTCTTGCAATACATAAAGTATAATAAATAATTGTGCATAAATATGTTTAAGATTTATATACTCAGCTAATAAGCAAACACGGGTTATTGAAGAATCCATTTTTTTTCAATTACAGGACACATCGTGTGTACTGGATTCAGACCGTAAAACTCATCATGAGTCGTCGTCGTCATTATATTTTTTATTAGAATTGCACATAACGGATTGTTACTGCAGTAAAAAAAGACCCCATTGCAGAACTGTCCGGATTATTAGGAGAAAGTCAAAGGGGGAAGGCTTGGTAATCGCTTCATGTGCTCCGTTGACCATTGAATTGGTCTTTTGTAAATTGCACACAATTGAAATTAGGGCTGCAAAATGGAAACAAAAATATGTAATTCCGTTTAGATTCGTCCCTGCAAAACGATCAACGAAAGGAAAATTAGTTTCGTCTGGTATAGCAAAACCATCAACGAAATAGCGAATTGTTTCGTCACGGTGTAATTTACTAAAATTTTGACCGTTTTGCACCTTCTCAGCCCTGCGAAACGATTAACGAAATAAAAATCAATTTCGTCATCGAAACGAAACAGTTGACGAAACATCCTTGTTTCGCCTCCGTTTCTAATGTTATACAGCCCTAATTGAAATGGTCCTTTTCAAAAGGACTAACAGAATTTTACTAGGGAAAGGAAATATTATTAGCCTATCCTTCTTGGAGTAAACAATAGGCCCAGATAGTTGGGTAATTTAAACATTTTTAATTGAAACCTAAATAGATTTTGTTGCATACCTAAGAGGCTAAGAACATTCGTACTGACGAGCCCGCAAAGGCCTAAAAAGCCTTATTACGAAAGCAAAATATTTTTAAAAAGAAAGCACTTGTAATTAGAAATGATAATTACAATCTACAGTTTTACCATCGCTCGAACAAAATAAATATTTAAATAATCAAGTGAACCCATATAAATAAATAAGTTCAATAAATATAAGTTAAATATGCATATAAAATGAACACATAGATAAATAAACTAGACATGTAAATGAATAAAGTGAACAAATAAAAACACTATGGCACGGAATGGCGTGTGAAGAGATTGATAGATAGTAATTTCCGTTTGTAATTACACAAACGTCACAACTTATCTATTTATAAATATTTTCAATTTAAAATTTTGAATTCAAATTGTGACCTTTTTGAATTTTAAAGAGCAATGTATTTTCATTGAACTTTTCTAAATTTGAAATTCTATTGATACTTGATCAAAAAATCAAACTATGAATGTAATAGAATTAATTTGTCTTGTCAATATGATTCGTTCATTTTTAAGCTCTTGATGAAGTATCAAATTAGTTCTAAAATTTTAAAAATATATTAAAATGTATTATTCATTTTAATGAATAGCATCAATGGTTTAACTTCAAAGTTTGATTTTTAAATTTTAAAATATTAATGATACAAAAAAGTTGTGATATTTATGACATCAAAAACTTATATATGGCAGTGGTGATTCTGTCATTCCTACTCTAAACAAAATAGTTGCTTGGAAATAAATTAAACGTTTAAGCTTCCACTCTTGTATACAAAAAATATATATAGTTGTTTTGGAAATAAATTAAATGCTTATAAACCAGAAAAGGAGGACAAAATTCCGAATCCTGAAGAATCCAGCAATGATGGATATACATCTATCACATCTGGGGAATAATGATAAATGTCTACAACGTCTACGGAAAGAAAAAAATTACGAAAAAGGATAAAAACATCCGCAATCTTCCTTTCTGTTTTCTCTATTCGAAAGTATTGATAATAAAGGGGCCGTTTGGATTACTTAAAAATTTAGAAAATTTCTTATTCCTAAACATAAATTTATTAGAAAGTGTATAACTTTATAAAGAATTTAGATTATTTATAATAAATATATACCTAGAAATAAGAAATTTTCCAAATTACCCAAATTCCCACTTCAATCCAAACAGCCCAAAAATTAAAACTCTCCTATTAATAAAATTGGAGGGGTATATATTGAATAGAAAAAGTGGTACTTTCAAATATAAAAAGTTATAGGTATACATTGATAATTGTGTCAAAAAATTAGTCCCTTCGCTTGCGTGTCACTGTGTCAGTATCAGCGAGAACGGAATGATTCCTTTTTTATTCTCTCCTCGCTTCCTCGAGAAGCGCACGCCCGCGAGCGAGAGAGATCATGAGCGAGAGAGAGAGAGAGAGAGAGACGGAATTGTCTATTCGCACTCTTCTCTTTTCCCTCTCCACAACTTCTTCTTAGTACTCTACCTCTCCCTCGCTCTCTACTTTGGGTAAGATCATTTATCTAATATTTACCTTGCAATCTCAGTTTGGGTGAACTTTTTGACACCAATTTGTGTTTTGTATTGTCAGGGTAATAAATAGTACATGACAGTGTGTGAGGTGATTAGCTTAGAATGAAGCGACTTGTGCGAATCAATGACGAGTCCTGCCGGGGTGATTTCTGTGATAATAGGATATCAAATACCAAATATACTCTTCTTAATTTCTTGCCCATGAACTTGCAGGAGCAGTTCAGGTTTGTACTGATTCAACATGTCATTTTGGAATTTGGTACTGTAAATGCACCAGGAATCTGTGTGACTGACCAAAAGCCTGCCAACTTTGGACCTTAATTGAACAGTTTAGAAAATTAGTATCCTTCATTCTGGCCTGTCCTAGTAGAGGTAACGTTATCTACCAATATTGAATCATTGTGGCCCCCTTTAGGACATAATTGCTTCTTATAGGATAAAGAGACTATTAAATTTTCTTACTGTATCCCCACAGTAGCCATTATCCAGGAAGTACAATAATAACATTTGAAGTTTTCTAACTACCAGGCGGTTTCTTAACCAATACTTCCTGCTGATTGCATGCCTTCAGCTGTGGGCTGAAATAGCTCCTGTTAGCCCCGCTACTGTGTGGGCCCCACTAATTATTATCTTCTCAATTTCGGCCATGAAGGAGGCGTGGGATGATTATTATAGATATCTTGCTGATAAGAAAGCCAACGAGAGAAAAGTACAGGTCGTGAAGGATGGCATCCTTAAGCAGGCAATCTTTTTCTTTAATTTATGTTTTGGATTAAGATTGAAAACTGTGGTATTTATGTATTTTGCTACCCATCTTACTGTTTTTGATGAGATCATCTGTGAGAAAAGCATGGGCGGAGCCAGAAAAAATAATCTGGGGGGGGGGGGGGGGGGGCAAATATGCAATTTTTAATGTTTGGGGGGCAAATTGCTTAATTTATATACAATATTACAAAAATTAGTAGTACTGGTATATTAAAATCTGAAATCATGGGGGGGAGGGGGGTGGGTGCAACAGCCCTTGCCCGCACCCCCACTGCCTCCGCCCCTCAGAAAAGAAGGATAAAAAGGGCGTGGTTGAAAAAATGAATGTAAGTGAGGGGTGAATGTGATATTCCTTGTTTTAAAGTGTGCGTGAGTCCTCATTTTGTGGAGGCTAATTCTTTGTTTTTGTGGTGGCCAAGTGAAGAAATGGTCTTTTATTTGCTTGGTATTCCTATGAACCTCCCAAGACTTGAAACTTCTCATTTGACTTGGGGAAAGCTAGAAGTTCAGATGCCACCGTAAAATCCCAAGTTTCCCCCCTTTCAGGGATTTGGAGATAAGTCATATACCGCTACAAAACATAAGAATTATTACATTATACTATTCTGTTCATACTAAATTGGAATGACAACCAAGTTAACACAACTTACTCCAGCATCTTACCCCGGTAAGAAAGAAACTTTAAATGAATGAAGATGATGGATAATTTGATAAAGGATATTTTTCATCCCTTTAAGATGTTTATTGTGGGATAATTTCATTCCAAAGCGATGTCAAAGATGTTGAAACTGAACTAATCACCCCCCCCCCCCCGGCTCAACAACAACAACCACTCTGATTGGGATATTAATATTATAATTATTAAATCAACCACTTCTGAAAATATATTAATTTGTCACAGATTGAAGCACAGGAGATACGTGTGGGGGATATAGTGTGGCTACAAGAGAATGACGAGGTGCCCTGTGACATTGTTCTACTTGGTTCTTCGGATCCACAAGGCATATGCTATGTTGAGGTAAAATAATAAGAAAAGACATCACTCTACCAGTATACCTAAAATATGGCAAATTTGAAAAGAAATGGAATACCTTGCTTGCTTGTTTATTTTATCCTAGTGTAATTACAATCTTTTAAACCAACTGGGATTAGTTTTTTATATTTTTTATCCTTTGTTTCAATTACATTTTTCAGACTGCTGCTTTGGATGGAGAAACTGACCTAAAAATAAGAACTGTTCCACCAATCTGTATTGGCTTGTCTCCAGAACTGCTCCAGAAAATCAGGGTTAACATATTTTCAGCCTTAGTACAATATACAACAAATAGTCATTTATTTTTGTTAGCTTCCTTCTTTCTGTTTCTAATGCGCTTGCACAATTATAACAGGGTGTCATTGAGTGCCCAAGTCCTGATAACAGCATAACAAGATTGGATGCGAACGTACGCTTATGCTCTCCCTCCATGGAATGTGATGTTTTGCCCTTAACCATTAGTAACACGCTTCTGCAGTCTTGTTACCTTAGGATTACCAACTGGGCATGTGGGGTGGCAGTTTATACAGGTAAGTCCTCATGTTATGATGCTTTCTTTGTACATGTAGTTGGCTTTCTTCGGATTCTATGGGCTAGTTGTATTATCTTTGTACAGGTAAGCCCTTGACCATTTGAAAACCTTGGGCTAGTTGTATTATCTCTGTTATATAATTTAAAAGCTGCCTATCATATTGGTAAATTTGATTTCAGGTAATGAAACCAAGTTGGGGATGAGTAGGGGTTGTCCAGAGCCCAAGCTAACTGCTGTGGATGCAATTGTTGACAAGTTTACTGCTGCAATTTTTCTATTGCAAATATTTGTGGTTACAATATCGGGTTTTGCTGGCAACATCTGGAATGACACTCAAGCAGAGAAGGTATTTCCAAGATTTTTTTTTTTTCTTTTTCCTGAATTGATATATCAATCTTATGTTGCCTTTGAGTGTTATATTGCTGAGAGTACAGAGACTTTGTATTTTCTACACAATAGACATGTCATTCTATATTGTTCACCTCTTTGCATGTCATCATGTAATTCATAGATTGCATTGTGCATTTTTATGCACTGACCTCTTCTTTCTGTTTCTTTCTTGTCTAGCACTGGTATCTCAGGTACCCAAATGAAGGACCATGGTATGGACTTTTGGTGATTCCTCTTCGACTTGAGCTATTGTGTTCCATTATGATCCCCATTTCTTTGAAGGTAATCTCAATGTGGAATTTTTAAAACACCTCTTGGAAATCAGATCATATTCTTATGTTTGCTCTATCCTGCAGTAAACATGATATTATGTGTATATTTTTTGAGTTATTTTTTATTATGCTATTTCTAGAAGTGTGTAAAACTGCAGATTTGTTTAATATAAAAGGGAGCCTTTGGTAACAGAGGCCATAATCCCTAATTTTATTTAATCTTTCGCTAAACATCACATATATATATCCTTTTTCATAGGTCAGCCTTGATTTGGTGAAGAGTGTATATGCTAAGTTTATTGAGTGGGATGAGAAAATGTTTGATCAAGAAACTAATACTTCTGCTCAAGCGGCAAAGTAAGAAAATCCTTTCTATTAGCACTATGTTATAATCTTCATTTTTTGCTAGTTTTCACTCTGGTTTTTTTAAACAGAATTTCTGAAAACTTTGGAGAAAAATAATTATACTGCGTCAATATAATGCTGGAGGTAGCATTTCATAATTCCAAGCTGTTGCAAGTTAAAAAAATAAAGAACAAGGAAAAGAGATTAAGATACCCTGTTATATACCTACTTGTTTGAAACTTCCAATTTTGACCATGTTTGTTGTTTTAGTCAAAAGCTGAGTTCAATGGCAGTTTTGAAGAAAGGCAATTTGTTTCTTTTTGTCATATTAGTCGATGTTGTGTTGGATTGTTCCTGGTAGTTGGGGAACTGAATGAAGAAAGAAGCTTAGGAACCACTTTATGTATATGAATCAAGTTGCACAGTGACCTGTATTGTTGAGGGTAGAAAATTATGTATAAGGTTTGTTTTGGTCTGTTTCATACCATTCACTTTAATAAAAAATGTTCTTATTTGAAGTTCTTGCAATAATGAGTGGTTTTTTTCAGCTCAGCTATCAGTGAGGATCTGGGGCAAATTGAATATATTCTAACTGACAAGACAGGAACTTTGACTGAGAATAAAATGACCCTTAGAAAATGCTTTATCAATGGAACATTTTATGGCAATGATAGTGGAGATGCTTTGAAAGGTTCCCTCTCTCTTTCTGTGCTATTTGAACCAGTGTCTAAAGATGTTTCTACAAGAACACACAGACCTAACAATGTATTTGTTCCGGAATTCTGTTCAGAAGCTGCAAATCCAATAGAAAAATACAAAAAGAAATACATCATCTGTAAAATTTTCAATATTAGAAACATAATAATTATTGTTCAAAACCAAATATCTTTGGATATGTTATCAATATTTTTGCACTTATTTATGTTTTGGTTAAAAGCTGCTTGTGCAATATTTTGATAATGTTGACCAGCAATTATTCATCTTGTAGATGTTGAGCTGCTGAATGCTGTCAGAACAAGGGATCCTTACATCATCCAATTTCTTACCATTATGGCTCTCTGCAATACTGTTATCCCTATTAAAAGGTAGGTCTTAGTTGTAAAAATCATATTTATATTATCACGTACTTATTCATGAAAATTCCATCTTTGTTACACAAATATATGTGGTTCTTTCCAAGTACCTCCATGCTGGATGCTGATTCGTTCACCTGTCAGGTCTACTAGGCTTGCCTGGTATAATAGGAACTGTTTTAGCCAAAATTAAAACAACTTTCTTTTCCTTACTTATTCTATTAGGGCTCATTTGCAACAAGCGCAAGATGTAAATTATTTAGCTGAATGGCAGAGTTGGGTGTGGATAGTGGCTAAATGGGTTGGTTGAGGTTCATATTTAAATTATCACATGACTGTATAAGACTCTGTATTTGCTCCCTCTTTTGAAAACCAAGTTGCTCTCAAAAGTTCCTTTGCTCCTTCGATATATTTATCAAAATTATTGCCCCCATTTCGGGTATTAAAAATAGTTTGAATCCTCTCAAGAACTGCACTGCAAGTTTTACATCCCTTAAATGTTAATTTTTTGTGTTGGGATGTAGGAGGATTTTCCATATCTTTTAAATAATTTGCAAAATCTTTAAGCAACCAACCCTCACTGTTCGATTCCACACTTCACCACCACTGCACTGGATATGAACTCAGATCAAGTGTCCTTACTCATTAGTTCATAAAATACTTATTAGTTCTTTTATACTCGAATACTGTATTTTAAAAACTTGCTACCCAGTTGCTGTTCTTTTTTATGTTTCCAGTAGCAGTGGAGAAACCATATATAAGGCACAGTCACAGGATGAAGAAGCCTTAGTCCGTGCCGCTGCTCAGCTGTACATGGCTCTTATCAGCAAGAATTGCAACACTGCTGGTATCTGACTACTTCAAGATTTTTTTTACTTTTTTATACAGCTTCCGAAAAATTTGGTCCAAAGCCCTAAATAATAAAAACTTAGAAAAGAAAATCCTTTTTTGAGAGTTAGAAGAATCCTTTTGAATTTAAGAAGGTGCAAGCTGTAATTTCAATGATCATGGGCCTTTCCCATTTCTGGAGCAATAGGGGCCTTTCTTTTTGTTTCTCCAATTTGTATTTTGGATTGTTAACCTTACTGCTTTATTTTTGGGTCAATTGTCAATGCATTGCAGTACTCAGTTTTTGTGAGGACAATATCCAATATGACATATTGGAGGTGTTAGAATTTACATCTGATAGAAGGAAAATGTCAGTTGCGGTGAAGAACTTGCAAACTGGAGGTATTTTACTCCTGTCGAAGGGAGCCAGTGAAGCTATTCTTCCTGCTTCTTTGTCTGGTACTTTCTGTGCTTTTTCTGTCTTCCATGCTTATTGCTATTCAAGGACCATAAAAATTATATTGTTCGGTCATGCTGTTTTCATCTACTGTATCCTATTTATATTATTAGTCAGCTTTTAGAGATGTTTGCCTTCTAATTTGTTTGATTTCAAATGATAAATAAATGAGTTAAGATAATTGTGGTGCAGTTTCTTTACAAATGTTAGACATCTCACATCTCAGTGCAAAGGCCATATGTTGATTCTTCCTTTTTAGGAATTTCTTAACGAGATGAAAGCTAAAGACTCTTTTTCTATGTTTCAGGGCAAAACATAAGACCGTATGTTGATGCTGTAGAGCATTATTCACATCAAGGATTGCGAACTCTGTGTATGGCTTATCGTGAATTAAATGAAGAAGAATATAAAATTTGGTCTAATATGTATAAAGAAGCTAGTTGTTCCCTAGTTGATCGAGAGGTAAATTTTTCTTAAAAAGTTTCCAGTATCCCTGCCAAACCCCAATATTTTATGCAGATTGACCATGCCAATTTACAGTAAGTACACATATTAGTGCAATGTCTGAAATTTTGGTTTATGACTTGTCCTTCTTAAAGATAATCCTATATTCTTTTTTGGAATTTGAATATAAGTACATCTGCAGTTGACAAAATACTTTGTTTATCTATGTGATCTTTTTCTCCCCTCAAGAATAGCCGGTAAGGTCATCCAAAGCCGCTCCACAAAAACAATGGCCAATCTGCACCAAGCAAGGGTTTTTTCTTTACTGTAGGACTTTGGATCATATGCATCATCTCACTTTACTTTAGCGCCAAATTTTCATTTTGCAGATGTTTATATGAAATTGGAAAAAAAAATGAACTATTTCATATCTTGTCTTTTTTTCAAGTCAATGCTACATCTATCTCATTTAGAATTGATGATCTTTTAACAATATCATTGAGAAGTGAGAAATGGTTAAAATTACTTTTTTCTTATTATAGTTGCTGGAAGAAATTTGCAGAAATCTAACAGTATACTTGTATAATTCATTTTCTGTGGTAAAGAGGAAAGTGGCCGAGGTCTCCAATTCGTTAGAGTGTGACCTTAAAATTCTTGGAGTTGCTGCGATTGAGGATCGCCTGCAGGTATGGGATTTGCTGTGTTATTTGTTCGAAAAGAAGCATGAATGAGCATTGAAAGATAAGAAATTACCAACACTACCCAAACTGTGGAGTAATAGCTGCTCTGGCGCAGCCTGTGCAAAAAAATTGCTTAGCTATGGGATTGGTGGTTGGCTGATCTGGTACTTCAAATCATATGAGGACTCACTTTGTAGTTAACTGAGGGATAAACTCCACAAGAACAGTGTTGGAAACCTGCCATCAAAAAATTATTTGAAAGTATTGAAAACAAAATGGGATCATATCATGTATCATCACTGTAATTTGCTTTCTTTTATTTTTAAAAGGCATATAGCAGTCATATTATTAAACTTGTTCTTATATTATTGTCAGTTCTGTGATGAGGATGTATCATATGATATTATTCTTTTGGAGAATATATATCAGATGTGCCTTCAAGATCTCATGTGCTATCATGCTTCCTTGGCAGGACGGTGTTCCAGAAACAATAAGTACACTCAGGAATGCAGGAATTAAAATATGGATGTTAACGGGTGATAAGCAAAACACAGCAGTCCAAATTGCCCTCCTTAGCAATTTAATTGCTCCAGGTAGATCACATCAAAGATGTAGTTCAGTTCTATATATTTCGATTTTAAATGTCAGTTCATGTGACTTTCTTGGATAGTATAGCTCCCAGGGTACCTTGTGTAAAATGCTAATATACTAAATATCCAAGCACTCTCATGTTATTGTTAGGTGATAATGTAGTGATGGTGATTTCTGCATTTGCATAATTGAGGGCAACTTGGGAAATTGTTCTTGAATTAGAGATCATATGTGGTTCAGGGAAGTCAAGCGTCTAATGAAGGAATAATTCGCATTTTGGATATAAATGTTGATTCTATCAAGATTCAGGTCAAGTTGCATATGGAGAGGCTTTGTTGGCATAGTGTAGTTGACAAAGAAAATTTTCCTTTTTCCTGTTTGTATATTTTTGCCTTATAGTGTGTGGTATATAGATTGTACTTTTTGCATCTGAATTATTGAGATTCATGTTAGATAAATAGATTATTCTGCAGTCCATCCATGTTTATTAAATTTTCAATTATTCTCTTACTTTTTAGAACCCAAAGGGGAGATATTGTTCATTAATGGAAAAACAGAAGATGATGTGATCTTAAGCCAAGAGAGAGCATTGCAAATGATGAGGACAACAGCAAGGGAAAACAAGGTACTTGACGGAAAAAAAAAAAAAAGTTCTTGTACTTGACCTTCAGATATTGCAAAAGCAACCAACTCTATGGTCTTTTTGCATCCATGTGGTGTGTATTGGAAAAATTAAATCACATCTCAGCAATACATGATTGTTCTGCTAGGGATTGCAAAATCCTTCCCTTTTATTTATTTCACATTTTTGACAACCATAACAATTATAAAGCAATTCCACCTCAAGTCAGCGTTCTGAAAGATCGCCGCAGTAATTTGGAGTGGAAGCTCTCCCACATCTCGAGTCACTATCTGTTGCATAAAGCTCACCCCAAGTTTGACCTAAACCATACATCCAAAATTGAACGAGTGAAATAAATCTAGAAGAAAAAAATCCAAGGGAATTATTCTGAAATAACTGTGTTTCTTTTAGAGAGACACAAAAGTGTCCCCAAAAAAAAATTGAGAGCATTTTTTGATACACCTTTCATATGCAATATGAAATGCTAAATATTGTGAACATGCGTTATGATTGGTCACACATCAAATATGCTGTATATAGGGACATCACAAAAATATGGTATTAACTGTTTCAAGATTATCACAAAAAACACACTTGAGGTATTGCCTACGTTCTTCACTAGATTGTCTTTTTGTTAATATCTTATTTTGCAATACGATCCAAAAGAAACTACATATCTTGAGTTCCAAATAGAATTGAGGAGTATATTTTAATCAGCAGTATAATTGATTTGCTTGTAAAACAACTTTGTATTGAATTGACCAGATGAGGTCAATCACCCCTTCATTTATCTGCATCAGTCTTGAGCGCTTCATGGATTATTGGCAGATGCTTTATTCCATCCAAGTTCTAAATTAGGTTACTGTTTAGAGCTCTTATGAAGTGCAAATTCAACTGAGAGTCATTCCACACTTGGTGTACCTTAGCTTGCTGTTGTAGCAGCTTTCAAAATATCAGCGACAATGTTTACTGGTTTATTGTTGATCCAAGGATCCTGCCCAAATTGCACCAATGCCCCATCTCCCGCATCAAATTTAATTTGGGCATTAACTGCTTTTTCATTAAGGACCCCTTGCTGAAATGGTGCTACATTCACCTAAACCGTCAGTTAGTAAGGGATGCCTGTTCTTTTTTTTTTCTTTTAAACTGAGAACTCCCATCCCCAACACTTCCTATGTAAGCCGATGGTGTTCCATTTCACAAAAGTATATTTTCTCATCCCTTGCCGAAGAAAAGCCATCTTATTTTGTTCTTCGCCTCCGATACATTTGTGTGACAATATTGGTGCCACATTCTTAAAAAATCATTTCTCCTCATCACAATAGGGAGCTTTATAAAAGACAGTTGTTAACGGAGGCTTGATTAGGCTGAATTTTGTCTTGCTATTTGGGCTACTTAGGTCAAAAGGTTGTGGTCCATGTTACTCTATACTGAGATAGAATCAATCCTAAAAGCCTTTATTGTATTGAATTTAAACTACAGGAGATGACCTTTGTGGTGGATGGATGGGCACTTGAAATAATCCTTATGAAGAATAAAGATACTTTCACTGAACTTGCTGCTCTCTCTAAAACTGCAATATGCTGCCGTGTAACACCTTCACAAAAAGCACAGGTTCACTTTAGATGGCCTTTGTAAATGGAGGAATTTCCTTCCTGGTTATACACACATCTTTTTTCCTTGAAACAATACCAGAAATAACACAAGTTCAAAGAACAAGGCTGCCAGCTAGTGCCAAATATTATGACTAGAATCTAAAAAAATTACATTTAAATAAAGTAATTTCTTGCAGAAGTTTTGGTATCATCTTAATCACATGTTTATTCCATTTTTAATGTTTATAGCTCGTTGGAATCCTAAAATTGGGACACTTTCGTACAATGGCAATTGGAGATGGTGGAAATGATGTTAGAATGATACAACAAGCTCATGTAGGTATAGGAATAAGTGGTAGGGAAGGACTTCAAGCTGCTCGAGCTGCTGATTATAGCATTGGAAGTAAGTAATACTAATTCATGTAGCTTGATTTGGGAGAAGTTTAAGTCAGGTCTGTAGCATGGACACCAACATTTTTGTTGGCATGTTGTCTTGCTTAATGAACAATTGAACTTTCAGGAGAGGTGGCTAAATGAGGTTTTTATGTTAATGCATAATTGCTCAATTGATAATTGATTGTTGAATCATTTGTTAATCATTAGGTTAAATCAAAGGTTGATTGGTTGTTGATTTTGTCAGTAAGGGACCAGTATGGACAGGTATTGACCAAAATATTTGGCAGCATACTCAATTTCCAAACATTACATTTCCTTGACACTGAAAGAAGTTGATAATTGTGAGTTGGCTTCTTTGGAAATGTCAGTAGTTCACATCCTCGTGAATTTTTCAGACCCATCAGAATATTCTGGTGAAATCTTTAACCCTAACTGACCAGATAGAGACAACCATTGTAAATGACTTCTTCCATTAGACAATATTAATTTGAATAACTTTTTACATAATTTGTTGACTGTTTTGTAGAGTTCAAGTTCCTTAAGAGATTGATCCTTGTTCACGGGAGATATTCATACAACCGCACTGCCTTCATTTCCCAGTATATCGTGTACAAGTCATTGCTTATAAGCTTTATACAAATATAGTGAGTGCTCTCTCTCTCTCTCTCTCTCTCTCTCTCTCTCTCTCTCTCTATATATATATATATATATATATATATATATATATATATATATATATATATATATATATATATATATATATATATATCTCCCTCCCCACACACTGTCAACCCCTCTTTTTTAGAATATTTGATCTAAATACTATTTTGAATACCATTACTAGTCACCATGCAAAAGATATTAGTATTTGGTATATATGCATATACCAGTTTTGTAATCAAGCCGCATTAATCTTTGGTAGTGTAACTGTGTAACTCAACTTTTTTATGTCTTCTTTCTGTGCAGTTTTTTAGGCTTCTCAGGTGTTTCTGGAACAAGCCTGCTCAATTCAGTCAGCTTGATGGCATATAATGTTTTCTATACAAGTATACCTGCTTTTGCAAGTGTTCTTGATAAGGATCTTGTAGAGGACACCATCATGCAACACCCACACATCTTTTATTATAGCCAAACTGGAAGGTAAAAATATTGATTTTGGTTTCAGAAAAAGCTAACTTATTGGTTGTTTGCGACAAACAGCTGTAAAATATATACAAGAATAAATAATTTGCCTCTACTAAAAGCTAGGACATTTTCTATACCTACTTTTTTCCCCAAGTTCTTTTTCTACTGGAATGATTTTTTTATGTTCTCCCACAAATTAAAAAACCTCAGTTCTTTAGGAACCTGAACTTTGTTACTCTGAACAGTACCATTTTCTATTAATGAAATACATATGCAGTTCCCCTGAATGATACTCTTATTGAAATCTCAGGCTTTTGAACCCAAGTACTTTTGTTGGATGGTTTGGCAGGTCACTCTACCATGTAAGTTTTTTTCTTTTCTTTTTTTTTTTGCCCCTGAGAAGCACGTAAAGATGGCCTAAATGGTTAAGTTGCAATAAAAAAAAAAAAAATTCTTAATTTCAGACAACGTATTTTTCAAGGAAAATAAGAGTCCTAAAAGTTAAAATCATTAATTGTTAACCTAAAGAGTGAGAAAATTGCAATAACAAAGATGACTACCAGTTATATTCTTTTTCATATATATCTTCTTTGTTTCCTTGATCTTGCATTAATAAATAGAGTAGAATGAAACTTCTAAGTAGCTTATCTAAAACTGAAAGTTTTCTTTACGATGTGATTTATCAGGCAATTGTTACATATGCAATAGCTGTGTTTGCTTACTGTGATGAAACATGTGATATGGAAGAACTAGCTATGGTAGCACTTTCTGGCTGCATTTTGTTACAGGCCTTTGTTGTTACCCTTGACACCGAGTAAGTGCATTGTTTTTTTATTTTAATTGGATAAGCTTTATCAAGGAATGAATACAGAGGAAACCTATAAACAACTTTTTTTTTTTAGCAACTGTAAACAACTCACAAAGTGTCTTTGAAAGGTGATTTTTTTATTCTTTTACAGTACAAATTCTTATCATAGACCTAATTATATATTTTTTTTCTGCTGCAGTAATTTCACTATTATACAATTCATTGCCATTTGGGGAAATTTTTTGGCATTTTACATCATAAATATTTTGATGAGTTCACTACCATTCTTTGACATGTACATGATAATGCACCGGCTATGTAGAGAACCCTCATACTGGATGACACTTCTTGTAAGTATGATTTCTGCTGATTAGATTCATAAACATCTACAAAGATCCAAATTTGGCCTGTACTTCCTGGTAAACAACCATACCAGGTGAGATATTAGTTCGGAACCTCAGATATTTAGCAAGCTTAGTTTAGCCTAATTGATCTTAATTTGGGGTTGCATAATCTTTGACTGTCCTTGACTTAAACTCAATTTGGTCCTAGATGGTTCAATTAACCACTAATAAGATGAAGATATCATGTAACTTTTTGTTATTACGATACTAACCTTGTACTTTTTTTTTGTTAAGCTGATGGTGGGTGTAGGTATAGGCCCACTTCTTGCAATCAAGTACTTCAGGCACATATACAGACCAAGTTCCTTAAGTGTGCTTCAACAGATGGAGAGACATCATTGTGAAACCTTTACAGTGACAGATATCGAGCCTCAACCACACCAGCCATTGCTTTATGATTCACAAGCTGCTAAGAAATCGGCATGTTCATTATGCTGCAATCCTTTTACTGAATTGCAAAGACCATAGAGCAATTTTTATTGATATACGTTTAGTTTCCTTAATTTTAGACACTGTACAGCTTCAGTAATATATAGGTAATAGTTATAGGCTCTGTAGGAGATAGGATGCAGCACTTAGGGGCCTTCTTTAAAGGAAAGAAGGCAACAAAGAAAGGGAAAAATGTATAGTAGTTGGCTAATAAAATTGGCAAGGCATCTAGCATCTTCGGTGATGCAGCGCCTGGGGTCTTCTTTAAACTTTAAAGGAGGCAATAAAGTAAAAGAAACAAAATAAACAAGGAAAGGTAAAGGAAAAGGGGATAGAGATAGGTGACAGAATCTTGCATTTTTCTTTTTTTCTTTTCATGGAACAAATTACCAAAAAGGCAATAAAAAGCAATTTTTTGGGAATCATTTTTTGTTTAAACTGGTAATACCATTCCGTACGTAAATAAAACTATATTATATTATTGCTTGAAAAGTGAGGAGGATGAACCAAACATAAAGATATGAGTTCATCGATATGCGAGTTGTGTTGTTCTCTTCGTGAAGTCTAGTGAGTAGTGAGCAGCCCAATATGCAACCAAACATTTTCTGGAACCCGACTCGGTAAATAATTCTAATGTGATCTCAAGCTGCCCAAATCCTATATCGAACGGATGCGACTTAATGTCTGAACCTGCTCAAAGCCTCGAACCTTCCTCCCTCAAGTTCAGGATGAAGACTTGAAGGAGAAATGGAATGGGAGTGGAACCTTTCCGTTGAGTTAGATTAGTTGTGTGCTGTAAGTTAATTTCACGCGTGCAAGTGCAGATTGTGCCCGTTGGTTCACACCAAATCTCAATTTATTACTTCTCTCTTCGTCCCACTAATATATATGGTCCGGCATTTCTTTAGTTCCCATTGTGGGACTAAACATAGGCTGAAATCCGGACAAAAATCACAACATGGTTGTGCTCTCCATTCAACAATCAAGGACGCCTCCATTTCTTTATTTCAGAAAAAATATATATTCGTTTTTTAATTGTTTGAAGGCATTTATAAGCTCATTTGGGTGTGAAAGTCTATACACATGCTCACGAAAATATAAGGAACTTCGTGATATAAAATTTTCTAATTATAGAATTATAAAATATTTTAAATAATTTTTGAATCTCATAAAATTTAATCTCCATAATAATAGTTTCCTTCTTTAATTGTTTAAAGGAATTTAAAAATTAATTTTTCTATGAAAATTTATATACTTAAGTTATATGAAAATATTAGTTATAGAAAGTTTTCTAATTATAGGCTTATAAAATGTTTTACATAATTATAGATGTACAAAAAATTCAAATAAATATATCGTCAACTCTCATCATATTTAAAAATATAAATATATTATATATATATTGCCGTACCCGTACCGGAGATTTTTTAAAATTTTCGAACGCCGTACCCGTACAGTACCGGGTACGTTACTCGTACCCGTACCTATGCAACATAGGTTTTCGAGAATGTTTGAAGTGCTACGAGCACAGGCAAAATCTCAACATAATCCCTCTAGCTACCCTAATCAACAAAGAGAAAATTTAATATGCATCATAGTGCATAGGGCATTTCATACACCGCGAATTTTTTCGGGGATATTTTTGTAAATTGACAAATCTAATTTAATCAATCTAACCTACATATTGAAATCTCATAGCAAACCAAATTTTACAATTTTTGAGATTTTATTACTATTTTTCCGAATTTTTTTAAAACATGTCATTTTTAGAATGTTGTACTATTTTTAACATTCCAAAAATGACATGTTTTAAAAAAATTCGGAAAAATAGTAATAAAATCTCAAAAATTGTAAAATTTGGTTTGCTATGAGATTTCAATATGTAGATTAGATTGGTTAAATTAGATTTGTCAATTTACAAAAATATTCCCGAAAAAATTCGCGGTGTACGAGATGCCCTATGCACTACAGTGCATATTAAACTTTCTCATCAACAAAATAAAATTAAAAAGAAAAACAACAGTGAGTTCTTAATATTACAAATTTAAGAGCAAAGACAAATTAGAATTAAAAAGAGGGATTGTAGTCTAAAAGTTAGAGCAATAATAACGGAGAAGACTCCGAACAGGAATTGAAGACGGTGACTAGTGGGGGAGTCGTATCCTCTGGATGGTTAATAAAAACCATCCAGTGGACGTCTCGTAATCTCAGCCGTATAATTCAAACGGACGGCTGGATCTCAAATCCATCCAAAAAAAAAAGAAACGCAGGTCGTATCACTCGTATACGTATACGGCTTCGTATTCTCTTCCCCTCTTCGGATCCTCTTTCTCTTCTCCTACAAGTGAGCTTTTAAAGAGGAAAACCTAGCTTTCGTCTCTCCATTCCGATACGTATCCTTGCTCGCTCTGGCTCCGCCTCGATCTCCTCTCGATTGCACAGTTTCTCGATCAAATTCGCTTTTCGTGCTCTTTCTCTCTCTCTCTCGATGCACTAATCTGAAAAAACCCTAGATTCATCAGTCGAAGGCTGCAACCTCCGCCTCAGTCGAAGTCTGTCTCTCTTTGCCTCAGTCGAAGGAAAGACCGAAGGAAAAATAAAAGCCTAGATTCCTCTCGACGGCGATCACCTCCTCCTCCGCAGCTGTCTCTCTCCGCCTCTCTATCTTCCTTTCGTGACAGGTAGGAATTAGTTGTAGAAAGCCTTCCGATTTCGTACCCTAGTTTTTGTCCGATTTGGTACCAGTACCCTGGAGATTTTTTTTGTTTATCTCTAGCTAAAAAAAATTAATGTCATAGGTCCAGTAATGGTCTTCCTGGTCAGAAAGAACAGATATTAGTTCTTAATTTTGGTTAATTCACACCAATTTTGGAATTTATTTTATTAGATAAGAGCTCCTCAAAGAGAGAATTATATTCTATTTGTTAAATTATGTGTCTTTGTTTGTCTGTGATCTGGATGATATTGTAAGTTCTTTGGTTTTAATGGAAATTGTCAATTACGTAATTAATTAAGAAAACTTATGTATATACCAGAAAAAGATTCTACTACTCATCCCGCATTTTTAATTGGGTGCTGGCTGGTCAGGGAGTCGATTCTTTGGAAGCCTTGAATCACGAAGAATTATCGGCAGGTACTATTAATTGGGTGCATGTTTATTTGCCTTTTTTTGTGGATACTTCTTCTGAATAGCAATTTGCATTTGTGCCTACCTTACAGAGCTTTGGTAGCGTCTTACAGATGTCTATAATTTTCTAGTAACAGAATGCCAGGACTAGCATTCAGAATAGTACTAACATTTCTTTCCCTTAGTTTGTTAATTGTTTCCTTACAATTGGAGAGAAGCCCAAATTCTCTTTCACGTGATCCAAAATCAACAAGTGAAAGAAATGTTATTTTTGTACAATTTTCTAATTTTTTATTTTGGTCAGACAATCCCTTAGTTTGTTAATAGTTTTCTTACAAATTTTCTAATTTCTTGCATGTTATTTCATGAAGGATATGGAGGAACATGAAGATGATTTTGGATTTTGGAATATCAACCATTAGATGAAGTATGGTCGGGATGGAGTGATTATGGTGGAAGAAATGGTTTTGGAGTGATTACTATTTTAGTTTCTTTTCTCTATTCTTGTTTTTGGTACCAAGTGTGGTACCGATTTTTTATGGACTCTGCTCTTTAGGCATTTACTTGACTTGTATTTCATAGACAATATCAAATTAGAGAAATAAGCTGACTTGAATGTTTAAGTTTCGTGTTCTTTTTAGCTTCAGTTTGCTCATCAAATGCACATTGTACCTTTGCATTCACTATGCACGCTTGTTCTCCTCTATTTACAAATTATAACCCAACAAAATAAATTCTAAAGCAGTGTACAAATAGCATTTAACTCAAGCATGTATACAAGTTGCAAGTTGAAACTGGTCTGAATTCAAAAGAACAACATTTGTATTGTTCAAAATGGTCTAAATTCAAAAGAACATCCATACAAGCACTACTGAGTTAACCCAACGAACAACTTCAGATGTTGCATTGTTCAAAATGGTGTTTAATGTTGTGCCACTTGATAAATCCTGAGTCGTACTGGATTCATCAACAAGGTCAGCATATACTTCCTCGATATGGCTCGACAGGGCTCGACATCTGAAATCTCAGGAGCAAAAATAATATAAGAGATGGAAAGTTCTACCATAATGATCTTACTCAATATAAACAGGAATATGTTCATAAATTTCAAGGAAAATACTAAATTGAAAATTCTACTTCAATATAAATTGGAAGATTTCATAAATTTCAATACAACTACTAAACTGAACCCTGCAAACAGGAAGTTTGCTCATGCTTTTGATGTGAATAGAAAAAGGAAAGAACAATGACTTTTCATGACTAGTAGGTTATACATAATTTCTAATTTTTCCAATGTTATACATAATTTTAATAACAATTTTACAGGAGAAAACATTTAAATGAGCAAGTAAAATAAAATCTATTTAAGTCATGAGATGCCTTAATATTTTAATAATGAAAGAAAGAAAGAATAATTTGTGGTATGCTAGGCTCTCTAGTCTGATGTCCTTACTTCTAGAATCCGATTCGAAGCTGCTTCTAATATTTATAGTCAGGTTTATGAATGAAATATAATTTACCCGAGTCTCTTTCAGAGGAGATCCAGGAGGCTTCACATCAACCCATCTCTCTGCCTTGCTAGAATAAGAGCTGCCATTCTGGCTAGAACCATGTAAATCCTCATCTGACGTGGCAGGCCAACACTTGACAGTGCATAGATACTCCTTGGTAGAGTTTATACCTGCATCCTTTGTACAGTATATCTCAAAAATCTTGGCAGTGATTTTTGCATAAACTCTGTGAATTTCGTACTTTCCCCTGAAGGAAACTAACAAAAACAAAAACAAAAGAATAATGGTTCATCAATAGGGAGTTATGAACTGGTTCGGATCAATAATGCGTTTTAAGTATCATTTATGTTTAGTTAACCCTCTGTAAGAATATTATACTTAGATTAAAAAATTAATGAAAACGTGTCAAGGAGACGCGTCCAGATGGATGTGAAATTTATCATATGAAACCAAAATTAAAAAAAAAATATATATATATATATATATATATATATATATTTGTATCTCCAATTCTCAATTAAAGTTAGTACAACTTGTAAATTAGCAACAATTAAGAAGAGAAAACATACAATACAAAATCCAAGTCCTAGAAGATTAAAGAAAACCCGTGGTTTTGCAAAGATGGATTGATTTGTCATTTGAGGACTAATTGAGAATTAAAGTCATGGAAACCTGCATTGATAATCCAGAAAGAAAATTAGAACAAGTATATTTTCTAATCGAGGATCGTAAATTGTAAAAAGGAAAGGGAATCTCACTAGTGACTTTGCACGGCGGGGGATCGTGTGAGGCGGGTGGGAGGAGAAGCGAGCCGGCAGTGGTCAAAGCGGGAGCGTCTTCCAGATTGTTGAGACAGCCAGAAAGAGGTGAGGAGGCGAAGAGAGAGAGGCAGTGAGCTTCGATTTCTAATTTGCGGAGGGTAGGCGGAGGTTAGGCTTCCACTCTTCCAGATCGTCTGAGCTTCTCCAAGTGGTGGAGATTGAGAGAGGCGGAGCTTGTGATTGAGAGAGACCATTATACGAATTTGTATTCCGTATACGTTTTTTCTTTTTTTTCTTTTTTTTTCAGAGAGTATTTGATCCTCTTGAGATCCAACCGTCCATTTAGATCGGACGGTTGAGATTAGAAAACGTCCAGTGGATGGTTTTTGCAAACCATCCAGAGGATACGACTCCGACTAGTGGGGAGGGGTCGCCCGTCGCCGTAAACAAAGAAGAATAGATGCGTGAAGGATGGATCGGAACCGTTAATCCAATAAACCCTCCATTCAAACGGCTGAGATCACTACTAGTACTAGATCGTAACCTCATCACTTCAACTATTCGCCGCGATCTCTTCAACTCGACGAGATCCGATTTCTTCGAGGAAAAGGCGAGGTTGTCTCAACTCTCAAGTTCTTCCCTAGTCTTCTCAACTCGTCTGTCTGTCAGCCATGGAGATTGCGCTCTTCACTCTCCTCTCCGTCTCTCTTTGATTTCTCCAGTTGGGGCGCACAATTTGTCACCACTTCTCCGTGAGCTCCGTACAGGTCTCATTTAGGCTGTGATCGGAAACCATAAATTTAGCGTGAGAATCGGAAATGGAATTTTCTCTTTCCCAAATCTTCTGATCGGAACCGAGGAAGGAGGTGTGCGAGAGTTCATTTCGCGAGAGTCGGCGAGAAAATTTTGGCTCCGTGAATTCCGCTCATAAACCAAGAAATTTGGCGAGAATTCGTTTCGGCCGTTGGATCTTCTCTTTCTCCGGTGAGCGATTGAACTCTCGCGATTTCCTCCGACCACCGCCGATCGCCGGAAACGATTTCGCGTCAGATTTCTTTTCTTTTCTTTTCTTCTCTTTTCTTTTCTTTTCTTTTCTTTTCGTGCTTGTTTGTGTTTCCGATCAGGGCCTTATTCTCTCTCTCTCTCTCTCAATTGGAGAAGAATGGCTTGTGTCTCCCTAATATGTAATCATCTTAGTATCTATTTTTTCTTCTGTTAATTTGATCGTATTAGAGATGTTGGTTTGGTCAACTGACAAGGATTTCTTCTGTTCCTTGCCTCAGAACTCCTATTTGATTGCTGTTTCAAAGCATCTCTTTTTTTTTTTAACAGTAAACGAGTAGTCTATAATTATCATTTCTGCGACCAATAGTGAATTATTTTGATCATGTGGAAAAATTTTGAATTGATGTAATCCAACTTCCTCAATGCAACTATAATTTTTTGTTTATCTAAACTGAAGCTTGAGCCTTTGGCTTTACTTTATGTTGATTTTTCATGGTTTAGTAGCTCAATTGTGTTAACTTCAATCTGAGGTTTATTGGTAGTCCTTACAAATTGGTAGTGGGTCGAAATTCTTGGGTTTTGCTGCAAACACTACATTGACCAAATTACAACTTGTTTGGATTTCATGTATAATTTTGGATTTCCCAGTGCCAATCAGTTGATGAAACTGTTAAAAACTTGATGGAAATTTTGTGGGGACTTTTCTAAAAGGCTGCTTGGCTATGTTGAGTTTATGACGAACCCTGCACAATATGAGTACCATAACCCTGCACAATTGCATATATGAATAATTTAGGTAATTTTTATCCTTAATTAAGGAGTAGTACACAGGTCATATGATGTGTTGATTTCCTCTTGTTAAATTTTCACAGTTCCTATAGTTTTTATTGACAATACGGAGTCATTATTTGCAGGCTATTTGGAAAGTTCTATGTCATTTCTCTTGTAGGAATTTCTTGAGAACCAAATTATGCACTGGATCTCGATCAACACTTGTCATTCTTGCAATATAAATAACAGTTTCCATGCATGTACTTCTTGTTTTGCTCCATTCATTTGTTAACAAAGCATGTCAGTATAGCATGAAAGGGTTGTCATGTACTAGCTTTTAATAAGATAATGCATCTGATCACATTCCCTTTTTGAGTAGTCTATCCAGTTCCAGTACTGGACTTGTTATAGTACATGGTGGCTTGTATGGGAACAAATTTTCCTTTTGTCACTGTGCCTGAATTAACTGGCTGCTTTAATTTATGTATATCAACAGTTGAAGTTTCATGAATGGTGGTAGTAGCAAATCCCTAAAGGCAGCCTTCTCATACTGTGTGCAACAGGTGCGCGCCTATGACTACCACCATTATCTATGCCTTCTCCACCTTCCACATGCCTCACGCAAGGCTGCATTTGCCCTGCGGGCATTCAACATTGAGACTTCCCGGGCTATGGATCTTGCATCTGACCCAAAAACTGGGCTTATGCGTCTTCTCTGGTGGCAAGAAGCCCTGAACAGAATTCACGCTGGCAAATTGGTGGAGCACCCAGTGGCACAGTCGCTCTCTTGGGTAATTTCTAACCATAGAATTTCAAAACATTGGCTGAAAAGGTCACTGGATGCAAGAATAACTGATGCAAATCGGGATGAGGGTTCCATGCCAGGATCTATTAGTGAGTTGGAGAAGTATGCAGAAGATACGCAGAGTACTTTACTGTACCTGACTCTTCAGGCCACTGGGGTCCAGTCGACAGTTGCAGACCATGCAGCCTCACATGTCGGTAAAGCAAGTGGTTTAGTTTTGTTGTTGAAGTCCATACCACACCATTTGAACCGTTACGGTAAGGTTTTGTACCTACCAGCTGACGTGGCAGACAAACATGGGCTATTGATGAAAGAAGGGGAACGGAGTGAAATCAGGGTTGGTACAAGTGAAATGGGGCCAGGTGGTGGGTTGGCCGATGCAGTTTTTGAAGTGGCCTCTGTTGCCAGTGCTCATCTAAGAAAGGCACGTCAGCTTTCAGGGACTGTTCCAGGAGATGCAAATCAGATATTGTTACCTGCTGTGCCAGCTCAAGTGGCCTTGGATGAGTTGGAGAAAAGAAGGTTTGATGTGTTTGATTCAAGATTGTCGAAAGGAGTGCATGGTGTGTCACCTCTTTGGTATCAGTTGAAACTGGCCTGGTATGCATGGCGCAACAAATACTAATTTTTTTGTTCTTTGGTAGATACAATTAGAGAGCTTTTTTTTTTTTGGGTAATAAGTAGCTTCAATATATGAATTGATTTTGGCTCTTTCTTTTGTTTATTTGTACTGGAAGATAGTATAAACCGGTGGAAGGAACCAATTTTTTTTTTCTATGGTGGCTGCCGAGTATCCAAAACTTCTTTTTCTTTGAAATTCACGCGGCAACTGAGCACTCTGTTCTCAAATCTCAAAATAACCAAATGCCCTTTTTTTATCACTAATTATGTATATTGTATAGTAATAAGCATAGATTTTGGGATGCAAAATTGAAAAGAAAAACGGTGTGCTTCTTACATGGATCTATTATTTAGACAATGACGCATCTCTTGCATTTGCGATGACATGAACACAAGGTTACCTCAACCAATTGTTATTTCTAGTACCGTTTCCAGTGTTCATATACTCAGCACAGTACAAAGGCATCGAGTGCAGAGATGTTATCACTGCACGACCCGCCTCTCATTTGCCAACTAAAAGTGCTAGTTCTTTTTTTCTTATCAATTATTACTTTTTTTCCCTGTTTGCACATTTTGTGTTTGTTGTGTATTCAATTTATAGTAGTTAATTGATGTAAGAAACTGCTTTCACATGAAATGAGTATCAACAAGGCTCACTGTCATCGGCTGAATAATTCGTCATATCAGGTTGCTAAATTGCTGTTCTATAGTTTACTTTACCAGAAGATTATTTTGACTTTTTTTCCCTTTCGCAAACGCAAAGTAATTAGCCAAAAACACTATGCTATATCTGGCTGCTGCTCAGCAACATGTTCTACAAAAGAGTTCTTCGAGTTTACTTTCTTTTCCCTTTTCTATTGGGTCATAAAGAAGCAACAAAAAAAAAGGCAAGCATGTAAGTTCTAGTAACAACTAACAAGACCAAAAACACAGGCACCAAATCCAATATACAACTAGCCCTTCCATTTTAAGCAGCTCACCAAACCAAGTAAAACTACTAATTTCATTTCTTTTCTTTTCTTTTCTTTTTTTTGTAAACACACATTGTACTAGAACCAGCACTCAAGGTAAACAATTCATACAAAACAAGAACGGGCACTCGAGCACCAGAACTAGAGGTTAATACACTACATACCCCATAACACCCGAAAGATAAGATATATCAGCTTAAAACTTTTCAAGCAGCACTATCAATTACCATAGGCTGGGCATCCTGCTTTTTATCCCCCTTCTGCATATTTAACAAAGATCACCCAATCAGATACAAAGTAACAAAATCAAGAACCAGATAGATGAGCGTAATTTGTTACAATAGAAATAACACAAACAACAATTAGCTTTGCAGCAGCCCAAGAAGAGCAAAACAATCTGTGTCCATTTATTACGAGCAGATCTGCCGCTAATGTAAGGACTAACAATACAGTCATATTAAAAACAAATAAACAAAAAAAATAATCCTTTCAAAACTTCATTTCCTAAGAAAAGCTCTAGTGCATTCATGTGTTCTATGTTTATAGAAGAAATTTTTGGGAAAAAAAAAATTGAAGAGTTTTACTTACATTAGCCTCCATGTGCTCTAATTTGCTCCATTTAGCAAACATGTTGCCATAAAATTTGGCATCACGCTTGTTGTATTCCTTCACCTTTTCCTTCAAGACCTTGTATTCAGCCTTCACGTCCCTGAGCACATTCAACCATACCAGTTTCAGCAAACAGAATCATGATCAAGCGAACCTATAGGAAAAAAATTAAGTTCTGTGAGCAGACGAGTACCTATTATTGGGATCAAGTTCAAGTGCTTTCTTAATGTCCAACTCCGCTAAGTCAAAATCTGAGAGTTGAATGTATGCTTGTGCCCTTCTGTACAGTGCTTTGACATTTGTGCTCTCCATCTCCAAAACCTGAAAGACACGATTGACAAGAGTTCACTAATACACAAAACTATGAAAGTATCTAAATATCTAGCAGAATGTGACCTCATTTAAGTAAAATCCTTTTTACTGAAAATTTGTGAACAAAAACTTCTTATGCATATTACCACAGATATACCCCATAAGTAATAAACTAAAGAAAATCCTTGCCAATGCAAGCAAGTCCAAGTACCACACAACAGGTCACAGAGGGAAATTTTGTTTTAATAGTTAAGACAACTTGATACTTTACCTTAGTGCAAAGCTTCTGAGCCTCCTTATAGTCCCTGAGCTTGAGTTTGCATGCAGCATTATTAAGCTTACAACTGATTTTCAATGCCTTGACTTGCTTCTTTTCCTCCTCACTAAAGGAGCTATCATATTCTATGTAGTTTGCCGCCTAACAACGATAAGTTTGATGTCAGAACTTATTCATTTTAAACTAGATATTCCATTAACTTGTACAAGATGCAAACATTATATACTTCTTTTTTAATGTGATAGAAGGAAAATAAAACAAAAGGCATTTCTCCTATCTTACTTTTGGATTGCAATCTACCTCATACTTTTAAGTGTTTAAAATTTTACATTAAATTTTGGTATTTGAATGAGAGATTCTAGGAAGATGAGGAAAGCGTCAGACTTTAAACAAGGGGTCATGAGAAGAAAACCCTCTTTTTGTAAAAGATCTTGCCAGCAAAACTAACAGATCATCAATAAAAACTTAAATACCGACCTTCTCAAATCTCTTTGAGGCTCTAGCAATGTTTCCAGCTTTAAACAATGCATTTCCTTCCTCCTTTTTCTTTCCAGCAGCCTCTATCTTCTCTTCAGTTTTCATGTCCCACGACTCTTTCTCCTAAATGATAAAATGAAAGCATGCATGAACCAACACATTTTGATAGGTTATTAAAACTTTACAAAGCAACAGTCTGTTGTGAGTCTTAATGAGCTTACAAAAAAGCACATCCCATACCCTCAAGACCAGATACATGTTCATACTTTCATATTGCTAAATATATTTTATGAAATCCAAGACTTTCTGAAAATATGGGGGTTGCAAGATCCATGTGGAAGACACTTTTTTTCATGTCACACACTTGCTGGTATAGCAGATACTTCTAATATTTTCTGGTCCTTTACGGCTTTGTGGAGTGGAAATGACGTTGTCACCCCAATATAAAACATTTCATGAAATGTAATGCTTTAATTAGGATCTAGGTGCTGAAGCTAGCATTTCTAGCTTACCTTTTCAAAGGAGACTAGCTCAACCTCATAGTAGACAATGGAGTTCGGTGGGACCACAGCCAAATCCTGCTTCGATTCCCTCGAATCAAAAGCATGCTCAGGAGGAATTGTCAGCAAAGCCACTTCACCTTTCTTCATTGTGACTACAGCTCGATCAAGCCCCTCAATAACTTGTTCTGACAAACAATATTGAAAACCTCTTAAGTACCATTGCTCACAAACTTGAACTCCATATTTGGTCAACTCAACTTGAAATTTGCATTCTTATTAAATTAGCATTTTCATAGAAGGATACCCGAACCTCAGGGAATCAGGGTCACATATATGGTACACTTTCATATCAGATGGAGCCTAGGTTAAGTTGCAGAAAATAAAGGAGAGAAAAAAAAATTTACTTAATTTGCAATGATAAGATGGAAGTAGATTTACCTTCATCAGTCTTGAACTCTAGAGGCTCATCTTCACAAAGACAGTTCCATCTTCTAACTTCCCAACAAGTTTTACTACAACAAGAAAGTAAAGCGTTTAGTAACATTCCCAACGCAGCCAAATATAAAACTTCCTTCACTACACTAGTTGGCAGATGGGTTTCCAAAAACCTTTCAGATTTCTCTCTATTGGATGTTTCATTCTTTGATTACATAAAGTTTCAGGCAGAACAATACCCAAGGTATGATCCCACACAGTCCAAAAGTACCAAGTATGGTAGCAGCATATACTGATATCACGCACAACAATGGCCTTTGCACTCACCTTTAACAACAGCACCATCATTAGGCCGCTCATATCCTTCCCCTTCCTTCAGTATCTTTTTCAGTATCTTCTTGTCATCTCCAATCTCCGTGATAGTTTTCCAAGAGACCAATTCAAGATTTACGTTTAGAGTGGCATTAGGGGGCACAAAACCTTCATTTTCTAAAGCTTGTCTACCCGTCTCACCAAAAGCATCTGTCAAATTTTAGATGCACATTAATACATTTACAGTTTCAAACTTATTTTCTTGATGTAGCTGAAAGTAATATTTCTTACATCAGAACCTAAATTTCTGAGTTCATTGCACCATATAAAATTTAGGATCATGCCCAATTTATGCAATGAACTGACATATATAATACTGCTATTCAACTTCGAGGTAGCATAAATGCTAAGCTACTCTGACAAAAATTCATAATTAGTTTGATTTGGTCAAAATCCAGGTTGATATTTGTCTTTTGGTAGAATCATCAGAAGCACTAATTTTTTTTTTTTTTTGAAAAAAGTAACTTCGTGGTATGTACAGAAGCACCAACTTACTCATAAAAAATAAAATTTAGTCAATGAGCAATTGAAAGTCCTATCAGTGGAACTGGTCAGCAAATGCATTAGAATTGAATATCCTAATAAACTCACATTGTGGCTTGACTGTGAGAAGAACCTTCTCGCCCTTCTTCATCGTCTTCACAGCTTTTGATATTGCTGGGCAGAAATAACCTAAACAAATAATACAAGACAAGGAGATTCATTAATAACTTTGATCAAATCCAAGCTCGGTATGTGTTAAGACATGATCAAGTTTCAATAGTAGTGTTAGTGTACCTTCTTTCACTGTGAACTCAACACCATCAGATTTGGATACCACAGTTCCATCCTCAAGACTTGCCTCATACTTAACTGTACAAGATCACAGAACAAGTGAATCAATGTTCAGTTACAATAAAATATTTAAAAATAATTAATTCTGGTGATCGAAGCATCTGTACAAATTTAACTTATGATAACAACAAACCACTAGCTGCTATTTACATTCAATTACAGTAAAATGAAATCTATTTGGTTCGGTAAGCACGGCACAAGTATAATAATTTAGTACGACAGAGAACCCCAAGCTGCTATTCTAGCAATTTTAACAACCTTTTACAGAACTTGATCCATCAATGATACCAAAAAATATTTGTAAAGCACCTTTTATACCATATGATGAAAACAATGATAAATTTTATCCAGATACCAAAAATTATAACGACCTATGACTATTATTGACGGAAACAACCAGACAAACATGTTGTAATTTTAATACAAACCTTTCTTAACACATTGCGTTTATTATTATGTACAAAATTTTAACTTTGATTTACAACAACATCCTAGTTGAACAGATTGTGATAAAATATTAAACGAGAGATGTTTAACAAAAGAAAAAGAGAATTGTTATATGCTTAGATCTGGACCTACCATTCACAAATATCTCTATCCACCCAGAAACAAACTACTTGACAGCAATAGCCTATACTATTAAGCTAAGGTCTGGTAAGAGTGGTTATCTGGACCTTACCCGACAGCAATAGCACCTCAATTGGTTGATGACTCAAAAGGTAACCTATTTGGGTGTTAAACAGCTTCTGTAATCTTACATCAGTGAACAATAGCAATTACATTTGATGAAAGGCACTCACCAAGAACTTCATCGCGGTCTTTTGGGTTATCCCATTTTTCACCTTCGACCAAAGTTTTCTTGAAAATTCCACCATCCTTGCAGATGTCTTTCACACTAGCCCAAGAAAGCAGCTCCACATCAAATTGTAGAGTTGCATTTGGTGGAATTGTAGGAGGGGAACCTGATTCACCATATGCCAACTCTGGTGGAATCGTGAAAATAGCATTCTCACCTTTCTTCATGGTCTTGATCCCTTCATCCCATCCTTTAATCACTTCTCCTGAAAAATTCATTAAAGCAAGGTAAGTTACATAAAACATCCACTTTCCAAATTTAACTAAGTTTTACATCAACTAATTTGTTCATTTCCTGGTTTTATGCTTTTGCTTAAAAATCACAGGTCCACACCAGAAACATCTATGAACTTGTTGCTATCTAGATAGAGATCAATCATGGGAAGGAATATATGAAAAGCAACCAAGGAATAGAAACCAAACCTTTGCCTAGGTTAAACTTGAAGGGTGTGCCACGATCACGGCTGGAGTCGAACTTTGTCCCGTCAAGTAGTGTACCAGTATAGTGCACTACAAATATAAATCAATTCCGTCTTAGTTCGATAAAATAAAATGAAACCCAAAAACAAAGGAAATTATGTAGCAGTAAATCTATATTGTTAAAGTAGGATAGGTATCCACACTCCACTAAATTCTAGCAAACTTTTGTATGTAGTTGGAATTTTTGTGTTTCGTATTTCTCACTTGAGGGTAAATTGGACCCTAATTGGCACAATTTGAGGTATAATTTCACAAATAGTGATCTAATGAGGCATGATTACATACTACAAAATGCACTAAAGCTGGCTAGACAGAAATAATCAGATTTAAAACAAACAACCAAACTAAACAACAAAAATTAAGATGTCACGCAATACCTTCAACCTCATCTCCAGTCTCTGGTATATCCCATCCCTCTCCTTCTTTGACCAATTTCTTCTTCAGCCCTTCCTTTCCAATCTCCTTCTCTTCTCCTACCTTCATTACTGGACTCTCCACCTCATCTCCAAGCTCCATAGGTTCCTCCTCTCCAGTAGGGAACTCAAAGTCCTCCTCCATTGCTCGAGAATCACAAGGAAAGTGAAGATCACGAACTCTTCGGCTTCGCAAGTGCTCGATCGATTCAACACAAATACGAGGAAGAGAGAAAATGAGAGGGTTTTTATAAGCGTCGGAGTGGGTTCCAGAGGATTCGAAGGAAATCGAGACTCGACATTAATTAATTATTAATTAGTAAAAAAATAATCGCATTTTATGGATGTTTCTGGAGAAATGGACCCGCTTTTAATTCTGGGAAACAAAGAAGTGCGTAGCATTGATAAACACCGGGCTTTTCCATTATTCGTTTAGTAAAGAACTCTCTAGAACTTGGAAACGGGAGGCCAGCGCACAGGGGCAGTGAGTGAGGGTTTTTTTTTTTTGAAATACTAGGCAGAAGCTACTAGTGAGAGGGTTTGTTCGTAGCTTTTCAGTTTCCATTAATTCCCGAGGGAAAACGGGAAACCTCTCCAAGATGGGATATTCTGTACCATTATGGTACATCTAATTATGCTGTATTTCTCCGTATGGTGGGTCCGGTCGATTCGTCGTGTGCTATCCTTAATCCTTATCCTATCGGAAGTTACTGATCTTATGTGTTTGCTTTCCGTGTGTATTTGTGTTAGATTGGCCGATTTGTCTCATGGGTGTATACTGCTTAGGCCTCCCGATAAATATTTATCAGCCGCGCTTTAACAGAAAATTTAACCAACCTTAAACATATATATAAAGTTCTCGTTTTCAGCTTAATTCATTAAGGACGTAAAATATAAAAAAGTAAATAATTTTTAATTCGTTTGATGAACATTAAACTTGCATTAAAATTCAACATTTTTTATATTTAACACGAAAATAGTACATATCATTATTTTAACTGCACATTTTAAAATTATAAATCATTTTTAACAGTTTTTGAAGTTATCAAACCAATTGATCGTCAATAAATCCTCACACTCAACTTGGTAGCAACTACTAAGTTTTTCCAAAAAAAATAAATAAATCCTCACACTAATAAATTGTGCTTTTATTTTGACAGGATATTAAAAGTGAAACACCATTAGGAATTTTGTTGCAACTTTTATTTGACAAGATCTTGTTGCACTGCGCCCACTATAAGTTAATTATTTTGTTTTTATCCACTACACAGAATATAAATTAATAACTTTATCTGTGAAATATTCTGACAAATGAAGCTTGCAATTTTACGAGACACCGTTCTTTTAAAAAGAATGTATAGATTTGTCACTGGTAAACTAATACATGAACTAACAATAATAATCAACACTGGAATCTAACAAAAATACTCCAATCTAAATTTACAAATGCCACTTAGCAAACATCAAATGTAGATAAATCTCCTAAACAAAGAGCCGCATCCTTCTCTTCTATTTTGTAATATTATAAAATAATATTTCAGAACAATCTTATTACTTTGTTTCTTAAATATTGCACCGATCATAACCAAGGAACCATGAATTTGGATCTGTCCCTTTTGACACCTCACCTGACCCATTGATACCAAAAGGTTCAAACTCCTCACGCCATCTTTGGTCAGAGAGGCTATCGCTTGCATCATACTTAGCTGCCACATCAGCAGCAGCGATTGCTTCATTGTCAGGTGTGTTGTCTAAAGCCTCTTTCTGTATCCGTGATTCAGTCAGAAGCTTGTCGTAGTTCCTTTTCAGGTTCTCCATTTCTTGATACGTCTTTTCTGTCTCCTGTTCAGCCACACGGGCCCGTTTCTGTTACAAATTAGTTGCACTTGTATTAGAAAAGTTGCATCAAGTTACCTGATATAATTTTTGTACTTCGATCTATTTGCAAGGAGTTCAAAAGTGAGGCCAAACTGACCCTATCATCCAATTTTAGTGCCAATCAAATATGAACTAATAATTCAAATAGCCATGCACAGTTGTGCCAAAACTTAGTAATGTTAAAGCACCATACCTGTGCACGTTTGGCCGTTTCTTCAGCTTCTTTTAGTCTCACAACCAACTCACCAGCTGCTTGAACTGCCTCAGCCATATCTCTCAGCTGTGCTTGAAGCCCTTTATTCTCGTCTCTCCAATACCTCCTCTCCTTCTCTCTGTCAACCCGCAACACTGAAATCTCTGCTGCCAGAGAATTAATAAACTTTGACTCAGCACGGCTAACCCCTGCTTTTGCTGCCGCCTTCTTCACATCCTCTATCCCATCACTGATTTTTCTGTTCTTGGCAAGAAGGGCCATGTGCTTCTCCTGTAAATCAGCATACTGCTCAAGTATTCTTGCATGACCTTGGACTGCCATTTGTAATGCTTCTTTTAGCTCCTCAGTGCACCGCCTCTCTGAATCAAGCTCAACTCTGAGCTTATCGGTTTTATTGCGATTTGAATCAAGCTCAATCTCAAGTTCCTTCATTAGGGTTATCCATTTTCCCTCGGCTTCAGACCAGCTCTGCCTTTTCGTACCATTTTCTTGCTCCTCTTGTTCTGGGATTGTGCTGAGCGGGCCCAATGGAAGAGGAATTGGACTTGTGAAGCGAAGAGAGGTGGAAGGAGAGGTCAAGTAGTAGTTCAGCTGTGTCTTTAAGTCTTGAATCTCTTCCATTAACACCTCTCTCTCTCCCAGCTCATAAAAGTTGTGGTACTTGTCTAGCTCCTCTTGTGCCCTCTTGAGCTCGATATTTATTCTCAATACCTCAGGGTGGTTCTCGTAGACACTTTGGAGATGCTGTGGTATCAATAAATAAGGAAATTAATAAGGTTCAAAGAATAACACAAATGATCCTAAGTGCTTCTTCTGCCAAAACAATACACAATTAAATAAATAAATGAAATGTATTATAACCATGTCTTTAAACTTTCCAGCTGTGAAGCAAAGGTCAATCATTCCTGCCTCTTCCCACCAGTTATTTTCCTTTCTTTTTTCCTTCTTTTTTAATGTGTGCTAACTTCAGCAGTAATATATGATTACAGGAAAAAACAGCATGTGTGGATTTTTTTTTTTAAAAAAAAGAAGCAAAAACAACCTTGTGTTCATTCTGTAATGCTAGAAACTCCTCTTCCATGAATTCTTCTGTGGGTAAGATGCCATCCATTAAAGTCTCTAGGCGGGATATCTTATCTTCTCGTGTCTGTGCAATTACAGCATTGCACTCTCTTTCATGCTTATAATGCTGGACCTGCTCAGGTGCAAGAAGATGTATGAAATGCTTGTACAGAAAATTTAGCTATAAAGTTGGTTCAATACAAAAATGAAAAGACAATATAAAGCACATCTGCTTCACCAGTACAAGTATTACCAGCGATTGCTGATCCAATCTGACAGGTTAACCCGACCCAACATGTTACGAAGTCAAGCTAGGATCAGGAGTTATTAACCTGAGAGCAGATTGCCCCGACCCTAAGCAACCACTAGTTAACTTTTACTTTTAAAAAGAAAAAAGTAAATAAAAACCAGAAGTAACCAACATATGACCCCAAAATATTTAACAATTCAACAAGTCATGTTGACATAACTAGGATTGTATCAATCCAGTAAGAAAGCAAATTGCTTCTGTAACATTTTATATTTTAGAAAATCACCAGAGCCATCTAGAATCTGGCATTGGGAAATCCAAGTTATAGATTGATATCATGCAGATAGTCTAGTCAAACTCTGCATGTCAAGTCATTTGGTAAGTCAATTGCTGGTAGTACAAATGTAGAAAAAAACAGACAAATGTACATACCAATCTGTTGAGTTGTTGGATCTCAGCAGCTTGTCTTGCATTTAGAGCCTCCAGTTCCATTTCTCGCCTAATTGATCCCGCTAGAAGCTTCTTCACGGCCTTTACAAGTTACAGAATGAAAATCAGTATCTAAATATAAGGATGCAAGCATCACAGAAACAAAAAAAATACACCGAACAGATATACTCCTACTCTGGGAACCTTCTGCTTCTTGGATTTCTCTGCTGGTAAAGGTGCATCAACCGGTACTAACTCCAAGCTAGGGTCATGACTTATGGCTAAAACATCATCCCCAGAAGCATTTACTGAAGAATCATCTTTCATCACTTCCTCCAGCTCTTCTGGGATTGTCTGTGTGCATGCATCAACTCTACAAGCAGGCTTTCCTTGTAATGGTGCTGGTACTGGCACAGACTCCAAACATGAGGGTGGCTCAGGACTAATTGGCCTGACAAAAAAGCTAAAGGAAGCCCTCCTCAAAGCCTTATTGCTCTTTTTAGGGCTATTATCAAGAACTTGAAGACCACGGTGTATACTAGCAGCTAGACTCTCAGCCTTTCTGTTACGTGCAAGGGAAATGTCTAGGGCACTGGGGGCAGCCTCAGAGCTCTCTTCTACAACTCTATGAGATGGAGAGATTGAGGTAGAGGTCTTAGGGCTTTTCCTGCTCTGGCTTTCTAACAAAGATGGATCACAAATCACCGGCACAATGCTGAGTTTTCCAGGAGTGGCAGATTCAGGAGATGATGATTTTCTCTCCATTGAACCACTAGAATGAACAGGTCCAGTGGGTTCCCCAGTGGAAGCCGAGTGTAGGCTCTCTTGACTAGTGTTGGGAGGCCTCTCTACATCATTTTCATCAATCTCCATCTCTTCATCACTGTCATCCTTATGAAGGGCATAGCAGTGGTACAGGTGAGGCTCATTCGAAGGAGGTTCACAGTACGCCTGGCATGCTCTGCTGTGGAATAGCCATCTCCCATTGTGGCCCCCCTATTTGACTTGATGCGCACAAGCTCATCCTGGGAACAAAATACCAATCAAAAAAGTGCTTTTAGATACACCTGAAAGTATGTATATGAGTCAAATGCATGCATCTTGGTATCTCATGACATACCCTAAAAATGACACAAATAAATGGTACTATACTTTTGCTAGTGCTGCTCTAAACAATGATCATCTACCACCATTGTCGTTTGCTTCTTAAGTGGAGTTTTCCAGGGTTTACAAGTAAAATATATAATTTTTTTTATTCATCATCCAACTTTTGCAAAATGATATGAAACCTAAATGGGTCCATGACCTTAAAAGCTTACATTGACAAACCAAAATGTTATGTCAAATTGTACTCAACTTCATGAGCAGTTCAAATAAGTTTCCTTAATTTGTGTTCTTTTTGTTTATATCTTTTTGCTTATGTGTGATTAATAACGCTTTAAATCTATTGTTTTGTCCAAAAGAAAATGAGAATCAAACCCTTACTTTTCCAAAGACAATTAGGCATGATAATAGATAAAGATTATACCCTGAGTAGTCGCACTTGCTCTCTTAGCATGTTGACATCATCTTGTGTAGTCTCATTCACAACAGCTTTATTTTTAATTGCCTTTGCACGCTGGGCAAATCTCAGAGTACTTAAACTCTCACTCTTGCACCTGAAATATATATATGTGACATCAGTAGTTTTTTTGTCTTCATGTCCAGCCAAGGCACGATTGGTGCCCAAATATCAAAATATGGACAAATAGCAGCATGAAAAGGTCTTAAACACATAAAGGACAATACAAGAAATGCAGAACGGTGAAGCAGAGATCAAAATCAAAATAATATACCTCACTGATGGTGAGACTGCGCATATCATGGCCAGCTTGGCATTACCACCAAGAGATTCTTGAAGAAGGAATGTAAGCTTTGAATCACGGTAAGGTATATGCCTTTGTTTCCCCGACTGTGAAACCTCTCCAAGTATATTGATCAAGTTCCTACACCGGAAAGTAAAACAATACAAAGATTCAGAATTTTGTGTGTGTGTGTGTGTGTGTTTATGCGCGCGAGAACTAGTTCACAAATCAACAAGCATTTGGTTGTGCTATTCAGGCAAGCACAGGTTGGTTCTACATTAACTTGCATAGTTGCATTACTTCCTAGCTTCCTGAATATTTATTTCCACTATCTATTTGATTTTCTAATCCTCGCCATTTGGGAACTTTATAATTAAGTTCAATTGTTAAAACAACAATCATCCTGTACTTCATATTTACTGGACCTGTAATAATATCCCCAACCCACCCACCCCCCCTCCACAAAAAAAAAAAATCACACGGCCCTCATAGCAAATTTATAAACATGCCCACATTTACACAAATACTGCATGTCAAAATGGAAAACTAAAAAAATTTTAACTTACCCAAGTTGGGAAAGAGACTTATTTATATTTCCTGCTTCCTTTAAACGGTCTCCGGCAGCCTTTGTATGTTTTTGTCTCTCAGAACCCGCAAGATCAACCAAATTTATCCGGCTCATTCTAGCAGCATTAAGCCCATCTTCCACATTCTACAAATGTTTGGTCCATAAATTTCCAAACGTTAGAAATAAATTTCAAGTCATTAATATCTGATACTGAGGATGCACCCTTAACTAGGCACAAGTAAAATCTCACTTTTTTTTTGTTTCAGCGACAATACAACAACGAACAATGGTCAAGGGGTTTGTTTCAAACACATGCAACCCGGAACCAGAAAGTACCCAACCTGAATCCAAGACAAACTGATCTAAGTATCAGACACCAAAAGGCAAAATACAACTCCAAATCAATTTTGCAAGGACAATAGCTCAAAATGAGCTCAGCGCCCAAAGCAACCAGAATCCGAATGAATCTGAACATGGCTAACACAGGATCATACCAGGTCACGACAAATCTGACAGTATCCTGCACAGGCAACTGAAAACACCATATGAAATCCAAACCCAAACCAGAGACACTATTATATGAAACCCAAAACTCAATAGTGAATTTGATTTTATGTGATCTGATTTGAACTATGAATATGTCAATTACTTCTCAACCAAAAAAATGAAGCAGCAACCTTAAATTGGGATCTTATTACGCAGGTGAACACGCAATGTGATCGTGAACTCTCCAAATTTACACTTGTTGCGCCGGTCCTTCTATTCGCTAGCCCCTGCGCCAAGAACAGAGTAGAACATTATGTCATTCTCCTAGTCAAGAATAGTAAATCAGTCATAACTGAAAAAGGTAGTTGCAAAACCTTATAGGACACTCAATATGGGGCACGAAAGTAGTGATTGTTGGTAAGACGGTACTCGGAGTCAGAGGTAGAAAGATAATCATGATCAACACCATATTTATAATATTTCTCCTTCACTCCCTGTATCTTCCTATTTATGTTTTAGTTATGTATGGTACCTTCATCAACAACTGGTTGACATCTTTCAGTGTGTAAACAAACTCCTCAGTTAAGGACTCCACGTAAACACCTGTTCCGACATCTTCTCTAATCTGAAATTTAATCACATGTTAAAATTAAGAAGAATATAAGACAGAAAAAGAGAGAAAGAGAACTTCAAGAGGTACTAGCATGATATAAAATTTTCCAATTTGAAGTAATAAGGTTTCTTTACCTGAAGATTCCTCTGCGTTGGGTCCAGCAAATCAGTAATTTGCTCATTGTATATCTGCAGATGGAATGAAATATTTAATCTAAAATCTATATAGTGTTACCAAACAAATGAAACGTTTATTGACAACAAGAGAGACATGTGTCTTCTTTTCACTGGTACACCTCACCACAGCATATTCCAAATTGAATACCAACAGGTCCAAATAACATTTTATTGTATAACTAAACTGACCTCTAGAAAAGAACAAGTACAGTGGTATGTCAACTCCTTTTTCGAATGCTTGATTTGCTCCTGGAAAATACAGAAAGTTTACGGCTGTCATTTTTTAAAATTATAAACATAAGGATTACCATAGTTCCAATATTTACTGATTTGGCTAGAGTACCAACATAGCCAATTTTAAGACTTTTATAGCATTACTGATTTCTAATTGCAGGTTGGCCAGTTGTACTGTTGGCTTCTGAAGTATGCTTGCAGAAATGACTTCTTACTGAAATCTAATAGGACTGGTATTTTCATTGCAAACTAAGAATTAGGCTGACAACTCATTCTTAAGATCAAAAAAATTCAGGATTATCATTCAAATGCAAGCAAACAGAAAACTTGAGGGGAATCTAAAACTCAGATAAACTTCCATGCCATGCTAAGTCAACAGGTATCCTCATTCTAAAAAAGTTAAAAAAATTAAAAATTATCTTTAAGTACCTCATTAATACGAGAAAACAGCCGCTCAAAGACACGAGGAGTCAGCCCTCTTTCATTGCTAAGAGAATTCTCATCTGACAAGGCTGTTGGTGGGCCCCACATGGTGTAAGTTTTCCCACTTCCAGTCTATTGAGAATTATGTTAAAACAACAAGCCATTTATGGAGGAAACAAAAATACACTATTTTGTTCACCATATATTCTAAAAACTCAGCTATTTTCTTTAGCCCCTCTATAAAAGATTAAACATGTGCTTTCTATAGATCAAAGTTTTATCTAAAAGCAAAAAGAGATTTGAAAATCATCAACAGACTTCTAAAAGATATCAATTACTGGAACAGCATAAAGTATGCCATTCAATGTAGTATCTTCATACAGGTACCATACATGTCCGCATAACAAGGAAAAGTTTACATGAGTAACATATGGAAATGGTTCTGCAAAGCTATGAAACAAGGAAAGCATCATCTGCCCCTTCACAACAAAATAGATAAGATGGTGGAGATCACTAATGCTGAATAAATCAGCAGATTAGAAGGTCCAAGTGATGTTTCCATGCTCTATGGGCAAAGGTTAGATCTCTCTCATTTTGAAGGGCTGTGTGTGTTATTTTAAGGTCTACTAAAGCACAAAGATGAACATAAGGAGAGATTTAAGCTTATTTACCTGACCATAAGCAAAGATGGAGCTATTAAACCCTGCCAAGCAGTTCTCCACTAAGGGAAGCCCAACAAGATGAAACACATCTTCCTGCTTAGCCCACAGAAAATTCCATTAAATATATAAGAGAAGAAGACAGAGAAGTAAATAATAATGGGATTACAAAAGGTGCAGAAAGATTTAAAAGTACCTGAGTGGAAACAGTATCAGCAACTGAATCAAAGGTAAATGTATGGTCTGATATTGATACTGAATTGCCTGTTAGCTTTTGCACAACAGATCCTTCTTCCTCCTCATCTTTGCTTGGAGGCCTTATTCGCACAATCACCTAAAGGTATGGTAATTTATTTCCAAGATTAACAACAATTATTGCTTATTGCACGTTAAGAAAGTATACCAGACCGCATTTTAGATGGACATTGTATGCACATCTAAACAATAGCAAAAAATATGGTCATTGCACTGCAAATGAGTTATTTTGGAAAATATATGCAAGTGGGCAGGTCCCCCAAAAAGAAGCATTGATTCATTTAAGCAGAAAAAAAATACCAACATAAGAACATAATTATTTTAAAAAGTTTTGAAAGGCATGTTGTTCTTTAGCATATTTAACTTCAGAAGGAACTCTGAATTCTTCATTTTTCAAAAATATTAGATAATAACTTCAGAAAACCCCCCCCCCCCCAATCTACAGACTGCAATACAAAATTGAATGACTATTAGGATTCCAGATGTGAATGAAAAATAAATGAACGGAAGGCTCTAGGAAAATATATGAAGCCAATAACCCTCTATTCTAGAATGCATGTATCATATTCACCAGGAAAAAGAAAAACAAAAGAAGCCCAAGTTCTAAAAAGTTATCCAAATGCCAAATTAGGAGATATTTGCTAGAGAGAGTACTACTTAATCCAAAAATTAAAACAAACCCAATTTTATTTATATGTATCGCCCCAAAAGAACCCGAATCAGAGAGAGTACATATAGCCATTAGGGTTTCAAATTCACCTTCCAAATTATCGATAAAAGGGAAAATCCAATTTTTTCGCTCATGGGCTCAGACGAAAATAAAAAATTTGGGAAAAAAAAAAAGGCAAAATAAAACCACCTGAACGCCTGAATCAGAGGCAGTAGGGATTGTAGCTGCCCCTTCTAAGATTTCTGAGCTGAGCTTTCTCTTCAAAGGGGGGCGTGGTGGTAGAGGGCTCCGACTTTTGCCAGAAAATAGCTTACTGAAACCAGGCGATTTGTAAGGCGATGAATCAGAAGGTACAGAGTTCGGATCCAAGTTTTCCTTAGGTACCTTCGGAGGTTTGTTCTTTTGCGAATTAGGGGTTAGGGTTTTTGAGTTGAAAAGAGACTTCATGGCGATATAGAGATGAATGAATAGGGTTTGAGATGGAGAGGTTGAAGCTTGAAACCCTAGGTTTGAGTGGAGAAAGAGATAGGAAAGAGGAGAGACGGAGAGACGTTACTGAGAGGGAAGAGAGATTTGAAATGGAAAGAGGAAATTGTTCAAATAAAAAAAAATAATTGGGGGGAGAAGATAATTGTTTATTTTAGTCTCCTATTTTTTTAGTTGGTCTTGGTCTTGGTCTTGGAGCACCGTAGAGCACGAACTTCAAAACCAGATCAGATTAATGAATCTAATTGAATGAATATCAACAGCTAATAAATTCAACTTTGGACAGTAAGGTTTCATGATCCCTAGACTATATCAATTGATTTTATAATTTTTCTTCAACAACCAATCATGAAATATGTTGTGAATAAATTTTAATGTTAAATTCTGTTAAAGATTTGGTTCGAAATATTTGTGTGACTGATTTGTTATAAATAATATCCTGAAATAAGATCAGGAGATGATATTTTTAATTTAAATATTAACGTTGGATGTTTTCTAATGTGAGATGAGAGGATTTCGGAGTCTTTAGGAGGATTAAATGCATTTTGGCGTTGTGCACCGAGAGCACGCAAAATTATTTCGTGATGCGAATAAATAAACGTTACAAGTCCGTGCTTCGAAATAGAGGATTATTTGGATCTGATCTAACGGACGGTTTCGATAGGATATTTGACCAATTGGACGGGCCTGATGTGATGAACCTCAATTAAGTGGGACCCAGATGGAAACCATTTTGAAAGCCACCGATACCGACAATGCGGCGGATCTACTGAGCGTGAGAGAGGAGCCTCTTCTGTAGCGCCGTAGATGCATCAACCGATGTAACGGGTTGATTCCAGAGAGGACCTTCTTCTGTAGCGCCGTACATGAATCAACCGATGTAACGGGTTGATTCCAGAGAGGAAAGTTTTTTTTTTGTTTCGGGTTTCTTGCAGAACTTTTTTGTGAAGGAAAATATTTTCAAACGTGAATTTTCTTGAAGAACTTAATTTTAAGTGAATTTTTATGCATATATGCATTCTGTCTTGTTATTTTAAGCAGCTTCCGTTACGGGAAATAATCTCTTGTATCAGGTATCTCCTCGTTTATGTTTTGATGATTGAGGGATAAAAATTAAAGAATAACATATAAGTGTAGTAAAATAAAAATAATATTCAGGGATTAGATACAAATATTTTTTGCCGTCATTCCGAGATAAGACAATACCTACTTTAATAACAACTAGTTGAAATGCTCGTTGGCATTCGGGTACATGAATTGCCTATGGATATCATAAATACCATTGTAAATGTCATGGAAAGCTTGGATGAGGAAGGGACTAGAATCTTTGCAAATACTCTATGAGAAATCTGGAAGGAGAGGAATAAAACCGTAATAGAGCATAAGCACTTCCAGGCACATGCAGTACTGCAAAGGGTCCGGGCTTCAGTATCAGAGCAGGAGGTAGATCAAATGAACATGCCACGAGCTAGGATGCTGGAGCAGGAGAGGTATGATTATAAGGAGAATGAGTGGCAGGTGATCGTTGATGCGTCATGGGCAGTACCAGAAAAAACAGGAGGCGGCTTTGTGGTATATAAAAATGGCAATGCACAAGCACTGGATTTTCACTGTTTCCAAGCACATGACCCTTTTCAGGCATTTTCAGGCAGAAGCCTTGGCGATGAACAATGTCATTTCCTTCATCCATTTAAACTCTTTATACAATCTAAAATATGATTCATATGTCGTAACATCTTAAAATTTTAATACCTAGTTGATAATTTTTTTTTATTAACTTGGAAATTAGAAAAAAAAATGCTTATTTTTTAAAATTATTTTGTGTCCATCGAAACAAACTAATTTAATAGAACATATTATTTCGAACTACTATTTGATTTACATATCTGTTATTAGCCAAAAGACAAAAACTTATATTAATGCCACTCTAATCATCTCTTTTTTATATATATTTCTAAACGTGGCTGCTCTTTTTTGTAACCTCTCTAATTAATATTTGGAGTCCACGTATCAATTTGCCTTGCAAAACTACCTTTTCATTTTCCTGTTCCTCGTATAAGATATAACCGCTCTATGAAATAACTGTAACATTTTATTTTGCCTACGGTCTTTCGCTCAGAAAAAAGATGTAACTGTTCCATATGACACCCCACCTCATTATCACCGAACCGAAAAATAAAACCAGACTCCCATTTTAGTCTAAAGTTGGAATAAGATAGAAATGACACACTCTAGTTATTTCTTGTATATATGGCTGAATTTTTACGCTGGCTCGTCAAGTCTATCGCAAGCATGATTTTCATTTTTCATTTTTCTTGTATTATTTCTTGTATATATTGCATCCAGACTCCCACTTTGATTTTCATTTTTCATTCAATTTTGATATCTTCTCCAATAAAATATATCCTATCTGGATACGGAGATATGTGTGATTATCCATCCGATTAGAATTCAATTCAAGTTCTACACCATAATCTTGTTGTTTCATTTTGCTGAATGTGAAGTAACCAGACTTCTCTGATGTGATTTGATTTGAAATGGAAAAGTGATAGGGAATATGAGGCGGAATCGTCTAGAGATGAGGTTCACGCTAATGTGAAAGTGATATGAGAAACTGATTTTGAGAAAATCTAGACTTGTTGATTTATGTAAAATATATTTTTATTTGTTTGTTATGGATGTGTGGATTAATCTGATCGATTGATATTTTGGTTATATAAATTAGTTATAGACAAACTATGTCGTTAAATAAATGGTTTCTCGGCTTTGTAGCTGACTCTGTTTTACTTTTATTTCTGTTGTGATCTAGATTGCGTTGGATGGATGCGAAAGATATTGTTTCATCTCACACCTCCTAGTTCAGATACGAGGTGTGACATATGTTATTTATTGAAAAAGATTGGATTATACGTAGCAATCATGCATATAAAGTGCAAAAAATGCAATTCTGATTATCGATTGAGTATTTCAATCGTTTGTGGATTTATTCTCAGTCATTTGATGACAATAATCTACATTTAAACTCTTGATACTGTCTAGAATATGATTTATATGTTATTTATTAAAAAAGAATGGATTATACATTGACACCTGATGTACGGTTTTCGTACTTGATTTTCAGCCAGAATAAGCCCCAAATTTCGTTCAAATTACTTGTGTTTTTACTCATTTTCCTTTGAATTGTGCTAATGTTAGATGTAGGAAAGTTCAGCCGTAGCCCGGCAAGTTTTTTATACAGGTTCATCACACTTTGACGCGAAAAAAGGAGAAAATCGACTAAGTCGCACAGATCCAGCAAGATGGAACGGGCCGCCCCAATCATAGGACGGGTCGTCCCACCTCAGTGCAGACACAAGCAGAAGAGTTCCAGACGACACAATCAGCCCAGACTGGGACGGGCCGCCCCATGTTCAGACCAGGCCGTCCCAGTCCACAACCAGGCCAGAAGAGCTATTTCGAGATTGCCAAATATAGAGTGCCTGATTTGGTGAGGCGGTTTCTTCAGTTTCCACCGCCTTTCTGAGCCACAATGCCACGTTTTGGAACTTCCCAAGAGGCCTATATAAGCTCTGTCCTGGCTCCAAGTCGGGAGAGTCGAAATTTGCTAAGTTTGGAGAGCCAGAAAGGAGCAAGGCAACCACCCTGTCGAGACGGCCATCCACCAGCCTGAGACGCACCGCCCCAGGATCAGGACGGGCCGCCCCAGACAGGACAGAGCTTAGGAGATAGACGATTTTCAAGCACATCTTGTTGTAACTTGGTTTTTCCTTTTTCTTTGTGTTTTCGTATGATGAAACCTGCTTTTTCTTGCATGGAGTAGTTTAGTTTAGGGGCTATGGTTCGATAACTTTTCTTTTAGTTGTTTGTTTTGTTTGAATACTTGTTTATTTGCTAAGTTAAGTTGCGTTTATGATTTCTGCAATTTTATTCTATCTTTTTGTTGCAACTTGTTACTGTTTGAATCTGATTATTGCGTTAAACAAAGGCCTAGTTTAATTGTCAAAGTAAAGTCAATCTGCAATAACAAGCAAACACTTAGATCAATTAGGTAGGCGATATCCGAAAGGATTTAACCAAACTTCAAGTAATTAGAAGTTTTACTCAACAAACCGAGAGGTTGAGAGTTTACCAAGACCCAGAAATCAATTAGAAACACCTAAACCAAGAAACGAGAGTTGAAATTTGGGAGTTTTTAGGATTTATCAAACAGAACCCCACAACTTGACCTGAACGAGAGTTAGAGCGCAAGTCTGTAGGGTAGATTTGATCCAATTCACGCAAAAACACTCAGCAAATAATTAAGTAGGATGACAAGACAAACATCGGATGATTGGACCGGCCCGTTCCAAGGTCAGGACGGACCGCCCGAGAGGGGGCGTCCTGGCCTAGAACGGACAGTTCCAGCCATTTGACAGGGTTAGGACGGCCCGTTCCAGAGATGGAACGGTCCGTCCCAACCTTGACAGACAGGAAAAGTTAGACAACCTGAACCCCTAATCATTTGTTAATTGTTTAAACTTTCAATTGGCTAAGTTTTTCTCTAGGGAATTACAATTTTAAATTCTGTAACTGCAATTGACCTTTCTGTTTAGATCTGATTGAAATTTAAATTGTTTATTTAATCAAAAGAATTTAATTTAATATGAATTGTTTAAACTTAGAAAAGGAATAGTCCGTCCCCGTGATTCGACCCTTAAACTATACTGCAAACGAATTAGTATCGGTTTTTAAGGAATTAATTTGACCTGTACCCTCAGCACCGATCAAATTTTGGCGCCGTTGCCGGGGACGGTGCCTTTTTCTAAGTTTTACTTTCTGTTTTAACTTAAATTCTTTCAATCTCTCTTCACCTTTTCTTTTGTTTTTGAAATTTTGCAGTCGCATACGCTGGCTAACAAGGAGAAAGAACTAGGCAGCGCACGCGATACAAGTTTTCGTCAACGAGGAGGAGGGGAACAGAACCAACAATCGAGCCCATCTTCATCTGGAACGGCCCGCCCCATTTTAGGACGCACCGCCCCAGGTTTAGCTGAACTCACAGAGGAGGAAGAAGGCTCTCTGATTCAGCCGTTTCGCCAGTTTTACCAGCGCAACCGCAGAAATCCAGGGAGAACTCAACCACCTTTGACTCCACCCGAAGAAGACATGGCAGACCACTTGAATGGCAATGGGGGAAGACCGGAGGAGACTCCCGTCCAACGAGCCCTTAGAGAAGCCTCGAAGCAGCAAGGGAAGCCGAGGCCAATCGACCTCTTCGAGAAATCAGTGCACCAACCGCGACTAATGTCCGACTTGGAGTTAGACCACCAAAGGCTGAGCGAACCCGTGACTTTTACTACAACCCAAGCTTGATCGCTCTGATCAAGGACTCAGCTTTCGGTGGAGCCCCCAACGAAGATGCCAATCGCCATTTGCAAAGCTTCCTGCGCAATTGCACAACCCTTGTCCCTGAAGACGTGGATCCAGAAATAATCTGCTTAACTCTCTTTCCTTTTTCTCTTAGGGGCAAAGCTGAGGATTGGCTCAATAGTTTCAATGATGCACCATTTGATTCTTGGGAAAACTTAACCAAAGCCTTTTTAGATAGGTTTTATCCTAGGGTAAAAACAACTAAATTGGTTAGGGAATTGTTAACCTTTCAACAAGAACCAGATGAAAACCTGTTTGAGGCATGGGAAAGGTTCAAGGACCTGCAGAGAATGTGTCCACACCATGATGTACCTGAAAATAGGCTTATTGTCAGTTTCTATGATGGTTTGGATGATATGACTCGTCAGAATATCAATTCAACTGCAGGTGGATCATTCCTCGAGATGGGTTGCAGAGAAGCGAAGGCTTTACTTGAGAATATGGCCAGGTCTCAAACCAACTGGTCAGTTAGAGCCCAGAAGAAAGGAGGACTTCTTGAAGTGGATAGGGACACACACATGCAATCGCAGCTGGATTCTTTGACCGTTATGATCAAAAATCTCAACAAGAAACCGGCTGAGGTGGTAGCTAAGTGTCAGTTTTGCGAGGAAGAAGGACATACGGCCAAGGCATGCCACTTGGTTGAGAGAGAAGAGAAGACAGAAGAGGTGAATGCACTCATGAATCCTCCTTCCTTTTTCCCACCAACCAACAACTATGCTTATCGCGACAAGAGAAACCATCCAGGCCTCTCTTACTCAAATCCTAATGGAGCTGCTAACCCCAGCCAAGCCGGACCACCAAGGAACCAACAACGCCCTCAAGAGACACTCACGCAGCCCATGGTTGAGAAATTCATGCAGAGTCAAGGAATCTTCAATCATGCAGTCCATCGGGAGTTGGAGAAGATCAGGGAAGACATGGGGGCTTTTCTTCAAAGATTCGACGAAAGGTTGTCTCAATCTAGCGTCGGAGCTCTCACCAAACCAGGTATGTTCCCCAGCCAACCTGAACCAAACCCTAGGGAGGATGTGAAGAGCGTCTCGCATCAATTGAGGAGTGGAACAAGGTATGACGGGCCTGAAATGCCCTCAGACTCTCCTCCAGGACTATCTGGAACGGACCGCCCCATTCTGGGACGGCCCGCCCCACCTCAGGACGGAGTAGAAGCTGATCAGGCGGACCAGCCCAGCGCTGCGGCAGACATTGGAACGAGCCCACCAGCAGCAGAACGAGATAATGGAACAGACCGCCCCAACTCAGGACGGACCGCCCCAAACACCTCGACTACCACAAGCAGCCAACTCCCGAGGGCCGTCTCTCCTTCTAACAGAGCGATTGAGGTTCCATATCCGCAGAGACTCGCCAAGGCCAGGAAGGATAGGGCATACGAGAAGTTCCTAGACATTCTACGACAGATCAAGATCTCCATTCCCTTCACCGATCTCCTAACCAGAATGCCATCTTATGCTAAATTCTTGAAGGACCTCCTTTCCAACAAGAAAAACCTGGAGGAGTGCGGGACCATGGCCTTGACCGAAGAATGCAGCGCTCTGATCACAAAGAAGATGCCGGTCAAAATGAAAGATCCAGGCAAATTCACAATCCCATGTAAAATCGGGAATGCAGAAGAGAAGAAAGCTTTGCTGGACCTCGGAGCAAGCGTTAGTCTCATCCCCGAGACAGTCTATAATCAGATAGGAATGGGGGAGCTGAGCCCGACCCGCATGACTTTGAAGCTTGCTGATGGATCAATTAGACTGCCATTGGGAATAGCAATCGACGTGCCAGTCCAAGTTGGAGATTTGGTTGTGCCTTGTGACTTTGTGGTTGTGGATATGGAAGAAGATTTAGATGTTCCAGTCATCCTTGGTCGCCCCTTCCTCACCACAGCCGGAGTATTCATCAACTGCAAGACCGGCAAGATGATCCTAGAGGTTGGAGATGAAAAAGTGGAGTTTGATGTAGAAAAAGCCATGAAGATGCCTGACCATATTGACTCAATTTTCATGGTGGATTCATTGGAAGCCATTGTTGAAGAATCCTTCAACACACGTGTTGTTCAGGCATACCAGTCCTTCTCGGCCAGACCTGAAGAGGAGGAGGCAGACTTAATATTCAACGAAATTCTTCAAATGGTTGAATACTTAGCTGCCAGAGAGGAACAGAACAGACCACCCCAGATCAAGGCAGATCAAGCCACTATGAAGCTGCGGTCTCCAGCTGAAATCCAACGGATTCTCAGCCTGGAAACAAACCAGGGCGGACCGCCCCAGGTTGGAACGGCCCGCCCCAATTCAGATGATGCGAAATCCAGGCCAGAACTGAAGTCCCTGCCAGACAATCTCAGGTATGAATTCTTGGGCCCAGATCAGACCTTTCCTGTTATTGTTAATGCCAATCTTGATGCAGATCAAACAGCAAAGCTACTAAAAGAACTGAGAATCCATCAGAAAGCAATCGGATACTCGATTGAGGATCTAAAGGGTATCGATCCCTCGATTTGCACCCATCGGATCCTACTTGAAGAGGACTCCAAGCCAACTGTGGAGCACCAAAGGAGACTCAACCCGAACATGAGTGAAGTTGTGAGGAAAGAAATTCATAAACTTCTAGAGGCAAGGATCATTTACCCCATCTCAGACAGCAAATGGGTTAGTCCCATTCATGTTGTTCCGAAAAAGGGAGGCACAACCGTGATAAAGAATGACGAAGGACAGCTGATCCAAACAAGAATCGTCACAGGATGGAGGATGTGTGTGGACTATCGCAAGCCGAATGCAGCTACCCGAAAGGATCATTTTCCTCTGCCATTTGTTGACCAGCTACTCGAACGCCTGGCTAAGCATTCTTTATTTTGCTATCTAGATGGTTATTCTGGTTTCTTTCAAATTCCAATTCACCCCCTAGACCAGGAAAAAACGACCTTTACATGCCCATATGGGACCTATGCATACCGTAGGATGCCATTTGGTTTGTGTAATGCACCAGCAACATTTCAAAGAGCCATGATGGCTATATTTTCTGATTTTATAGAAAAAGACATGGAGGTTTTCATGGATGATTTTTCTGTCTATGGTACAACTTTCGATCACTGTCTAGCTAACTTGAAAAAGGTATTGCAGAGATGTGAAGAAGTTAACCTAGTCTTGAACTGGGAGAAGTGCCATTTCATGGTGCAAGAAGGAGTCGTTTTGGGCCACATAATCTCGGAGCAAGGAATTAAAGTGGATCAGGCCAAGGTGGAAATGATAGAGAAGCTCACGGAGCCAACTTGTGTAAAGGATGTTCGGAGTTTCCTTGGTCATGCCGGTTTCTACAGGCGTTTCATCAAGGATTTCTCTAAAATTGCTAAGCCTTTAACAAACTTGACTATGAAGGATGCAGAATTTATCTTTGATAAAAGTTGTGTTGATGCACTTGACAGATTGAAGAAAGCACTCGTGACAGCCCCGATCTTGCAACCTCCGAATTGGGATGAACCGTTTGAATTGATGTGTGATGCCAGTGATTATGCAGTTGGAGCGGTACTCGGACAGCGAAAGGATAAGAAGCCATATGCCATCTACTATGCAAGTAAGGTGTTAGACGAAGCCCAAATCAACTACACCACAACAGAAAAGGAGCTTCTTGCAGTAGTCTTTGCCTTAGATAAGTTCAGGTCCTACCTGATCGGTTCAAAGGTTATAGTCTACACCGATCATTCTGCACTCAAGTACTTACTCTCGAAGAAAGACGCCAAGCCAAGACTCATCCGGTGGGTTCTCTTGCTTCAGGAGTTTGATCTTGAGATCCGTGACAAGAAAGGTACAGAAAACAGTGTTGCTGATCATTTGTCCAGGATCAAGACAGAAGGCATCAAATCCGAGTCACTGCCAATCAACGAGTCATTTCCAGACGAACATTTGTACTCAATTCAGTCTGGAACGGACCGCCCTAGCATGGAACGGCCCGTCCCAACCACAGCAAAGGACGTCAGGACTGCCATCCCAGACAGAACGGTCCAGTCCGAGCCAGGCGATACAGTTGGAACGGCCCGCCCCAATCTGGAACGGCCCGTCCCAACTCAGGCGACCCCATGGTATGCTGACTTTGCGAACTATTTAGCAAGCGGAGTTATGCCCTATCAGATGTCCTTCCAGCAGAAGAAGAGATTCATGGCCGATGCTAAATACTACTTCTGGGAGGACCCTTTCCTGTGGAAGTTTGGAGTTGATGGAATGTTCAGAAGGTGTGTACCGGAGAGCGAAATTGAGCAAATCCTGCACAATTGCCACGCCTCAGCTTACGGAGGACATGCCTCAGTGTCTAAGACCGCGGCCAAAGTTCTGCAATCTGGATTTTTCTGGCCCACGCTTTTCAAAGACGCAAGAAAATTTATCTCTTCTTGCGATCAATGTCAAAGGACAGGCAACATTTCAAGACGCCAAGAGATGCCTCAGAATCCTATTCTAGAGGTTGAGATCTTCGACGTTTGGGGAATTGACTTTATGGGACCGTTTCCTTCTTCATGCGGCTATGAGTACATTCTTGTGGCAGTTGATTACGTGTCCAAATGGGTGGAAGCTATACCGAGCAAGCATGCAGATTCAGCAACAGTCAAAAAGCTTTTTACCAAGGTCATATTCCCACGGTTTGGAATTCCAAGGACAGTCATTAGTGACGGGGGCAAACACTTCATTAACAAACAGTTTGAGAATCTTTTAAAGAAGTATGGAGTGAGACACAAGGTGGCAACCCCTTACCATCCGCAAACTAGTGGCCAAGTTGAGATATCAAACCGAGAAATAAAGAATATCCTGCAGAAGACAGTGAGCAGTACAAGAAAAGATTGGGCATTAAAATTGGACGACGCCTTATGGGCATATAGGACAGCCTTCAAGACTCCTATAGGCATGAGCCCATTCAAGCTGATTTATGGAAAATCATGCCATTTGCCAGTGGAATTGGAACACAAGGCATACTGGGCAGTGAGAGCACTCAACATGAATTATAAATCAGCTGGAGAGAAGAGGATTCTGGACTTACACGAGCTGGAGGAAATAAGGCTAAGTGCATATGACAATGCTAAGATCTACAAGGAGAAAACAAAGCTCTGGCATGACAAGCATATCCAAATGAGATCCTTTGAAGCAGGGGATATGGTGCTTCTGTTCAATTCCAGGTTGAGGCTATTTCCTGACAAACTCCGGTCTAGATGGACAGGCCCTTACGTTGTGAAGAAGGTCTATCCATTTGGAGCTGTTGATATCTACAAGGAAGGAGATGAGACCTTCAAGGTGAACGGACAGAGGCTCAAGTTCTACGTTAATCCAAATGCTAGCACAGAAGGAGGGGAAGTCCAATTCTTTACTAACCCCTCACCCGCAGAGACGTAGACATCAGGGGTCGAGCTTGAGACCTTAAACAAGCGCTTCTTGGGAGGCAACCCAAGGGTTCAGTTTTTAAATTTATTTTAGGTTTATTCAATTTACTTTGTGTCAAAAAGTCAAAAACAAAATAAAAATTTGAAAAACAACAAAATAATAAAAAAATTAGGAGTAGGCTAAATAACCAGAATACTTGGCTCAATTTGTGATGTGGTTGATTACTTTCAGGGAGAAAACGTGAAGAAATCGATGAGGTGCTAGGAAAGACAAGCTTGGGGGAGAAAAACCTATTGGAACGGACCGCCCCAATATTGGAACGGCCCGTCCCAACCAGTGGAACGGCCAGGTTTGGACCAGGACGGGGTTTGATTGAACATGAGGACCTGACCATTGGGACGGTCCGCCCCATACATGGAACGGTCCGCCCCAATTCGAAATCCGACAGTTACAACCCTTGGCAATAACTACCCATTAAACCCATTAACCCACGACCCCACCTTTCCCTCTCTCTTTCTCTCTATTTTAAAACCCAGCCAACCCATCTCTCTTCTCTCCCTCCCGACTCTCTCCCTCTCTCCCGATCCTCCCTCTGTGCCCTCGCGAATCCGACGAAGCGCCGCCGACGACGCCTCGCCGGAGTCACTCTCTCTCTCCTCTCACTCACCTTAGGCCTCTCCTCTCTCCACTCCATCACAACCCACTCGCTGCCCGCCAGATCCGCCGTCGCCGCCGCCTCCATCGTCGAATTCGCCGCGCGCCAGTCACTCTCGCCTCTCCTCTATCTCCACTTCGCCTCCCTCCTTTCCATTTCGCCGCAACCTCTCGATTTCACCGGAGTCCGCCACCACCACCGCTGCCGCTTCGTTTCCGCCGCCATTTGCTCCAATTTTCCGGTAAAATCAAGCTCTCTCTCTCTTCTTAATTTATCCCTAAACCAATTCCATTGAAATTGCACCAAACCCAGAACCAAACTCAAATCGAAAAATCGATGGAAACCATCTCTGGTACTTAACCATTTTCCTGCCCAAACCTTAATCGGAACGGACCGTCCCATCATCAGGACGGCCCGCCCCAATCACCAAACCCTGCCATAAACCCTTCGTCCCAGTCCCAGACAACCCCGTCCCAGGCCAAGACCCCTTATCTGCCTAGTCCAGAACGGCCCGTCCCACCATTAGGACGGTCCGCCCCAAATCCATAAAACAGCCAAAAACACTGCATTTCAGGACAGACCGGACCGCCCCATTCCTGGACCGGCCCGTTCCATGCAGAGGAGGAGTTCAGGGAGACTTTCAGACAAAATCACAAAATATTTATTTCGCGATCTCCCGCGAAAACCTGGAAAGAGGAAAATCCTTGTGCCCAGATCATTCACCAGGGGCATCGGTGGGTGGTCAACCAAAGAAGATAGCCCTATTCCACCTCTTGACAAGTACCCGCTCGATCCGCGTGAGTTCATGGTGAACCCGCCTCCTGCATCTCAGTCACAGTACACAGTTGAGGATCCAGACCAGATCATTCCATTCGCGGGTTGGGTCAGGCGCAGACAGCCATCCCCTTACGTGTACTACTGGTCCGAGCTTGAGTCTATCTCAGGCATGGCAGATGATCAGACCGAGCCTACTGACACCGCTCAGTCCCACCAGCCTGAAGCTCAACATGATCCTGAGCCCGCTGCCACAAATGCAGAGATAAATGCAGCAGCGGAGGCAGAAGAAGAGGCCGAAGAAGAAGAGGTGGAGGATCTCGTCCCTGAGACGCAAACCTACCCCTCCCAGCCCGCTGAAATTGAGCTTGCCGATGTGCACATCCGCCTCAAGGGCTCAGATGCCAAGCAGAGGTTCAAAAACCTCCGAAACAAACACTTCCAAAGCACCAAGGCGATTGATTTGCGGGTGCTAGATCAGCTGGGCATCCGTGATGACTTCTTCCGTCTCACCAGATCTGTCGGGTTTCGCCCGAGATTCTGGAAGATCAGAGCTCCAGCCTATACGGCCCTCACTATGGAGTTCCTCTGCACCCTTGACCTCTTCTTCAAGGATGATCTCTGGCAGATGACATTCCGTGCGAACGGAAAGAAGATGATCTGCAACGAGAATGACTTCGCCCGGTTCTTTGGGCTGGAAAATGGGGAGATCACGGATGAGTTCTTTGAGGACAACCTTTGGGAGGAGCTATCTTTGGAGCACAGACAGCCAGTCAATACCCGCCGCTCCTCCCACATCCAGCACCCGACTATCCGCTTCATACAGCGGATGCTCTCTCTCACCATCTTTGCCAAAGGTGAGTCGGGTGTCAAGTTGACCCGTGGTGAGCAAGCAATCCTCAACCAGATTTTCTATCCAAAGGGAGAGGCAAAGCTCAATCTGGCCTACTTCATGATGAAGCATTTCGAGAAACAGGCCAACAATCTCAGGGCAGGCACAGGTCAGATCACAGTTGGCGGGTACGTGACTCATTTGATCCGCCAGTATGATGTCACAGTGCCCTGGGATGAGTTGAGGCGAAGCGGAGGACCAAACCGGCTAGGCATGAAGCAGCTGGTTGAGATGGGGATGGTGGCCCAGGTTGGATCCGAGTATCAGTTTTGTTATGGCCGCCATCGGTTCCCGTTACCATTCACCAGGTCCATAGATCTCCAAAACAAAAGGACCTGGCTTCTGGTTGATAGAGATGGACGGTTGATCAACCATGAAGAGGAAGAGATGCAGCGCAGATTGGCTGAGATGGAGGCCGCTGCTAGGGCAGCAGGCGCCGGTACATCGGCAGAGGCAGAGGCAGCAGGTGCTTCTAGCCACCCATCTCAGCATCCCTCCCATTTCCCCTCGATGCCCCACATTGAGCCCTTCGATGATGTTCAGGGCGAGCACTTCACTTGGGATGGGATCCGTATGGAGGATATACATCCATCCCCCTCTCCGCCACGCCCACATGGAGGGTTTGAGCCACAGTGGCAGCCGGGATACGGCAGGGGATCGGATCAGCGCTACTTCGACATGCTGCAGGACATTCACACCGCTCAGTGGAACCTGCAGACATCTTTTGATGAAGAAAGGGAGGAGAACAGGAGATGGAGGCAGCAGCAAGATGAGCGCAATGCAAGGAATGATGATCTGCTCAGCCGCCTCGCGAGTCACATCTTTGGCCCTGGACCATCAGCTCCACCGCCACCTGACCCACCACAGTTCTGAGCCAGTATCAGGTACGTTTTTCTATTTTTCTCTCCTTTATTTTCTTTCTTGCATCTACTAGGACTAGGGACAGTCCAGTAGATAAGCTTGGGGGGGGTTAAAGGATCGAAAAATCGAAAAAACGGATAACTTAGATCATCTGCATTGCATATTGCCAGTTTCAGACAGTATTGGAACGGACCGTCCCACCAATGGGGCGACCCGTCCCAACAGGGCGTCCCAGTCTAGAACAGCCCGTTCCAGCACTGTCTGAGGCATTGAAACTAGTCAAGTATTGAGTCTGGAACGGTCCGTCCCACCATCAGGACGGTCCGCCCCAGTGGGTCGTTCCAAGCTAGAACAGGCCGTTCCAGACACAATGCATTGGCAGTTTTTGTATATACATGTAGGATTTGCATAATTAAATCATTCTAAGTTGCATTTAGGATAGTTCTAAGGATCATTTAGCTAATCTTGATGTTTGTGACTTAAGAAATTTGGGCAGATTCTGAGAAAAACTAAAAAAACTCTGTTGAAAATTTGCTAAATGAATTTGACTAAACTAATTTGAGGCAAGCTAAGGATAGTAACATTCATTTGACTTGGGATTAATTTTGCTAAGCATTAGATAGTTAATTTCAAAAGCAATTATTCGGTTGTATTGAATAGAGCCGGCAAAGGGCTTGATTTAGTTCGCCTAAGATCATTTGAGTAACTCAAAAATAAGGATAACTGTAAGATGGTTTGCACAAATTTTCAGAAACTAAAACCTTCGCAATTTTCTTTTCAAAATTAAAGTAAAAAAAAAAATAAATAAAAAATATAAAATAAAAAAATAAAAAAAAATGGAAAAATCAAAAACAAAATAAAAAGGGGAACTAAAAAGTGGTGCAGTGCCATGGACACTGTAGGAGGCTATAGGTACTTGCGGATTAAAAGAATTCCATAAACCATGGGTAAGAAACAGAAAGAGATTCATGGTATAAAAAAAAAAAAAAAAGAGGAAAAATCCTCTAAAAATCCGCTCTTATCTGGCCGACTTCTCCGCCTCGGGAAAAACCTCCTCGCCCCAGGAGAATTGTATCTTGTAAATAATTTTTCTTTTAAGTTATTTAAATTTCTGGTTTGAAGTATCGTAAGTCTGTGCAAAACAACTTGGAGTTATTCTGAATTATTTGAGTTGAGCAGGTTCGATCCCGTTTCTACTTGATTTCTAACTGAATAAAAACTTTGAAGAATTAACTGATTTAATGCTTAGTGAAATGAAACAGAGTCAATGTGATGTGAGAATCTTTGGTTTGATTTCAGAAAAAGTTAAGTCACTCAAAAATAAAATATTTTGGTCTTAATAGAAAAACTTTTTGAAAATGCCTTTGTAACTTAAAGTCACAATCAGTTAAGTTTAAACTAAAAGGATTCTTTGAACTAGTTAGTGCACAGGTACTTGAACTCAATTAGGGTCTAATTCAGGTTTAAGTCTATAGTTTTGCTTGGGGACAAGCAATGTTCAAGCTTGGGGGATTTTGATGTACGGTTTTCGTACTTGATTTTCAGCCAGAATAAGCCCCAAATTTCGTTCAAATTACTTGTGTTTTTACTCATTTTCCTTTGAATTGTGCTAATGTTAGATGTAGGAAAGTTCAGCCGTAGCCCGGCAAGTTTTTTATACAGGTTCATCACACTTTGACGCGAAAAAAGGAGAAAATTGACTAAGTCGCACAGATCCAGCAAGATGGAACGGGCCGCCCCAATCATAGGACGGGTCGTCCCACCTCAGTGCAGACACAAGCAGAAGAGTTCCAGACGACACAATCAGCCCAGACTGGGACGGGCCGCCCCATGTTCAGACCAGGCCGTCCCAGTCCACAACCAGGCCAGAAGAGCTATTTCGAGATTGCCAAATATAGAGTGCCTGATTTGGTGAGGCGGTTTCTTCAGTTTCCACCGCCTTTCTGAGCCACAATGCCACGTTTTGGAACTTCCCAAGAGGCCTATATAAGCTCTGTCCTGGCTCCAAGTCGGGAGAGTCGAAATTTGCTAAGTTTGGAGAGCCAGAAAGGAGCAAGGCAACCACCCTGTCGAGACGGCCATCCACCAGCCTGAGACGCACCGCCCCAGGATCAGGACGGGCCGCCCCAGACAGGACAGAGCTTAGGAGATAGACGATTTTCAAGCACATCTTGTTGTAACTTGGTTTTTCCTTTTTCTTTGTGTTTTCGTATGATGAAACCTGCTTTTTCTTGCATGGAGTAGTTTAGTTTAGGGGCTATGGTTCGATAACTTTTCTTTTAGTTGTTTGTTTTGTTTGAATACTTGTTTATTTGCTAAGTTAAGTTGCGTTTATGATTTCTGCAATTTTATTCTATCTTTTTGTTGCAACTTGTTACTGTTTGAATCTGATTATTGCGTTAAACAAAGGCCTAGTTTAATTGTCAAAGTAAAGTCAATCTGCAATAACAAGCAAACACTTAGATCAATTAGGTAGGCGATATCCGAAAGGATTTAACCAAACTTCAAGTAATTAGAAGTTTTACTCAACAAACCGAGAGGTTGAGAGTTTACCAAGACCCAGAAATCAATTAGAAACACCTAAACCAAGAAACGAGAGTTGAAATTTAGGAGTTTTTAGGATTTATCAAACAGAACCCCACAACTTGACCTGAACGAGAGTTAGAGCGCAAGTCTGTAGGGTAGATTTGATCCAATTCACGCAAAAACACTCAGCAAATAATTAAGTAGGATGACAAGACAAACATCGGATGATTGGACCGGCCCGTTCCAAGGTCAGGACGGACCGCCCGAGAGGGGGCGTCCTGGCCTAGAACGGACAGTTCCAGCCATTTGACAGGGTTAGGACGGCCCGTTCCAGAGATGGAACGGTCCGTCCCAACCTTGACAGACAGGAAAAGTTAGACAACCTGAACCCCTAATCATTTGTTAATTGTTTAAACTTTCAATTGACTAAGTTTTTCTCTAGGGAATTACAATTTTAAATTCTGTAACTGCAATTGACCTTTCTGTTTAGATCTGATTGAAATTTAAATTGTTTATTTAATCAAAAGAATTTAATTTAATATGAATTGTTTAAACTTAGAAAAGGAATAGTCCGTCCCCGTGATTCGACCCTTAAACTATACTGCAAACGAATTAGTATCGGTTTTTAAGGAATTAATTTGACCTGTACCCTCAGCACCGATCAACACCGATCAAGATGCCATGTCAGATGCAAATCAGCAAAAGAGTTGAGTCATCGATTCAAGAACTGTCAACAATAATTAATTAGTTAGTTAAGCGTTATCTTTAGTCTTAATGAGTCAAAATGAGTTAATAATATGTTGTTGTATTTTGTGTTGTTTTTTGTGGTCTACTGGTCTTTTAGGAGGTAATTAAGTGTGTTTTGGGATTAGAAAAAGTGGTTGAGATGATATATTAATGGGTAGTAGCATTTAATTGTGTTAGATTGCTATTTAAGCTGAAAATCAGAATATAATAAGGAGATTATTGAATTATTACGAATTTTGCTTGTGAATTGAGTTCATCTCCTTTTTTTATCCACTGTCGGATTGAGTTCTTACGCCTCTTCTAGTGATGTATTGTTACGCTTGCTAGTTTCTCTAAGTATCCCGATCCGGTGTTAGGAAATGCACAATTTTAATTTTTGGAGCTAATTACACTTAATTAACCACAAACAACATCATGCATCAAAGTAGATCTAGTGCAAAAGTCAATCAACACAAGAGAAGGTGTAGGAATTGTACCTCCTGTGAAATCGTATTCCCGGGGCTCGACCAAGGTATGGAAATCGATGGCGTGCCTTCTCCGCCGTCTCCACCACGTCTAGTAGCCGCCCTCGAGTCCACCAAGGAGGATTAATCACGTTCTACAAGGTACGTGCTAGCATACCCAAAGAACAAGCCTAATCCTTATGGTTTTCTCTCTTGCATCAAACAACAACCTTGATTTAGTGGAGAGAACATAGCTCAACACATGAGCAAAAGAGAGAAAGAGAGGATAAAAGTGGCGGCCTCCATGGGAGGAATGAGAGGAGAGAGAAAAGCTAGGTGGAGGCTCTCATAAGTGGTCCTTATATAGAGCACAAAACCTAATTGCAGATTATACGTTTCTTGATCTAGAGATAATTGTATCAGTTGCTAGCAAACAATCTATCTCCATCAAGGGGCCCAAAGAGATATCGTCACTCACTAAGTGAATTAATGAGGGACATACGGTTTTCTTGACTATTTAGCTTTTCCCCGCACAATTCAAGAGAACATAAATAACGTCCGTATAGCAGCCCTTATCGGGAATCAATGGTAGACGATATTTATTGAACCTATCCTCATGTGGAAAAGATAAATATCTCAAACTTATAATCAAAATCATAACGAAATAAATAATGACACATAACACAATCCATATATTTATTTCGTTGGGTCATGTCCTGTACTATGTTCAATTAACATAAACATATGCAATTAAGTTGGTTACTCTTAACCTGTGATTTATAGAACTTAATCATCACTTAACTTGCATACTGATCTTATTGATAATTAATGTTCCTTGTTAATTATCAAGATTATGGACGCTTTAGATTTATTGTTGTCATTTACTACTAAATGAAAAACAGTGATCTATAATTCAGATCCTCAACCTGAATGAACTGTCAACACATAAATCAAGGAACAAATGATATAAAATCATCCATAATATAAAACCATAGAAGTAGCCAAATATGATTGGCTTCTAGGACATATCTCTAACAAATTGACCTCTTGCATAATTACAACTATGTCATCCCACCTACCACCATATTGGGCAGCCACGAAATGAGCCTATATGGGCCACTTAATCCACTCAATTTAGTCTCTTATTCTATTAATTAAAGCCTCATTTATTTGCTCTTTAATTGAGTTATCTATTTGCTACCAAATAACGGCCTAATTAATTAATATAACCATTTATATTAAAATTGTGTTGAACTAAATTAATTATTAACTCATTAATAATTATTTTAGGATTAGTTAATGCATTAATTTATTTCTATATGATCCATTGACTTAATTAATTATAACGGTTCGCAACGGTATATAATTAATTAATCAATCTTATCATATTTTCACAGTACTTACCACTGTGAATAAATAAATAATGCACTGTGTGATTAATATCCTATTTGTGTGACCCTTTGAGGATTTATGCTATGTTGGCCATGGAATTAAATCGTTATTTATTTCCAATAATCATAAGCGGTATCTAGCAACACGTTATGATTCCCAATTCGCATAAACAGTGTACAGCTACAATATTTCAATCCTGCAAGAGAGAATAAAAGTATATCTCTATTTTGATTCTTATGTCACACGATATCATCGTATAATCCAAGATAGGAATGTGTCATTCTTGCATATTATACGTTTCTTGATCTAGAGATAATTGTATCAGTTGCTAGCAAACAATCTATCTCCATCAAGGGGCCCAAACAGATATCGTCACTCACTAAGTGAATTAATGAGGGACATACGGTTTTCTTGACTATTTAGCTTTTCCCCGCACAATTCAAGAGAACATAAATAACGTCCGTATAGCAGCCCTTATCGGGAATCAACGGTAGACGATATTTATTGAACCTATCCTCATGTGGAAAAGATAAATATCTCAAACTTAGAATCAAAATCATAACGAAATAAATAATGACACATAACACAATCCATATATTTATTTCGTTGGGTCATGTCCTGTACTATGTTCAATTAACATAAACATATGCAATTAAGTTGGTTACTCTTAACCTGTGATTTATAGAACTTAATCATCACTTAACTTGCATACTAATCTTATTGATAATTAATGTTCCTTGTTAATTATCAAGATTATGGACGCTTTAGATTTATTGTTGTCATTTACTACTAAATGAAAAACAGTGATCTATAATTCAGATCCTCAACCTGAATGAACTGTCAACACATAAATCAAGGAACAAATGATATAAAATCATCCATAATATAAAACCATAGAAGTAGCCAAATATGATTGGCTTCTAGGACATATCTCTAACAAATTGACCTCTTGCATAATTACAACTATGTCATCCCACCTACCACCATATTGGGCAGCCACGAAATGAGCCTATATGGGCCACTTAATCCACTCAATTTAGTCTCTTATTCTATTAATTAAAGCCTCATTTATTTGCTCTTTAATTGAGTTATCTATTTGCTACCAAATAACGGCCCAATTAATTAATATAACCATTTATATTAAAATTGTGTTGAACTAAATTAATTATTAACTCATTAATAATTATTTTAGGATTAGTTAATGCATTAATTTATTTCTATATGATCCATTGACTTAATTAATTATAACGGTTCGCAACGGTATATAATTAATTAATCAATCTTATCATATTTTCACAGTACTTACCACTGTGAATAAATAAATAATGCACTGTGTGATTAATATCCTATTTGTGTGACCCTTTGAGGATTTATGCTATGTTGGCCATGGAATTAAATCGTTATTTATTTCCAATAATCATAAGCGGTATCTAGCAACACGTTATGATTCCCAATTCGCATAAACAGTGTACTGCTACAATATTAAATCATGCATAAGAGAATAAATATAATTCTAATTTTGATTCTTATGTCACACGATATCATCGTATAATCCAAGATAGGAATGTGTCATTCTTGCAGATTATATGTTTTTTGATCTAGAGTTGATCGCTTAGTTGCGCGCATACGATCCAACTTCATCAAGGGGCCCAAACAGATATTGTCACTCACTAATTGAATTAATAAGGGACATACGGCCCAAACAGATATTGTCACTCACTAATTGAATTAATGAGGGACATACGGTTTTCTTGATGATTAGTTTTTCCCCGCACAATTCAAGAGAACATAAATAAAGTCTGTATAGCAGCCCTTATCGGGTCAAATTCTGTACTATGTTCTAAAACATATACATATGCAATTAAGTTGGTAACTCTTTACCTATGATTTGTAGAACTTAATCATCACTTAACTTGCATATTAATCTTATATGATAATTACTGTTCCTTGTCAATTATCAAGATTATGGACCGTTTAGATTTATTATTGTCACTCTAAAGAATGATCCACGGAGATCTACAATTCAGATCCTCAACCTGAATAATCTGTCAATAATAAACCTAGAAACATATGATAAAATATCATCCAAAATATAAACTAATATTTAAGTCATTAAATTATTGACTTCTAGGATATAACTCTAACATCCGGACGTAATTAAATTCATTTGTGCAATTGCCATGCATGGTAATTATGCTAGGTATCATACGATGATATCGTGTGACATAAGAATCAAAATTAAGATTCACTTGAGTATTTCAATCGTGTGTCATTCTTGCAGATTCAACCGTTTCATTCTTGCACAAATAATTAAACTCTACACTTTATATGTGTAATTGCCATGCATGGTAATTATGCATATAAAGTGCAAATAATGCAACTTTGAGTATCACTTGAGTATTTCAATTGTTTCATGATTCATTCTAAGTCATTTGATCACAATAATATGCATTTAAACTCTTTATATTATCTAGAATAAAATTCATATGTTATTTGTTCAAAAAGATTGGATATACATGGCAATTACACATATAAAGTGAAAATAAATTCAATTATGAGTGAGCATTTCAATCGTTTCTGGATTCATTATAAGTCATTTCATCGCAATAATCTACATTTAAACTCTTTATATTGTCTAGAATATGATTCACATGTTATTTATTCAAAAATATTGGATTATACGAGGTAATTAAGCATATAAAGTGCAAATAATGCAATTCTAGGTATCATTTGTGCAATTCAACCGTTTTTAGATTCATTCTAAGTCATTAAATAACAATAATCAACATTTAAATTCTTTACACTCTCTAGAATATGATTGAGATGTCATTTATGCAAAAATATTAGATTATATATGTTAATTACGCATATAAAATGCAAATAATTCAATTCCGAGTACTATTTGAACATTTCAATCATTTCTGGATTCATTCTAAGTCATTTTATCTTAATAATCTACATTTAAACAATATTGTCAAGAATACGATTCATATGTTACCTGTTCGAAAAGATTGGATTATACATGGTGCATATAAAATGCAAATAATACACTTCTGAATATCAATTAAGCATTTTCAATCGTTTAAGGTTTGATTCTAAGTAATTCCGTCACAATAATGTACATTTAAACTATTTATACTATCTAGAACGTGATTCATATATGATTTATTCAAATAGATTGGATTATACATTGTATTTACGCAAACAAAGTGCGTATAATGCAATTTTGTGTATTATGTGAGCATTTTAGTCGTTTCTGAATTCATTCTAGCTTATTTCATCAAAATAGTCTACATTTAAACTCCTTATACTGTCTAAAATGTCGTTCATATGTTATTTATTCAAAAAAATTGGATTATATATGCTAATTACGAATATAAATTGCAAAATAATGCAATTCAGAGCATCACTTGAGCATTTCAATCGTTTTTGGATTCATTATAAGTCATTTCATCACAATAATTTACATTTAAAATACTTGTACTGTCTAGAATGTGATTAATATGTCATTTATTCAAAAAGATTGGATTATATATGCTAATTACGCATATAAAGTGCAAACAATGCAATTCTGAGTATTCTTTGAGCATTTCAATCCTTTCTCAATTCATTATAAGTAAATTCCTCACAATAATCTACATTTAAACTCTTTATACTTTCTAGAAAGTGATTGATATGTTATTTATTCAAAAAGGGATTATACATGGTAATTACGCATATAAAAGTGAAAATAATACAATTCTGAGTATCAATTGTATGTTTCGTTCGTTTCTGGATTCATTCTAAGTCATTTCATCGTAATAATCAACATTTAAACTCTTTATACTGTCTAGAACGTGATTCATATGTTATTTATTCAAAACAATATGATTATACATGGCAATTACGTATTTAAAATACAAATAATGCAATTATGAGTATCATTTGAGCATTTCAATCGTTTCTGGATTCATTCTAAGTTGTTTCATTACAATAATCTACATTCAAACTCTATATACTGTCTAGATTACGATACATATGTTATTTATTCAAAAAAATTGGATTATACATAGTAATTACCTATATAAAGTGCAAATAAGGCAATTCTGAGTATCCTTTGAGAATTTCAATCATTTATGTATTCATTCTAAGTAATTTCACCACAATAAACTACATTTAAACTCTATATACTGTCTAAAAAGTTATTGATATGTTATTTATTAAATAATATTGGATTATGTGTGGTAATTACGCACATAAATTGCAAATAATACAATTCTGAGTATCAATTGAGCATTTCACTCATTTCTTGATTCATTCTAAGTCATTTCATCACAATAATCTACATTCAAGCTCTTCTCACTCTCTAGAATGTGATTCATATATTATTTATTAAAAAATATAGGATTATAAATGGTAATTACGCATATAAAGTGCAAATAATCTAATTATAAGCATCGTTTGAGCTTTTCAATCGTTTTTCGATTCGTTATAAGTCATTTGATCACTATAATCTACATTTAAACTTTTTACACAGTCTAGAATATGATTAATAAGTTATTTATACAAAAAGATTGGATTATATATGGTAATTATGCGTATAGATTGCTAATAATGTAATTATGAGCATCGTTTGAACATTTCAAACATTTTTCGATTCATTCTAAGTCATTTTATCACAATAATCTCCATTTAAACTCTTTATACTGTCTATAATATGATTCATACATTATTTATTTAAAAAATATTGGATTATACATGGTAATTGCACATATAAAAGTGCAAATATTGCAATTCTGAGCATCATTTGACCATTTCAATAGTTTCAGAATTCATTATAAGTCAATTGATCACAATCAATCTACATTTAAACAATTTATACTGACTAGAATATGATTCATATGTTATTTATTCAACAAGATTGGATTATACATGGTAATTACGCATATAAAGTGCAAATGATGCAATTCTGAGCATCGTTTGAGCATTTCAATCATTTCTAGATTCATTATAAGTCATTTGACAACAATAACCTACATTTAAACTCTTATACTGTCTAGAATATGATTCATCCATTATTTATTCAAAAATATTGGATTATACATGGTAATTATGCATATAAAGTGCAAATAATGCAATTCTGAGCATCGTTTGAGCATTTCAATCGTTTCTGGATTCATTCTAAGTCATTTGATCACAATAATCTATATTTAAACTCTTTATAGTGTCTAGAATATGATTCATATATTATTTGTTTTCAAAAAGATTGGATTATACGTGGTAATTACGCATGTAAATTGCAAAGAATGCAATTCTGAGTATCAATTGAGCATTTCACTCATTTCTGGATTCATTCTATGTAATTTCTTCACAATAATTTACATTTAAACTCTTTAAACTGTTTAAATTGTGATTCATATGTTATTTATTTAAAAACTATTGGATTTTACATGGTAATTACGCATATAAAGTGCAAATAATGCAACTATAACTATAAGTATCACTTGAGCATTTCAATCGTTTTAGAATTCATTCTAAGCCATTTGATCATTATAATCTACATTTAATCTATTTAAACAGTCTAGAATATGATTCATGTGTTATTTATTGAAAAAGATTGGATTATACACGGTAATTATGCATATAAAGTGCAAATAATGCAACCCTAATTATCAATTGAATATTTCAATCGTTTCTTAATCCATTCTAAGTCATTCGACGACAATAATCTACATTTAAACTCTTTATACTTTCTACAATATGATTTATACGTTATTTGTTTAAAAAGATTGGATTATACATGGTAAGTACGCATAAAAATTGCAAATAAATGCAATTTTGAGCTCCGTTTGATCATTTCAATTGTTTGTGGATTCATTCTAAGTAATTTCATCACAATAATCTACATTTAAACTCTTTATACTATCTAGAATACGATTCATATTGGATTATCTGAGGTAATTATGCATATAATGTGAAAATAATGCAATTCTAGGTATCATTTGAGCATTTCAATCGTTTCTGGGTTCATTCTAAGTCATTTCATAAGAATAATCTACATTTATACCCTTTATACTGTTTAGAATATGATTCATAAGTTATTAATTCAAAAAGATTGGATTGTACATGGTAATTACGCATATAAAGTGCAAATAATGCAATTCTGAGCAACGCTTAAGTATTTTAATAGTTTATGGATTCATTATAAGTCATTTGATCACAATAATTTACATTTAAACTCTTCATACTGTCTATAATATGATTCATACGTTATTTATTCAAAAATATTGGATTATACAAGGTAATTACACATATAAAGTGCGAATAATGCAATTATGAGCGTCGTTTGAACATTTCCATCATTTCTGGATTCATTCAAAGTCATTTGATCACAATAATCTACATTTAAACTCTTTATACTCTCTAAAATATGATTCATATATTTTTTGTTCAAAAAGATTGGATTATACATGGTAATTACGCATATAAATTGCAAATAACGCAATTCTCAGTATCAATTGAGCATTTCACTTATTTCTGGATTCATTTTAAGTCATTTCGTCACAATAATCTACATTTAAACTCATTAAATTATTTAAATTGTGATTCATAAGTTATTTGTTTTAAAAAAATTAAATTATACATGGTAATTGCTCATATAAATTGCAAATAATGCAATTCTGAGCATAGTTTGAGCATTTCAATTGTTTCTGGATTCATTCAAAGTGATTTGATCGCAATAATCAAAATCTAATCTCTTTATACTATCTAAAATATGATACATACGTTATTTATTCAAAAAGATTGGATTATTCATGGTAATTACGCATATATAAAGTGCAAATAAATACAATTCTGAGTATCAATTGAGCATTTCACTAATTTTTGGATTAATACTAAGTCATTTCATCACAATAATCTACATTTAAACTCTTGATAATGTCAAGAATATGATTCATACCTTATTTATTCAAAAAGATTGGATTATACATGGTAATTACGCATATAAAGTTCTAATAATACAATTCTGATTATCGATTGAGTATATCAATCGTTTCTAGAACAATTCTCAGTCATTTGATGACAATAATCTATATTTCAACTCTTTATAATGTCTAGAATATGATTCAGACGTTATTTATTCAAAAAAGATTGGATTATACATGATAAATTCACATATAAAGTGCAAATATTGCAATTATGAGAATCGTTTGAGCATTTTAATAGTTTCTGGATTCATTCTAAGTCATTTGATCACAATAAATCTACATTTAAATTATTTATACTGTCTAGAATATGATTTATCTGTTATTTATTCAAAAAAGATGGATTATAAATGGTAATTACACATATAAAGTGCAAATAATGCAATTCTGAGCATCGCTTGAGCATTTCAATCGTTTGTAGTTTCATTATAAGTCATTTCATCATAATAATCTACATTTAAACTCTTTAAACTGTTTAGAATATAATTCATATGTTATTTATTAAAAAATATTGGATTTTACATGATAATTACGCATATAAAGTGCAAATAATGTAATTCTGAATACTAATTGAGCATTTCAATCGTTTCAGGAATCATTCTAAATTATTTTATCATAATAATCTACATTTAAATTCTTTACACTCTCTAGAATACGATTGATATGTTATTTATTCTATAATAAAGGATCATACACATTAATTACGCATATAAATGCAAATAATTCAATTATGAGCTTTGTTTGAGCATTTCAATCGTCTCTGTATTCATTTTAAGTCATTTCGTCACAATAGTCATAATTTAAACTCTTTATAATGTCTAGAATATAATATATGTGTTATTTATTCTAAAAGATTGGATTATACATTGTAATTACGCATATAAATTACAAATAATGCAATTCTGAGTATAGTTTGAGCATTTCAATCGTCTCTGTATTCATTCTTTGTAATTTCACCTCAATAATCTACATTTAAACTCTTTGAACTGTCTATAATATGATTGATATGTTATTTATTCAAAAAAATATTGGATTATACACGGAAATTACGCATATAAAGTGCAAATAATGCAATTCTGAGTATAGTTTGAGCATTTCAATCGTTTCTATATTAATTCTAAGTCATTTGATCATAATAATCAATATTTAAATTCTTTATACTGTCTAGAATATGATTCATATGTTATTTATTCGAAAGATTGGATTATTCATGGTAATTATGTATATAAATTGCAGATAACGCAATTCTGAGCATCGTTTGAGTATTTCAATCGTTTCTCGATTCATTCTAAGTCATTTTATCACAAGAATCTACATTCAAACTCTTTCTACTATCTAGAATATGTTTCGTATGTAATTTCTTTAAAAAGATTTGGATTATACATGGTAATTTAAACTCTTTATACTGTCTAGAATATAATTTATATGTTATTTATTCTAAAAGATTGGATTATACATTGTAATTACGCATATAAATTACAAATAATGCAATTCTGAGTATTGTTTGGGCATTTCAATCGTCTCTGTATTCATTCTTTGTAATTTCACCTCAATAATCTACATTTAAACTCTTTGAACTGTCTATAATATGATTGATATGTTATTTATTCAAAAAAATATTGGATTATACACGGAAATTACGCATATAAAGTGCAAATAATGCAATTATGAGTATAGTTTGAGCATTTCAATCGTTTCTATATTAATTCTAAGTCATTTGATCATAATAATCAATATTTAAATTCTTTATACTGTCTAGAATATGATTCATATGTTATTTATTCGAAAAGATTGGATTATTCATGGTAATTATGCATATAAATTGCAGATAATGCAATTCTGAGCATCGTTTGAGTCTTTCAATCGTTTCTCGATTCATTCTAAGTCATTTTATCACAAGAATCTACATTCAAACTCTTTATACTATCTATGTTTCATATGTAATTTTTTTAAAAAAGATTTGGATTATACATGGTAATTACGCATATAAAGTGCAAATAATATACCTGGATTCGTTCTAAGTCATTTGATCATAATAATCTACATTTAAACTCTTTATACTATATAGAATACGGTTCATATATTATTTATTCAAAAAGATTGGATTATACGAGGTAATTTCGCATATAAAGTGCAAATAATGCAATTCTAGGTATCATTTGTGCATTTCAATCGTTTTTGGAATCATTCTAAGTCATTTAATAACAATAATCTACAGTTAAATTCTTTACACTCTCTAGAATACTATTGATATGTTATTTATTCTAAAATATTAGATTATTCATGCTAATTACGAATATAAAATGCAAATAATTCAATTCTAAGTTTCGTTTGAGCCTTTCACTCGTTTCTGGATTCATTCTAAGTCTTTTGATCACAATAATCTACAATTAAACTCTTTATACTGTCTAGAATATGATTCATATTTTATTTATTGAAAAATATTGGATTATACATGGTAATTACGCATATAAAGTGCAAATAATGGAATTCTGAGCATCGTTTGAGCATTTCGATCTCTTTTGGATACATTCTAATTCATTTTATCATAATTATCTATACTTAAACTCTTTATACTGTCTATAATATGATTCATACGTTGTTTATTAAAAAATATTGGACGATACATGGTAATTATACATATAAAGTGCAAATATTGCAATTCTGAGCATCGTTTTACCATCTCAATAGTCTCAGGATTCATTCTAAGTCATTTGATCACAATAAATCTACATTCAAACTCTTTATACTGTATATAATATGATTAATATGTTATTTATTCAACTAGATTGGATTATATATAGTAATTACGCCTATCAAGTGCAAATAGTGCAATTATGAGAATCATTTGAGCATTTCATTTATTTCTGGATTCATTCTAATTAATTTCATCACAATAAACTACATTTAAACTCTATATACTGTCTAGAAAGTGATTGATTTGCTATACATTATGAAAGATTGGATTATACATGGTAATTACGCATATAAATTGTAAACTCTATATACTGTCTAGAAAGTGATTGATTTGCTATTCATTCTGAAAGATTGGATTATACATGGTAATAACGCATATAATTGTAAATAATGCAATTATGAGTATCAATCGAGCATTTCACTCATTTCTGGATCCATTCTAATTCATTTCATCACAATAATGTACAGTTAAACTCTTTATACGGTCTAGAATATGATTCACATGTTATTTATTAAAAAAGATTGGATTATACATGGTAATTACGCATATAAAATGCAAATAATACAATTCTGATTATCAATTGAGCATTTCATTCATTTCTGGATTCATTGTAAGTTATTTCATCGTAATAATATACATTTGAACTCCTTATGCTAACTAGAACGTGATTCATAAGTTATTTATTCAAAAAGATTTCATTATAGATGGCAATTACGCATTTAAAATGAAAATAATGCAATTCTGAGTATCATTTGAGCATTTCAATCGTTCTGGATTCATTCTAAGTTATTTCATCACAATAATCCATATTTAAACTTTTTTTACTGTCTGGAATTAGATTCATACATTATTTATTCAAAAAGATTGGATTATACTTGGTAACCCATATAAAATGCAAATAATGCAATTCTGAGTATCATTTGAGCATTTCAATCGTTTCTGAATTCATTCTAAGTCATTTCATCACAATAATCTACATTTTAAACTCTTTATACTATATACAATACGATTCATATATTATTTATTCAAAAAGATTGGATTATACGAGGTAATTTCGCATATAAAGTGCAAATAATGCAATTCTCGGTAACATTTGTGCATTTCAATAGTTTTTGGTTTCATTCTAAGTCATTTCAGAAGAATAATCTACATTTAAATTCTTTACACTCTCTAGAATATGATTGATATGTTGTTCATTCTAAAATATTGGATTATTCATGTTAATTACGAATATAAAATGCAAATAATTCAATTCTAAGCTTCGTTTGAGCATTTCACCCGTTTCTATATTCATTCTAAGTCATTTGATCAAAATAATATACATTTAAACTCTATACTGTCTAGAATATGATTCATATTTTATTTATTGAAAAAGATTGGATTATACATGGTAATTACGCATATAAATTACAAATAACGGAATACTGAGCATCGTTTGATCATTACAATTGCTTCCGGATTCATTCTAAGTCATTTTATCATAGTAATCTATACTTAAACTCTTTATACTGTCTATAATATGATTCATACATTATTTATTAAAAAAAAAGATTGAATTATACATGGTAATCACACATATAAAGTGCAAATATTGCAATTCTAAGCATCGTTTGACCATTTCAATTGTCTTTGGATACATTCTAAGTCATCTGATCATAATAAATCTACATTTGAACTCTTTATACTGCCTAGAAATATGATTTATATATTATTTATTCAACAAGATAGGATTATGCATAGTTATTACGCATATAAAATGCAAAAAATGCAATTCTTATTATCAATTGAGTGCTTCATTCGTTTTTGGATTCATTCTCAGTTATTTGATGACAATAATCTATATTTAAATTCTTGATGCTGTTTATAACATGATTTATATGTTATTTATTCAAAAAGATTGGATTATACAACGTAATTATGCATATAATTTGCAAATAATACAATTACGAGCATCGTTTGAGCATTTCAATCATTTCTGGATTCATTCTAAGTCATTTGGTCACGATAAATCTACATTCAAACTCTTTATACTGTCTAGAATATGATTCATATGTTATTTATTCAACAATATTGGATTATGCATGGTAATTACGCATATAAAGTGCAAATAATACAGTTCTGAACATCGTTTGAGCATTTCAATTGTTTCTGGATTCATTCTAAGTCATTTCATCACAATAATCTATATTTAAACTCTTTATACTATCTATAATATGATTAATATATTATTTATTCAAAAAGATTGGATGATATGAGGTAATTACGCTAATAAAGTGCAAATAATGCAATTCTAGGTATCATTCGTGCATTTCAGTCGTTTCCGGATTTATTCTAAGTCATTTCATAACAATAATCTACATTTAAATTATTTACATCCTCTGTAATACGATTGATATATTATTTTTTTAAAATATTGGATTATAAATGTTAATTACGATTGATATGTTATTGCAAATAATTCAATTTTGAGCTTTGTTTGAGCATTTCAATTGTGACACCGATCAAGATACTGACTAATTATCTGAGCCACGTCATCCAATCAAAGGAGCAGTCAAAAGTTAATAATAAGTTAGTTGGGAGTTATTTTGAGTTTTAATTAGTCAAAAGTGAGTTAATAATCTGTTATGATAATTTGTGCTATCTTTGTGGTCTTCTAAGAGTTTATTTAATGTGTTTTGGTATTAGAAAAAGTGGTTGAGATATTATATTAATGTGTAGTGGGTTTTCAATGTAGTAGAATGCTATATAAGCTGAATATCATGATGTAATAAAGAGATTATTGAATTATTACGAATTTTGCTTGTGAGTTGACTTTATCTCTTCTTTTATCCACTGTTGGGTCGAGTTCTTACTCCTCTTCTAGTGATGTATCGTTAAACTTGCTGGTTTCTCTAAGTCTCCCGATCCGAACGGCATCAAATTGTCTCTGGATTCATTTTAAGTCATTTCATAACAATAATCTGCATTTAAACTCTGTATACTGTCTAGAATATGATTCATATGATATTTATTAAAAAATATTGGATTATACATGATAATTACGCATATAAAATGTCAAATAATGCAATTCAAAATATCCTTTGAGCATTTCAATCGTCTATGTATTCATTCTATGTAATTTCATCTAAATAATCTACATTGAAATTCTTTAAACTGTCTATAACGTGATTGATATGCTATTTATTCAAAAAAGATTAAATTATACATGGAAATTACGCATATAAAGTGCAAATAATGCAATTCTGAATATAATTTGATCATTTCAATCGTTTCCATATTAATTCTAAGTCATTTCATCAAAATAATCTACATTTAATCTCTTTATACTGTATAAAATATGATTCATATGTTATTTATTTGAAAATATTGGATTATATGGAAATTGCGCATATAAAATGCAAATATTGCAATTCTGAGCATCCTTACTGGATTCGTTCTAAGTCATTTGATCACAATAATTTACATTTAAACTCTTTGTACAATCTAGAATATGATTCATACGTTATTTATTCAAAAATATTTTATTATACATGGTAATTACTCGTATAAATTGAAATAATGTAATTCTGAGCAGTGTTTGAGCATTTGAATTGTTTCTGGATTCATTATAAGTCATTTGATCACAATAATCTACATTTAAACTCTTCATGCTGTATAGAATATGATTTATACATTATTTATTCAAAAAAAATTGGATTATACATAGTAATTATACGCATATAAAGTGCGAATAATGCAATTCTGAGCATCGTTTGAGCATTTCAATTGTTTCTGGATTCATTCAAAGTTATTTGATCACAATAATCTACATTTAAACTCTTTATACTCTCTAAAATATGATTCATATGTTGTTTGTTCAAAAATGTTGGATTATACGTCGTAATTATGCATATAAATTGCAAATAATGCAATTCTGAGAATCAATTGAGCATTTCACTCATTTCTGGATTCATTCTAAGTCATTTCATAACAATAATCTACATTAAAACTCTTTAAACTATTTAAATTGCGATTCATATGTTATTTATTTAAAAATATTGGATTATACTTGGTATTACGCATATAAAGTGCAAATAATGCAACTCTGAGTATCACTTGAGCATTTCAATCATTTCAGTATTCATTCTAAGTCATTTGATCATAATAATCTACATTTATTCCCTTTATACAGTCTAGAATATGATTCATATATTATTTATTGAAAAAGATTAGATTATACATGGTAATTACGTAGATAATGTGCAAAAAATGCAATTCTAATTATCAATTGAGTATTTCAATCGTTTCTGGATTTATTCTAAGTCATTTGATGACAATAATCTACATTTAACCTCTTGATATTGTCTAGAATATGATTCATATGTTATTTGTTCAAAAATATTGGATCAAACATGGTAATTACGCATAAAGAGTGCAAATAATGCAACTCTGAGTATCACTTGAGCATTTGATTTATTTCAGTATTCATTCGAAGTCATTTTATCATAATAATCTATATTTAAAAGCTTTATAGCATCTAGAATAAGATTCTTACGTAATTTGTTTAAAAATATTGGATTACACATGGTAATTACGCATATAAAGTGCAAACAAATGCTTAAAAGAAGTCATTTAATCACAATAATCCACATTTAAACTCTTTATACCGTCTAGAATACGATTCATATGCTATTTATTCAAAAAGATTGGATTATACGAGGTAATTACGCAATTAAATGGCAAGTAATGCAATTCTAGGTATCATTTGTGCATTTCAATCGTTTTTGGATTCATTCTAATTCATTTCATAACAATAATCTACATTTAAATTCTTTAGACTCTCTAGAATAAGATTTATAAGTTATTTATGCAAAAATATTGGATTATACATGTTAATTACTCATATAAAATGCAAATAATTCAATTCTGAGTACTATTTGAGCATTTCAATCATTTATGGATTCATTCTATGTCATTTTATCTTAATAATCTACGTTTAAACTTTTTATATTGTCAAGAAAACGATTCATATGTTATTTGTTCATAAAGGTTTGATTATACATGGTAATTACGCTTATAAAATGCAAATAATACAATTATGAGTGTCAATTGAGCATTTTCAATCGTTTATGGATTGATTCAAAGTCATTTCATCACAATAATGTACTAAACTCTTCATACTGTCTAGAATGTGATTCATATGTTATTTAAAAAGATTGGATTATACATGCTAATTGTGCATATAAAGAGCAAATAATGTAATTCTGAGTATCATTTGAGCATTTTGATCCTTTCTCTATTCATTCTAAGTCATTTCCTCACAATAATTTACATTAAAACTCTTTATACTTTCTAGAAAGTGATTGATATGTTATTTATTCAAAAAGATTGGATCATACAATTCTGAGTGCAAATAATACAATTCTGAGTATCAATTGTATGTTTCGTTCGTTTCTGGATTCATTCTATGTCATTTCATCGTAATAATCAACATTTAAACTCTTTATACTGTTTAGAACGTGATTCATATGTAATTTATTTAAAAAGATTGGATTATACACGACAATTACACATTTAAAATACCAATATGCAATTTTGAGTATCATTTGTGCATTTAAATCGTTTCTAGATTCATTCTAAGTCATTTGATCACAATAATATACATTTAAACTTTTTATATAGTCTGGAATATGATTCATATGTTGTTTGTCCAAAAATATTGGATTATACATGGTAATTACGTTTATAAAGTGAAAATAATATAATTCTAAGTATCAATTGAGTGTTTCGTTCGTTTCTGTATTCATTTATGTCATTTCATCATAATAATCAACTTTTAAACTCTTTATACTTTCTAGAACATTATTCATATGTTATTTATTCAAAAATATTGGATTATACATGGCAATTACGTATTTAAAATAAAAAATAATGCAATTCTGAGTATTATTTGAGCATTTCAATCGTTTCTGAATTCATTCTAAGTTATTTCATCACAATACTCTACATTTAAACTGTTTATACTGTGTAGAATAAGATACATATGTTTTTATTCAAAAATATTGGATTATACATGGTAATCACCCATATAAAGTGCAAATAATACAATTCTGAGTATGATTTGAGAATTTCAATCGTTTCTGGATTCATTCTAAGTAATTTCATCACAATAAACTACATTTATACTCTATATACTGTCTAGAAAGTGATTGATATGTTATTTATTCAGAAATATTGGATTCATGGTAATTACGCATATAAATTGTAAATAATGTAATTCTGAGTATCCATTGAGCATTTCACTCATTTCTGGATTCATTATAAGTCATTTCATCACAATAATCTACATTCAAACTCTTTATACTATCTAGAATGTGATTCATATGTTATTTATTTAAAAATATTGCATTATAAATGGTCATTACTCATTACACATATAAAGTAAATAATGCAATTATAAGCAACATTTGAGCATTTCATTGTTTCTGGATTCATTCTAAGTCATTTGATCACAATAATCTACATTTAAACTTTTTATATAGTCTAGAATATGATTCATATGTTATTTGTTCAAAAATATTGGATTATACATGGTAATTACGCCTATCAAGTGCAAATAATGCAATTCTTAGCATCGTTTCTGGATTTGTTCTAAGTCATTTGATCACAATAAATCTACAATTATTTTTTTTTACTGTCTATAATATGATTTATATATTATTTATTGATCGATATTGGATTATACATGGTAATTACGCATATAAAGTGCAAATAATGCAATTCCGAGGTTTGAGCATTTCAATATTTTCTAGATTCATTATAAGTCATTTCATCGCAATAATCTATATTTAAACTCTTTAAACTATCTAGAATATGATTCATATGTTATTTATTAAAAAAAGATTGGATTATATTTATATATGATAATTACGCATATAAAGTGTAAATAATGCAATTCTGAATACCAATTGAGCATTTCAATCATTCCAGGAATCATTCTAAGTCATTTTACCACAATAATCAATATTTAAATTCTGTACACTCTCTAGAATACGATTGATATGTTATTTATTCTAAAATACGGGATTATACACGTTAATTACGCATATAAAATGCAAATAATTCAATCATGAGTTTTGTTTGAGCATTTCAATCGTCTTTGTATTCATTTTAAGTCATTTCATCACAATAATCTGCATTAAACTCTTTATACTGTCTAGAATATAATTTATATTTCATTTATTCAAAAAGATTGGATTATACATTGTAATTACGCATGTAAATTGCAAATAATGTAATTATGAGTATCGTCTGAGCATTTCAATCGTCTCTGTATTCATTCTTCGTAATTTCATCACAATAATCTACATTTAAACTCTTTGAACCGTCTATAATGTGATTGGTATGTTATTTGTTCAAAAAAAGATTGGATTATACACGGAAATTACGCATATAAAGTGCAAATAAAGCAATTCTGAGTACAGTTTGAGCATTTCAATCATTTCTATATTAATTCTTAGTCATTTCATCACAATAACCTACATTTAATCCCTTTATACTGTATAAAATATGATTCATATGTTATTCATTCGAAAAGGTTGGATTATATATGGTAATTACACATTGCAAATAATGAAATTCTGAATATCAGTTGTGCATTTTCAATTGTTTCTCGATTCATTCAAATACGAAATGCAAATACAAACACAAAATGGAATGCAAATGCAAATGTAAATACAAATAAAAATACATACAAAATGCAAATGGAAATACAAATACAAAATGCAAATGCAAATACAAAATACAAAATACAAATGCGAATTCAAATGCAAATACAAATCGAAATACAAATGCAAATACAAATACAAAATGAAAATGCAAATTCAAATCCAAATTCAAATACAAAATGCAAATGCAAAAGCAAATACAAATACAAATACAAATATGAATACGAATACGAATACAAATACAAAATGCAAATGCAAATTCACATGCAAATACGAATACAAATACAAAATGCAAATACAAAATACAAATACAAAATGTAAAAGCAACTGCAAATACAAAATACAATTCCAAATACGAAATACAAATGCAATGCAAGTGCAAATGCAAATACAAATACAAAATGAAAATGCAAATTCAAATGTAAATACAAAAGCAAATACAGATTCAAATACAAAATGAAAATAAAAATTCGAATACAAATACAACAAATACAAATACAAAATGCAACTGAAAATACCGATACAAATACAAATACAATCCAAATACAAAATACAAATGCAAATGCATGTGCAAATATAAATACAAATACAAATACAAAATGAAAATGTAAATGCGAATTCAAATGCAAATGCAAATGGAAATACAAAGTCAAATGCAAAATACAAATCCAAATACAAATTCAAATAAAAAATGCAAATGCAAATCCAAAATACAAATGCAAAAACAAAAACAAATCCAAATACAAATACACATACAAATACAATTACAAAATGAAAATGCAAACACATGCAAATTCAAATCCAAAAAGCAAAATTAAAATGCAAATCCAAATACAAATATAAAATGCAAATGCAAATGTAAATACAAATTCAAAAACTAAATACAAATGCAAATACAAATACAAATTCAAATACAAAATGCAAATGCAAATGCAATTATAACTACAAATTCAAATACAAAATGCAAATGCAAATACAAATGCAAATACAATTACGCATATAATGTGCATATAATGTGCATATAATGCATATTCTGAGTATCATTTGAGAATTTCAACTGTTTCTGCATTCATGCTAAGTCATTTCATCGTAATAATATACATTTAAGCTCTTTATATAGTCTAGAATATGATTCAAATCTTACCTATTAAAATATTGTAGTGTCAAGCTGGATGGTTATGCATGCAAAATAGGAAAAAAATGTATAAAAATTAATTGTGGAAGCAATGAATTGAACACATATACACGTTACAGAGACAATTCCTATCCTATCCAATGGGGCTAAGAAGACTTGTTAATATTTTGGGCATTATAAATTATTTTGATAAAAAAATTGTAATAACTAAGTTTTTAATTTATTGAGTCCTTAGGTATTAGTTTGTTAATTTTATGTTGTTTTGAATTTTTCGAAATTCTGACCAAAAATTGCATGCTTGATTGTTTGGGTTTTATGCTAGTATGTTAGCATAGTATGAATATTATGTTGTGTAACTAAAACTATGGCAAAAGCATTCTAAGTTGTTGTTAAGATTTTGGATTTTATTAGGCTCAAATCTGAAAAATTGTCGGTACCTCTAATTTGACAAAAGTTTAGGGGTTATTTTGCAAAAGCCGACCTCGCTCTTTTACTTCAAAACCCACCAACAGACCACCTCTCTTTCTCCTTCTTCCCACTTTCTTCTATACTGAAATGTTTCACATTCTCCTCTCCAAACTCAAGCTCTATAACATCCACTCAAGAAAAATTCACAAAAATCTGACAAAAATCGAAATTGAAAGGAGGAAGACAAGGAAAGTACATGCAACCTATATCTATTGTCAGATTTGAGTGCTTATTGGTTAGTAATTCTTTGAACCAATCATTTTGATTTTGAGCAATTTCTGAAATTTGGAGCTTGAATCAGGTTTGAATTAAGATTTTCTATTGGATTTAGCTGCATACAAAATACTAGTAGTTATATTTAGTATCGTACTTTATATTTTCTGAAATGTTGGTTCCATGCAAAAGGGGATTTTTATTCTAAAACGAATTTCTAAACTTTTTAGTAATTTCTGAAAGAATATAGTTTGAAATCAGGTGGGGAATTTAAATTTCTTATGATTTAAGTTAGTAGTATACTATAGTATCTGCATTTCGAGTTTGATTCGATTTGGTGAAGTTTTGAGCATTTTGGCTCTATGGTTTGGTTGAAAAACGAATTTCAGCTTTAGTCCTTTAATTGGTTGTTCTTTAGTTTGTTCAAATGAATTTTTGTTAGTTCAGAGAGTTAAGTGATGAATTTGGTTCGACAAAAAAAAAATACTTGAATTAACACAATTCGTTATGTATTAGTGGTAAGAAATTTACCAAATAATCCTCAAGTTTAACCACAAATTATGTTCCTGATCGGTATTTTAGCCCAGAGACTCGAATTCAGTCCGGATCAGTTATAATCCGGTCCGAATTGTTTTCTCTATAAATTTCAGCTCCTAAAATTCGGTCCGGATTATTCCCTCCAACAACAGATTTTCTTTTGGCCATAACTTTATCATCCGGAGTCCGTTTTAGGTGATTCAAAATCCATTGGAAAGCTCTTAAAGAGATCTACAACCTCATAAAGTCCTTTAATACATTAGATATCAGAAAAAGTATGATTTAGACCTTAAATTTACTTGTACAATCATCGTTTGTGTCTAAGTCGTGGTAAATCCTAATCCGACCACATAATGAGCTATAATTGGAGTTGTAGTTTCCTTTCTTGTTTTTACTTGTTTCTTGTGTTTTCTACTTGAGTAAGTAGTTAGTATAGTTTTATTATGTAGATTTGGATAAGGATGTATCGAGACTCAAGAAGGCCGATGCTATCGGTGGTAATTAGGGTTTACTTGTCATTGCTTGTGTCTATACTTGATGTTTTGTTACTTGCTTAAGAAGTGTCTTGCTTTTCAGGCGCGGATGCACACAAACTCTGATTTACATCTTATGAACTTAACTATGACATTTGCATCATGTTGACTTACTCGTTCATTGCATGCATATTTGCATTTGTATCATATGTTAATATTATCGTATGAATGTTATACGTGATGAATGATTTCCGATTGAATGACTTCAAAAGGTTTGTGCTACTTGTGTGATTGAATAGACACTGGTTGAGTCGAGGACGGAGTCATGACCCGTTCCTTGAGTCTCGAGTGATAAGCGCTTTGATCCAGTATTCTGACAATGCTCTCTCTTGTAGTATTGTTTGATATTATGATTTGTCTGAATCGTGGTAATCTGAGTCTACGGACTATAAAATCTGAGAATGAAGTCGTAATGATCAATAACCAAACTTGCATGCTATGTGTTGTCCAACTTGAGTCAGTTTCTGAAATGTCATATTGTATTCGTGTTCCTTATCGAAGGATGTAACTACCTGCTCATAATGCATTGCATGGTTTGTATTAAGATGAGGATGAAACTAATGATTATGTATGATGTTATCTAAATTATTTGTATAGCTATAATATTTGTTCTAAACTCAACCGGTAGTTAGTTCCTGATCATATATCTTAGGGTTTGTGTGACTGGAACTGAATACCGCATTGAGATAATTTTATAATTATCTCATTCTATGCTGTTTGCATTGATTTCACATTAGTTGTGAGTTCCCAGGTTCCGGACCGAGTGGCGTGAAGATCGGCATATTATAGGCCATTTGTTTATTTTGACTATGAACGAAGCAACTTATGTAACATGCCCACTGAGTATTTGTTTTAAAACTTGTACATGATATTAATAATTCTTATTTTGAGATTATTTGATAAAAATTGATAGAAATTATAGTTTTAAACACTTGAATTGTAATATTTTAATGAATTAGTTTAAGTTAAGCCTTACAGGTGTGCGATTGGTAGCGTGTACTCGCGACGGCTGTGGCGTTACCTGGTTTTGGGGTGTCACAAAAATTGATCGCTACGATTGGTTTAATAATCTTTTGAAACGAAACGATCAATGGATTTTTATAGTCTTTAAAAAAACAAAACGGTTAATGCCAATAAATTTTGTTTTGAGTTATAAAATAAAAACGAACGAAAATAGGTTGTTTCGCGGAGCTTGCACGTTAATTCAATTATTATTCATACGGGTATTCTCACGAATTCCGGCCCAGACGGGAGTAAGCAATGGCGGGAGCCCCAAAACCTATTTCCCGCGCGCTTCCAGTTCCTCACTCATCACTATTTTTATTTTATTTTTTTTCTCATTTCATGCGCCTCCTTTCATCCCCATAAAGATCCGCAAAAAACCTATCTCATCTTCTCCCTCCAACTTCCCTGACGAAGATCTCTCGGCGCCATAATCAGCACAATCTCTGGCAATGCCTACACTGAGAAGCGCATCAAAAGCTCTTCAATCGCCTAATGAGAAGCCGAATTCCGACCCAGCCACGCCATCAAAGAAGAGATCTAGCTCGAGATCCAAAGAAACAGAGGCCGTTGTATGTTCAAGTCCAGTGGCGTCTCAATCGGATGATGTGAGTAGATGAATCTCTTAGATCTTGATTCCCTTTATCGATTTTCTTCTTCTTCTTCGTCCTTTTTCACTAGCAGTCCATAAACTCGATTTCATCTTCTTCATTGGCAGGCGGTTGCAAAGGTCGCAAAATGCAAGATTATATCTTCTCCGACATCTTCTAGGAAAAGATTGTATGGCGATGAACCAACACAGAAACCGAAATGGAATCCGAAAGGTTTATTTCTCTTTGAAATTTGGGTGGGAGTCTATTTTTCGGATTGGTCCAGATTTTAAGGTCCATTATGTAGTTATTTTATCTGAATTTAGCAGCTTTTTAAGCTGTCTACAATCAAGAAATAAGTCCATCTAGAGCATATAAACACTGGAGGATTAAGGAAAGTAAAGAATTTGAACGTTCACTACTTGTTGGGATAAATAGAATGATACATTTTGTAAATGGAACAGTCCTGACTCCTGAAGTCGAATGGTAGCTCTTCAGTTTATTTATTTATATGTTTTTGCATCTTTAGATCCAGTGCAAATGAAAGCAGTCAAGGAGGCATTGCATGTGGCTACTGTACCAAGCAATGTTGCTTGCCGAGATGGGGAGCAGAATAAAATTTTTGACTTTTGCAAGGAATGTTTTGAGAAAGAGAGAGCTGGTAGTCTATATGTCTGTGGTTGTCCTGGCACAGGAAAAACACTCTCTCTCCAGAAAGTCAAGAATAAACTTCTAACATGGTCAAAGGAGGTATTTACCACAATTTTGCTTATTGCTTTTTATTGTAAAGCCTGTATTTCAGTAGAGATGAAATCCATTTGGAGCCCAGAAAAACCTCAATGTCTGGTACCCCTGCAAAAGGAGAAATACTGAACATTTCCCTCAGCTTCCTCTGATAAATGCCCAAACCCTAATAAGGGAGAAAGGATGAGTAGTTTGGGTATTTCAGAGCAATGAGACATCAGTGCTTTTACCATTTCTCCAGGTTTCTTATTTTGTCAGGGTAGAAAAAAGAATATTTTTGCATACTAATATTAACATCATTTACTGCTATTTGAATTGTATTCGTTATAATTTATAATCAAATTTTGTTGGTTTCCCTAGGTGGGGTATGAAAAACCAGAAGCAGTATCAATCAACTGCACTACTTTAACTAGCACTTCTGAAATTTTCAGCAAGGTATCTGATAAATTATAATATTTTTTGTTCCACAATCAAATAGATTGTTATTTTTGGCTGAATTATTTCTGGTTCAAATTCAGATTCTTGAAAAGTTTGAGAGGACATGCAATGGTCTTTCGCCCCTTCAGCAACTGCAGCGTATTTTCTCTCAAAGGCAATCTTCACCTCCAAAAATGACGTGAGAAATGTGTTCATCATTGGTTCACTTTTTTTTTTTTTTGCTGTACATACATTTGTTTGAAAATGAAGCAAGCTGAATGACAAAAACTCTATTAGTCATTTCATTCTTGTTATAAGTTTTAGGCTGACTCTCCCTCCAAATCTGGATGCTCATGTTATTGGTGTCAGCTATTCTCAACCAAGCATTTCCACAATAAAATAATAATAAATGATTGAATCAATTGCTTGTGACAGGTTGATCATAGTAGATGAGATGGATTACTTGATTACGAGTGATCGATCGGTGCTCCATGATCTTTTCATGCTTACCACCCTTCCTTTTTCTCGATGCATTCTAATAGGTAACACATTTTGTGGTTTTTCTTTAATGTGCAGAACTTAATCAATATAAAAAGTAGGAGCTGTATTTTGTTTGTTTGAGTACCTTAAAATTGGATCATCAGATTGTCCATTGTGCAAAATTAGAAAAATTTCATTTTTACTGTGAATAAAGGAAAATAGTAGGTGTGATAAGTTATAAAAAAGCTTTTCCTTTGTTGTATTTATAAGCACTATAAATGATTTATGTACAGGAATAGCAAATGCAATTGACTTGGCTGACAGATTTCTTCCAAAACTTGCATCGCTAAATTGTGAGAAACTATTCTTTTCTGTTCCTGTGGGTTATGGTATTTTATTTGTGATAAGAAATTGACAGCAATGTATTTTCCACTTTTCCAGGTAAGCCCCCTGTAATAACTTTCCGTGCTTACAATAAAAATCAAATATATGAGGTCATTCAAGAGAGGCTAAAGGTATACATTGTTTTGTCTTACTTGTTAGATGTTTAGTTGAACACTTCTGACACCCTAATCAGATTTAAGAAAAAATAAAGGTTGATTTTACTTCTGATACATGTAACAATACAGGAGACACTGTTTTTATTTATTACACTAAAAGCCTTTTTAGATTGAGGTTACAGGGCAGATACACTAACAATTCATGTAGTGAACTGATTGAATTAATAGAATTATCTTAAAATTAAAGATTTAGGAAGAGATTATTAAGGCCTTGCTCAATCAAAATAATTTTTCATTAGTTAATAATCTGTGCACTCCTAGTAAATGCAAGGATAGATGTGACATGGACTTCCATTTGTTTTTTTTTTTAATAAGAAAATCTACTAGGCTCAATACTATGGTAACTGGACTTTGAACTAATAATCTGCATCTCATACATTTTCCAGGGCCTTGGATATGATGTCTTTGATCCTTTATCTCTAGAGTTTTGTGCTAGAGTAAGTCTTTTTGTTATTGTTGCTGATATATATTGTTTTTCCAAAATCTTAGTCATGATGCGTGCATCATAATATTAATTTTTGTATTTGTTGTAACTTGTAACACTTAACACATCTATAAAAACAGTTATATAAGGATTTCATATATGCTGATTCCTCGTGTATTTGATTTGCTTATGAGTTTTCTTAATACTCTTTTTTGTCAATTTTCTTTGGCTTGAGCATATATAATGCTATAATACCAAAGCTATAAAAGTTTTCATTTCTCAGTTAGAAGCATGACTGGTTGTTTTGTTTTCCAGAAAGTAGCTGCAGCCTCTGGAGATATGAGAAAAGCACTTGCTGTTTGTAGGTAATTACTATTATTGTATGTTTCATTTTATACATTTAATTTTACAATTCTTGTCCTGGAGAAGTGTCTGGAAGGCTAGTTAGGGACAATGTTCTGCCAGGAAGCATAGCTGGCTGGTTTAATTTTACAATGTTTTACAATTCTTGTCAGACTGCGTAATGATTCCAACAATTTTGTTGTGGTTGGGGATTTTGTTCTGGTATGCAGATTGCAGAATATTCAGTTGGTTGCTCTGTTTGTCTGAAAGTGATTCTTTTTAATTTCACAGCTACTTTTGTTAAATATAAACCTAACTTGTAGGGTCTAAAACAAAGCTGACTGAATATAGCAAGTAATTCTACTAGCTGCAATCTGTTACCTACAGGCCATGTTAAAAAAAGGGAGGTAGAAAGGAAAAATCAATATCTAGTCATTATTAGCATATATACATAGAGATAAGTTGTTGAACCCTTTTGTTATTTGTTGTTTAGTTATAAAAGAATATAAAGTAGTTTTTAGTTGATTAGTTATTCAATTGACCTCATTATTCTAAATTGTTAAATGAAAGCTCTATACTTGTTGCTTTTATTTTTCCTTTCCAGGAGTGCTGTGGAACATCTTGAAACAGAAATAAGAGATTCTTGTGACCTTCAGGAGTTTCACACAGTATGTTGCATCTTTCTGTACCACACTAACATCACCTGATTATTAAAATAATAATAATGATAATGATGATAATGATAATGCTAATGATAATAATAATAATATCAACTGAACCACCAAAGTAAATTAGTTTAATCTTGAGCTAGGATTTTTTGTACCAGCTATTGCTGGCATTTACTGGCCCAAGTTAGACGCTACAGCTGCAAAATCTGCCTAGATCCATGCTTCAATTTTTGGTCCAAAATTCTGATATGATTTTTTTTGTAGGTAACATTTGATCATATGGATAAGGCTTTATCCCAGGCATTCAAGCCGAAAATTGTAGATACCATTCTATCTCTTCCTCTACATCAGCAGGTATGAGGATTAATTAATCACACAACAGTAGATGTAAGCATAATCAAATTGGAAATTTTATGAAGCATTGCAGTTGCTGATGTACATACTATTTTTGCACATGTAGGTAATATTATATGCACTTGTCAACCTTTTTAACCGAAGCAAGAAGAACTCTACTACTGTAGGAGAGGTATGCTTCATTTATACAACTCGTGATCTTTTGTTCCACTAGTGATCATGTAACTGATACCATCTCTATTGTCTAGGTTAAATAAGATTTCAATATTTCCTAGTCAGCATAGCAAAAAAGGTTGTACTTATTTGTCCATTTGTTGATGTGCTCATTCTTCATGGCTTATTTGGTTCATGGTTTCTGTGATAAACATTAAATGTTCCTTTGACCCCTTATCAAATTCATAAATCCATACCTTATTGTACATCGATAATTGTTTTGGAGATGTACCAAAACTTGTGTAATAATATATCGTACTGTATGTATCTACGAGATTGCCGGTATTGATGGGTACCACTAATCTTTCAATAGCTTTTACACTCTTACATGTTTGTATTGTAAACAGCTGAACAAGACTTACAATGAAACATGGAAATCTATCCATAGAAATGGGAGGACAGCAATTGGCGCAGCTGAATTCACCAACATGTGCCAAGGACTGAGTGACCAGGTTTAAATCTATAAAATTATAGAAGTATTAGCAAATTAGTTGCCTTTGTATTATTATGGATATCAAATAATTGTTGAAAATGAAGTCTTGTACCCTTTCCTTCATGGAAAAAAGGAAAGGTTGCATACAAAATTACATCATTTTGAAGAGTATGCTTATTTTGAGATTTATCTTTTAACAATAGATGCTGTTTTTTTTTTCTCCTAATTTATATAGGGCTTACTAAGACTGAAACAATCCAAAGAAGAGAAGTCGAGGAGAATAACTTTAACTGTTGATAGCTCTGATATAGCTTATGCTTTCAAGGTTTCATTTACATTCTCTTTATTTGCTAAATTAAACCTTTTTGAGAATATGTATAGCATGAAGTTCCATGGCTAATAATCTCACTAATACAGGGACATAGGTTCATTCAAGATTGCAAATTCTTGGAAGAGTGAAATTTGGCCAGAGAAATCTCAATTTTTTTAAGTAAGAAAAATGAGAAAAATACCATTTAACAACCTTAGCTTGTGAGTTCATTTTTGACCACCGTACCATGCTGCGCTGATTCGGTATGCTCTTTCCCTGTTTTGGTTGTGCCATTGTTCTTTAGTCAAGGAGGAAACAATTTACAAAAGCTTACAATCCGAAAATATGTCAATTTTGGCACTGATCTATAGGCTGCTGGGAATACAGTTTGTACGAGCAGTTGGCAAGGTACATAAATATTCAGATGGTTTGACGTCATTATCTCTAACAATTTATTGTTGTGCATAGGAGAGAATTTGTTTGAGCGTCAAAAACAGTGCAAAATGTTTGTATCTATCATTACTTCATTAGATTAATTTCTCAATTTTTAATCCCCTGTTGTTTGCTGTTGTAAGAGAAAATGTGTACCCTTGCAAAAGTAATTCTTCTTTAAAATCATCTCCCGAACATAATTTCCATAATGCGATCTTATTTCTACAGAACAGGACTTTCAAGTGTTAACCTTAACCCAGCACGTGCAGTACCCTACAAATCAAATCAAATAGACAAACATCATTCGCTTCTTGTTTGAATGTTATTTATTTATTAAGCTGAAGCAGACTCTGTAAGATTTATTGAAAGAGCGGATTAAAATCCATTTCATTCTTACGTGGACTAAGTCTGCACTCTTACGTGGACATGAGGATAGTTTCTCGTCCATGTCAATAACGTGATGCTTCCACACTAGCAATGTAAATGTGGACGTATGTTCAACGACATCTCATAAAGATAGTTGCATCAGTATGTCATGGCACATTATCTACAGTGGATGTTTGCAAGCACGTCCATTAGCTGATCATGGTTCCATCAAGTGAAACTCTTCAGGACCAATTGGTACAATTCCAAATATTTCAGGTCATACATTAGAGATTGAAGTTCTTAGTACAAACATATTAACTGCGTCCTAACTCTAGAAAATGAAGAAGAAAAGTATTTACTGAAATTATACCCCTTCGATATAACATACTATCCAGCCTCGAGAAAACACTCAACCTGCCATCAAAACGTAACAAAATAATTCTTAAATAGTACCGTCCTAATTCCAATCTAAAATAGTTCTATAAATGGTACAACATTAGCTCATTCGTCTAAATTCACTGCTCAGCCCTCTACTAAACTAGTCTAGATACATATCAAGTTATTGTGCCTCAAATTAACCATTCCACACAGAAAAGTCATCTAAATACTTCTCATAAACGAGCCATCCAAAATCAACTTCCTGAAAGAGAATGCTATCTATAAAAGCTTTGACAAAGAAACACCCTACGAAGTGCTTGGAGGAGCGACTCCTTGAGGTGGACCAGGTAGTGCAGTGGAACCTGGTTGTTGTGTTGGCTGATACATCACAGGATTGATGGCAGGAACAGGGGGCGCACCAGAACCAGCTACAGGAGGCGGCAACATAGGAGGCCGAGGGAGACTAGTCATTTGCATTGGCATGGATGTGGCACCTGGTGGCATGGCCCCAGGTGGCATAGTAGGAACTCCACCAGGATAGCCTGCTTAATTGGAAAATGATTCTTACAGTTATTTGATTGAAATAATATCATAATTCATAAGTAGTATGATACCTACATGACACAGTGATTGAATTTCATGAAAGAAAATTTCTAGGTCTAATGAACAAAGGGAACTATAAGGGGGAAAAATGCTAGTTACATCAGTGCAGAATAAGTAGATAATAAACATTTACATTTTAAGCTTCAAACTAAATTCATACTAATAACAGGTTGAATCCTTTGGCAAAGCATGTGCCATCAAAAGCTATATCAATCATGAAGAAACCAGATATAAATTATATCTTTGAGTATAAACTCCAAAGACAAGCTTAAATATAAGACAGAGTCTGTAATGACAAAACAAAACTGAAGTAATAACAAAATAGTGGATCATGGACCTATGGGTCTACTGTGTGTGAAAATGCTTATCAGATGTGATCTTTGGGTAAAAATTATAAGTCATGGAAAGGGCTATTATGGTATTACTCCTATATTTGCAAAAGCAAACATGATGCTTACAAAATATTATTTCGTAAAAAAAAAATTGCACATTACCTGCAACACCTGGCGTTGGGGTAGGCAAGATAGGAGGCCTCATGCCAGGCATCATCGGCACAGGCAAAATAGGCAAACGGGGCCTCGGAATACCTCCTGGTAGAGAGAGAAGGTGCTGATTAAATTGCGCACCGACCTGCTCATGCAATCAAGAAGTCAAATTTGTCAATAAAATATGTGTAGTCTAAGTCAAATATATTTGAATCAATCTAATTTAATCTTCAACCACTTACAATTAGTAATAATCAAGCTGAACTAAAAAGTTTGGTTAATTAGGATAGCTTTGCTGTTGTTTATATCAGTTCAGTACCACTTTCTTCTTTTGAAAGTTCCTTAGTTATTATTTGCAACAACAAGGCTACTTAAAACTTTTGAGTTAAGAATTCTAAGAACCTGAAAAGCAGCAGCTTGTCCGAGATGCTCTTTAATCCTCTGATCAATCAGGCTCTGTGTCTGCTGCTCCTCAAATTGTTGGTAGTAGGTCCTTACATTTGCCTATTATGCACAGGCGTATAGCATGAGATGAGAGAGAGATGTGAGGGATAAACAGCATTAAATAAACCATGCCTAGACTGTAGAATCAACATTGTACCACAATGCATCAATTGGTGCTGATCTCGTACCAATAACATAGCCAACAACCTTCTACTTTTTTATCTTTATTGGCTTGACGATACAGACAAAATAACAACTGAGATGTTTGTGATTTAATACTGATCAGGCTCAGGCCTATTTAGTTATAGGATATGGCCACTGCAGATATGAACTTCCAAGTCACAATGCATGGAACCAGTTTAATTTACCAGGTTGAACCAGTACCAATAAAAAAACAGCTGCCATAATTTTGGGTTACATATCTGAACCTTTTGATAATATAAAAGGTTACCTTGTGCTTGTACCCGGCATTGTGTTGCTTTCTGACAGAGGGCTGCACCAATTTAAATTACAAATAAGTCAGCTATAATAATTCTAATAATGAATTTTGATTTTGAACTCAACAATCTAAGAATAATGATATGAAAAGAGAAAGAAATTGAAGAGATGTGCACCGAATCATGGGTCAAATAAGTGTCGCAGTAGTCGCAATAGTACCTGCGATGAAGCAAAGCCCAAAATAGAAACGATTAAGCGACAAAATCAACTTTAATAGATACCCAAAACAAGGAGTAATTCAAACAGGAAATTCATACCTAGGCATGGTGGAGAAGGGAGCGAATGGAGATGTCCAATTTCGAGAAGTTGAGGAGAGAATAGTGAGAAGCTTCCAGAAAAGACAACAGAACTGAGCACAGAAGGGTTTGGTAGTCTCGTAATAGGTCGCTCCGCCTTGTAGGAGTCCGGATCGGAAACGCTGGACGAATCGGGCGCTCGTTACTTGTTACAAGGTTACAACAAGGCGGCGAAAGAGAAATGGTAATTGGGCCTTATTCGGGCGGATCCAGAGGTTCGGCTGTTCCAAACAGCCGTATTCTTTTTTTTTTATTTCAACATTTTAAAATTCAAATGTTGAATTCAAATAGTTGATCTTGTTCAATTTTAAGGACGATGTATTTTTATATAAATTTTATAAAATTTTGAGTTGATTTGATACTAGATCAAGCGGTCAACAAATGAACGAATCTGGTTAACTATCACTGATTAATTTTAATGCGTTCATAATTTGGTCACTTAATCGTGTATCTAATCGACTCAAAATTGTATAAAACTTATATGAAAATGCATCGTCCGTAAAATTGAACAAGATCAACGGTTTGAATTCAATATTTGAATTTTAAAATGTTGAAATATATATTAAAAAAAAATTCGGCTCCTTGGAACATCCAAAATTCGGCTGTGAGAATCCTTATTTGGACCCAGTTCAGTCCATTTTATAACCGAAAAAATAAATAATATTAAAATCATCCAGAAATTCGAAAGAAAAAACAAAAAAAAAATCGGAAATTTTTAAATGGCATCACGATGTAGTTTTTCAAAAGCCGATACTAATATCGGTTTTTGCAAAACCGATACTAGCTTTCCAAAAGCCGACACTGGCACTTCCGCTTTTTTCTTTTTTTGCTTTGATTTAAATATTAATATGTAACTTATATGTCATTTTATTATGTTGCCACTCAAATCTGTTATTTAATGATGTTGTTGATCTACCAAATTTCAAGATAAATGAAAAAGAATATGTCCCTTGTATGATTCTATGGAACCAACCGATAGGCGCACGAAAAGAAAAAAAAAAAGATTAATACCCTTTTCTGGTTATCGATTTTGAACAAAAAATGGTTAGTGCCTAACTAAATGCTTCCAAGTTCCCTCTTGCAAGAATTTCAAAAGAAGAACAAACTGAATAAGAGAAAATAATCATGAAATTAAATAAAAGTCAAAAGTTGTGGTCAAGAAGAAATCGGCAAATGCAAACAATCATGAAAGATATTAAATTGAGTTTCAAGCCAGAATCCTGATGCTACTTTGCGTACTTTATTTGAGATATGACAATATTATTGGAAAAGTCGATTGAGTTTCGAAGAACTCAGGCTCCGTTTGGATGTGTTGAGAATAAGGTAGGAAGAAGGAAGAAGGGAAGAAATTTATTGGGAAGGGATAAATTTATTGGGAAGTGTGTAACTTTTGTGAAGAGTTTGGATGGTTAGGAATAAATTTATTGAAAAAAATTCCTTATTCCTTATTCCTTCTTCCCACTTCCCACCATCCAAACACAGCCTCAGGTTAATTAGTTCAAGGAAAAGCCGTAGACGAAAAGGAACGAATGATGTTGAAAATGGGGGGAAAAAAAACAGAGAACGCTAGCCTACAACAGAGAAGGAATTAAGTTATACTATTATTTCATGCGTATGAGATTTGGTATTAGTTTATGCCTTAATAGAGATTCATGTTTGATGGCCATGACCAAACTCAATAGACCACATGGACGATGAAGTGGAAATAAAAGTACCTCTTAAAAGCTGCGCCAAGTGTGAGAATTCTTATGATTTTTGAAGAAAGAGACAGTACGGACCGTTTGGATCGCTTAAGAATAGAATGAATTTTTTATTTCTAGACATAAAGTATTGAAAAATGTGTAATTTTGTGAAGAGTTTGAATTTTTATAATAAATTTATGTCTAGAAATAGAAAATTCCTTCTATTCCCATATGATCCAAACAGCCCCTATGTAAAGATGTCAAATGAAGATGTTGGTGATAGAAATTAAATAGAAAATGCTTAAACTAATTTAGGGAATTCAAATATGGAAAGTTATCAAAATTTGGATTCCGAATGACATGATAAAAAATAATGCACTCGAATAAGTCACAGGGCCTGCTTTACCAGAAAATAGATGTGCTGAAATTAACCTGTATATTTATGGTAATCGAGCCAGAAATAAAAATTATCCCCACTAATTATTTATTGAGATTTACATTTTATTTTCCATTTTTTCCTTTATCGTACTAAAACTTGGAAAGAATGATAATCTGAGTGAAAGCACTCTATAGGTGAATAATTTGGGAAATATCTCCATTTTTTTTTTGAGACAGAGAAATATTTTCAATTGTCCATGATTGGTTTGGTTTTTCTTCTCTCCTCTATTTTTATAGTTATAAATATATATTAAAAAAAAACTAACCTGTACTGTATAAGAGGGGAGAGAGCCCTCGCTGATATTGGCATTTTTTTTTGAGATGGGCTAAAATCAACCACGACTGACGGTTGCAACCGTCAGCTACGATCAAATCTCAATTTTCGTGATTCTAACAGTCGATCCGAACCGTTCAATGTGTTCTCCATATTGAAACTCGTTGGGGACAAAATTTTATATTTTTCTGAATTTTTTTAGTATTTGTTTGATATTTTACAAAATTCTTAATCTAAACAATTCTAGACCCTTCAATAACTATGATTTTAAAAATCTAAAAAAAATAGTAAATAAAATCAGAAAAATGTAAAATTTGCTCTCTAGTGAGATTTCAATATGGAGAACACATTGAACGGTTCGGATCGACTGTTAAAATCTCGAAAATTGAGATTTGATCATAGCTGACGGTTGCATCCGTCAGTCGTGGCTGAATTTAGCCCATCTCTTTTTTTTTAGTCAACGGTCCTTACGCAAAATCAATTAAAACGTAATGAGAGTACACGTATCAGTTATATTTATATAATTGTAAATTAAAACGGGGAGGAGAAGAGTAAAAATGACACGTATCAGTTTCGAAATTCTGGATCATTTTAATATTATTTTTAATTTTTTTTCGGATTTTATGAACTAATTTCTCAAAATCATATCGGCCCATGATTGAGGAACGAAGTCCAACCCGGACGTGATGGTGGATTTAGGGTTTTCAACCTGTCCATACAAAGAGTGAAAGAGAGAACACAAATATCAAATATCAAGCAAAAAAGGAAATTAATCAGAAATTATAACTGGGCATCTGTAATTTTGCCATCACTAAACACAAAGTGAACACATAAATAGACGAGGTAAACATGTAGACGATCAAAATGAACACTTACAAACAAATAAGTGTTGTCATCACTTGTTCAGATTTTTATATGCATATTCAACTTATTTTTATTGAACTTAGTTATTTGTATGTGTTCATTTTGAACTTATATATGTTCATCTTATGTATTTTATGTGTTCACTTTCTGTTTAACGATAACACGTGATGGCAAAACAACCAAAACTACATATGACAGCAACCAATTTCCATTGCTTGGTTCTCGAAAGAAAAAGAGAGCGAAGCTGCAATGTGCAGGCCTAGGGGAAAAGACTGAAGAAAATTATTTGTGAGAAACATTTGACAATGGACTAATAAGAGCTTAATGTCATATTTGATGTGATATGCAATGACAAATTCAAACTATTTTTAGAAGTCGGTGTACATATGAGTTCAATTTAAAACCAAAGTGTGAGACACACATCAACCTTTAAATAAAGAGACACTACAAGTTGAGAACCAGCTCTTGATCTAGTGATAAAAAGCAATGCATCTAAAATGAAATGTCGCAGGTTCGAAACTTGACTGGAAAATTTTTATAGACATTTAATTTAAAAATAAATTTGAAAGTTTGACTCCCCCAATTTATCTTAGAAAAAAAAAACACTACAAGTTTACAACTATTTATGACTTCTCACCATATAAAAATAATAATTATGGGAAGGAGTTAGTCGGTTAATATTCTCCACATTTCCCTCCGCTATCCCTTACTGGAACAAAGTCTTGATTTCTGAAAATTAAGACCGGAAAAGTGTCCAAGCTTGTCTTTTTTTTGGGCTCGTTGCTAACATCTTTTGCAAAATTCTATCTTTTGTCATCTCTTAAATTTTGTAAATAGAACATTTTTCTTTTCAAAATGTTTAATGCAATTTGTAAATGACATTTGACAATGGACTAATAAGAGCTTAATATCATATTTGATGTGATGTGCAATGACAAATTAAAACTATTTTTAGAAGTCGGTGCACATATGAGTCCAATTTATAACCAAAGTGTGAGACACACATCAGCCTTTAAATAAAGAGACACTACAAGTTGAGAACGAGCTCTTGATCTAGTGATAAAAAACAATGTATCTCAAATGAAAGGTCGCAGGTTCGAAACTCGATTGAAATTTTTTTATAGATATTTAATTTAAAAATAAATGTGAAAGTTTGAACCCCCGATTTATCTTAGAAAAAACGACACTACAAGTCTACAACTATTTATGACTTCTCACCATATAAAAATAATAATTATGGGAAGGAGTTAGTCAGTTAATATTCTCCACATTTCCCTCCGCTATCCCTTACTGGAACAAAGCCTTGATTTCTGAAAATTAAGACTGGACAAGTGTCCAAGCAGTGGCAAAGCCAGAATTGAAGAATGACGGGGGGAGGGCAAAATCTGACTAAATGAAATTGAGAACCAAGAAAATTACAAGTTTAAGTATTCATTACTTAAAATAATACTAGCATCATTAATTTTTCTTAACCAAAGCATCATTGAGCATAATATTTTGAGTCTAGAGGACGGCCATGAAACTTAATTATATAAATTATCTTAATAAATTAATGTACGGTTGGAAAATATTCTAATTATTAGGGGGGGTCTGGCCCTTGTCAGTCCCCCTCCGTCTTCGCCACTGTGTCCAAGCTTTTGTCCTTTCTTAGCTCGTTCCTAACATCTTTTGCAAAATTCTATATTTTGTCATCTCTTTGGTTCCGTTTGGATGACGTGGGAATAAGAGGAATAAGGGAAGAAGTATTGGGAAGTGTGTAATTTTGTGAAGAGTTTGGATTGTTTTTATAATAAATTTGGGAGTAGGAATAAGCTATTTCTTTATTCTTGCACCCATCCAAACGGAGTCTTAATTTTTGTAAATAGAACTTTTTTCTTTTCAAAATGTTTAATGCAATTTGTAAATGACGATACATTATATACAGTTATAGACGGATAGTACTGTTTGTATCATTTTTTTCCCAGAGCTACCGTCAATGTATAAAATATACTATACTTCTTCGATGAAACTTTTTAATCATTTTTACGTCATTTTAAATATTGAATTCGATTTCCGACACATATTTTTATTGAACCAAAACGGACAATATAAAATCAACGAAAATCATTCCCGACATTCAACACGAGTAATTGCATCATTGTGTTTGGCACCGGTTTGAATAAGGAGTTGAATAAATTTTTTTATCTCCTCTCTCCTCTCTTTTTTTATTCACTTTTATTCTAACAATATGGTGGAATTAGAATAAAAATTTGAATAAATATTTATTCGAAATAAAATTTATTCAAAAAACGTTTGATTTCATCCCAAAAATTTTTTATTTAGAATAAAACTTATTCAACCACAAACAACCACAAACAAACACCGAGGCTATGATCTAATAGTTTTCTACAAATAAACAAACACCCACGATATGCCATTTAACGGCTATGATCTTCGTAAATTTAGACTTGGTGAAAATCTCGTGTAAATCTCGCGTGATCTCGTAAGACGCGACGCGCAGAACCGATCGGGCACTAAACGCAGAAGGCGGCCACCGCACGCAACAAATGTACGCTCGTGATGTGCCAAGCATCTCTCTCGGCTCTCTGCATTTACTTTTTTCCACTGCCCCAACTCTCCTGTTTCCTTCCATAGACCTGGTCTAAATTTAAATTAACATACATGTCCACCTATAGGCTATATCCCATCATCTTATATTCTTATTCCTAATTATTTTTATAAAAAAATATAATCATTTAACCTATTCAACAGATCGAATCACCTTAAAGTAAATAAAAATCATTCTAAAAAAAAAATCCTCGTTATATATAGTTTTTTTTTTAGTTTATAAGTCGTAACATGTATAAATGGCTAAGGCTCCGTTTGGATGGTGTGGGAATAAGAGAATAAGGGAAGAAAGAAGAGGAGAAGTGGGAATATGAGAAGAGTGGGAAAAAATTATTTCGAGAAGAAGGAATGTTGTTTGGATGATGTATTAGGAATAAGGAATAAGTGTATTGTATTAAAATAGTATTATGGATGTTATTAAATAAATTTGTGGCCCCATTTTCCGTTACAACTCAAATTCCCCACCCATTGCATCAGACTCCTTAGACTCGCGCAAGCAGAGTCATAAGACTCGACTGAGAGTCCAGTCGACTGAGTCGACTGGTGTACACCAATAGTTCTTCTCTTTCTCGTCTCTAACCTATCTCCGTAAGCTCCGACAGAATCGTTGCCCCTCCCTCAAATTCGTGAAGCAGGGAAGATGCATCGCCATTACAGAGAGAGCCACCCTGTATCACAGTCAGCATCTTCGATTTACGGTTCTCAGTCCACACGAAGTGTTGGAATCCCTATCGTACCCTGCCCGGAAAGCGGTTTAGCGGTGAAGAAGCTTGTGAGCGGAATAAAGAGGAACCCAGATCGAGTTTTCTACATATGCATAAACCAGGTACCTTAGTAGTTGAAACTAATTTCTAGTTTTAGTGGTGAAATTTGAGTTGACTAATTTCTCGTTTTCTACATATGTATTTTGATCTTACTTTCATCATAAAAAAAACTGTTCCCAAATTTATGGGATATGCATACGCCATCCATTAGTAAAGTATCAACCAAAGGTTAAAAAATTGATTTAGCCTATATATAAAGTTAGGTGTTAGTGAATAAGTGCCGGCTGCTGTTGGCAATAAAATGATTTCCACAAGTAAAGTGTCAACCAATTTTGTCCTTTAACAACAGGACTCTGTCGGCATAAGAGGAAAGGTGAAGAAGAAAGAGGAAGGAAGGGAATAAGTCCGTTGGACTCTATTATTGAGATGTAATGATGGAGGAGAGAGACGGTTCTGCAAATAATATTTTTTAACGTGCTGGGGAGAGAGAGAAGACATGAAAAATGATTTTTAATCCCGCGATTGGAGCTTTGGGAAGAAGTTATTCGCAGGGGTATGAAAAGTGAGACCTAATTCCTGACCGTTTGGATCACTCCTATTCCCTTATTCCCGAAAGAAGGCCCAATTCCCTTATTCTCAACTGATCCAAACACAGCTTAGACATAATTTGTGCCCATTCGAGCATTTCCATCCTCTTACTAATTAGTAATTACACAAATAAAGTAACCTCTTCGTGTTGATATCACTTATGGTCTATGATTCTCCTGCCATCGATCCCTATTATTTTCATCCTTTTTATTTGAAAGAAAAAACATCCAAACGTGTCCTTTTTCTCTATATGATTTATAAATTTTGACAGCCATCCATAACATTCAATTAAAAAAAAAAACAATTTTCCTAACATAACTTTAAACTATTTTTAACTGTACCATTTGCATAAATTTTAGTTGAGATACATATTTAATTTTAATATATTTTGTTTTATTCGTTCATATTCAAACTCCATATTAATCTTCAGTAATTTAGTTAAAAAAATTAATTCTACTAAAATTATTGAAAGGATAAATTGTTCTATCAATAAGTCAAGTCGCATTTATAAACCATAAATAAATTAAAAAAATACAACATTATTTGGAAACTCTGTTTCATCTGAAAGCTTAGCATCAACTACCTACCTACCTACCAACCAACCAAGTCGATTATTTGGGAACATTGGAAAAGGCCTGTAGCATAGCATGTAGGCCAATTTGGAAACTTAGCGTTACTCATAAACCGTTAAACCGAAACCACGTAACGGTACCTTGTAAAACAGGAAAGTTCGGCACAACAAAGCACGCTCTCAGAGCATCGAGAATTTTCTATTCTCTTTTTCTTCTCTCTCATTATTCGGTCCCCTCTTTCTCTTTCACTCTTTCTCTCTCTCTCTCTCTCTCTCTCTCTAACGCGGCAGCTCTGAATTTCGCTCGATCAAGCTGGAGAGGCTCCCGCCTTTGATCCTGGTCCTTCGATCTAGGGTTTGGTGAGATGCTGACCCGGGAGACTCCGGCTCCGGCTCCGTCTCCGGCCGGCGTCGCCGACTGGACGAGGTTCGGTGGCGCCGAGCTCGAAGGGAGATCTGACACCAAGCCTCTGCTTTTGAACAAGCCACTCGATCGTAAGTAATTTTTCAACTGCTTGCTTTCCTTTTTTGAACTATGGTTGTGCAAAAGGTTTTTGTTCGGTTTTTATTAATTTAATTCTCGCAGTTCAATTTTGGTAAATATGATATTATGATCCGTTTGTAAAATTGGTGACTATTTAATTACTTGGTTTCTCTGCTTAAGTATTTTTTTTTCAGTTGTAATTACTAGTAATTGATCATAAAATATTTTCTCATAATTTAGTCAAATTGAATTTACTACAGTTAGTCTTAAGTCTATAATTTTGCCACTGGAATTTAATCCTAGCACCTGACCACCTAAATTACTTAGAGATCCACCTATTTATCTTGATTGATTCAATTTTCAGAACTTTAATATCGCCCACTTTTTTACTTGCTGAAATTCCATTTGCATGGCTTTTACTTGCCAGTGAACGCAGAGACACTATTGTCGCATGCACATCAAAATTACAAGGCAGGCAAGTATACACAGGCGCTCGAGGACAGCATTGCCATATATGATAAGAATCCTTGCCGAACGGACAACCTCCTTCTCCTCGGTGCCATTTATTATCAGGTTACCTCCTTTCCTACTCTCATTGAGTACTGCTTTGTTGATTGAAAGTTACTTATAGTTGAGCGTGCATGCATCATCCGCATAAAAAGGCCACTTTTCTGTGCACTCTGAAATCTGGAAAAACTTAGTCTGAAGTTCTATACCACTTGAGTGAAGCACTTGTAGCTTAGTACCCCTGTGTACTATGAGAACGATTTTGTGTTAAATTTGAGCTCGTTGTCTCCAGAGTTTTTTTCGAGCTTTTGGTGTTGAATTTTACTTAAAAAAAAACCCATATACAAAAGTCATAATGGATTGTTCTTCTTGTTCTGGATGTTTGTATGAAGTTTATTCCTCTAAAAATGTTTGTTTCGTGCAGTTACGTAATTATGACATGTGCATAGCAAAAAATGAAGAAGCAATTGCCATTGATCCACGATTTGCTGAGTGTTACGGAAATATGGCAAATGCATGGAAGGTACTTGCTTGGATTATTATTTGTACTGTAGAATATGCGCTTCTTACTGTGACGACTTGTTAGATTTTCTTGTAGGCCTTTCTGTTTTTGTCAACAAATGGCCAATTATTTTTATCTTATTGTTCACTCTAGAATTTTGAGATACTTGAAACTTTGTGATTCTTCTGTGCAAGCTTATGTGCTGTACCTCAAATGCTATGTTTAACGAAGCCAATATTTCTGTTGTCATGTTTTGCAAATTGATGATATAGGAAAAGGGTGATATAGAGCGTGCAATCCGTTATTATTTAACTGCTATTCAGGTTTTGTTTTTCTCTTGTTCATCTTCATATTGTTTCCTCATGGCTGCCTCTTGTATATGCTTAATTGACTGATCTTACGTTATTTTTGTTTTCTCTAGCTTCGGCCAAATTTTTGCGATGCTTGGTCTAACCTGGCTAGTGCCTACACCAGAAAAGGAAGGTTAACAGAGGCAGCTCAATGCTGTAGACAAGCTCTTGCATTGAACCCTCGTTTGGTGAGTGCCTTATTAATTTCATTTTGTAAGTGATTTGAATTTATTCTGTAGTAGGTTTGTTTTGGAATTGGAAACTCGTTTTAATATATGTCGAGCTAATAAATATCTCACATGAGTTCAGGCGGCGCGATTAATTTTTGTTAAAAAAGGTTAAGTATGTTGCAGCCTATGTTATAACTGTAGCGATTGATTTTTAGGACTGATTAGCAAAACTGGAAAAATGTGGGATGTGAAAGTGGGATTTAATTTACATCACAAGCAATGTTCCTTCTTGCAGTCCTTAATATTTGATAAGTAAAATCTATGATTTGTAGAGTTAAGAATAGTAGAATACAAGGAATATAACTGGCCTGTGAGCATCAGTATTTTTTCAGTCGAGACTTTGAACTTTTCTTTATTCAAGAAGGCATATGTAGACCTTGGTTTTTGTTGAAGTGGGCTTTGTAGCTCACTCAGTTTTTAAACTGTACTCCAATTAAGTTTCATTTGATGCAACACTTTTTAGTTCAGGACGTGAACTGGTTAGTCAGAAGTAGATGCTCATAATTGTAGCAAGCAGTAGCTGATCATAATTAAGGTTTTTTCAATAAGGTGTAGGAATAGCAAATTATATTTTGGTTACTTATGTGTTACTTTTTATGTTCTTTGAATGAAATTCCGCATAATTTTGATGTAAAAGGAAGATAAGTGTCACTCTCTGAATTTTGCAATAAGCTTTTAAGGAATGGTAGGGCTTTTTAACCCATGCGACTTAAATTGTGAATTGTTATAAATGCCTTTTAATGGCTTGTTTGCCTTACAGAATTTAACTCCAAAAATTTCAAATACAATTTGATTGGTATATTCATAATTCGTGTTTATAAAAGCTGGCTTTGTAAATATACTCAAGACATGAAAACCAATATATGCATGAAGAAATATAATTATAACTGCCACATCTTGTTTAAATCCTTAATTAAGGTGAAACAATGCAACCTAAAGCCACACAAAGTCTGAAAATCAAATACAACAGTACAGTCAACTGCCTGATCTAGCTAGTGATAACATAATAGAAAATCTCACCACGTAAGTTTTTTTTTACGTACTTAATTGTTGAAACACTTATTACCTGCTTCATTGAACTTTATAAGAATGCGCCTCTGACACAACATCCTCTATATCCTCGAACCCATACAAAGTGCATGGTTGAGAATTTTCTTAGTAGATTAATTTCGGCTTATTGATTTGTTAAGATCCACCACTAATCAGTTCTGATGCAATTATGATGTTTATGAACCTCCTTTTTTTCAATCTTTGAAGCCCTTGCAGGGACAACTTGTTTGAATTAGTAAATTCAAAATAAAAAAAAGGTAGAAGACATGCCTCTGAAAGGAAGAAATTTGAAAAGTAAGAAAAACATTCACGAAGAAATGGTTTGTCGGGGAAGAATAACATGAAGGAATTGTGCGCGAACCCATATTAAAACTTTGAAGTAAAAAACATAAAGGAATAACAATCAGGGATCGCATCTTTTGTATGCGGAGATGTCGGGGAAGAATAACTTTTAGGAGGAAATTATAAATTGTTATTCCATGTTTAAAAAAAGGAAAGCAGCTTTTTTCATTCCTAATCCTGCATCCAAGCCATCAAAATCTCACCCTTTGTATATCTGATGAAAGCTGGATGCTGATTCTTCCAAAGACAGGAACTTGATGTATGATAGCACTTACTGGGGATAAATGGGACTATTGAACAGAGAAGGGATGTTTTTGGTTGCCTGATAGAGTAAACGAAGTCCTGGGAGAAATAGGGCAGTTTTTTTTTTTTCCTGCCCTTTTTTTGAACCAATGTGGACATGCTCTATTCTCTCTATACTTGGATTGTCACTATTGTGTAATTACTGACCTTACCTCATGAATTGATACGATTCTTCTGGAAATGGATAAGATTACTCTATTCTGAGTACACCAAGATTTTAACTTATAAGTGATCTTTCATATTTAGATATAATCAAAATCTCTCTCAATAGATGTGTCCATTTTAATATAAAATTGAGAGGAACTAGATGAAGATAAAACGTTTCATATTATCATAAATAGAGCAATATTGTGGAAAGTTAGGGTATTAGATGAGGAAAGTGATCGCCACCACACAAGCGCGTACATATAAAGCAAAATTGAGTGTTGAATATTCCTCCTCTGTTTTCCTTTATTCTGATTCTGGTCGTTGAGATTGCTTCAGCTAATTGAAATGCCTTGTTAATCTGCTTTCCATTTTTCTTCTATTAAAATTAGTAGATGGCAATATTTATCAGCTACAATTTTTTTTTTATTTCAGGTTGATGCCCACAGTAATTTGGGAAATGTTATGAAGGCTCAAGGTTTGATCCAAGAGGTAAGCAAATAATCACTCAGGCCGTTAATCCACTGATTGATGAAGATTAGATATTAATAGGAGTCTAAAAATGAATTTTATCTTTTTCTGACCTAGAAGAATCTCAATTTGACTTGTTGGAAACTTTTCTAAATTTGTTTTTACAGAGTTTAGGGAATATTAGCAAACTATTTAAGTATATTTTTTTTATCCACTGTAAAAAGTGGTGCCATTGAAAAAATTCTTAGTTTCTTTTATCCCGGAGTCGTGAAAAATAGCAAAATCTATTTCTCCTTAGTTTCTCTTTGCCTGAGATGAGTCAGCACACTTGAACCACGCTATTATTGTTTTCGTAACAAATCGTGCAATATGTTCCAGGCTTATAACTGCTACCTTGAGGCATTGCGCATTGACCCCACTTTTGCAATTGCATGGTCTAACCTTGCTGGTCTGTTTATGGAGGCTGGTGACCTTAACAGAGCTCTTATTTACTACAAGGTTATAATTTATTTCTCTTCCCTTTTTCATGGATCTAGTAAGTATATCATAGCAGATAATTCATTTCCCCACAAGGCCATGAGTACCAGCTGGTACACATAGGCTGTATTTATTTACATGGATGAATCACAATGTTTTATTTATTTTTTGTTTGCTGTAACTCGACTCTAGTCCTATGGTCAAACATAACTTGCCTTGATTAATTCATGGAAGGCCTCCATTTTTCTTGCTTCTATCATGCCTCTACTTTTCTAAATACTTAAATACAGAAACTAAAAAACTCAGGTAACAAAATAGAACTTTAATTTGATATATATCACTTGCTTTAAGTACATGTGAAATTTTGAAGCGTTGTGGTTTTCTTCGGACTGACATTTAGGCTGTGCTCCAGAAACCTTTTATTAGAGGAAAGGAAGGTGTGGGGAAGGAAAGGTTGCCCAAGTTTGTTACCTCCCAAATTGGAGGGTACACATGGAGAGTAAACCCTTCGTAAAATTTGTATATACTTCACTTTGTCTCTCTTTCCTCTCCTTTCCTTTCTATTTGTTGTGGAGAAGTAAATAGATCGGGAAGCCCCCTTTTTTACTTCCTTTCCGTTCCTTTCCTCTACGGTCGTGGTTCTGGAGCAGACCCTTAAGGACTACAGATCGATTGATGTGGACAATATCTGATTGTTTGATAATTTCATGCGCAATGACAATCAAATTGAAACTGATATGTTACAAAAATCTGGATGCATGCAAGAAAGCTAATCTAATAGTTCTATTTTGTTAACTGAGTTCTTTTTGAACTTTTTGCTATTACGGATAAAAATTGTGGAGGCAAAAATTTGAGGCTGTTGAGCTATTTTCTTATCTGCAATTACTTAAAACTTCTATATTAACTGGTGAGATAAGAGGAGTTTTCTTGATCTTCTAGAAGCAAGCTCAATCTTATTGTTTTGCTATTCCTAATGTATCCAATTTTCCCTGTTAGCAGGAAGCTGTTAAGCTTAAGCCATCATTTGCTGATGCCTACCTTAACCAGGGAAACGTCTACAAGGTAAGCCTCAAGTAAATTGTGACAATAGATCACAGAAGCCACTTTTAGAGAAGAAAAAAAACTAGATGTCTCTTCTTCACTTTGTTCAGGCAATGGGAATGCCTCAGGAGGCCATTTCGTGCTACCAGCGTGCTCTTCATGCTCGCCCTGACTATTCAATCGCTTATGGTAAGTGCATACTTGTGAAATATATATAATTTTTTCTTTATGAGTGAGGATTGGTCTAGAAGGGAGGAAAATAGAAGAACTAAATCTTTAGGCATCTTCTCAAGCTTTAAAGGATATGTGATCACACTGATATGCTTATACATGTCTTGTTGCATGTGTGTGAGAAGGTACTGTGCCAATACTATACTCTCTAGTGTCAGTGGGTAACCCACTAGCACTGAACATATGTGAAAAGGTTTGACAGTTTTTATTTCGTTACTTATTCCTCAGGTACGAAAAGGTAAAGAGTTTAAGCACTGGTTCAACCATGAGAGAATGAATAGTGCCTTTCCTCTTTTTCCCAATTTGAAAATTGTGTGGGGCCCGGTATACACAGTAGTAAAATAGAAAAGGTAAGGGGGCCACAAATTTACGTGCAGGTAATCTTGCGAGCACCTACCATGAGCAAGGGCAGCTTGACTTGGCAATTGTACACTACAATCAAGCCATCATCTGTGATCCAAATTTTGTGGAGGCATACAACAACCTGGTATAAAATTTAAGTTTTTAACTGCACTTTCAATTACTTTTTCTGGTCGGATAATATAGCTTTGTATTTCTGGTTTGCATAGCGTGATAGAAGATCATACTTCAGAATTGGATGACATGTTATGTTATGTTATGTTATGTAGAACAACCTTACTAACTGTAATTTCGCTTATGCCTTCTTGTTGATAAAATATGCTTTATTACAACACTTATTTGCAACACCAGAATTCTGCATCCCTTAGAAATCTCAGGGAATTTACGATATCCACGCTGCTTCTCCTATAGGGGGACAGCTTCTTTGAGAGAAAATAACCAGGGGACAGTTTGCCACCTGAGGTTTTTCTCATGTCTTTCAATGTTTTACAGGATATGCAATACGGTAGGACTTTAATTTTCTGAGGGCACTTAGCATACATAAAATTGTTGGTTATTTATTTGTTTCCTTTTCTTTTTGGTAGTGGCCACTGACCACTGTTAAGTTCAGCATTTAAATGGTGCAATGTAGTCCAGAGTGGTGAAGTATCCATTTGATCTGTTATTTTGCCATGCAGGGCAATGCACTAAAAGATTCTGGCAGAGTAGAGGAAGCAATAAATTGCTATCGAGTACACTCTCTCCCCTTGCTCCCTATATTTCTTGGAAATGCTAATTAATGCAGAAAACTAACTCCTTTTTATCTGTACTGCTGTGTGTAGAGTTGTCTCCTTATACAAGGAAATCACCCACAAGCACTCACAAATTTGGGGAACATTTATATGGAATGGTAATATTTTAATTTTGATAGATCTATATCTTTAGGAGGTTAGTGCTCATAATAACACATCTGATAGTCTACTAGCCCCACAATCTTTTGGAACTATAAGGCATATTTATGGTTCCAGCCTAGCCATACTATCTGAATGCTAAGTTGCATGTATTTACGCACTACCTGTACTACTTAACCGCTTTATTTCTTTTCGGTTTAAACTTTCTATAGATTTTTTTGCCTTATTTTGTAAGTGTGCAACTTTGTAAAATGTGCTAATTAACAGTTTCAGAAGTTCAGTTGCATAAACATTGGGTGAATTGGGAGACTGTTGGAATAAATTGGGTCAAGCATGTACTGTCTCCAAGAAATATCCCATTATAATTCGTGGTTAAGTTTCAGGACCTTTTGTTGATCTGCCGACCTTAATCATTCCTGAGTCACTTGTTTTTTACCTGCAGGAACATGGCTACCATGGCTAGTTCTTTTTACAAAGCAGCAATAGGTGTGACAACTGCACTGTCTTCTCCATTCAACAACTTGGCTGTCATATACAAGCAACAGGTATTTGCTGAACCACATTTTTCTTTATGTACTTGCATGCTTTCCCAAATTCTGGTAGCAAAACTGCAGATAGGCATCTTTCTACATTTTATTTTTCCAAATGGAAGCTTAAATTATTGTTGTAGAAGATGCATGGAGTTCTGAAATTTCTGGTTTACTTTTCTCCATTGTGTACTGTGCAGTGTGTTTAGTAACGGAAGTCAATTTGACCTAGGCCATATAATAATAAGCATCAAAAGATATAATAATTTAAGACTGATATGTTCTGGCCTTGAGGTTCATCTGAGCAATCACATGTTCTGTTGAGGGGTATAATTTGAGCTAATTTCTGTTTATATTATGGCAGGGAAACCATGCTGAGGCTATTTTATGCTACAATGAAGTACTGAGAATAGATCCACTGGCTGCTGATGCACTAGTCAACAGAGGTAACACATTGAAGGAGGTTGGTCGTGTCAGCGAGGCCATTCAGGATTATATACGCGCAGTTCAAGTAAGGCCAACCATGGCTGAAGCCCATGCAAACCTTGCTTCGGCTTACAAGGACAGGTAGACCTACATATGTTTTGGTTGTTCCTCTTTCTTGATGTTTAGTTACAATCCTGTTTAGTAAAATCACAATCTTTGTTTTAAGCATATCAACTTCAAATGTTTTTTTTTTTTTACTGCCTGCTAGTTCGAGCCTACTTTTTGTTGTCTTTGATATATGAAAAAAGGGTTCGTACTCTTTCCTGAACTGATGGTATACCTTTATTTCCTGGTTTCTACCCTGCTTTCTCTCTTCTTGTGTGTGTGTGTGTGTTTCATCTCTTTCCTGTGGGTTATCTTGTAGAACAAGTCATGTTAACAAATAAGGTGCTATTGAATAATAAAATTATATTTCATGATCCAAACCAATTTTTTTTATGGCTTGGCTACGCAGAGCAGGTTGTAATTAATATTTTAATGAAAAAGTGACAGAATTGAGTTAGTATATATGGTCATATTTTGAGATGCCTTCATTTGCAGTGGACTAGTGGATTCAGCTATAACTGAATATAAGCAAGCTTTGTTACTGCGGCCCGATTTTGCAGAAGCTACTTGCAACATTCTGCATACTTTACAGGCAAGCTTCTGCTTTGTGGCTGTTTTAATTATAAGTTGCTTTAATTGCCCTCAGCTCTTGTTTAATGACTTTTTCCTGATTAAACTGTGTGGATATCCAGATGAACTTAACTATTTCTTGGCTTATTTCATATAACCTCATATTATTACGCTTGCAGTTTAAGTGATATCTTCCATTCATTAGCTTTTATCATCCTACTCATTCCAATGAAGTGACTGTAATGTCTATCTTTATGTTTGTCTAACAAAATAATGTGTTTCACTTCAAGAATTATCAATGAATTTATCATTTTTATTGCATGACTGAACTAATTATGCCAAAAACATAATTGATTGCTTTTGTGCAGATAGGCATTATTTTAGTGTTTTTACTTATTATAAACATTAATGTGTTCATGAGTGTAATGAAGATGTACTATAAAAGCAGTCAATTTAGAGAAGAAACTGCAGGTAGCCTCAGTAATCATATCCTGTTCTCACATACTCTCCTTTACCTTTGTTTCCTTGGCATTATATGTAGTGCGTCTGTGATTGGGAGAATAGGGATCAATTGTTCCGTGAAGTGGAAGATATTATCAGACGGCAGATTCAGGTTATAAATCATTCAGTTCTTTTTGGAATTTTGCTTAAGCAGTACAAAGATGTCTTGAATTTTATAGTTTAGTAGTTGGTGCATGTATCATTTTAAGTGTATAAAATTTCTTTCCTTTCAGAAAGCTTTGGCATTATTCATATATAGAAAGTTTGATATATTTCCATTATTCAGCAACAACAGCAACAACTAAGCCTTTTGTCCCAAACAAGTTGGGTTAGGCTAGAAAAGAAACCCAACAAGAAAAATCATAAAAAAAATAAAATAATGTAATTATTGATTCCTTGAAAAAATGTATTACATGGTAAATGTAATTAAATTTCATGCTATGCTGCAGAATAATATCCTCCCCAGTGTGCAGCCATTCCATGCTATAGCTTACCCAATTGACCCCATCCTTGCATTGGAGATCAGGTATGGGACCTTTCAAAGTGTGTAGTTCTACTTCAAAGATTTCACAGTTCGGTTTTTAGCCCCAAATTTATATAAATATACATTTATCTCTATATAATATACATGTTGTAAACTTTCATTTATGGCTGGGTTAACATGTGTTAGTCTCAGTTATCCTAGGAATTTATTAAGGTTTACTTTTCTATAGCAAGATTTTACTTGACATTAGTAAGATTATTCAAAAAATTGGAAAATGTTTTGGATAGACCAAGACCTCCAGTGCATGGAAACAATCTTCACTGATAGTGGGAGGGCGAGATGGTCATTATTATTATAACTTAAGTTGTCTTTAAACTACATTGTATAAGCATATAGCTGTTTGCATTTCGAATTGGAAGTAATTCTTTTTCTTTTTTTTTGCTTTAGCCGTAAATATGCTGCTCATAGTGCTTTGGTGGCATCCCGTTTTGGGCTCCCACCTTTTACCCATCCGCCAGCTATTCCTGTTAAGAAAGGTCATGGCCGATTAAGAGTTGGGTAAGTGACATTGCAATTCTTAAGTTTCCTCACTGATCAGGACATTAGCATTTGTGGTCATACTAGTTAAAGTAGGTCCAGCTGACTTGCTGAGAGTAAACTGGTTATTGGGAACTTGGTTGAGATCTGCTGGCAAATAATGAAAGATGGAATTAAGGGCACAATTGACATTTAGTTGTCTAATGCTGACATGTCAACTCTGTGCAAATTGAAGGTTAGGTTTGGACCCATGATTGGTGCTAATTTGCTGTATTTGAAAATTATAGATGAACTGCAGCTGAATGCTAAATTTGGCTATAGAATCTTAGTTCAGGTTTTTAATTAGATGTAAAACAAATAGATGTTTAAGTGTGAAATGAGGTTTAACTGACATATCACTTGATATTAAATTGGTTTGCCTTTTTCATACCTGCTTAAGAGCTTGTGTTGGTTTAACTTACATAATTGGTTCAATTGTGTTATTTTGTTCAGGTATGTTAGTAGCGACTTTGGTAATCATCCTCTTTCGCACCTCATGGGATCTGTTTTTGGGTTGCATAACCGAGACAACATTGAGGTTATCAACATACTTTTTAAATTTACTTTGTATTTTAGTCTTGTATGTGATGTTATTTACCTCTCAAGTAGCTGTTGGGCCCAGAACAATGCAAATCACCAGTAAGGATATGATTATCTGAATTCTGTAATTGCTCAACTTTTTAGAGATGTTAGAGATGTTTCATTTCTGGAGTCTGGAGTGTTTCTAATGAAACCTTTAAATAGCTGGAGGTCCTCTTAAGGACAAATATGAACAATTATCACCATTCTAAGCTCATGAAGAAGCAATGAATATGAAATTAACAAAATATGAGTAACTGGCTTGCCAAGTTTGTCTGGGACATTTACTGATGCAAGATTAATACTTGTAGGTGTTTTGCTATGCACTTAGTCCAAATGATGGTACTGAGTGGAGGCAAAGAACCCAGTCCGAAGCAGAACATTTTATCGACATCTCTGCCATGACATCTGATATGATTGCAAGATTGATCAATCAAGACAAGATACATATCCTAATTAATCTCAACGGTTATACCAAGGTAACTAATACTTTATTCATTGTATGACTTATTTACGATAACCACTGAAAACACAATTCGATGACTAATGAGAGATCTTTTGTTACTTTTTTTTGACAAAAAATAAAATAAAAAGATTTGACCTGTAAATAGCGTCCGATATTTCTCATAGTTCGGATTACCATTCTCATGATAGTAACAATTTGAATACTTTATCTGTTTTGAAATAACAAGCTACTTCTGTGCATGTTTGATAAAAAAATGTTTATTTTGTTTAAAAGTTGACAGTTTTTCCTCAAATTTATGATCCTACTTGATCTTTTTTTTTTGCTCAACATATATGTTGGATGTCTTTCCAATAAGCCAAAAGTGTTGGATAATAGTTGTTAGAAATTCTGGGTGTTAACTGAGAATGTACTAAAAGTCTAAAACAATTGAGTGCAATTTGTGCAAAAGAAAACTGAAACAAGATCTTTTCTCAGTTAATTGGTGAGGTCTGACTATGTGTTATAGATTGAAAAATTCAATTAATAAGCAAAAATTTTTATTTTTTTTCTACTGAAATATCGGCTTTCATATTTTTCCAGGGGGCGAGAACTGAAATTTTTGCTATGCGACCATCTCCTATCCAAGTATCTTACATGGGCTTCCCTGGGACGACTGGTGCAACATATATCGACTATTTAGTAACTGATGAGGTTGAAAATCTGATTTTCTATATAATTTCTTTCCAACAGTTACAAATATTAGAAAATTAGATGTAAAATTTCTTTGAATTTATTTTGCAGTTTGTATCGCCAATAAAATATGCACACATATATTCAGAAAAGCTTGTACATCTCCCCCATTGTTACTTTGTGAATGACTACAAGCAGGTAATTATTGGAGTTCCTAGTTCTATACTGTTTATGTTAGTTGTTTAGAGAGATTTCCCGAAACTGAGGAAGAAGAATGCCATAGCAGGTCGAATCATCCAATTGTCAAACCAAAATAGTTCTATACTGTTGCTATTATGGTTATTTCTCTTTCTGCGGCACAAAATCAATTTTGACATCCTACTTGTTAAATTCTTTCCGGATCTCATTTGAACACTAAAAATAAGGAGATACAAAAAATGGACATAGAATTAAAAAGGTGACACAGTTTTGTGTTGTTGGATGTCCTGACTAGAACATCTGTATTGGCATTTCATGCATACAAACCAGAGTTAGCAGTCAACTGGACAGATAAAGAGCTTACTTTTTTAGTAATATATTCTCCCTTTCTTCATTGACAGGCTAATCGGGATGTTTTGAGCACTTTATGCCCTCATAAACGGTCAGACTATGGGCTTCCAGAAGATAAATTTATTTTTGCTTGTTTTAGTCAGCTTTATAAGATGGATCCAGATATATTTAATACTTGGTAAAGTTTCTAAATATACTCTTATGTCCATATAGCACACATAGCTTTTCTTTGGTTGTTTTACATGAGAGATTGCTGAGCCAACATACGACCAATATTCTGATAAAGTTTTCAACAACACAACAAAATCAAATGAATTCAGCTTAAAAATGGAACTTACCAGAATATTCAAGTCTGAGTGCTTGTGATAGCAATGCAGTCAATATTGCGTAACCTCAAAAAGCAGTAAGATAAGTCTTCTTTTCACTTAATAAGTTTTTTGACTTCAAAAGCTTGATGCCTCTTTTATTTGAAAGGTGCAATATCCTCAAACGGGTACCAAACAGTGCACTGTGGCTCCTTAGATTTCCAGCATATGGAGAGACAAGAGTGCGTGCTTGTAAGTATTTTATGGAGAACTCGACTTACATTTCAGTTAAGCTATGTTGTGTATTTTACAAATAGAGAATTAGGTCTTCTTTGGGTTTTAAGTTGATTCAAATCTAGGTTGGGTTAATGTTGGCTGTATTTTAAAATTGCCCCCCTAAGCCCAATTCTTTGCTTTTTGTACCTTTATTCTGAAAATGTCCCTTTTCTTTTGTGCGTGTGTGTGTGTCTGCATTGATAGATGCCGCCTCGAGAGGTGTAAGGCCAGAACAGATTATTTTTACAGATGTAGCTATAAAAGATGAGCATATAAGACGAAGTGCCTTGGCTGATCTATACCTTGATACGTAAGGATTCTTGCTTCTATTCCTTTTACCAAATTCTTGCATATTGAAGTTGTAATAGGTTAGCTATTTTGATTTGATGCTGACACCAAGCTTGGTTATTACTTTCGAATCTACCTACAAAAGAATTAGGTGCTGAGTCGTTATCTAATTAGTGGACTGATATCAAACTTGCCTTGTTCTATTTTAAAATGATTCATATTGTTATTTGCTTAATGGTTTATGCGTCTCCTTTTTTCTGTTGGCCAGACCTTTATGCAATGGACATACTACTGGTACTGATGTGCTCTGGGCTGGTTTGCCAATGATTACATTACCTCTGGAGAAGATGGCAACTAGAGTTGCTGGTTCTTTGTGTATGTCTACTGGCCTTGGTGAAGAGATGATTGCTTGGAGGTAGGTGTTCCATTTCTGCACAACTTGTTGAAGCAGAATATGCTATTATCCTGTGAGGATATTGAGTGGATTTTTCTTAATTGTTTGATACGGAACATTAGTTTGTTTATTACCATACAGTCATACACATATAATACTGGTCCTGTCCCTACTAGACTGGACTGTGGACTGATTCTGATCCAACTGGTCTGCTCATGTTTGTTTATCCTCAAACTTGAGGTTCAGAGTGAAAATCGAGTCTAAGCTCTGCCCTCAATTACAATTAAAAGTGAAAGCAATAAGAAAAGGTTCATCCTTTAAATCTATCAAGTAGTTCAGTTGTTCATGGTCAGTTTAGTTTGTACCAGCTATTATTTAACCTTTCTTCTTCTCTGTTTTTTTCCCTGTTATTTTTTAGTATGGAAGAGTATGAAGAGAAAGCAGTTGCTTTAGCTCTCGACCCATCTAAGCTCCAATCACTAAGAACAAGGCTGAAGGATGCCCGTCTAACTTGCCCTTTATTTGATACCTACAGATGGGTTAGTTTTCCAAATCTTATCTTTCTTATTTGATATACAGCCCTTGCTCAGGTTTAACACAGAAAATGCTCAGGACTATTTTGCCTGTAGCAACAATCTTGAACAGTTTTTCTTCTCCTAAAGCTTCGAATTGATAACTATATTATCAATCATGGTGTTCTTTGAAGCAGGACCGCAATTCCTAATATCTTTGATTTTTTCTAAATTTTATGTACATCCTCTCTAGGTATCTTCAATTATTACTATTATTTTGTGTTGGGTGTGTGTGTGTGTGTGGGGGGGGGGGGGGGGCGCAGTTGTTTTCTACAAGGAGTGCATATGGTTGTTGACTTGTTGTTTTCATGGGCTATACACATAAATATTGATGTTGGCTGATATTGCAGGTTCAAAATCTAGAAAGGGCTTATTTTAAAATGTGGAACTTACACTGTAGTGGTAGTCAGCCTCAGCACTTCAAGGTGACAGAGGATGATGCTGAGTTTCCTTCTGACAGATAGAAGCATACTGGTTTTGTATAGAAAGTAAAGCGTTGTGTGTTATCGTGTTGTATCAAGTATTGTAGCCATAGTGTAAAGATTAGGTGTATGTATTATGTATGAGTAATTTAAATTTAGCGGGTGTTTGGGTGTTCCTAGTCGTTGCTAGATCAATTGTATTGGTCTGTTAGTGTTCAAGTTTGAAATATTGCTCAAAGAGTTGTTTGTTAGGTACCAAATTACATAGTTTTAGGTTTTTGTTGTGCTCTTTTTGTTCGGTGAGGTTTTAATTTCTGTTGGATCTTTTGGAGACTCTTGTGTTATTTTTTATATATTGTCCCCTTTGGCCATTATATTCTTGTACCCATCGTATGATCTTAAGTTGAATCTTATCAGGGAAAACAAAATGCGGAACTTTGAAATTCAAACAGCTACGAAAGTACTTGCCTACTTGGTTTTCAGTTGCTTGCATCAAATTAGTTCATTATAAGTTTTTTTGAAGGTTGGTTTGAAAGTTGATACCAATGATTTTTAATTAAGAAAATTGAAAATAAAGAGAAAATTAAAAATAAATATTTTCTCTGTGATTCGAATCAAGAACTATTTGGTTGATGGACTAGAGTCAATCACTGGGTTGTTTAACACAGCTTGGTTTCATTGTAAGTTACAATGGGTTAATCTGGTAAGTTATCTTTAATTTGTTCCTTATGGGAGAGGAGTCGTTTTTACCATATCCGTGACTATTTCACTATTTCATAGTTTAAATATGCTCCATATTTGACAAGCACAGTAGCTGTTGGAATAGCTCATTTTGTTGTTTATTTCTACGCTCTTCAAAGTCAACACTACAGCATCTGTTCCGAGTAATGTTTGTTCTATAACACTTTTTCTAATTACTCCCATCTTGGTTTTTCACAAAGAGTAGAGAATGGAGAATAGAATTGGAAAAGTAGTGTAATTTATGTTCTGAGGAAAAGTTAACGGAACAGTCATATCTAACATATGAAGCAGCTTAGCAACATGGAGAAGTTTGACCTGTAAACAAGCATTTAATCGACCTCAGGAGAAATTCCCGCAGCATTAATGGCATGATTTCTGTTGATATGCCAAACGCGCAAAAGTTGTGTCCTTTACTCCTTTATATTTAGCGCCCCGTGAATTAGTTGCCAAAATTTTCGTGGCCCAGTGTGGCCAGTGGCCACATAAGAATAATATAATGGAATTATGGAACCTTTCCCTCTCGGGAAAAGAGGATTTGGATAAGTTCATCCATCCAAAGTCGATAATTGAATTAGGTTTTCTGGATTCATGTCCTTACAACAGGCAAATGAATAAGAATTTTTGGATTCGCGTCTGATGCTTAGCAATAGCAGCTTAGGGAGGATTTGCGTACAAGGAACCTCTACCCAAGTACGCTAGTAGACATGTGGGGCTGGGAAACAGGTCAAACTTCCATGGACCCATTTCAAAAATATGCTGACGCTGACGGGGATGTGATTTAGATTTAGTTCTTGTCTATGGGTGCGTTGAATTAAGTAAATGACAGTAGTGTGTTTCGGAACCTTGTATTTTGTTAAATTTGATAGTATATATGTGACCCGGGCTGGATTGGATACCACTGTACACTGTACAGTGCACGCAGCAGTAGCAGGAACACTGCTTTTAGTTGGCAATAGTCCCTTGCAAGTAAGACTAACATTTAATCGTCAAAATTCTACTCTTTGAAACCTTGAATCGTTGATGCTGAAGTTAAAGAGAACTGCATTTATAATTTATTTCTATATTTTTTTCCAAAAGAGAATGCATGATTGGCACATTAGCTTTTAAACACATACAAATAAATGGAAATCAGGCAGACAGGCAGAATAAATTTGATGACACGTATACTTCTCGAGTCTTTTGAAGCTCGTTAAGTTCAGCATTAATTGTAATTGACCTTATACTGCATAATCATACTTTAGAGGAGGATACATTTGTTGACTATTTTTTTTTTACAAAATAAATAGTTGATCAATTTAGGGGATAATACATAAGTAAAATAAGATAAAAAAAGAAGTTCATAATTTAAAAAAAAAATTGTTGAAATAGGGAGCAATTAATAGAAACGTCCAGCGTGGGATAAGGTAAAACAATCGAGCTGTCACGTGCGAAAGCGGATACGCATTTATTAAAAATTATTCATTGTACATTACAATTTTTTAGTTTTGAGTAGATTCGATATACCCGAAGGACGGTTTGACAAAATAGTTCTGAGAGATACGCTAGTTTTTTTTTTATTTAAAAAAGTGTAGGACGCATCTTGTAATTGAGCAACAATTGGACTTATTTATACTCCCTCACCATTTTCATCTTAAACAAGCCCCAACTGACCAACCCAAATCTCCTCTCAAACACAACCAAAACACAGTCACACAATGTACCTACATTACTCTCATCTCTTCTTCCTCTTGCTCTCTACAATCTGCCTCCTAACATTCGTAGCTGCCGCCCCATCTCCTGCGTCAACTCCTGTTGTTGGTGGCCGTACATTGGTTCCGCACGTCGAGTCCAACAAGGAGATACAGTCGCTCGGTCGGTTCTCTGTGGCACAGTACAACTACCACTTGCGCAACGGAAGCAATGGTACCGCCACACCTCATGCCAGGCCCCTCGCGTTTTCCCAAGTTGTCGAGGCTGAGACACAAGTTGTTTCGGGTGTAAAATACTATTTGAAGGTTATTGCTAAGGACGGAAAGTATAGCACAAATGAGAAGTTGTTCGATGCGGTGGTGGTGGTGAAGCCATGGCTCAAGTCCAAGGAGTTGGTCTCTTTCACTCCCTCTCCGAAATAAATTGTTTCATCGTTTCTTTGGTCCTTGAATTGTCCCGTTTATAAGAACTGTAATGATTTGGATTTCTCATTGTCTGTTCTCCACAAGCAAGATTGGATAGAAGATTGGTTTTCTAAGAAATAATGTTGCAGAGCTCCGTTAAGGTATTTATATTGTAGTTGGTTTTTATCATGTCATATTAGCAATTGTGCTTTTGTAGTACGTTCATTTGTTCTTCAACTTAATTAGTGGATTAATTTAATGGCCTTTAATGTTTTGTATCGTTAATGTAAGTTTTTCATCTTTTGAGTTGTGCAGTAATTAGGCAAATCGAGTTATTAGACTTGGTGAGTATAATAATGGACCGAATTTTCTTGTGTCGTATTTAATGGTGTTTTAATTATTGATGATAGAGGTTGCCAATTTTTTTAACTATACAGAAGGATATCTAAGAGTGTATAGTAATTGATCATCTAATTATTGTTATGATGCTGCAAGAAAAAAAATTAATATTGTTAGAGAGTGTCAATTTATTTTCAGTATCTTCTAAGATTCAAGTTTGAATTTTTTATTATACAGATGAATATCTAAGGATCTAGTAATTGGTCTATATGTAATTTGAATTATCTCTATAACGAAAGTGATGAGTGGATTTTATATGCATATTCAGATTCCATTTTGTCTCCAAACTAAACCAATTAACTTGAGTTTACATTGTTTACATGAGTTTAGGTTAGTTTAATTAGAGTTTTGTGTCAAGAATGAGTTACTACCATAGTTTCTAATTTTATTGCAGATTCTGGACAAGAAATGACTTGGATGAGTCCATAAAGTTGAAGAGCACATTCTAAGCTTTCCAACGGATCTTGAATCACCTCAAATGGAGTTCGGATGAAGGAGATATGCCCAAAATACTGACAGGACGCAGTGCTGATATTTTCCTGCGACCCGCTGAAAGTCCTAGCGGCCCGCAGACCTGGAACTGCCAGATTTAGCAGAATCGCCCGATTTAGCAATTCTATATTTGGACGACGGTTTCTACCGACTCCAAGTGCATCCAGAGCACGTCTTCAGTTATTTCCAGCGTTTCTACACCTTCCCAAGCCCTATTAAAGACCAGTTTGAGGGGGAACAAGAGGGAGATCAAATCCAAGGTCAATTTAGGGTTAGACATTGAATTATTTGAGAGTTAGGTCTCAAGTCCAGATCGTGGCAGCGCCAAGCAGGTTGATTACGACAGCAAGAAACGTGTTTGATAGGAGATTTCGACACGCAAGAAGGAAGCAAGAGCAATTGGTTGTAATATTTCCTTATTCTCATTTTCTCTTGTGTTTGTATGATGTCTTTTAGTTGTTGATTGTTTGTTCTCGGGCTATGGTTGTAAACTCGAATTCTTAGTTGTTGATTGCATGTTTATTTAGTTTCTTTGATATCTTTGTGTTTTATACCTTGCTTGAATTGCTTGAATTGATTATGCCATGATTGTCTAAGTAGATTTGTTTACACCCGTTAAGTAGAGCTCGCTTAATTGCTAGGTGGTTAAGTCCAAATAAACTTAGATTATTAGGCATGATTATGATTAACATGAAGGTTGCAAACTGAAAGGTTAAACCAGGACTAGTTAACGAGAGTTAAGTCCTTTCCAAGAGTGAAAACTCAAGGATTTCATAGGTTAGAAAGGTATAAACTTGTAGAAACTAGGCCAAGAAACGATAGTTGAAATCTAGATTCTAAACGAGAGAAATTGGGTTAATTAATTGATAACCAGACCTAAACGAGAGTTTGATCTAGGACCTTAATTAAGTCATTATCCCTGCACAATTATCAACTAAATTAAGTCAATTTGCAATCGCATCGCTAATCCTAGTGGACCGCTGAGTGAATCAGCGAGGTTATCTATGCCCGCCAAGTAGCCAGCGACTAGTCTAATAGATTAGCGACCTAAGTTCTTTTAGCGGGCAACTACGAGAGTCAGCGGGCCGCTGGAACTGGGACTAAGAGGAAGTGTTAGCAACCAGATACCCTAGAATTGCGTGACTTGTTGAATCTCTCTTATTAATTCTTGTTTTGATCTTGAAACTAGACTTAGGATTTAGACCCACCAACAATTCTTGAATTCTTAAGAGTTGAACCGTCTAGCTAGTTTAGTAAAGTAAAAGACTAATATTCCAACAACGTCCCTGTGGATTCGACCCTCAAGCTGTTCTACAAACGATTAGATCGGTAGACACGAATTTTTTATTTTGAGACTTGGTTTTCCCCTTCGATCAGAAAGCATAGATAATTTGAATTTAGAAGGATTTTCTATGGCTTTCTTTCTCTCTCTTTACACCTCTTTCTCACCTACGAGGCTCCGATGGCAGCTTCAATCGGGTTGAACCTAGGCTATATTTCTAAATGTATTTTTTTTTCAAATTTAATTATCGAAAACAGACCCACAAAATACGGAACTCATAAAATATTTTTGCGCTAGCTATAAAAACACTTCTAATTCTAGGCAGAAAAAAAATCGATTGTGCTGATTTTTCTTTATTTATTCTCTCCATTTCCTGCTTGTTGGGGGGAATGGTGCAAAATTCTTAGAAGAAAGCATTTGGGAAGCGGAAAATCAATATGGCCTAAAGAAGTGTACAAGGAATTCAAATAAAAAAACATAAATAAATTAAACATTGTGAAGGACATCTCCAGAATATAATAAATTAAATTGAAATACTTATTGTCCTGTCGAAGTCTTTAATTTTTCCCTCTTCGTTATTCCTTCTAACAGTCGGCGTACAGCGGTACTACCATTTCCTTTTTTCACTAAAAGAAAGTTAGTCAAAGCTTTTACAAACGTTCCTCACACTCACTTAACACGAACAGTATTACTAATTTACTATCAACATTGCAATAACGAGCAACAGTGACAAGCTATCTGATTCAAATTCACATGAAGCAATGTAGGCATTTAAGAAAGTTTCCTATAATTAATACAATAATTTTTATGAGTTTGTCGACAAAATATGACAGTCGATATGAATTCCAGAACTTCAATGTATAAGAGCATCAAACGGAAAGACTTAACACTTAAGCACTTCATATTACAAAATCCGGTAACAAACAGCCCAATAAAAGAACAGACCTGTCTATATCCATAATCATAATTACCATATTAAACCGGTCGAATAAGGTTCCTATAAATTTAACGAAAACAAGTGTTAAATTAATTATTTAGAAAGAAAATATCATTGCGAACTATAATTAACAATATGCAATCATATGAGATTTATCTCTTTTTAGCTTTGATAGAATTGACATGAAAGAAAACCAACAAAATAGTTCTGGGCCGCTAACAAAATTTGTAGGGTAGATGCATAATGCAAACAAAGATTCAACAGCTGATAGACTTTGAGTTCAACTGGGCTCAAGGCCTAAAATCTTTCCGACACAATCACACAATACGAGTTCAAAACTAACTGAAAATAAAACACAGTTTCTAAAACGAGCTCATCTAGGCAGCACTCTTGCCCTTCTTCTTCTGGAGTTTCTTCATGTAAAACTCTAGCTCTTTTCCTTCTAGTATATACCTATAAAAAAGCACAGTAAAGAAAATTAACAATAAACGAAAAAAAACTACATTCAAAGTAATGCATAGAAACGACATTTTGAAATTAATAAATATTGTGTGGTTAATTACTTAATTCATTTCCACACTTGCATGCCCATGCAAAGAGCCTACAATACTTTATAACCTATGCAGATTATTACTTGCTAAAATAAATATTCCTATACAAGTACATGGTCTACCAAATAACATTTTTCCATTTGTGAAGAAGTCTTTTATGTGTTGTAACTGCACATGCTTAGATGTAAATTACAACAATACAAAGGGTACAGGTGCATACCCATCTGCACGACCGCATTGACCAGGGCGGGATGAGATGCAAGCAAACAGACGGCCACTGCCAAACTGCTCCTCGATGTGGGCATCAAGGGTGCGCTCCTTTTGCCTCTTCTCAATCTTCCTCTGAACATGATTGCTCTTAGTCTCCTCTGTTGTGGCAGCTGCTGCTTCTGCCTCCTGCCATTTGCATAAAATACAAAGGATAGATGAGTACAACAGTATGACTATGATTTTAATCAATTAAGCACTTCAATAGTTAAAAATGGATCAAATATTATACTACCTTACAATAAAAGCACTATAACATAAGAAACGATCAGCTTTATAAGATTAATTTGGTATCATTGCTCCACTGGAAGGTTAAGGCATAATAGTTCAGTGAAGTCTGGCTAAATAGTTGAGGTGTTATAAAATGCACAGGACAACACTAATTTGCTACGTCATACCAACAGAATTCACAATCAAAGGTACTTATGAAGGTATGATATCACAATACAGGTTTTTTATGTATAGTGTAATGCAATAAACTATTAATACCTCGCCTTCCTTCTTGGCGACAGCACTCTTCTTCTTCCTGCCAATGTCAACACCATAGTGCTGGAGATACCATTGCTTGAAGGGTGTAGCATCCACCTACACAAATAATAAGAAAGGTGTAATTAGTCACAATTCAATCAAGGTGGATGCAGGTATATTAAGCTTGTTTGTGTCCCTATACAAAACCTCATTTACTTAATAGGCAATAATTTTTTTTATTAAGATTCTAGTCTTCTACAGAGGGGCCCTAGTCAATCGTCAAACTTTCCTACAAGGAGATTATTCATTTTCCACATTATAATTGTTCTTAAGATTTACACATGTAAAGTTACATAACGTGACTTTGTAAATGTTCCATAAAACAAAGAACATTTATTTAATACTACCATAGTCTCTACAAAATTCTAAAGCAACATTTAAGGTTATGCTAGTCTACCAAATGCATTTCACAGCCTTACAAATATACATACATACCCAAAAAAAAGGATAAATACCTGAACAATGGCACTCTTGACAAGGCTCTGAGTTCTAACAAGCTCATTGTTAGAGGCATTGTACACCACATCGAGAATACGGGCCTTGCGGGTCACAGCCTCACTACCCCATGAGTAGTTGCCTGTGTCAAGACGGAGAGCCCTCCACTTAACATTGCCTCCTCTCACACGCACGCGCCTCACTGTCTTGTTACTTGACAGCTTGGTCATTGCTGGCTGGCGACCCAACTCATACCTGGATTTATTAAAGACAAATATTATATTCGCATGATGATTCTTTATAGATTCATAATATTTCTCAAAACCACAATTACCCTTCCTGAATTGTCAAACTACACAATTTGCACTGGATCTTACTAATTGGTATAGCAATATAAACCAGGAGACAAACCAAATCCTAGATCCGTTTCAATATGTTAACTATCAAATTTCGATTATGACGCAGCCGAATTCAGACCGTTCAAATATTCCAATTCCAAATCACTCTAAACAAAAACAAAAACCAATCAATATATATATGAGATAAATAAAGATCAAGATGCTTACTTTCGCTTCTTCCTCCATGCCTTCTTCTTCCCTCCGGTCGCCCTCCTCTTGTGCATCGAATCACGGGAGATACCTGTACATGATAACCAAACAAAACTTCGATTAAAATTTCTTTCGCCATTGAAGAACAACCATAAACCCATCAATCTAAAATTTGCTTCTCGTACCCATGGTGTCTCAGCTAGTTTGCCCACTAAGCTTTCTCTTCTCTTCTCTCTCTCCCTCTCGCTTTGAGCTCCGCCGCTCTCTTGTTAAAACCCGAGGATTTTGAGAGAGGAGAATAAATGAAACCCTAAGCTATATATATGTATGGATCGGACCAATGATCCGACGGCTGTTGTTCGTTGATCTTTTGCTGGGCTTTGCGGCTTGCCTAGGGTTTTCGCCAGAAACCTTGGACCTTGGTAATTTGTTGAATAGAATAGACCAGAATTGTTTAATGGTCCCAGTATTGGGCCTTATTTTTACTAGGCCTGTTTCGAGTATATGGGCTGTCATTGCCGATTTAAGAAAATGTATAGGAAAATGATTTAATAATTACACAATTATAATAAAATAATCATTATTTTTTTGCCCAAAACTGAAAAGAGTACAAAACCAATTCTGATATTATGATGATAACATATGGTATATTGAATACACCGGACTCCCAAGTTCCCTGCCACTACAAAATGCTCTTCCTGTTCTATCCTTTTGGGTGTTCCATGCCTCTACAATGAACTTCCATTAACAAAAAAAAAAAAAAGAACTTCCACGATATGATAATTATAATGTATCGAGGTTTACTCTACTCCTATCAAATTTTTTTCGTGGAAATTAGATTGTATTGTTTAATTTGAATTCTACTAAAAAATTTCATATAAAGCAACATATTTAAGAGATGACAATTCTTAATTGCTTTTAGAAATATCTTAAGCAGGACAAAAAGGTTTAAATCACATAAAATGCTACTTAGAAACTGCTCTTCCTCTATCTAAGGAGTTCATATGCTTTCAAACTAAAAAAATATAATAGAAATTTTGATAACTAAAGAGCAAATTGAAAATAAACTTTAAAAGGAAACTTAAATCAATTCTGTCACTTCAAGTTTCACAAATGAACACTGATTTCTTCCTTTTCCTTTTCTTTCATTTCCTCTTTTGCTCTTGTTTCTAGAGCAACGCCTAAACCAGAGATGTCAAGTTTCACGAAGAAATGCATGCTGACAATTGATAACTAAACTTAAGAAACTCTTTATTATAAGACAACAAAGAGGTTTCAGAAATTTTGATTTTAAATTAGTTTAGACTCCGTTGGGATGAAGTGTGGGAATAAGAAAATAAAAGAATACATTTATTATAAATAATCCAAACTCTTCACAAAATTACACACTTTCCAATATTTTTTCCCTTCTTCCCTTCTTCCCTTATTCCTCTTATTCCTCTTATTCCCACACCATCCAAACGGAGCCTTATAGAATACATAAAAGAGCAAGGTTCCGCTACTAACATTTTGTTTGCCTCCAAATGCCAACATTTTGACATTAAGTTATTTTTTCAAATTTTAAAATTCAAATGTTCAAACTGTTGATCTTATTTAGTTTAACAAGCGATATGTTTTCATATAAATTTTGTAAATTTTAGAATTTATTTGATACTCGATCAATAGATAGAAAAACGAACGAATCTTATTAACTATGATAGATTCGTTCTAATACGTTCATGTTTTAGTCTTTGATCGAGTATCAAATAAATTTCCAAATTTACAAAACTTATATGAAAATGCATCGCTCTTCAAACTAAATAAGATCAACGGTTTGAATTTTAAAATTTGAAAAAATAACTTAATAGTAAAATGTTGATATTTGGGGCAACCAAAATGTTGGTAGCTGGTAGCATAACCTTCCTCTAAATAAAAGTAGCCGGTTGAATAAAATCAGTGACTTGGATGATCAGACTGAACCGTGATCATATTATAATCAGACGGTCCGGATCGCTCTATGTCGCCACTCGCCACTAACAACTTGCTTCCTCTTCAATAAACCCCCCAGCTACAGCTAGCAATCACTGATCCTGTGATCAATTCGCAGAGGATGCAATTCCGTTAGTTTCCGGCTGCTTCTTCCTCGCTTGATAGTTGATACCATGGATCCAACCCATTTCCCTTCCCACGGCTTCCCTCCAATTCCTCCTCCACCTCTACCTCCAACCGACCTCGCCACCACAATCTCCCAACTCAAATCCCTTCTCTCTTTCGCCTCCTCTACTCTCTCCTCCCTTCCCTTCCCCTCGCCTCCCCTCCATTCCCCTTCCCTCCTCCCTTGCCCCTTCAACCCTCACCACTCACTCCCGCCAGAATCCCTCTATCGCCATTTCCTCACCTGCCCTTCCCCTCTCCCGCCACTCCCTTCCATACCCCCTCCCAGGCCCCATTCCGAAACTCAGACCAGTTTTCCTCCTACTTGCTCCGATTCTGATTCTGACGCCGACTTCATTTTCTCTCTCGAGTCTCAAATCGGAGACCTCGGTTCTATGTTTGTTTACAAGGACTGTCCCGGCGTGGTCAGTTCAGTACCGGAGCTGGCCAAATCGTTCGCATTACCTGGTTTTCTCTTCTCAGAGTGTGGTACTTTGGCCAATGGTGAAAATGATGCAAGTTCTTGTAAATTCGCGTCTATTCTACCATCAGAGTATTGGGTGTTGAGAAGTGAAGTTGAGGCATGGCAAAGTTTTCCTGTTTCATACTCATACACGACACTTCGTGCAATTTTGGGCTTTACTACTGTTTCAGAAGGGGATTTGAAGAAATGGATTATATCCAATTCGCCGAAATATGGTATTGTAATTGATGCGGCAATAAGGGACCATATATGGTTTCTGCTGAAAGTCTGTTTGAAGGCAGTTATGAGGGAGGCACTTTGCTCTTTGGATACATTTTTGAGAAATGATGGAGTTTCTGATCCAAAATTTCTCATTAGTTGCCCTAAATTTGCCGGGAGCTTTTCTTGGTTAAGTAACCAGCTTTCTATTTTGTATGGGGAGGTATATGCGAGATCTTTTTCATTGGGTATGATCAAAGAAGCTATAATAAGATCTGGCTGTTGCATTTTGATGAGTAAGTTTGACGAAAGAGATGAAGAGACAGATATTAGAAAATCTGGTGAAGTGGCTCCTGAGGGTGTTTGTAATGGCAGCGTGCTTGTTTCTGATGTTGCTTGTGCAATTGGTGCACTGCATCAAAGGGCATTTCTGGAACAAAACATTAGGGCTTTGCGATCCTCCCAATCAGTTCCCAAGCATCAACGGTATCTGTTGTTGCTTTTGATGTTGTTTTTATTCTGTTTACATTTTCAAAGTTGACATCATAGTGCTTATATGATGCAGTATTTCAGAATGTCTGATTCTGAGTGGTGTATAGTTGATCAAAATTGGAAAGAAGCATAAGTGAGGGAAAAAAACATAAAGGTTTCCTCTTTAGAAAAGTATATCAGTCCCATTTGATGAATAAACAATTACAAACAAGCAGATAACATAGTAATATGCACTATAAGCAGGACTTGTAGTGTGTGTAGGTATACATGATCCTTACTCGTACAACTTATGCTTTCTTTTATGCTCTTCTTCTCTGTGATGTGGTCATCTCAACAGAATATTTTGACATTGAACACAGGCTTATGGAGTATGCTTATTTGTCATCTAGAGCAGCTGATGAAAGATCAAAACGCCCAAATTATAGACCTATTTCTGACCATGACAGCTTGCCATCCAATAGAGGGCAAAACCAGGTAAGTAATCAAGGATGCTCTGTTAATTATGTAGTTATCTGCTGGTGGTTAAAAGATCATTTTTAAGTTGTATCTTTGAAAATCAGAATTCTAGACACACTTTATTCTATTATTAATAAGAGTAACAACTTATGATAGGCTGCTGCTAAGTGTCTTGAATTTCATAGGAAAATGGTGGATCGAAGACAAAGGAAGAATTGTTAGCTGAGGAGAGAGATTACAAAAGAAGGCGTACCTCATATCGCGGGAAGAAGGTCAAGCGATCTCCAACTGAGGTTTGTATTTTCTTTTTATATATGTCATACTTTCAGATCACAAAAAAAAGAGTATATATCTGGCTAATTAATGTTTGCAAAGTCCATTAGTCTAATTAAGGCAAGCACATTACTAATTGACAACCCCTGATTAGATAATTTTCATTTAAGTTAACTAGTTCGCAACTGCTTTGATTTTAGCGCTCACTGATTAATTCCTGCAAATTTCGGTTTTAATTCTTACAAATTATAGGGAGTTTGTTTAATTGGAACTGGAAGCCTCCCTTTTATAGAAACCATGGGAACTTTTTATACAATCATTGCTTTTCGCTTGATTGCGCTGCTGTCAAGTGGGCCCAGGGGCGAAGCTACGTGGAGAAAGGTGGGTCCATGGACCCACCTCAAAAAAAATATTTTCTTAATAGTATATTTGTTTGTAATTAAAAACAAAGGTCACAAGAAGTTAGGGACCCATCTCAAAAATTTGAAGGACCCAGCTAGACATGTCGTGTTTGATTTGAATTGTATAACGACGTCTAAAAAATCGCATAGGGATCCAGGTAGAATTTGTTCCTGACTAATCGTCTTCTTCCTTCATCCCCAATTAATTTTATTAAGACAAAATTTAGAATAGAATGGAATATTTGGATAAATAATTATTTGTAGCATATATATACTAGCGTGAATCTCGTGCATTGCAGGATTCGTCTATATAATATTTTGCGAACTTTAGGACATAATAAACAAAAGCTACCACATAAGATAAAAAATGCAATTCGGATATTATATAAAAACTGCCAGTAAAAATCATAAATACTATTTTTGTCAAAACAAATTTCGAGCACCACAAAAATAAGAAATATTGTGGTTTGAATAGTGGCCAAATTCCTCTGTATGCCTCATATCTTTATATATCTATAATATAGAAAAAAGTGTTCAATAAGATTTCTAATGAACCTATTATGTAAAATTATGAGAAAAATAAAAATTCATAGTAAATTGTTGTATTTTTTTATTGTCTTGATTTTTGAATCATTATTTTGTATATTAAATATATTATTTTAGATTTTCTATTGTTATTATAATATATATTTGATTTCTCATGAATTTTTTATATCACATTATTTAGAGTTCTTTATTTAAAAAATATTATTATACTATGTCTATACTAAAAGTTACATTATACATATATTTTCAGGAAAAAAAAAATTACGGACCCTGCTTACACGAAATCCTGGCTTCGCCACTGAGTGGGCCACAGAATAAACCACTAATTTACGATCATGGCGTTATTTTATTTTGAGTAAAAGAATTATGAAATACATATGCGATAAAATAAGGTTGAAAAATTATTACTGATCCACTTGCTGATTCAACTGGTTCACTTTTGGTTGTCTTTTAGGTTTTGAGAGACATAATTGAAGAGCACATGGACGTCATCAAACAGGCTGGAGGGATATGGTCCCACCAAACAAGTGCAGAAAACACTTCTTCCAAACCTGACGATTCTCAAAAATCATCTGCTTTAGATTCTTACTCATTTCATAAATCACCATCGCCCAATCGTGAGAACTCATATAAAAGGAGCAAGTATGAAAGAGAGGACACTGCAGATACTTACTATTCCAGGTCTTATAAGGAGAGTGATGATTGGCACACAGGCAAAGAAAAGAGAAGAGATGATACAGATTACTATTTGTCTAGATCTTACAGTGAACATGAAGGTCGGTACAAGAGAAAAGATAAAGGGGGAGATCATGACAGCCGTAGGTCAGAATCTGTGTTTCAAGATACATTTACTGACATATATGATATAGGTCTTTGTATCCTTGTTTCTGATGATTACTTGGTCAAATTGTTGTTGATAAACATCCAGGGCCATCATAGTGTCTAAAGCTAAAATATTACCAATTTCAATTTCTGTATGGAATTAATTAGCATTTACTTTTTTTCCCCTTTTATTTTATTTCTGTATAAGCAATTCAAGTTCTGATTTAACTTATTGTGGTGCTACTCATGCTTGAATTGCTGTTCTAATTTATATCAATTTCAGCTATGAAAGAAAACAAATAAATGATCTTATGCAATAATTCATTGGTGATAGGAATGATATATATGAAGATAGAGAAGAGAAAAGAAGGCACCACCGATATGATGGATGGAGATAAAATTCTCTTAATCTTTCTCAATGTAGGTTGACTGTTTTCTCCTTATTATCATCCCATCAAATTTTTTTTGTGATGTAATTTTGAGTTTGTTTTCCTTTTTTCATCATCGTACTTCTGCAGTTAACTTCTGGGATTTTCGTCGTTGGACGTATCCTTTTAGTATCCTCATGCCATATATTTATATTTTTTTTATTTCCTAGATAACATTCATCTGCCAATAAAACTCATTTTTTTCTAATAATTGAGGCAACCATGGTGTAATTTTAATGACACCACCCCAATAAAATTGGACTGATATAAATAAAAATAAAGGTAAATAAAATATAATGAACTATGTTGGCAGCTACAAGAATCAGTAAACCATGACACTGGCTGAATTTGGTGCATGTATAAATAATTATGCTCCCATTCTAGATTTCTCTTCAGAAACAACTGTCATGCATCTCTTTATCATTGTACTGAAAAACATGATTAGAGTGCACATTATTAAAACAGAAATGGTATGTGGACCTTGAGCACAGTAGATGATGCTGTGGTTTAACAATGTGACAGTATAGGTATTTTGGTCACTTAGCATTTTTTTTATTTCTGATAACTCCAGGCTGTGTATAGAGTTCCTCGTTATGCAAGGTTATCATGATAAGTTTCACTTTCACAGCAAAGTCCAATAAACAACAACAACAACAAAGCCTTTTGTCCCAAGCAAGTTAGGGTAGGCAAAGTCCAATCGTTTAGCAAATTACATGAAAGCATTGTTGTTTGATAATTCGTTTTATACCTTCGTTATGCTTTGTCTTACTGGTCAGGATTTTGGCAAGCATATACTATTTAGAATATTCATAAGAGGATGCCTGAAGATTCGGATTTCATCCCTTTACAAACAATGAACCAGCAGCTGGCATTTAAGGAAATACACATGCAGTCTTGCAGATAGCTAGGAGCCAGCAATTTTAAAATGTCTAGCTTGTTAGTGTACCAAATGTTATGCAGTGATGTTTAGTTGGTTTTTTTTTTTATGTATCTTTATGCTGAGATGTGCTTTGTTCTGGATGTGGTTTACTTTTACTAGGGTATTATTTTGGAGTAGTTAGCATTTAATAGGCAGCGTCAATTACTAAGATCTGCCTTGGGGGTAGTTTCTTTAGTCTTTGCTTAAGAGGTTATGCCGTGACAAGCTGATACTGGTAGTTTGTCGAAATTGAAAACCTCTGTCAAAATCATTGTAACTGGTTACATTTTGTTAATGAAATGGGTAAGTTGGTACCACCTCATTTTTTGGGAAAAAAAAAAGAAATTAAAAACCTCTGTTATGGTGATGCACTGTCAGTCTGTTGATGAAGTTCCTTCTGTATCCATAGTGAATTTTTGGTGGTCAGAGTTCTGTTTTCTCAACATATGTTTGAAGTTAAAAGCTAGGTCTTTTCAGTATTTCTTTGCAGTGTGCATGTATTTGCTTTAATAGTGAAGAAATTAGGCCGAATTTGTTGCATGTTGGTTATCATGACAGGAGTGGATCATTTAATTTTGAAATCATAAATTCATTAAGCTCAAATATAAATTGAGCTATTTATTTCATTGAACGGCTAAACAAAAACTGTATCAGTGAAGTCGCCTCAATTTATTGTGTATTGTGACTTAAATGAGTCTAATCTTGTTGCACTAGCTGCAATCTGGCCTAAGGACAAACATTAGGTATAAAAAGATTTAGGAACGATAATCAGTTTTTATTGGTAGTAAATTGCCACCAAAATGTTTTTGCAGAACAGTCCCTATTTCATGGCATCGTCTGTTAAATATATTTTGCACGCCTGGGCAAAGATAGCTCGTCCATCGGTAGGAAATATCTTGCAAAGGAATCCAGATTGAGCTTCTGTGAGTTTCTCGTATTTTTTAAATTAATGCATGAAGTGCTCAACACACTGGTTCAGGCAAACACTTCTATTCTTGCTTTATTTCTTGTTATGGAAAACTATTCAAGTTCGTTCTATACATTGATAGTTACACCAATAATTTAATAATTGAAGGCAGCACCCAAAGGGATATAAAATATGCGAAATCTATCAGTCAAGCAACCTGCATCCTTTGCAAACTATACAATAAGCAGTGATTAAGGTGGGAGAAGCCTTGGGCCAGAGTTAGCAGCCATCCAGGAGTCTATTACATCAACCAAAGAGTTAACATCCTTTGAGATCTGAGCACGCAGTACACCCCCAGTGTCAGTGGTGCCTAATGTGTTGCCTACTTCCCTGGCTACCGTTTCCCATGGGGTCCCTGCTGTCAGATTTGCTAGCAGCTCCCCTCCTCGGTTCACAGCATCTGCCATTGCCGGAGGAACATCAGGCAGCAGCTGCACGAGCCAAACATTATTTTTATTTTAGGGTCAATCTATCAGTTGACTGGGCCAAGAGGTACAGGCAATCCTTACTGGCAGTCTGAAGAGAATGTTTGGTGATCGGTTGGTTTGAGTTTGGATTTCTCAATCCAGGGACAGGTCGGTCAGACTTGAACCTGATCAATGGGTTGACCAAACTCATTTACCAGTTACCAGTTACCAGTTCTTTATTTCCTCTTAAAACCAAAAGCTCACAATTAGCCCAACTTTTCCTAAACAAAGTTACTAGAAGCCATAATCACTTGTATACAGGCAACCTATGCCAGTCCATATTATATACTAAGGATGCATATTCTCGTAAGTCGTAACCACTAAGGATGCCAGTCTAATTGTTAGACGTGAAGGCAACAAAACAAAGCTGAAAAGTGCAGAGTAAGTTGGAAACCTGTTGCAAGGGAAGACCATGATCTCCCGGCATAGTGCGTATGGACATGTCAAGCACAGAGCTAATGGCAGCTTCTGAGCTCAGAACTTGTGCTAGTATAGGTGTTTCATCAATACTATCATCCTTAAACTTCACTAACAAGTTGCGGGAAACACCATAGTACGATTTTATCTGCATATGCATCACAATACGTTACCAAAGTGAGGTGTGGTATAAATATGCTATCTGGATTCAAAATATCGTGTAGAAAGGAATAATAATATACCAATCGCCGGGTTTCTTCTGGTTTAGGGGTGAAGTCTTCTCTTCCATTGACCAAATCCATATACAGGGAAGGAAGCTGCTCTACCAGAGGTAGAACTTGCTTCATGATTGGAGGACTCAAACTCTCCAACTGCTTCATGGCCATTTCAGCCTAACATCATTTTGAAATCAAGTGGGCTAGATTAGCTCCTAAAGCAATCAGAGACAAAGAGAAAACAGTGCTTGAAAGAAGACTAAGGAAGAGAGAAGAAATAGGAACTGGGAAAATAACATTAAATGGTGAGAAATATGTAAACAAAGTGCAAAGTGGCAGTAAAATGCAATATATAGATATGAAAAAGGGAAGAGAATTCTGACCCCCATACGAATAGCAGAAGAAGAGGTTAGTTGAGATAGAATGGGACCAAAACTTTGCGCCATCGGGACTATGACAGGAGAAAACAGTGGAATAGCTGTGCTTGCCTCCTACGACATAAAGCATTACATTAGAATCTACGATGCAAATCAGTGTCCTACTGTCCTTATTAGTTTCTCAATTTAGGACCTAAATTGGAATATAGCTTTATCGTTGTTTTATATGATATGTCACTGTTCACAACTGAAATCAGTTTCAGTAGTCCTTTAATTTATACAGTATGACAAAAAGCTCAAAGAACCCCCCCCCCCTTCCCCCCGTTTTAGGACTGTGCTCCAATATAAAGGCAAATTCAATGCATTCAGCCAAATGCAAGTATTACGATCATCATAATCATTTCAAATTCCTTGAAACTAGGTGTGTTAATGAACATACCTTGTTATTGAAAGCCATTAATACATTCCCGCTCCTCTGTATAGCATATCTGGACCCTGGTATAAGTTATGCTAACAAAACTTATTTGGCGCCTATGTAAGTTGGAAGTCTGACAATGAAAACAGTAACACACACCTATCAGAAGATGAATAACAGATCCAAAGGAATGGCCAACACCAAAGCTCGGTAGGTCCTTCACCTTCAAACAAAATGTAAAACATCACCACCAGTAAATATGTAAGTAAGACGGGGGAGGGGGAGGGAGAGGGGGAGAGAGAGAGACAGACAGATTACTCACTGGCTGTTGCAAGGAACGCAAGCACCTGTCAAACTTGAACTGCACCTCGTCTGCAATTGAGAAATAGTCAAACCCACTTGCAAAGGGTGTTGCAATCACCAACGCTCCCCTTCAAATGAAAACCATCAACTTTAATTGCAGAAAAGTTAGAGCTAACAAACTCTAGTGGCAATCAAGAGGACCAAATGATAATAACCAATTATTGTATAATTTGCACACTTTGATGGATAACTTGGAAGAATGATTATATAAAAGAGATTCAGGGTTCATTGTGTAATTTGCTATAAACTAGGGCCAAAAGTGTATAAATAAAACATAAATTGACAAATTCAGAAAATACTGACTTATCTGCAAGACGCTCGAGAAAAAACCGATAAGTAAGTTGAGGAGCTGCTCCTACAAAGACGCCACCAACAAAGTGAACGACTGACGTAGGCTCTGAGTATTTTGACCTAAGCACCCATGCACCCTACCCAAAATGTAAATAATTGAAATATCAATAAAAATTTGTGCAAGAATCAGAGTTACCAATTGTCAGCGTACCAAGGCTGATGCAGTTCATGAACCATAATGTTCTTACAAAATACAGAAAATGCTATATCTCAATCAATTGTGAATGGTAAAACATACAGCTAACTCCATCAATTTTCATATGAATTATCAATATGAGATGTAGATCAACTTTTCATAGTTAACTTCGATTGGTCCACTTGACTGGATGTATAAAGAAATTACAATATAATAGTACTAAAAGAGGAGGTATCTAAATGTCAAAGATAATAAGTTGGGAGCAAATAGTATACGAGATTCTAAGATCAATTGCAATACTTTTGGTAATATTAAAAGTGAAATGCTCTAAAAGTTAAAAGGTGAGAAGTACTGCTATGGTTAACAACCTGTTTCATTTAATACCCTTTGTAATTAACAAGAATATTATAATAATAGTAATTGTACAAAGCTAAATCAATGAGCAATGATCAGGGGCCAAATAGAAAAATAATTTGCTTTTTTTATGCAATCTCAAGTTATTGAATATGTAATATACTCTATTGTTAAAAAAAAAAAGGAGGTGTGAGCCATTGAGTATGAGGTTTAACCTCAACTTCAGTCCAGTCTCCAGATGAAGCCCAACCACCTTGTGACTGCCTCGCTGTTTCTGTAATTATTCTGCAAAACAAATATTCGAATCAAAATCCAGTGCAACCAAATAAATCTCTTAACTGCCACCAAAAAGCACATAACCTGAACAAAACATTCTATATAAAATGGTATCTCGCCTTTCAATTTGTGAATAGAGCTGGATTGAGGTAGAGTCAGTGCTGGTACTGGCATCAGAACCAGGCCTCTTCGCAGGTTCTTGAGAGTAGCTGGCACAAACCAAACTCCGGCCATTAAACCTACTCCTGCTCCTGCTCAGTGATATTTGTTTACAGGTCTGCTGTGGCAACACAAGCACTTTACTATAGCCATGAAGTCGAGAACACCGGGGTTTAATTGGTGTTAATGTAGTCGTCATCACACTTGAACTGCCCATTGATCAATGAAATCCCTCTCAAGTCAACAATTTCTGCAACTGTTGATATTGTTTTTGTTTTTCCCAGTTGCAATATCCTCTGAATTGATCACTGCAAATAGTTTAATACTCACTTCATCAAATAAATAGTTACATATGAATCATGGAATGTGTTCTCGGGTAGTAACAAACAAAAGTCAGTCAGATTCACTTCTTTTTTTTTTTACCAGAAAAGAATAAACAGAACACACACACGCGCACAGAGGGGGGGATGGGGGTAGAGAGAGAGAGAGAGACCTCCGAAGGATCACCGGACAGAGTAGCGGAAGTGGAGAATGAAGTGTTCAGAGAAAGAGAGAGAGATGGATCGGAATTCGGAAGTTGCTTGGGGAGTGTTCCGACGGAGACGGTTACAGGTAGATATGAGTGTGTGTGAGAGAGAGAGAGAAGCAAAAGCAAGCAAGCAACAGAAACGCTGAACTTTCTCCTCTCCAGGCCATTATGTTTGTCTTTCTGATATGGATTGGAACTTGCCAACTTGGAAGTCTCAAGTTTCTTCTGTCTTTAATGGATCGTAAGCCTGTTACAATATTATAATGGACCTTTTTGGGCCTTATTATCTTTATCGGGCTACATTAGATCACTCGCACTAGGGCTTAAAACGGAAGTCGTTTTAACCGTTTTTTGTTTCGTTTCGTCCGGACGAAACAGTTAACGAAATAATAAAATGGTTTCGTTTGGTTGCACAAAACAATTAACGAAACAATGAAACGGTTTCGTCCATGTGTAAATCACGAAATAAAAAATCTGTTTCGTCGCATATGACGAAACGATCGACGCAACAGCTCATTTGCGCCATCGTCTCGATCATTTTGCAGCCTTAACTCACACTTAGACATGTTAAACGTTGAAACGAAACGTGGAACAGGTCTGTTTCGTTTCCGTTCCATTCCAGTCAACGAAACTGAAATTGATTTCGTTTAACGTTCCGTTTCGTCAAACGTAACACTTTTTCATTCCGTTTAACGTTCCGTCCTTCATTTACCATTGATTTCAACGGAATTTTGTTTTCCGTTTCAGTAACGTTTATAAATTTCAGTTTTGTTTCTGTTCCGTTTTTAGAAACGAAACTGAAATCTCTTCTGTTTAACGTTCCGTTTACGCTAATTTGCCTGAACTTAACCCCAAAACCTCTTGAACGAGATCCTCTGGTCGTTTTTCCATCGGAGCTGTCCAATTTAATCTCAATAGATAAGTAGATAAGGATGCTCCGTGCATAATATCAGATTGATAGGTAGGGGTGCATAACGTCTAAAACGACCACGAAAATGGAGTGTTGTGTTAACCATTTCGTTTGGACACGAAACTGACTACGTGTTTGCGTTAATTGTTTCGTTTTGAACGAAACGATCGAAATTATGAAAATACACATGGACAAAACTGATTACGTGTTGCGTTAACCGTATCATTTTATAACGAAAGAACGGTTAAAACAGTCACCTTTTCATCCCTATTAATAGGTCCAAAAAAATTTAACCGTTCAAATTAAATCAGACCGACTAGAGGATTCGGTTCCCAAAACCCCCACCTAATTCATTTTGATTTAATGAAATAGACCCGAGTTGCATATTCAGGGGAACATGAAGTCGCAATACCTGACTAGGGATCAAAATTCTATGGTTCCGTTTGGATGGTGTGGGAATAAGAGAAATAAGGGAAGAAGTATTGGGAAGCCTATAATTATTTCAGATTTTGTATAAGAAAGTGGCAAGTGATATGCAAAACTGCAACAAGGGTTGTGGTGCTTTTGCATACAAATATATTTTTTTTAAATAAATACTAGATAGAGGCTATCCAGCTGGCTTTTGCATACAATGTTAGTTTGAACATAAAATACTACACAATTTTTAGATCATTTTTTTTATTGCGCTATTGATCTAGAAGGCCGAAGTGGTTTCAGTGTTTCACCCTAGAATAGTCCTTTTTATTTTGTTTTTATGATTAGAGTCCAACAACACTCTAAATTTACGATTGATCAATTGCATCAAATTTTGTTTTTATCAGACGAGCAACGTGAATAAATCTAAAAATGTCTAGAGAACATTTTTAGAAATTGAAATGTGTAGGCTTGTTGGATCCCCTACTTGGGGCTCTTTGCATCAAAAAAAAAAAAAAAAAGAAATGTGTAGGCTTGAGTTGAAAATACACATCATCTCTTTCCTGCCACGCTCACAAGCTTTGATTTACCTCCATTGTGCTGCATTGAGCTCTCCAAAAAAATTGTTTCTATGATTGCGAACGTGTCATATGAAAAATGATTTTCATGTCAGCACTGCAGTATAACGTTACATATTTTGTGTCATCCTGAGAAAAAGGAAGAACAAATACGGAACTAGAAAGGTATTAGTATAATTTAAAGTAATAATTGCCATCAAACGGTTCTATGGTGTAGTGGTTAGCACTCTGGACTTTGAATCCAGCGACCTGGGTTCGAATCCCGGTAGGACCTTTTAAATTTTTTCTATTGTAAGTCCAAAAATCTTTCGTTCTTCGGATTTTGAAAGGGTCGGGTCTAATTTTTTTCAAAGACGGATGTTGAAGGGGCGGATCCGACCTAATCGTTCAATTTCAACGTTCCGTTTCAAAGTTCAATAGTAGTTGAAGGGCCGGATTTTAGTAGTTCAATAGATGTTGATATTATGTTAAATGGGACGATAGAGATTAAAAAACTATTAAAAAATTTAAATGTTGATATTATTTTAGAAGGACTATAAGGGCAAGGATCTATAAGGGCGGATTTTCGAAGGGCCGGTCTCGTGTTTCAAAAAATAAATCCGTCTAACCAGTTCCATCTCGATCCTTTTTCTTAATCCGGTCCGATCCGACCTTTCTACCAAACCCGTCAAGTCCGATCTTTGAAATCCGACCCGACCCTTTTTACCTTTCACTACATACACTGGACTCGAGACTCTGCGCTTCTGTATTCTTTTGTTAAACCACTCGCACTTGGTGTACCACATTGGTTTAAGAAGCAAACCCATATTTTATCCTACGATAATGAAACTAATTTTGATTTTTTTAGGGTGCGTTTGGATAGGTGTGGGAAGAAGGGAAGAAGAGAAAAAGTGAAAAGAAGTATTGGAAAATGTGTAACTTTGTGAAGAGTTTAAATTGTTTATAATTTTTTTTCTTCTTCTTCCTTCTTCTTCTTCTTTCTTCCAACGATCCAAACGCTCCCTTAGAGTCTGATCGTAGGGTGCGTTTGGATAGGTGTGGGAAGAAGGGAAGAAGGAAAGAAGTGGGAAGAAGTATTGGGAAGTGTGTAATTTTGTGAAGAGTTTGGATTGTTTATAATTTATTTTCTTCCCATCTTCCTTCTTCCTCTTCTTCTTCTCTCATCCAAACGCACCCGTAGTGACGAAATAGACAAGGGAATTGGAAATGGAAACAGAATTCGTGGGGTTATCGTAATCGGAAGGGCTAGAAACGCTAAACGAGAATTCAATCCATCCGACTTTATCCCCGTGAAATCCTGCTCTGAATTCTCGCCAAAATTGAAGAAATTTGGCGAGAATCGAATTAAAGCGTCCAATCGGCCTTCTCTCTACTTCGTTGGTGAGAGATATCAATCGTGAGAATTTTCCTCCGTTGCTTTCCGATCAACAAATTTCAATCAGTAGATCTTCTCTTTTTATCTCTTTTCATTTGAATTGAACTCAATTTCCTCGTCCATTCCGATCAAAGCCCAAGTATATTCAATACTCGATGTCATCTTGGCTGAAAGCGATGGAGGTTATTAACACCCAATTAGCTTTGATCAGTTAATCATACAGGAAACGGATCAGTGCTCCATTGCAAAGTTTAACCAAAAGGTCAATGCCTTTATTAAATCGTTAAAATGCCATAGGAACACAACGGTTTGAATTCAAATATTAGGCTAAATTAGTGAGCCCAAGTATCTTATAATTAGGAACACAACGGTCAATGCCTTTATTAAATCGTTCAAATGCCATAGCCCAAGTACCTTATATGGCTAAATTAGTGAGCCCATTACAAACGGCTTTTACAAAAGGAAGAACAATTATGAAATCTTTCATGGTTGCAAGAGAGTTCATCAATTTTTATAAAAAAACTAAGTTACCGGCTATCTTTTATAAGGTAGATTTTTCTAGAACTTTTGACTCGGTATCTTGGGGCTTTCTTACAAATGTAATGATTGAAATAGGCTTCCTTTGTGGATTAATTGGATTCTAAATATATTAAAATCCTCTTCCTCCACTTTGAAGATTAATGGTGCTTTAACTGAAAGTTTTATGCATACGAAGGGTCTGAGGCAGGGAGACCCGTTATCGCCATTGCTTTTCATTCTAGTGGCTGATGCATTACAAGCATTCCTAAACAATGCCAGCTCGATGCTTGTAGGGCCGGTAATAGTGGCTCCAAAGGCACTTCAATTTGTTGATGACACCATTATATTGACTGAAGCATACCCGAGAAACCTACATATTATTGTAGAGATTTTAAAAAACTTTGCTAGCTTATCAGGGCTCCATATAAATGACCAAAAGTCAGCTTTTGTCCCTATCTCGCTAGCTCAGACGAGTGTCATGGCAATCAAAAACATTTGAAGTGCACTCAGAAGGAATTTCCGTTAATATATTTGGGTCTGCCACTTTCAATCCATAAACCGAGGAAGGTACACTTCCTGCCGCTTATTCAGGCATTCCAAGGGAGACTCCAAGGTTGGCAAGCGAAGCACCTCTCTTTTGCAGGAAGATTAGTTTTAGTAAAATCTGTGCTCTCGGCAATGCCAATGCATTTTATGCAGGTATTGAAATTACCAAAATGGTGCTATAAACAATTGGACAAAATTTGGAGGGCATTTCTTTGGAAAGGAAAAGAAACCTGCTTGGGTGGTCATTGTCTGGTCAATTGGGACAGATGTTGCTAACCGGAAAAAAACGGAGGATTAGGCATTTTAAATTTACCAATCCAAAATGATGCTCTTTTATTAAAATGGCTATGGAAATTGCAAACAGAACAAGATTCTATTTGGGCCGAGACTGTTCGTACTCTCTATGGGACAACAAATATTTTTTATCTGGTCAATATTCAGCGAACTTCATACGGATTCAAAGATATTCTTCAAAGTACGAGACTTTTACCTTTGTTCGATTCGGCATCAGAGGGAAGATAACGCAACTCAGTGGAAGTGGACAACATATGATAGATCCCGGAATCACCACACCTTTCCTCAAAAGACTGTGGAAAATCAAAATACCACCTAAGGTCAAATCTTTCTTGTGGCTAGTTCTTCTGAACAGGATTTTAACATTGGAAAATCTAGAAAAAAGAGAATGGTCGTCTATTCAACGCTGTGTTCTTTGTAATCGTTCCGAAAAAGAAACAGCTACACACTTGTTCCTACACTGTCCCTTTGCAGCCTCTGTGTTGGCCTCAGTATCTGGAAGCGCAACACAACCGAGAATTACAAATGACATACAAGAGTACTGACTAAGAGAAAAAATAAATGGCAATGCTTGGAATGACACATGTGGAGCCGCTATCATTTGGAACCTCTGGAACGCGAGAAATGAGATGATTTTTTACTCTAAGAACCCAAATATTTGACAAACCTCTCGGAGAGCTATTCAAGACTTTGTGCTTTGGGAGACGCACGGTTAACAAAGCTTCTGTAAATTCTTAAAATTTTATTTGTGTTCTTTTTGTATATTTTGGTTTGTCCGTTGTATTTAAACTCTTGTAAATATTTTTTTGGTTTAATTTAAACCGTAGGTGTGGTTTTCGCCACCCTACCCTTAAAAAAAACAAATATTTGACCAACTAAAATGAGGATGTCACGAAACTTTCTATATTATATTGTATATTGGTATTGACAAACGAGCCAAAGATTAATATTAGTAAGCAAATTTCCTATAATAATTTTTTTTTCTGGTGACATTTCGCTGCAACCGTTCAAAAAATAATTATTAGTAAGCACCAATCGACAGTGAATAAATAGATTAGATACGTGTACTGTTAAATCCCAATAACTGACAATGTGATTAATAGAAGATTAGAAGTAAATGCTGGCCTAACATTTCTCTCAGAACCGCATATTCAAACTTTCTCATGATTTGATCATAAAATATATTATAACATCGGTACGGCAAAATAAAGAATAGTATACAAATAGTGCTGAATAGTAAGGAATAGTAAAGAGTTTGTTTGGCATCTTCAAAAATAAAATGTGGCAGGAGAATTTAATTTTATTTTTATATTGTATACAAAGTATTAGTTAGAAGAGTGCCTCTCTTCCTTTTTCTTCTTCCATATTTGACATATATAATTCTATCGCGTAATGAAATAGCTACTTGCCAAACGCACCCTAGCAATAAGTAAAATTTCTAAAATGAATTGGTGCAGTGCTATTTGGGATATTGTAAACTCTTTGTATTTTGTTGCTTTTCTTTAATGAAAAGTGGTGGAGTTATCCACTTATTTCAAAAAAAAAAAAAAAGAATTGGTGCAAATACTATTTCCTGTATGCCAGAAGGATTGTAGGGTACATAGACAATCCCATTATGCTTGTATTGTGACTTGGTGTACGGTTTGATCCAATTTGGTCCCCTCAGATATATATGTACCTCAATTGGTATTATATTATTATTACTATGCATACATATGACTCCGTACTGTTTCATTTCCAGAGCAAACCCCACCCCTTCCTGTTCGGCCACACAAAACAGAAAATGTACCCTGTGTATTTTTCAGAATCCTTTTTGTAGTATCTGAAGAGTTTGTGTTTCATTGGCATTTATACTGCAGCATTTACAACCCAAATCTTGTCCTTTAATATGGTCCTCTTTGAAGATATTTTATCTAATTTGGACTGTTTCAAAGCACAAGATCATTTCCAAATCAGTGATCAAAATTTTTAATTTAACCTATTGATTAAGCAATTCTATTATATTGTCCTGATAAAATAGGCTGCTTGAAACCAAATTTGTTGAAAATTACATGAAACTGACAGGTGGCTACTTCATATAATGTCCCAAATAAACTGAAAGCTTGCTAGCTGTACCAGGAAATGGCTTGGTTCAATGTTCTGGCTTCTCTTTGTTATGATACACCCACATGATAAGAACTTACAAAGAATTGCCATCATCAGTACTCACAAGCACAACAACCTATGGCTATAGAATGAGACGTAGTGATGTAGACAGATAAATGGAACTCGCGGTTTTAGTACGAGTGGTAACAAGATTTTAGGTTTTTTTTTTAGTGCGACAACTGTAGCGAACTTACATCAAGAGTGAATGTTTAAATATAAGATTAATTTACAACTTGCTCATTGCATATGTTCAGCTTGCCAGAAATTGTGTATTTTCATGTTGTGCTCTTTCTCTTTAGTGCCACAATCTCTCAGCACGAACTGTTAAATTTACAAATGAAAACTTGTATGCTGATATGCTTGACCACAATTTAAAAGGACAAATCCTCCACCATAGGGTTAGGCAGCCGAACTGGTACCAACATGGTACCAGAATTATCACCCTCATCCAGTTGTGTTATTGCAGCCTCCCCTAACTGGTACCAAAGTGGTATCATTATCCTCCACACCGCATGCATGTGCTGCCACATCATCAACAATATCTGATGTCAAGTTGTGTATTATTTGTATCTAATTAATGCCTCTCCCATTAATCTAAAAATATTGTCAATCAAATAATCAAAGTACATAATGTTCCACTACTTTATGGGGCCCACTCGATTGAAACAGTCTGTTGTGTTCCATCCAATTAAACAACTTCAAGAATACTAATCCCACATTTCCTAAAATGCCCTCTTTGCGAAGATACAAACAGCCACAACTGTTATAAATAGCAGATTAGCAGTTAAAAAAACGGGCAGTTTGTTAAATTGTTGCACTGTCTCACTTGGATGTAATCACATTGAATACAGAAGTGATTTATATTTTCATTTTCTTCACAAAGAATAGTAAGATACAGCTTGTCAATTGTCATTGCCAGCCTCGTGCACTTGCTGATCTTTAGTCAGTATCCTATTTTTCAACAAAACCCAACAAAATTGCAATTTGCAAAGGCAGCTTATCTGTCCAAATACAGCAGCTAAATATATTTTCTTTTAGGTCCTGCACGATTTCATATTTTCAAAACATACAATTTGGTGTCAGTCTCAAGCCGACGTTGTCCATCTTATTTGACAATTGCCCTTCATCTTTTAACAAATTGTGCAAATTAACTCGATCTGCAGCAAATTACTGATCAATTGTTTTTTAAAGCGTAAAGTCGAAGTTATTACCATTCCACAGATCTGTTACTAAAAACTTTGACCACATTTATTATTATTATTATTATTATTTGTCTTTTATTGTCTTCTATTGCCGTCCTTGGGGCCAATCGGTCAATCAACAACTAGACAGTTCATTGACATGGACAGTTACAATTTAAATGTATTGCTCATCATATCTGGCTAGTGATTGGTGACTTGTTATATGTTAAGATTACATTTTTTTTTTAACACTGTTAACAGTACAAGTTCGTTCGCCTTCAAATCAATTGGCAGCTAAAACCATGTCAGCATATAAAAGGTTCAGTCGTCAGTCGTCACTACGCAAATTAAAATTAAAATTATCTTTTTTTTTTTTGCCTCGAACTCTGTTAAATTCCAACAATATTTCAATTTTTTTATGGAGTCTCATTTAAAAGAGGGAATGAAAAGAAAAAACTTTCTGCAATGCTTCATATTACATGAAGCTTCTATCATTATTTATATACCAAAGCAAAATTGTCTGATTATATATCTATTCAAGTATTTACAACCAACACTACCTGTTTTACCTCTCTAAAAATCACTTTTACAGATTTCTGCAGGGAGACCACAAACTTTTGATACCACTTTTTAGATTTAAATTTACTCAAATGAGCAGGCCATTTTGCAAATAGCCCTTTCTTTTCATCAAATTATACCCTTTGGTTCTTAACAAGAATAAGGAGTCTTCGGCTTCGTTCTCTTAACCTTCTCCAGTATCCCGGCCGCCTTTCTTTGTGCCCGGGAGGTGCCGTTTAGCGCAAGCCAAGCCATTGTCCCATTCAATTTCTCATCCTCCCCAACCACTCTCAACATCTTTCTATCATACATACAAATTGAAAACAGAACCACGACTGCATTCTCTTTATTTCTCTTGCCCGGGTTCTCCCTTGCAACTTTCAACAAACAGAGAACCCCGTTCTCTTTTAGTTTCTCAGCTGCTTCCTGATCACTACACAACAGCGCAAGTATAGCCAACGATTCATCGAGAAGTGTCTCATTTTTAATATTCTTCAAGGCCACATCCACTATGCCATTCTGTACCGCTCTCCCCCTGTTTTCACGTACCACGCAGAGGCTGAAGATAGCTGCAGCTGCGTCCTTCTGGGCCTCCAATGTGCCGTCTTCTAGAAGCTCTATCAAATACTTAATTGCACATAAGCCCCCAATTTTCTCCTTATTTGAATCCAAGGCTGAAAGGCTGAACAAGGCTGCAGCTGAGTTGCTGCGGGTCTCCATGGCACCGGATTTCAAGCCCATTATGAGAATCGGTACCACATCAGCATGCTCTCCTAGTATTTTCTTATTACTATCATGAATCGAGAGGTTTAATATGGTGGTAACAGTATCCTCTAGAACTTCTGGATTGTCTTTCAAACCTGGCACCGATAAAACTGAAAGAAATTGTGAAATGGCCCCTGGCTTTTCCCCTATTACAGCACGGAAAGATTTGTTCCTCTTGGTGAGCAAGCGAAGGTCCCTGACAGCTTGCCTCTTTTCGGAAATTGGAGAAGCAGGAGAGGAAATGTTATCTAAGAGAGAAGTGAAGGTCGAGCGGTCATTTCCTGTCACTAGGTCCAGGTCAGTGTTGGAGGGAGGAGAAAAAGAGACGCCATTTTTGGTGCACCAATTAGAGATCATGCCGCGGACGAGGTAATTGGGGGTTAGAGTTATGTTTGAAAGGACTTGCTGGGTTTTTGGGCAGGTGCGGTTGCCAGAGCTCAGCCATTCTTGGATGAATCGCCGGTCATAGGTCTACAAAAATGAAAAGAAAAAAAAAATTGTTAGATTCAGCCAAAATAGAGGGCCCCATTCTTGGAAGATAGAGTAGCAATCTGGCATTGTCATTGCAGAAATTGGTAACAGCATAATTAAAAATGTAGGAGAGAAAATAAGGCCAGACTGAATTAGGATAATATAGCACATGATTAGTATTAAAATTTTGGTTGATTGCATAGCTCCTTGAGTAAGGAAACATAAGTGGTAGATTCTTGAAGAGGGGAGAAATGAGGAAAAATCATAGTTTTCAACTGTCAAGTAGACAAGTAGTAAAGTGCAAAAATACATGAAAATTTAAATACATATACAGATTGGTATTAGTCAAGACCATGTTTTCAGAAAGTGTGGAACTAAATTCAAGAGTTCAATTCATGAGATCAAATACATAGACAAATTGGTACTATAAAACAAATACAATTTTTTTCCTTAAAGTGGATATAAGAAAATTTAAAAAATAAATAACTTTTATCTCTATCTTGATGACTCGAATACATTTAAAAATCTGTGAGTTCTGAATGCATTCAACATCTTATAGTTTATATGAAACTGGTTGAACATAACCCATTTGAGAAAAGCAATTTGAATTCTTCTTTCTTTGCTCTTTTTTAAATTTTCCATTAAATTGACTTTACAATTACTTCAACAGCTCAATTGGATGTAATCTAGCATAATAATACCCCTCTTAAAATAATTAGCCAATTCTTGTTTAATAAACTCAAAGTCTCAAAGTGATCTGGTCAAAATGAATAAAAGCTATAAACCTCACTAGTCATCTATACCAATTACCAAATATAGTGTGCCTTAGAAGTTGCTTCCAAAGCACACCCCCTGTAGTTGGAGCTTGAAGCTTCCGGCCCTTATACTAATTAGCCAATTTTCTGCTAACTAAGCATTATACAGTTGAGCACTTGAGTTGTATTTTAAGTTGAATATATTGTGATTAATTAGAAATACTGAAATAAACATATAGAGTATATCAGATTTCCCAAATATATTTTTCGAAAAAATTGTGAACATACCGGATTTCGCAAATATATTTTTCGAAAAAATTGTGAACATATCGGATTTCGCAAATATATTTTTCGAAAAGATTCTGCAAATATTTCCATCCAAAAAATTTGCAATTTACTTTTATTTCTATAAAAGGAAATTAAGTCCAATTGTAATACCCACAGTTATTAAGCAAACATAGACCTGAAGTTGTTTCTCAAAAAACAAAAAAAAAAGAACACACATAACACAGACTTGAAGTTTTAGTTTTCTTCCAGAACCTTTCTTAGATGGCGTTTGGATGAGGTTGGAATAGGTGGGAATTGCAAATTCCCGGAATTTCTTATGCCAAATTTATTATAAACAATCCAAACTCTTCACAAAATTACACACTTCCCAATAAATTTATGCCTAGAATTGGCTATTCCCCCAATTCCCAACCCATCCAAACGGCCCCTAATTATGTTCTAAGTACTGACAATGCAGATAGAAATCAGAATTATAAAAGGCCATAAAAAATTAGAACCTCTCCAGTATTTCATCCAAAAGCAATTACAAAATCATGAATTATTCATGAAATCAACTGGTATTGCCGTGCTGGTCAAAACAAAATGCAACAGGAACACCTTCAAGAAAATACCATTCAACAAACAAACTAGAAATCACATGCATAAAAAAATTTGGAGTTCCATCATATTATAAATTGAACGAACGAGAATTATCAAGAACTGAAAACAAGAGAAAGAGAAGGAGAAATTGAAATACTTGACCAGAAGAAAGAACAACAGGATCCCTCATCAACTCCGACGAGAGCGGACACAAGAAATGGTCGGGAACTTTCACAGAACCCCCCTCGTTGTTTTCGGAATCACAACCAACTCCTTCCCCTTCCCCATTGCGCGCTGCCCCAAATTTCAAACCCCTAATTTGTAACACCAACCTCGCGACCTCGTCGTACGTCTCCACCTCCTCGCATCCGTCGCCTCCATCTGCAATCGCATCGACCAATCGTCGGAGCTTGGCCTTGAGACCTTCCACGCCTATCTCCATGTGCTCAAACGAAGCGCGATCGCCGCGAGAGGCGAGCTAGTGCGGAGCTTAGAGAAATTGAGGAAGAGGTTTTGGTTTTGGTTTTTGTGGGGAAATGGTTTTGGGTTTGGGAAGGTGTCGGTTTAAGTTGAAGCATTGCAATGCGAAATGAAACGGGGACGGAGTGGGAGCGGATGAAGAGGAGAGAGAGAGAGAGAGAGAGAGAGAGAGGGCAGTTTAAAAGAAAGTTATAATAAAAATTGATTAGTATTTAGTTTTTAGTAATCGATTACGTGTAAGTTTTACTGGTTAATGATTACCGATTTGGATTTTGGTTTAGTACAATACAATGGATGGATTGTAGTCAGATAACCAGGACATGTGGGTTTCGTTGTTCCGCTGGTATAGAATAAGACATGGTGTTAGTGGTACGATTAGGATAACTGTTCGGTATTTTGATCCGAACTGTCCCATTTAATTTGGACGGGCAGAATTTTACGGACTGCACGAATTTCGATAAATTTGATATTAATTACAGGCATCCATCATTGATCGGACGGTTCAGATCTGCTGAGGATATGAATTCAGGTAGCTATGAACCTGGCCGGATTTAAGCAAATATTTTTGTTGTGCACTTGTGATGGGTGCTTGGTGAAAAAGATTTTTTAATTTATATATATTTTTCCCAAATTCATTATTTATAATGTAATTAGTATATAAATGAGAAATACTTAACAATTAATTAGTAAATAGTAATTTTAGACTTTAGAATTTTCAAATATGATTTATAACATGAAACCCATTGTGCTTGCATATTTTATAATTCATCATATGAATTAAAAATTTCTAAAATTAATGATTATTCTTGATGCGTCGCAGAATGAAATTTGAGATTTTATCGACGTGCTATCTATACATCCAACCAAATGCCAACGAGTTGTTATTAAAAAAAAAACTCCATCGATTCTAGTAAAAATTTATTAAATTATCAATATAAATAACAGTTTAAAAAATTTTAAATAAAAATTAATATTGTAGATAATAATTCGTACTTTTGAAAAATAACTGTTTATTGCCATACAATTTAAAGAGTTTCCGAAATAACGGGGTAAATCCATACACAATTTATTGTTTTTACAGCAATGAGAATTAATTTTTGAATCGGGTTTTAATCTCAACCGCACATTTTCAAAAAAGATTAATTCGTTAACACTCATAAACTGTTGTGATTAAAGTCCAATTCAAAATTGATTCTCTTGACAAAATTTTCCAAATTGTTATTCTCCAACAGGTAAATAAAATCGAAATTAACAACTAGACGAGGGACAGCTGTTGAGAGTTGGAAGTCTGCATTAGGAATGGAGGGATGATTGTGGAATTTATCATTAAATTTTACTAGACAGATAACAATTACATTTTAAGATTATTAATAGGCAAGATAGAATTGTACATGAGATTCAAATCCATCCAATCAACTGAGTACAAATTGGAAGGTGATAAACTCTAAATACATAAAGAAATTAGATTTTTCAAACATCTTAATCATATCAAGTCACTTACATGTGTCATCAACAGTCATATCTTAATTATCTTTCTTAATCTATAATGATCGAACGAATCATGTGTTCTCTTATATCTTTCTTCGCGAAATTAATCAATGTAATGTGTCTAAGACGTAACATTACTCCTAAAGGATTGTGTTTGGATGTGTCATGAGTAAGCGATTAAGTAATAAGGTTTTGTGGACAAGTGTGGTAAGTAATAATCTATCAGCGAACAAAGAGATACTGTTTGGATCGCACGTTGGGAATAAAAATAGAAGAAAAAATAATAATTTATTTATTTATAACTAAAATATATTTAAACAAATAAATAATATTGTCTAAGTTATTTTACATCCAAATATTTTTTTCTCAAAAAAATTTAATTATCATCTTTGTCCTATAAATTTTTTTTGGGCGTCCTCTCTTTTCATGAAGGAGAGCATATAATCATTTTTTAATCCTTTCTCTCTTAAGACGATAGATTGTTTATTAATTTTTGAGAAATATATAAACCAACGACATCTTATTCAAGCACTTTGATGAAATACAAATAGGCTCGCAAACAAACTGTTCATATTATTCTTAGGATATTTTGTTTAAACTCTTTCAGCTTGTTCGTCGACATTCTTGTTCTAACTACTTTCAAACAGATCCAAAAAACGCCTACAATCATATAACTCCTTTATAATTACTTTGCATTAATTATATGACGTATCACGTAATTTTATTTTACATATCTTTAGTATTTCGAAAAAATATGCAGTTTTTTTTAATGTAATATTTTTTCGTATTAATGCTATTTTATTTTAAAAATTAATATTTTCAATAAACACTTTCAGTTTGGAGTAAGGTCCGAAAGACTGAAAGACCGCTGTAGTACTACTAAGAAAAATAATTTCTTTCCACGTCATTATATTAGTGACGATACAAATTTGAAAATCACAATGTTGATATAATTTTTCTTTCCAATTTCGGGGACCATTAATAGAAAATTAAAAGATGCATTGTACATCAACTATTGTCAGAAGTTTAACGCGTTCATTTATTTTCTTTCTAATTTTTTTAATGTAATATTTTTTCGTATTAATGCTATTTTATTTTAAAAATTAATATTTTCAATAAACACTTTCAGTTTGGAGTAAGGTCCGAAAGACTGAAAGACCGCTGTAGTACTACTAAGAAAAATAATTTCTTTCCACGTCATTATATTAGTGACGATACAAATTTGAAAATCACAATGTTGATATAATTTTTCTTTCCAATTTCGGGGACCATTAATAGAAAATTAAAAGATGCATTGTACATCAACTATTGTCAGAAGTTTAACGCGTTCATTTATTTTCTTTCTAATTACGTATAACAGTACAGCTTGAAAATTTCCATATTTTGCAGGCACACGCATCTCTTATGTCATATTCATCGAATTAATAATTTAAAGATATTAGTTAGGATTTAAATTGCTATTGAAGAAGATTAATATATTGCCTCAGTTTGTGATCTAAAAATATCTACAGTAGTGGCTATTAAATCTTAGAACAGGGGAACGCTGCCATATGTTTTTAGTGCCACAAGTTGTCTTAACTTCATATTTTATCAATATTTTAAAATTTTAAAATTCAAACGTCAAACCTAAACCGTTGATCTTGATTAATTTAACGAGCGACGTGTTTCTATATAAATATTATAAAATTTAGAGTCAGTTTGATACTCGATCAACAGGTCAACAAATGAACGAATCTAGTTAATTATGACATTAATTCTAATACGTTCATCATTTGATCAGTTGACCGAGTATCAAATTGACTCCAAATTTTATAAATTTATATAGAAACGCATCGCTCGTTAAATAGAACAAGATCAATAGTTTGGATTTGATGTTTGAATTTTACAATTTTAAAATATTAATAAAATATGAAGTTGTGGCAACTTGTGGCACCAAAAACCTGTCGCAGCGTAATGCTCCTCTAAATCTTAATTCTTCAAATCCATATTTAATTAAATTATATCATTTTTATTTTTATTATGCTAATAAATTAATTCTCTATGTTACGCATGCATGACATAATGAATGTCCCGATAAATGACGATTTCTATTTGTTGATTTTGTACGAAATAGAGTAAAATTCATCGAAGGACATAAACGAGCATAAAAAACGTACTTCAATTTATTTTATCTAATCACGTTGGTCTGTTTTATTTTTCAGAGCAAAGCAATTGTGAATCAGAAACAATGCAATAGAAACGATTAAAATTAGTTTTTCATTTAGATCTTGAAATATCAATGCAAAATTGTGATAACCAACGTCCAACAACGCCGAATTAGGTATATAAATAACGAAGAAAACTTATCATGACCGACAATATTTTCTCAAATTAATCCTAATAGGTTTGAAAACTAAAAAAAAAATAAAAAATTTGTTGTTGATTATAGTAATATTATACAAATTAATTATTATTCGACCGATAAAAGATCCAAATCACTAGATATATCAAATGAAAATCAAATCTCCTTTTCTCACATACATGATACGTGAACTAGAATCGTATTCGTAATATTGAATTTTAAATTTTAAATTTTGTCTTAATGATTGACAAAATTTTTAATCAATTTATTCATATTTAATTGTCTTCATGTGCAACTACAAACACAAAATTACTCATAAAATTGTTCCGCCGGATCAAGTTAAGAGGTCAGGTAGGGGAATTGCTTTCTTCACTCCCAAAGTCGGAGATACACCCATTTCATTAAAAAGGACCAAAATACCCCTATTTATTTACATCTGAAAAAATATTATGCAAGAGCTTTGAGGGTATTTTGGTCATTATTCAATGAAATGGGAGTGTATCTCCAACTAAGGGAGTGAGGAAAGCAACAATCATCAGACGTCAGGTAGATTTGAAAGGAAAAGAAGAAGGGCCCACACGCCAGCACCGTTGGCTCCTAAATTTTCTTTTTATCTTTTCCTTTTGTTTTTTGTTGCTATTAAACGTTGGCTCGTAAATCATTATCGTGGAACCCGTGTTCCGACAGCTGGCTCCCTCTCCATTTTCGTATTATTTTTTAAAAAATAATAATTATAACAAAACTTGTTTCATGTGCATCCTTCCCAAAAAAAACCCATGTTTTCTCTCCTCACATTGCGAATTTACTGTGCGTTTGGAAACACTCACAGAAAGAAAAGAATATAACGTACTCGAGAAAAGACATTTTCACCGTGAGAAAGTTTGGATTAGTGGGTTTGAATTTTGAAATAGTAACATGACATGCGTGAATGAATGAAAGGAAACTTTCTCATGATGCCTCATGATTCCAAAACTGGAATTTGAAATTGGAATTGGAGACACTTCCTAGGTGGAATCGTTTTGGAGACGTTTCCTAATCCTAGGTTGCGACTTGAGTTTCCCATCTTTAGTTAACAAACATTCTTCTAATGTTTACATGCGTGTAACGAGTTATTTCTGTATTTTGTATATTAATCGTTACACGGATTCTTACAGAGATTATTTTGCGGGAGATCTGAACGCTTTTATATGGGGAACAATTGTCAAAGCGGCCGCCTCCTGCCGTCGTTACATTGTTTGAAAGGACCCTGTATTTTGCAATTATTAGTTAATAAAGTTTTAACGATAGTTCTGTTTCTTTTTGTTTATTTTCTACTCCCACATGTATGAGATGAGAGCATTACTTCTTTCTTTTTATCCTTTTAGACAAGATTACGTGGGATGGAGATAATCATAAAAAATACATGAATTACATAATCCTGGTCTCATTTAATGCTGAGCGAGTATTAAATTTTAAACTATTATTTTGCATTCTTATACGCTGCATAATCAGATGATTTTCAATAATTAGACAATAAAGAAGAGATTTCAGTTGCTACGAATATAAAAATTGTTAATTACCCAAAGAGTGATTGTAGTTTTTTTTTTCTTGAATCTTTATAGCACGAAACAAGTTGGTATGTTCTTGTTTATATTAAATTAAGTTTTAATATAAATAATTAGTTATTTTTCTAATCCCCACTTTGAAATTTTAATTGAAAGAGTTAATTCCCACCTTTATTTTCTTATTTAGAGGACAAGTAAACAGTCGATAACTATATAAGCATTATACTTCTTATACTTTTTCTTTTTTCAAGAAGAAGTATAACAATTTTTTCATTATACCGGGGCTATATAAGCATTATCATTCCACGGAAAAAGATAAGAACATCTTTTAAGGGGTAATTAGTAATTACATGGTTGATTTTCATTCTCTCTTATTTATTTATTTAATCACTGTGAGATTTTAAATAATTAAATCGCCGATTCTGTGGTCCAAGAAAAGTAGAAAACTGATACCACCATTAAACATAATGATTAGGCTGATTAGACCCCAACCATCCGTAGTAATCTCTTTAGGCTCTTGTTGGAGAGCTCTAGATGTTACATTGCTTCCTTAAATAATTTTCATGGTAGAATATTTGTTGCACTCCAAACAAACATGATCAAAATATCATTGTCATTTGACCAAGGAAAAAGATTTAATATATCATTGTCAATTTGCCAGTGAAAAGTACCTTGTACCGTATTTAAGGGAAGGAGAAATGTCCCTTGTAATAGTGATGTAACATGATCGATAAGAAAAACGTTAAAATAACTTTTTTGTTATTTGTACAAGCCTGAACAACTTTGTTAAACTATGTTGTAAGGTACGCTTGAGGTTGAGTACAAGAACATAAGAATTGATGGTCTCGGATTAACAAAATAAAAAAATGTAAGTTAAAGTGTACTTGTATAATTCGGTATCCAACGTCCTACGTGATTTTATATCAATGCTCAAAATATTATTAATTAGGTTTATTAAACATGAGTTGTTTTGAACTTTAAAAATTATAAGAAACAAAACTAAATTTGCGTCTTTCGTCTAAGTTGAATTTAATATATCCTGCATTTATTTACTAACGATCAACAAATAAGTTGGGTGGTTTAGACCCCAATTTATCTTCAAAAAAAAAAATACTAATGATCAACACAATTTTGAAGTGTTAAAAAGTAGTCAATTAAACTTCATGAGGTAAGAAATCTAATTGTTTCATTTCTCTGAACTCTCCGGTTCATTTTTTTTAAAAAAAATTTGTTAATTGGTGTTGATAAGCGAGGAAAACGAACTACAAAATTAAAGATTGTTAAATTAAAAAGGTTAAGGTTATTATATTTATGAACCCCATCTCTTTGGAGACATCCGGTATTATATTTGTGAACCCGTTTAATTGTACGCAACAGAAGTTCAAACTTATGCTTGCAAATAAGATGGTTTTAACTGATTAAATATGAACCTCTTATTTATAGGATTTGAATATACTTTTATTTTATGACCAATTCTATTGGGTTAAATTTTCAAATCTTGGTCGTTCATTTTTAAATTGTGAATGAATATAATTGATGAGAATTTAACCCGGTTTAAAATTTCAGTCCATCCAGAATTACCCATTTTATATATGTATACGTACTTTTTACTATTAATTTTCAATTAAATAATAAATAAAATGTAGTGCTTCTATTTTGCATACATATTATTTTAATCGGTTCGATAACCACTCCCATGAACACATTTTCTCTTAGTTTAATCAGATCAGATAGGCGCTTAATTTTATGAGCTCATTCCTTCAATTCATCTCATATTAATCCGACAAAGATAAACACATCGATGAACTCATTCACATGATACCTTTCAATTTCATTCATATTAGAATGCACCCTCATCTGTTGTACGGACACAAATTGCTTAATTACGATCTCAATGCACACATGCATATTATCACGACACATATTTGTTTATTTCAATTTGAACACAAACTGGTTAGCACGTTTTTGACTATTGCACAATTCACGCATACATATTTGATTTTTAAAAAATCAGACGAAAAAATTGGAGGTGCTTAGAAAAATGGATGTATAAATAAATACAATATTCTAATTTTAATATTTTTTGTGGGGCGGCCGTAGGCCGTAGCTTACATAATTTTTGCCTAATTTTTTTGAGAAAAAATGGACTTTAATTAGAACCACATGATGTGCTTCAAAGCGTGGACTCCACAATTGAAGGCTCCCATCCAAAATAACTTTAAGCATTGATCGACAATATGACGTCACGAGAATTTTCGCACAGTATTTCCTTTTTATTAGAGGCTGATTCTTTGTGGCCAGATTATGTTGCATGTATGGCTGACGAATGTGGTTTGAAGAAAGTATTACAACATTTTCATACAATTGGTATCATTTTCTATTATAAAAAATGTGTATTTGATGAGATATGGGGTGATGATTTGTTGATCATGTTAAATGACACGTAGACATCTGACACGAAACGCCTACTTGCTACGTGCACGACGTGGATCCTTGCTTTTCAACCATTTTCCAAAGAGATTCCCATATCTGGTACGAAAAAAATAAATAGAAGAATGAATGGAAATCCAGAAGTATTAACTAACAATCTGACCAAGAATTTGAGACAGATTCAATGCCATGCTTTTCCTTTTCATTTAGCGTCGTATGGTCAGATTGATATTCTATTTTAAAAGTCAAATTGATTATGTTTTAAAGCTGTATATATATGAAATCAATCTATGCCCCGATCAAAATGTTTTTTTACGTGGGATTTCATTTTATTTCATTTCATTTGAATTGATATCTCAAAATTTAGTTGGATCTAATTACTAGAAAATTCCAACTAAATGACGTCAAATTTTTTCATTTTGATAGAAAAAATTCTAATAAAATAAAATGAAATTCCATGTTAAAAATAAGGGATTTTGATCAAGGCCATACTAGATGCATTGACACTATTTTCCTTTTAAAACCCCACACAATCCTTAGAATTATTGGTCTCTCGAGTTGACACTAAATTTCAACGTAATATTTTAGTTTTCAAAATTATATTTATAAAATTGATCATGGATTTAACATTTATAGAAAAAAAATTATTTTATCCATATCGATTTAGTTTCAGTCATACAACAAATAAAATATATGTAATAATATACCCATGGTGTTACGTATCAACTAATTAGATAGTAACATTTACATATATGTCATTAAAAAATTAAAGTTAATATTTATATACATTAAAAGTATTAAAGACAAAACTAGGTAATTATTTTCTTTTCTATTAAAATTCAATGATTAAATACAATAATATGACGTTTGTCCATATTTGAATTCCTAGGGGACAAAAAAAGATGCCTACACTTAATTTTACGTCTATGATTGTTGGCCTTCAGAATCAGCCACTGCATCTTATCATAGATAACAAAGATTTTCAGCTAATATTTTTTTGAACATGAATTAGTAATAGGACCAATTTAATTCAAATTGATATCTTCAATAACTAGATTGATGGTTTTAAAATTTAAGCAAACGAGTTATATATATATATATATATATATATATATATATATTCCTTTTATAAAAAAAAAGTAACATGTGAAAGTTTTCATTAAATACAAAAGCATTAAGAAAGGGAATTAAAAAATACAAACAAAAGTAGCGCTTTGAAAAAAAAAGGGCAAGGAACAAAAAGGAATAAAGGTTAAGAAAAGTGAGAAAAAAACCGTCCTTATACAGTTATACTTAGGGTGCGTTTGGATAGGTGTGGGAAGAAGGGAAGAAGGGAAGAAGTGGGAAGAAGTATTGGGAAGTGTGTAACTTTGTGAAGAGTTTGGATTGTTTATAATTTTTTTTCTTCTTCTTCTTCCTTCTTCTTCTTCTTTCTTCCAACAATTCAAACACACCCTTAGTGCACTCCCTACAATGTACAAGAAAAATTTTTCGCGCCTTTAACCTTTGCGGCCGAAGTGTTTAAAACTTAACATTTCTCCATTTTTTTTAAATAATAAAAGAAGAAAACGAACATTGGATTTGCTTTTCTGGAAGTCCCAAAAATAAAAAGTGTGATAGTTACATAAAGTTAAAAATTACATCCTAATAGTGCAGATTGCCTTTATTTTTTTTCAAGGACATAGCAAACTAGCAATAACATACATAAATAAAGACCATACAATCTACTCACATAGGTAAGCCTTTATTATGTACTAATAATAATGTAAAAGATATCTCGAGGCACAAGCGTACGGTAGAAAAAGATATCTCATTAGTTGTAATGATTTGAGAATTGAAATTTTAAAGTAATTATTCACCCATTTATATGAATAATAAAGATACAATACATATTACAATAAAATTATAAATAAAAATTAAGTTATCATAATTAAAACTATATAAAGCTTGCGCGGCGTGACTTGCACGTGGGAACTGTAGTTAGTAGGGCTGTCAATGGGTACGGTACGGTACGGTAGAAGGTATTTTCATTACCGTACCCGTTAAAATTTTCTTTACCCGTACCCTACCCGTACCCGTTAAAAATAGCTTTATCCGTACCTTACCCGTACCCGTTAAGAATTAACGGTACGGTTACGGTAACGGTAAAAAATGAATATAATAATAATAAAATTTGTACACTATGTATAAATGAATTATATCAATAAGTATATTAATAAAGTGCAACAATGGTGGCGAATATTTTAGGTTTATGTTTTTTAATTTTTTCGTACACTGAATGGAAAGAATTATAAATCTTAAATAAAATCTAGCAATATTTTTTTACCAATCATGCAATATAAGATGCCATATGTATCATGTAATTGTATCTTTTTAATTGTGGCAATTACCCGTTATGAAAACGGTACGAAATAACTTTTACCCGTACCCGTACCCGTTAAATTAACGAAAAAATTTCCTTATCCGTACACGTACCCGTTAACTTAACGAAAGTAAAACTTTACCCATACCCGTCTTATACGGTACGATACGGATTGGATAAACGGGTAAACGGGTTTCATTGACAGCCCTAGTAGTTAGTACAGTATTTGATCTGGTCCGTTGATTTTGGATGGGAAAATCGCAGTCGTCTGTTTCTTTACATCTCTCTCCGTTGGATTCAGGCATTCCTCCTTTTCCTTGGTCAATCGACCATGTGGGCTGCGTACGGATTAGCAATCTCTCTCTTCACATCTTTCTCTCCCTCAGTCCCTCCTGGCATCAATTTCACTTTTCGGTGCGTGGCTGTCAGTCAGGCTGTTAAGGCGAAAAAGGAAAAGGCACTGAGCCTCTTCGTCGTCGTATTTCAGACGCCTCCGACCTCCGCTCTCACCGTGATTCCTATAGATGAGTAGATCGCGTGTTGCTCTCCAAGGCGAGATCTGATTTGGCCGAGTAATACGCTCTCACTGCTGGCTCTTCACTTCTTCTTCTGATCCATGGAGGAAGAAGGCTACGACACTCTCCCTACCAGCCATTTGCTCGGTTTCATCCCGGTTCTAACCTAATCTCGAATTTGTTTTTGTTTTATGGAGCTAATTAAACGATTTTCGTCCAATTGGATTTCATTTTGGAGTTCTTTTTCTTTTGGGTCTCAATTCGTATGTTTGGTATATTTATTGAATCAATTGCATAGTTCAAATCTTCTTGCTTTTTTTTTTTGTACAGGTTGTGATTTTTGAAGAGAAGAAACATTATATGCACAGCTCATTTGGGTCACGTGCAACTCTGATCTCATTTCTCCCTCTCTGCCTGGTGAGTTACCTTCTGTTTATCCTCTTTTCTTTTCAATTCTTCTGCAGTTTTGGGTTTACAGTCGATTATGCCCACATTGTGCTTCTTTCTGCCTCTTATACTTCTTGCAGGGTTGAGAATCTAAAGCTTTTGGAGCTTACCACTTTGGTTGGCTTTACTCTTCTGTACTAAACTTACTGTTTGTCCCTTCAATTCAATCAATTGGTGCTGTGTATCATCGTTCTTCCTCTAAAAAAATGCTCCCTTTCTGATTGTTTGTGCGCACTTGGGCTCTTTAATTTTTTTCTCTTTCTGGTTCAATTTTGCTTGTAGATTTTCAGGTGCAAAGATTGTTTGTCTTCATTTTTGCTTTGTGTCACAGTTTCCTTCAATTTCAAGCATGAAGATCGATTGGCTTCATTTTTGTCTTCAGATCTAAGAGTGTCCTTCAGGTTAGGTTTTTTAAATTGCTTTGATTTTTCCTTGCTAATTGATTGTTTAAACAATATCAACATTAAATTCGTCCCTTATATTGATATCCAAGAGCACAATGATACTAGAGCAGGTGCACATATCTTTTATGTTTTTGAGATTTTTCAATACAGTACAATAATGTGGTTGTTTTTCTGCTTTATTGTAGTAGAGGTTTGTTACTGACAACGTTTTATTTTTTGTTGTGATTTAGGAAAGAGAATTTATAATAGTAAAACGACATAGAAGTTGCAATTTTTTTTATTTTCCAGCTTTTCATAATTTTTAATGTTTCAGATTTGTTCTACAAATAGTGAACCATGTGCTCAACTGCATTTGATTTTTTTAAAGGGAGATAAGATGAAATATTTTGTTGCAATATATCATGGAGGGTGATCAAATATAATGAACAAGGTCAACAAAAAGTAATATTTATCAAGATCTACCTTTTCTATTTTAATTGCCATTTCTTTTATTTAACTAATCGTGACTACAGATAGTATTTGATCTTTAATAAAAACTAATTAAGTTAAATTAAACCCTAAACCATGTTTGAAGTTAATTTTTGTAACATGATTTATATTGCAGATACTTTGGGAAAAGTATATGAAAAATTCAGCCAAAAGAGCAAGAGATTCAAATAGGAAAATATGTCGTGAGCCCACTTTCAGACATGAGACCTGATCGGAGGTAAAACCTGTGTCAAATTAAACCTCAATCTAATCTAATGCAATATAGCTTGAGGATCGAATCCACAGGGACGGTTATTCTAAACTATAGACTTTAAGTAATTTAGTTCGATTGATCTAGGGGTAAACAAGTTAAAAAGTTAATTAATTTATTAAAAGGATTGAATTTAAACTAAAAGAATTAATTCTAAGTTCTAATTAATGTCTAAATTACTCTAAATATTAAGGAAAAGGTCTAAACTCGAATTAAGGACTTAAACTAGGGTCAATTGATCGGGTTCCACTTCCAGGCACTATCCTGGCGGGTCGACAGGATTTCTGGCGGGTCGCCAGGATTTCTGGCGGGTCGCCAGAACAGTACGACAATTCAGCTTAATTAGTTTCTAAGTTCTCTAAGTTCAGGTTTTTGGCTTAAACTCTGGTCCAAATACTAACTCTCGTTCTTGATTTGGTATTACTAAGTTTTAACCTCTAAACCTCCCTAAAAACCTAAGTTTCAACTCTCGTTTCTTGGCTTAAGTTCTCGGGTTTGCTTTAACTATTCGGTAGGATATCCTAGATCTCTCGATCTTAGGAGGGAATAAACCTCTCGGCTAAGTTCCGGTTTCACCTTTTGGGTATACTAACTATCCTAAGGTTTGAGAATAGAGATTGTTTTGAGATTAGGGTTCTTTTTGCTTAATCTACGAGGTCAGGCCTAACCAAGTGAGCAAACCTTCAAATCAATTCAATTCAATTCACAATTTCAGCAAATAAACTCAAGTAAAGCAAAGCAACTTAGAAAAATTAGAAAACTAAATAAACTTCATTAATCTACCAAGTCATGGTTCCCTACAATTGCCCCTAAACTAAACTACTCACTAAAAGTCATACTAAACATAAAGACAATAGGTTTCAGCAGACTAAACATAAAAAGAGAGAAAATAGAGAAAGAATACAACAAAGAACTAAAAGAAACGCTCTCAGCTTGAATCCTGGCGGGTCGACAGGATTCCTGACGGGTCGACAGAGTTCCTGGCGGGTCGACAGGATTCCTGGCGGGTCGACAGGAGACAGGCTGGGTGCGATTTCTGCTAACTCCTCTTGAATCTTGCTCCAAAATCTCACTTCAAACTCGACTCCCCCTTTTCTGGAGCTCTTCCTATGTTTTTATAGCTCTCAAAGGCGGTTCCCATAGGTGGAGATCATGTCTGGCTTGTCCAAGAATAGAGAAAGTGCTCTGCCAGAAATATCTCACCAAATTGGGCAGGTCGGTTAATGTTCTGGCGGGGTCGACAGGAATCCTGGCGGGTCGCCTGAATTCCTGGCGGGTCGACAGAAATCCTGGCGGGTCGTCTGAATTCCTGGCGGGTCGCCAGAACAGGGGACTTGTCTGGTTTGGCCCTGTTCCTTTGCTTCAGTCGCTTGGACTCTGATTTGCTCCGCTTGGACACTGCCTTGGGCCCAATTTTGCTCCAAATCATCACTGAACCTGAAATTAGACAAGGGCAAATAGCAGTACCATATTTCTAACCTAAATTGCATTAAATCTAACTAAAACACAAGCATTTAATTGAAATTAAGGCCTAAAAGGGTTGAATATTTCGATGTGAAACCCGCCTATCAAATCTCCCCAAACTTAAACTTGCTTGTCCCTAAGCAACAATTCAAACTTAGAAAGATAGTTTAGGACTTAATTGCAATTCAATGGTTGGTTTTCTAAGTCTAAAAAGGGTCCTTAGCATAATTAAAATCAAAACTTGAGCAATTTCAAAATTGAGCATATCAAAACAATTTTTCAAAATACAATTTCAACCAATTTTAGTCCAAGTGACCATGACTTTATACAAACAATTCTCGAAACAATTGACCTTCATTGATCATGACTTTCCCCGTTTTTCTTTAATCCCAATTGGTTTTCAAGTTCCTAAAATTTGCATTAACAATCAAGACACGGGATCACACCCTCCCATCACAAACGTTAGCCCAACAAATTCAATCAAGCAAGAGTTAAGACAATTCACCTTTACAATTTAAATTTAAAGATACATTTTGCTCCTGGGGCGAGGAGATTTTTCCCGAGGCGGAGAAGTCAGCCAGATAAAAGCGGATTTAACTTTAGAGGATTTTTCCTCTTTATTTCTTTTTTTTTATACCATGAATCTCTTTCTGTTTCTTACCCATGGTTTATGGAGTTCTTTTAATCCGCTAGTACCTATAGCTTCCTACAGTGTCCATGGCACTGCACCACTTTTTAGTTCCCCTTTTTATTTTGTTTTTGATTTTTCTGATTTTTTTTTATAACATTTAATTAAACTTAAAAATATTGTGACATTTCATTAACTCTTGCTATGATTTCTTTTGTTGAATCTCGATTTTGTGTTGCAAGAATCGATCTAAGGGCATTTAAGGTATTCAATTTTAAGCGTGGATGCCAAATAAACCGAAATCTAGAATTTCAATGCAAACTTTAAAAATCTTAAAACTCAATTGAACTTAAAGAACTACGAGACAAGTCATGCTTAATGCTTTTCAATTGCTTTTAATCCTTGAGTGTATTAAGTTAGGTCAAATTCAAATCCAGATTTTCAAATTTCAATTTCAAGTCATACTCAATTCTTAATTTGCTCAAATTTCAATCCTAATCATTACTAATTACCTCCTTAAACTATCTAAATGCAAATTATATGAATTAACCATGCAATATATACAAATCTAAATGAAAAACGCTCAAGCCAATTTTTCAGGCGACCCCGCCAGGATCCTGGCGGGTCCGCTTGAATTTGTCCTGAGAGTGATGCAAAAGGGGATTTATTCCTGGCGGGTCGCCAGGATTTCTGGCGGGTCGCCAGAAATGGTCCCGAGAGAGTACAATCCTACATGAAATGATGCAATTTCCTAGATACATGTGCAATTCCATCAAATTTCCAAACTCCCCTCCCCAAACTTGTTCAATTGTATCCAGCAAACACAAACAAACAGGATTTAAAAGAGGAAAATAAAGGAAAAGTGAAGGAAACTCACAAATTGTCGTGCCGAACCAATCGGTCACCAAATCTCACTGAGGCGGTGGAGGCAGTGGCTGTCCAAAGATCGGGAAGAACCAATCATATATCTCGTTCATCCGTTCATGAGCCACCTCATTCTCCCTTTCGTCTCGCTTGATTGCCTCGCACTTGTCACTGATGCGCTTTCCTAGCTCGTTGAATTCGTTTGAGAGGCGAGCTAAATTGTTCAAGCTAGCGCATAGGGATGCGTAGCTGAACTCTTCATGTGGCGGGGCGCTCGAAGATGAATCACCCATATCAAATCTTCCACCTTGAAACGGTTGCATGGCAAAGGGCGGCATTTGGTACGGCGACATCTCGTACTGGCCAAACGGCTACGACCCTTGCATCGACTCTTGTGGGGGTTGTTGCATAGGAGCATCAGGTATGGCCGCTCCTTGGATTGCTAGGGGTAGAAACCACGTGTTTGGATCTAGACCCTTCAAATCATCAATTGAGTATCCAATGGCTTTGCAATGAAGTCGCAACTCCTTCAAGAGCTTCTCAATTTCTTCACTGTTTAGATGCGAACTCACAATCACCGGATATGTCTCATCAGGCCCCAGGTATTGGTACTGGAGGTTGGAGGGCAAAGGCTTCAAATTCAACTTCGGTTGAACAGGGCTGGCTTCCTGGCGGGTCGCCAGGATTTCTGGCGGGTCGCCAGAAACTGTCCTGAGAACGTCCACTTCCTCTTCCGCCTCTGGTTCTTCCTCCAAACTCGCCACACAAGCATCCCATTCCTCCTGGTTGTCGATGGGGTAGGTGTAGGCTTTCGTCATCCCCGAATTGAACTCTTCTTGAACTATTTCATCAAGCATATCCACCATGCAACAAGTGTCAACTTGGTTGGGCAGCTTCAATGCTTTTTCAACTTCAAATTCGACGGTTTCGTCTCCCACCTTCACAAACATCTTTCCATTCCTACAATTGATAAGAATACCAGCAGTTGCTAGAAATGGTCTACCAAGAATAATGGGTACCTCGGGGTCTTCTTCCATGTCCACAATCACGAAATCACATGGCACTACAATATCTCCAACTTGAATTGGCACATCTTCAACTATTCCCAAGGGCAAACGGATTGATCGATCTGCAAGTTGCAATGTCATCCGAGTCGTCCTCAATTCTCCCACACCCAGCTTGTTGAAAATAGATTCGGGCATGAGACTCACACTCGCTCCTAAGTCTAGCAAGGCTCGCTTGATGTTTGCCTCCCCAAACTTGCACGGAATCGTGAATCTCCCTGGATCTTTCAACTTCGGGGGAAGTCTCTTGGTTGATACAGATTTGCTCTCATGAGTCACAGCAATGCAAACGTCCTCTAGCTTCTTCTTGTTTGTCAGAATATCTTTTAGGAACTTAGCATAGGAGGGCATTTTGGTCAACATGTCGGTGAAAGGTATGGAGATTTGGATTTGCTTCATTATCTCCATGAACTTCCCATACTCCTTCTCTTCCTTTGCCTTGGCTAGCCTCTCGGGAAATGGAACTTCTGGCGCATAACGGGTCTGAATCGGAGCCTTGATCTTGTCTTTCTGAGCTTCAGGATCTTTTCTGGCGGGTCGCCAGGAATCCTGGCGGGTCGCCAGAAATTGTCCTGAGAGCTCTGCATTCTGCGCATCATCCTGGCGGGTCGCCAGAATTCGTCCTGACAGTCATATTTTTCTGCATATTCTTCTGGCGGGTCGCCTGAGTTTCTGGCGGGTTCGTCTGGACTTGTCCTGAGACCGATTCGTCTGGATTCTTGGGCCCATCGTACTCCGTTCCACTCCTTAGTCGATGTGTGACACTCTTGACCTCTCCGTTGGGGTTCACTTCAGGTTGGCTTGGAAACATACCGGTCTTCGTTAAAGCTCCTTGGCTTTGAGGGTTTGCCAATTTGCTTTGTTGAATGAGGAATTGCAAAGACTCGCGAACTTGCTTCATCTCATCAAAGACCGTATGATTCCACTCCGTTTGATCTGCCATGAACTTGTCCACCAAATTCCTATGTTGCTGATAGTAACTAACTTGATTGTTATTCCCTACAGCGTTGTTGTTAGGCTTGTTTTGAGGTGGTGGTTGAGCTTGCTCCGGATTCGCGCACCCGCTTGGATTGCCATAAGATAATCCAGGATGGTTTCTCTTGTCTCGGTACACGTAATTCTGGGGTGCGTAGGGCGGAGGTGCCATGATTGCATTAACATCGGCTATGGGCTCGTCTCTTGCTACCAAGTGACATGCCTTTGCTGTATGTCCTTCTTCCTCACAAAATTGACATTTCTGGACCGCCTCCACGGGTTTGTTCTTCATTTCCTTCATCATTGTGGTCAAGGCGTCCAGTTGAGCTTGCAAATGGGTTGATTTGTCCACTTCTATCATCCCTCCCTTGGAATTCTTCTCTCTTACCGACCAATTGGTTTGAGAGCTTGCCATGCTTTCGATAAGCGCCTTTGCATCCCTACACCCTAGGTCGAGAAGAGACCCACCTGCAGTTGAATTAACACTTTGACGAGTTTGATGGTTCAAACCGTCATAGAAACTACAAATTAGTCTATCCTGGCCTATATCATGATGAGGACACATTCTCAACAAATCTTTAAAGCGTTCCCAAGCTTCAAACAAATTTTCATCACTTTCCTGTTTAAATCCAATTATCTCCCTCACGATCGATGTGGTTTTGATTCTAGGATAGAACCTTTCCAAGAAGGCCTTGGCCAAATCATCCCAACAAGTAAACAGGTTACTATTGAAACTATTCAACCAATCCTCCGCTTGGTCTCTAAGAGAAAAAGGGAAAAGAGTTAACCGGATTATATCAGGAGCGACTTCTTCGAGGTTGAGAGTGATGCAATTCCGTAGGAATCGCTGCAAGTGCTTGTTCGCGTCTTCTGTCGGATTCCCACTAAATTGGTTCTGTTGGATAAGGGCAATGAGAGATGGGTTGAAGAATAGATCACGAGTCCTTCGAGCTTGGGGGGGGTTGACTCCTAGTCGGACATTGTTTGCGGTTGGGGCTCCGATCTCCTTCAAAGGTCGGTTCTCCGCCGCAATCCTTGCCGCCTCCCTAGCATCATCAATGGCTCGTTGAAGAACGGCTGGATCTACTATCAACGGCCCGTCTCCTTCTGGACCAATAGGTGGGTTCCCGTTCAGGTCTGCCATTGGTTTCGCGTCGTCTGCGTCTTTCGAACCTTCCTCAGGATCTTTTCTGGCGGGTCCGCCTGAATCCTGGCGGGTCGCCTGGATTGGTCCTGGTGGTTGGTTCGCGAATCGAGCTGATGGATTTCGCCTTCCTCGTTGGTAGACCAGCAAGGGAGTCGAAATAGGTGATGAAGTCGAAGTTGTGGCCTCCTTGGCTTCTATTTGTTCTCCCGGAAAACGAACGGTTTGGGAAACAAACGAAGCAGAAGGTCGGGGTGTCTCGTCGCTCTTGGCTTGGCTCCTCGTAAAGTACTTGCACTCGCTTGCGGGTTGAAGTTGCTTAGGCTTCTTCTTTCCGGCCAGCGTGTACTCCTACAAACAAGAAACAAGAGGAAAAGACAAAAGATCAATAAAACTTAATTACCTAAACTTAAATCTAGTCACCGTCCCCGGCAACGGCGCCAAATTTGATCGGAGGTAAAACCTGTGTCAAATTAAACCTCAATCTAATCTAATGCAATATAGCTTGAGGATCGAATCCACAGGGACGGTTATTCTAAACTATAGACTTTAAGTAATTTAGTTCGATTGATCTAGGGGTAAACAAGTTAAAAAGTTAATTAATTTATTAAAAGGATTGAATTTAAACTAAAAGAATTAATTCTAAGTTCTAATTAATGTCTAAATTACTCTAAATATTAAGGAAAAGGTCTAAACTCGAATTAAGGACTTAAACTAGGGTCAATTGATCGGGTTCCACTTCCAGGCACTATCCTGGCGGGTCGACAGGATTTCTGGCGGGTCGCCAGGATTTCTGGCGGGTCGCCAGAACAGTACGACAATTCAGCTTAATTAGTTTCTAAGTTCTCTAAGTTCAGGTTTTTGGCTTAAACTCTGGTCCAAATACTAACTCTCGTTCTTGATTTGGTATTACTAAGTTTTAACCTCTAAACCTCCCTAAAAACCTAAGTTTCAACTCTCGTTTCTTGGCTTAAGTTCTCGGGTTTGCTTTAACTATTCGGTAGGATATCCTAGATCTCTCGATCTTAGGAGGGAATAAACCTCTCGGCTAAGTTCCGGTTTCACCTTTTGGGTATACTAACTATCCTAAGGTTTGAGAATAGAGATTGTTTTGAGATTAGGGTTCTTTTTGCTTAATCTACGAGGTCAGGCCTAACCAAGTGAGCAAACCTTCAAATCAATTCAATTCAATTCACAATTTCAGCAAATAAACTCAAGTAAAGCAAAGCAACTTAGAAAAATTAGAAAACTAAATAAACTTCATTAATCTACCAAGTCATGGTTCCCTACAATTGCCCCTAAACTAAACTACTCACTAAAAGTCATACTAAACATAAAGACAATAGGTTTCAGCAGACTAAACATAAAAAGAGAGAAAATAGAGAAAGAATACAACAAAGAACTAAAAGAAACGCTCTCAGCTTGAATCCTGGCGGGTCGACAGGATTCCTGACGGGTCGACAGAGTTCCTGGCGGGTCGACAGGATTCCTGGCGGGTCGACAGGAGACAGGCTGGGTGCGATTTCTGCTAACTCCTCTTGAATCTTGCTCCAAAATCTCACTTCAAACTCGACTCCCCCTTTTCTGGAGCTCTTCCTATGTTTTTATAGCTCTCAAAGGCGGTTCCCATAGGTGGAGATCATGTCTGGCTTGTCCAAGAATAGAGAAAGTGCTCTGCCAGAAATATCTCACCAAATTGGGCAGGTCGGTTAATGTTCTGGCGGGGTCGACAGGAATCCTGGCGGGTCGCCTGAATTCCTGGCGGGTCGACAGAAATCCTGGCGGGTCGTCTGAATTCCTGGCGGGTCGCCAGAACAGGGGACTTGTCTGGTTTGGCCCTGTTCCTTTGCTTCAGTCGCTTGGACTCTGATTTGCTCCGCTTGGACACTGCCTTGGGCCCAATTTTGCTCCAAATCATCACTGAACCTGAAATTAGACAAGGGCAAATAGCAGTACCATATTTCTAACCTAAATTGCATTAAATCTAACTAAAACACAAGCATTTAATTGAAATTAAGGCCTAAAAGGGTTGAATATTTCGATGTGAAACCCGCCTATCAAGACCTGTAGTTATACTCTCCTTATCTTTTTATATTTAGTTTTTTTCCATCTATTAACTAATTACTCTATTTTACTTCACCCAATGAGAAATGAGGCATCAGGAAATAAATTGATATTGCAACCATGTCTTTTCTCCTCCCTTTACCTTCCCAAATTTGCTTCTTTTATTTGTGGTGAGAGATCCTTGATGTTGACTTTTTATCTCCATTTTTTAATGTAGAAATCCAAGTTGCAGAGGCCAAGTACTTTTAGCAATGGCCAGAATTAGAACTCTATAACTGAGTTGCATCAAGGTACTCTTTCTGTGCTTTTCTTTCTAATGACATAGATTTATGATCTGTGAACTCAATTAGTGTTCAAATTTGTTGGATTTTTTATGATTTTTGAAATACTCCCTATTTATCATTTTAATAAATTTCAATAGATAACTGAGTGCATCAAATTATCTATTGATATATATATAGAAAGAGAGATTGTAAATGTTATTTATGACAAAAAATTTCAAAGAGCAAGCTTTGTCTTCAGATTTGCTTTCTATGCTTTTTTGCAATTCACATTTTATTCTCTTTTACATGCTGAACCCTTCATTTTTTTACTTATTTTCTTATTAAGCTCTTATTTTCTCAGGTTATAGATTTTTCTGCTTTGTGCATATGTTACTGGTAGTGACAACACCACTTGAGGACGGCAACGGAGAACTGCAGCTCCATGTTCATGCTATGATGGTCGGTACAGTTATTGTTAGACTAAAAACTAGATATAACAGAATAGAAAATTGTTTGTCATCTTTTGTTTCAATTGAAATAGCAAATTGTTTTGGGGTTGCTCGAGTAATTTTATATCTGCAATAATTCAGAATGCATGTGAAAAATTATTTCTCGCTAGCACATGTATTATTGGGTTGCATGATTTATGGTTTAACTTATTTGTGTAGGTAGTTGGTCATTAATGATCAGTGGTCGTTTATGATCATGGTGAGGAGAGAAATTCTCTGTTGCATCATGGTCTGAAAGCTTCTGTCTTATTTGTGGATGAGAAAATTTCACATGTCTATTTTTTGGGTATATACTGTCTGGTCTTTTTTTTTTTCCCTATTACGTATTCTTCGTTGTTATCTTCTTCTTCAAATAATTTTTTTTATGGGATTATAGCATCTCATCATAGTGAAATAATGAAGTTGATGCGGAGTTTGAAGATGTGTTTTCTAAAGATGTAATCATGAACAACCAATTGTAAATCTCACGCGTCTATTTGCAAAAAATTCCATAACGTATCTGCACTTATTGGGAAATCGTTTCATAACACATTCGGATTGGGATGAATCGCGCAACGCGCGAGATTAGAACTAGTTTTAAATTCAACCGAACAAAATTAAAGAAACAAACCGATCAGACGTCGTTTTACCCACAATTAATTTAATTTAGTTAACATTAAATTAACCTAACTACTCCGACGTCGTTAGTTGCAACGTTGCCACGCGTCTCTCATCCTCTGTAGATATTTTAATTACTACAGTCCATAAAACCTTCGTTTTCTTTTGGGAAATGCTTTCGGCCGAAGAAGTTTCCATCAATGGTTAAGAAATATATGCTCGGTTTTAACTTTTAACCCGATATGCCCTAGAAGAAGAGTCATGAAGAGTAAAAACTTTTAAAATTGGCTGTTAAATATAGAATTTTGCTTCCAAACGCAACTTAATTTGTCACTTTTGGTATTTTGCCGGAACATAAAACAAGATAAAAACAGAAAGAGACGATCATCGCTCACCATCGTTACCAGTAGACAGGAATAATGTATACATCTTAAGGGGCATTTTGAAAAAACGAATAGTGGAAGTAAATAATTGACAAACTCAATTTGGCTACACCAATTTCCGCTTTTAAATTTAAAGTATATTTTAAATAGGATGGAATTGAACTTTTTATATTTTAAAAATTCATAGATTTCTATCTAGATTACGAACACACAAAAAATGTCTAATTGATGATCAGGATATTTATTGATCACATGATTTTTGTCAAACTTTCCCTATATATTGGGTTGTATTAATATTGTATATCATCCGCCTTTAATGGTTTTTTTTCTTATTAAAATGCTTTCAAAATTTATCAAAATTTTGTTGGCATTTTTATTGTCATATCAAGGTAGCAAACACTTGGTTGAAAACAATGACGTTCAACTTTTGTTTTAAAAAGGTGTTAAATAAGCAATCTGAATTTCTAATACATGCAATCGGATCTTCTAAATTAAATTTGAAGTTTATGATAATCAAACATGACATTTTTTAACAGTATTAATAATGATATGGTTGTGTCATCAAATGCGGTCTGACTACTCTTCCTTAATTTATGGGATACTTCTCAGTAAAGACTTCCCACGTTTCTAACAATTTTGGTTTTGAGATTACTAATATAAAATTATTTGCTTCCAAATGAATTTCTTGTGAGTTGCAAGGCATTCTTCAATTGTATTGAACCGGAGATGATTGACCATATGAAGCCTCAAAAACCAAATGTGGTAACTTTCCCTTAATAAGGCCGTTTAATTGTGGATGCGTTTGGATCGTTGGAAGAAAGAACAAGAAGAAGGAAGAAGAAGAAAAAAAATTATAAACAATTCAAACTCTTTACAAAGTTACACACTTCCCAATACTTCTTCCCACTTCTTCTCTTCTTCCCTTCTTTTCACACCTATCCAAACGCACCCTGTAAGCTGTAACAACTGTGGCACCGACAATTTGATTTCACATTGGCATTATAAAAAGAAATTGTTACAAAAAAATTGACATTTCATGAACTATATAGCTAGCTCTACGTAGTAGAGAGGAGAAAGGTCCAACCGTCCAAAGCACGTTGTTGTCAGCTCCCTTACGACTGTTTGGAAGCTTTTGTTTTGTTGATACAAAGATGTCCATTTTTTGGTACAGTGGAAACCTTGTTTGAAGCACACTCTGTGCATTTACATGGGCAGAATTTCAGGTTTTAATACTCCATTATGCGATCTTTGGACATTGATTGCTGTTAATTAGCTGTTCTGGCCTGGATATCATATTTTTTTTTTCATTTTTTTTCTTTATCATCACGGTAATAATGTTTTTTTTTTAAATATATATTATTTAAAATTCTAGTTTTTTTTAGGGGAGCATATATTTCCTTATCAATGGATGTTATAAATTAATTTAACAAATTGTGTACTGATTTTCCGGCACATATTTAACCATACATTTAAACTGAATCAACGAATAAATTTATTTTCTTGGAGAGAGGTTGCATCATTTATTTGGCAAGGCTATGCGATGCGATTGACCACAATTTTGATGCCCATAACCATCATACTCTTTTTTTTATATAAATAATTCAAATTTTAAATCTGAAACAATTGATGTCAAGTTGATGTATGCATAAATATGTAAATATAAACAATGCAAATGAAGCACAATGAACCATTAGTTTTTTTTTTAAATGTAAACAAAGTACTTTACTAATAAAATAAGATTGATAGTTCTCGTTTGTAATTTACAATTTAAATTTTGAAATATTAATAAATAAAACTTCAAGATAATATCATGATCCATGACAGAATAATGAATTAAGTTGTGATTATTAAATCCATCCTCATCATGATATCGGGAAGAATTATCACTAAAATAGGTAATGATATACAAATAAAAAACTTGTAGTTATTTATGAAAAAAAAACGAAAACATGACCGAGGACCGATTATACATATAGTTACGGAGAATAAACATGAATGATAACTGTCATCTGCAGTTTTGCCGTCCCTGTCATCGTCAAATACAAAGTGAACATATACAGTAAACAAGGTGTACATACACACGATCTAAGTGAATACTTACAAACAAATAAGTGTTGTCATCACTTGTTCAGAAGTTTACATGCATATTCAACTTATTTTCATTGAACTTATTTGTTTGTATGTATTTATTTAGATCATCTATATGTTCATTTTGTTTATTGTATATGTTCACTTTATATTTAACGATGGCAGGATGGTAAAATTACAGATGATAGTAATCGATTTCCGAAAACCAATATTGTGTTTTTTCGTGGGCTTTGTCCTATAACAGGGTGCGTTTGGATCATTGGAAGAAAGAAGAAGAAGAAGGAAGAAGAAAAAAAAATTTATAAACAATTCAAATTCTTTACAAAGTTACACACTTTCCAATATTTCTTCCCTTCTTCCCACACCTATCCAAACGCACCCACAGAGACGAAGAAGAAACATTCCGTTATTGTTTCAGAAGCCTTAGGTGGGCTGAGGCAAAATTTTCAAAGCCGAAATTTTAAATGTAATTACCCAGAGGTTTTTCTTAGGGATATCAACATAAATCGTATTATCACATTTTATTTGTTTTTATATAACATTCTTCGCGTTCCGAATAATCAAACTGCATTAAAATATTGTCCAAACAAATTATTGTCCGCGTTGACACGTCATTAATTTCCCTCACGTGATTGGTGACGTGGCACGGGTCAGCGCTCAGCACCTGCCATTGCCAGCTTTTGTTGAGCTCATTGCCTAAACCAAATTTGTGGAAGGTCTTCCAGCATTAACGGCATTGTTGTGTTTAATCAATTACCTGGTAACATGGATAGGAACAACACTATCATAGCTAGATAGATTATAATTTGTGACATTATATCATTAATTTTGGAATATTAGTACTATAAGAGCAGCAAAAATAATGTGATTGGAAAGTAGTTTGAAAAGAAAAAAATGCTGTTCAGCATAGCGTTGCCGTCATTGGATGGTATTTTTATTCATAATTCTGTTGATTTTCGAATCTTGGTTTTGAAAAGAAATTGCTGAGTCGCTGTGATCATCTTAATAGCGGCCCCATGGTCTAGTGGTTAGGACATTGGACTCTGAATCCAGTAACCCGAGTTCAAATCTCGGTGGGACCCAAATAATTTATTTTCACTTTTTTTACTGGGTTTTTTTTTAGCCTATTCAATTTATTTGGGACAAAAGACTTAGTTGTTGTGTTGAACTATGGGACAATAATTTCACTCGTTCCTTTCCTCCATCGGTATATTTATTTTCTCTGGATGTGTATATGATAAATTCACATATTTATATAATGATGTTCGACATCTTGTAATTTCACCCTTGTGTATATGATAATTTTAAAATATGGGTTTAGCAGCCTTGGATCAAATGATGTTGGCCTTGGCTTTTTTTTTTTTTAGGTACTACTCAATTCTGATTGGAAGAAAATGATAGAGGCCAGGAACTTAAAATTTCAGTTTAATTTGCCGAAAATTTTAAATTAAATTACTTATGAATGTATTTAATTTTATATTTTTTATTTAGTAAAGATATAAAATTCAGATTACGGACTAGTATGTAATTGTGCGCTTCGTTATTTATGACTTGTTTAGTTTTTTCTATCAATTAATATTTTTAATTTATATATATATTGGTAAATGAGATAGAGGACAAGCATTATCCTGAATAAATTAGAAAAAAAAAGTACATGCATAAGATTTTAGAAAACATGAGACTGCTAAATGCAATTCTTCTCACTTTAAGTAGGAATAAGAGGTAAAATTTTTAATCACGGGGAAGGATTGGAGTCGAACGCGAGCATATTATTGAATGAGAAAAAAAGGTAGGCAAAGCAGTATACTCACTCAACAGCTTTCATGCGCATTAAAAACCTGTCAGGGAAAAATCAACTTACAATTATTTATTACGTTGACCTGAATATCATCAAAATAAATTTAATTTAAAAAAAATCCAATGATAATTTTATCTGTATGTACGGTGCATTTGTTATGTATGTAAAAATGAGGGCATAATTAGTGGTTCTTGATACGTTATCAAACAATATTTAAAGTATAAAATAATCAATTTGTTGAATTTTTTTTACATGATAAACTAAATATCTTATATATTTTTAACTTTCAAGTTTATATTAGATAGCTATGAAAGAATTTTTTTAAATTTTAAATGTACAATTATTCATGTATTCCCTTTCCAACATATGTACTCGAAAGGATGCCATAATGATTTTTTTTCCCTTTTTTTTTTTTTTTTTGAGAAAAGCCCTTGGGCTGCCATAATGATTGATAAATAGATGGTTATATCTTTGACCAAGAAGTCCATATCACATGGGTATGATGGTATCCACACGGTTTGCATGGTTTGTTTCGGATTGTTTGATCAAAGGCTCCGTTTGTTTCGGTTTGCATAGGAATATTTAGGTATCTTCTCTTGTAAGGCTTTTATAGGATGTAGAATCTAAAGATGGAGTGTCTATGGAGAACCATAGCATGTAATAGGATGAAAGCTCTTCAGAATTCAGATGCATTCACTGTACTTGTTGTTTGACACCTAAATATCTACTCAACTTAATATCTGAATTTATTATATTTTGAACTCGGATTGTAGGATTTTGCCTTTTTGAGCTTGAAATTTCGAGCTAATTAGCTAAATAATGCATTCCATATCAATCTACTGAAACGAATCTTGAGATAAACTTTTAATGATACTGTAAAACGAATCCATATTTTGAACAATCCTGATTAAAAAAATATAATTATTTTTATACATTTTAGAATAATAGCGAAAAAAGCCAAATCTTAGGAAACCAGGTTAGTACCGAAATTAAACACGCCTAATTGGCCTCTGTTCCAATCATAAAAGATTTGACCCTACAATACTCTCATGAAAGAGATTGTTTATATGATAAGCATTTTTCTGGATATTAAAGTGGCATCTGGAAGTTGCATAACCACTCTTAATTGTACATTTGTACCAACTAATGAAAGAGGTGCCAGCTGGTCAACAATAATAACCTTGAATAGGAATAGCTGTCTACAAAAAATTACATCAATAAAACTCCAATACTATCACTCCATTAAGAAGGAGATTTAGTGGATAAGCCTTCTAGAGATATATTATAATGTATAATGTTGGCATGACCATACAAACGAACTTTTAGATCTACCAACTAATTAAGAGATATGTCGGCAGAAACGTGTGTATTTAACACTAATACATGGGATAAATAGCTCCAAATTTCGTCCCATTTGAAGTGAACAAAAATCCGAGTTTGAGGAAGACACGAAATCTATTGGATCTTATTTTCTTTTGTGAGATAAAAAAGAAAATAGAGTCAAGCTTATCAAATTTGAATTCGTAAGAAATTATTTTTAAATCAATGATCACCACTTGAATGCTTTGTTTTGAATTACTGGACTAAATATTAATTTTCGAAAGGCGAGAATTTCTATAACACACCTGCATATGTCCCTTTTTTCGATACAGTCAATTGGAGCTGCGTTCTTGTATCGTGGTATGCAACTGTGCGAGGGAAAAAAAAATTGTTTTTGTTTTTGTTTTTTTTTTTCTTTCCTATTACCATCGCATAAGCAATTTGGAAGGAAAAGAGAGAAGAAAAATATATATTTTTTGAAAATTTTAATTTATAAATTTATTCAAAACTTTTATAATTTTTTTTTTCATGTTTTCATGAGAAATGCTGAAATCTAATGCATTGGAAAGGGCTTCGTCTAATACATTCATTATCGGAATTTGAAGCTCAAACGATCTATTCAAACTGTTTAATGTGATCCTCATATTATCTAGTACCAAATATATTTTACGTTTTTGAATCTTTTTAGAAACTTATTATTTTAAATAATTCATAATTTAAAATCTAAAAAAATAGCAAAAAATTAAATTTTGATTTTGTTTTTTCAATATATAGATCATATTGAATGTGTTGGATCAGTGGTTTGAGTTAAAATTTGAAAACAAATGCATTGCAAGATCCTCCATCCAATATATTGAATTTTAGTTTTGTTCTGTTTTTAGTGTGTGTACATGTTCCTTTCTTTTTCATTTTCGGTAAAGAAGTACCAAGTATTCGAATTTTATTGAAAGAGAAAGAGAAAGAACAACGAGAAGTTATCCACAAATGTAGAAAAATAATGAAAATAAATGGGCAAACTATATATAAAAGAAGAACCCATGTATTAAGGGGGTGCATATTGAGGTCTTAAATAAGAACTTAATCGCTTTATCCAATACAGTTAGTTAATTAAATGATGTCCGATCAGATATATATAAGTGTCGTCTTTGGAGCCTATCCAATGGATCTCTTTGTACATGACCTACTCTTTTATTCTGTTTGACCTATGGTTACGCTATCACTTCAAATCAAACATCAGCTAAAGTACCGATTCCCTGTGTCCGTTAGTACCGTTTTGAAATTTCAACAGATCAATATGGGTCTTTTCGATTATGACATTCCACTAACCTCTTCGGAACATATAACCAATTATATATCTTAACTATATAATGTTTATAATATTTATTTCTCAAGTGCCACAATGACTGACAATATTCCCCTCTTTTTACTAAATAAAATATGTATAAATATTTTTTATTTGTATGTGTATAATTTAATTTTTTAAATAAAATTCATATTTAACCCCATAAGATATGAAAATTATTTTGATGTGACCATCATACCAGCATCCGATATGGTACATGAATCCTTCTGAAAATTTCCTAGCTTTGCTTATTGCTATCTTTGACTCCGTTTGGATGCGTTGAGAAGAAGTAGGAAGAAAAAAGAAGGGAAGAAAAAAAATTATAAACAATCCAAACTCTTCACAAAGTTACACACTTTCTAATACTTCTTCCCACTTCTTCCCTTCTTTCCTTCTTTCCTTCTTCTCACACCTATCCAAAGGGAGCCTTTAAGTAGCAGAGAAACATATCAAAATAGAGAGTGCCACAGCACAAAACAAAGAAAAAGAAAGATAGTAATCCGGTGTTGAAAGTATGATCCTACGTCTAATCTAGGACTGAAACGGTAGGAATCAAAAGATTATTATTATTTTTTTAATAATTAAATAATTTAGAACTCAAACCACATATTGCATGCGGGGATGTACCTTTTATGTTGTCCCTTTCAACTGCTACATGTCATAATTTACATGATAGATATATTTGGAGCCAATATTCCCCGGAATATTTTAGGAGGATTGCTTGAAAATAACGTGAAATAAAATGATAAAAAATAAATTGTATGGACCTTTTTGGGTTTGATTTAGAAGATATGTCACATGTAGTGCTCTACTTCTTCAAGAAATTATTGCCTAAATTGTTGAATATTTTTATCTAATCCAAATTTAATGGAGTGGTGTTAGAGTTTATTGAAGACACCCACATAACTGCGCACGTGAATATCATATAGCGAAATTTGAGTTGATTAATTCATCTACGTTATCCTGATAGATCTAAATTTAATGATTTCGCATTTTTTATGCTGTTATATTTTCATAGAAAACTGTATTAAGAGAGATTTTGTATTGTATTGTAAATTTGTAATAGTTAACATTAATTCACTTGGTAGTCGGTAGCCTCTACGAATCACCTCTAAAAAAAATAGTTAACATTTTACGGCGCGTAAGTAACAATGTATAGGGATAGGCCGGGGTACTCCGTACTTCGTAAATAATCATATAGTTTATTTCATATTTTTTTATGGGAGTTGAATTTATTGAATGCTTATTTATTTATTATTTATTTTTATTATGAGATATCATCAAACTTGATCTGAGTTATTTTATTAGTTGAATGTCAAAATTATAATTTTTAAATGCATGCTGGTTTTTAGTCAGTGAATTAACAGGTCTTTTTTTTTCTGTTGTTTATTTAGACAGCTAAGTTTGATGTGATCAACGCTTCTCAAGGGAATCTTACTTGCTTTCTGGAAGGGAAATGGGAAAACAATTGCAACTGAACTCTTAAAAAGTTGCGTCAGTTGACAAAATTTAACAGGTCTGCATGGAGTCTCCTTAAAAACACCAACTTGTTATACTTTTACTCCCTGATATTTCTTCCATTTGAAAGGGAACTTATATAGGGTGCGTTTGGATAGGTGTGGGAAGAAGGGAAGAAGTGAGAAGAAGTATTGGGAAGTGTGTAATTTTGTGAAGAGTTTGAATTGTTTATAATTTTTTTTCTTCCCATCTTTCTTCTTCCTCTTCTTCTTCTCTCATCCAAACACACCCATAGGGAAGGGAAGCCTAAGTCATGGTATCTCCAACTTTATTTTCTTATCATTTGTTCTTCGGCACATACATGTATTAAGCACCTAGTCTATTAAAAATCATAGCTTTCTTCACTCTTTATGATTATCAAGGAGCCATAAGTATTATGGAGCAACTCTCGCTATCATAAGAAGACAGAGATATATAAGGATTTTGCCATTTCAATGTTATAATGGTGAGACGTCACAAGTTGTCTGGTTTTTCTTAGTAATATTTCACAATTCAAAATTTAATGGATAGGTTAGAACAATGGTTCTTGTTTATTATTTTTTTTAACGAGCAACGCATTAATTAAAATTTTATAATTTTTTTTCAATTGATTTGTAGATAATTAAGAGACCAGCAAGCGAATGCACTAAAATTTTTCATTTCTGTTTAACTTGAACCCCCCCCCCCTTTTACGAACCCTCCATGCGACCAAACAAATCCAAAAAAATATTAGACACATTGCTAGTATATATATATAAAAAAATAGCACTTTTCATTCATTGGTTGAATTTGGAATTTAATTTTTAAAAATTATTAAAGAAAATTTTAAATCACAACGACTTCGCACTCAAAATTGTGGAAAACTTTCAAAAAAAAATGGTAGATCATACGAGGCTTGCTTGGATCAAAATAACATCCTTTTATCGAACTTTTTATTACAATAAAACCATTGTGTTATCTTTTCGTTTAGAAAGCTAATGGGTAAAGACAGCATTTAGTAACATACATATCATACACAAAATATTTCCTCAATATAAAATTTATCCCAGCTAGCAAATATCCTCACATTGTCGCACATTTAATTTATTTTCATAGAATAGCTTAGTTATAACAAAATTTTCTGACTAAAAAAATGAAGAATAAAATTTAATCTCCGAAAATAATTATCCCTACTATTTATAAAAGCACTAGTCCAAGGTTGTAAACAATTAGACAAGGTGTGTAAACAATTTCATACTAGAATAAATATGGACCATTGATTCTTAAAATTTGATTTGGTCTGTGATGTAGATGGTAACCTCAGATGCAAAAAAAAAAAGAAATCAACTCTTCATTTAAAATAGAAAGGCCAAAATCATTAATTTTTATAATATCTTTATTGCCTAATATTTATAATGGTATACTAAACAAAATAATATGAAATTACTTTATTTACACATTTGCCAACATATTAAGGCATCTTTTGCTAGTCCTTCAAAGTTCAAATAAAGCAAACCAAATGGCATATCCGACAAGGGGGCAAGGAAAACGGATAAACCCAAGCAAGTGAAGTGGAACGGCCCATAGGCTTATATTCTGTTATGATTACAAGCCCATTACTGGATCGGAAAAGCCCATGTTTGGTTAATTTAACTATACCATCACCAGAAGTCCAGAATGGACATCTGGGATCTGGCCGAATGCCGATGGAATCACATCCTCTGCCTGCCTTTTAAGGTAGGCAGGATGCTCACTTTAGATCCGAACCGTTAGATCTAATCTCAACGGTTAAGGGAGCCCCGTGCATGTAACCAGATTGATAGGCCCGAAAAATTTTAACCGTCGAAATTAGATCGAACGGTTAAGATCTAAAGTGAGCACCCTGCCTACCTTAAAAGGTAGGCAGAGGATACGGACCCGAATGCCGATGGCCGAGAGCTATTATCGAGTCAATTCCAAGTGTCGACCCGACTCGAAATTATCTTCTCAATAAGGTTATAGAAGATCCGAAGTTATCGGTCGACTCTAGATGGGACCCAACGGTCGGAGTGTCGGACTCAGGAATCAATGGAGGCCTTTTGAGGATCGAAAAACCCTTGAAAAACCTTGTTGTTAGGGAAAAAAAAAAAAGAGGCAAAACAAAAAGAAAAAGAAGAGGAAACCAAGTACAGGAATCGCAGCTTGAAACTTGCAAGAGCGCCTCGAAATTATGGGTAACGGGAGCGAGAAATCAGAACCTCGCAAAAACAAATCCAAGCTCAAGCCCCATAAATCCATCAAGCATAAGAAAAAACCCAGAAACCTTAGCCTAGGTGCTAGAGCTGAGGAGAAAAAGGGGAAAGAGAAGGTAAGTGCGAAGAAGGCAGGAAAAACTAATGCTGGATCTGGATCTGACGTGTCGTTGGTTTCTGCGGGGCCCGCTGATCGGCAGCTGCGGTTCTTCCTGCACTGTTTTCAGACTTCCACCAAGTCGAAGCTCTCGCCGCTCGAATTAGAGGCTTATAATGGTATAATACTTCCATCTCTACTTATTGGTTCTTTTTTTTTTTATTATGTATGGATTTTAGTTCTGGCATAGCTATAGTGGAGCAACACTGACAGTTCACTGAGAGTATAATTTTAGGTAGTTGTGGAATGTTAATGGATTAAATTGGGTTGTGTAACCAGACAAGGGATTTCATTTCAAAATTAAATGATTTCTTTTCTACTGGATCAGGGCCTCAGTGTTAATGGTTGTTGTCTTTCAAATTGTGAACTGGCTGAGACAAAAATGAGTAAATTCAGGGGTTACTTGCATAATTGTGGCAATATTGTGTTAACTGAAATCTTCAATTATAGTTCAGGGCTTACTGACTTCAAGCAATAGTTTAATAGGAATTAACTGCTAACTTCAGGCTGGCAGGAAAAACTTAGTAGCCTGATGTTTGGTGCCCTTTGTTTTCGTTTGTTTTGTGAAATGATATGCAGAGAGGTGTATGGTTAAGCTGGCTGAAGGAGTGAATCAAGATGTAGAGAACTTATCTGATCATATAAAAGAAGCCTTTGGTGTGACATGGAAGGAAGAGCTTTGTGAAGGAATGGAATTAGAAGACGGGGAAGCAGGCAGTCCAGCATTGCTTGTCATTAGTACATCTGCTTTAAGATCATTGGAGCTTCTCAGGTATTTCTCAATTTTTTGAAATGGGCCCTCTCAAGTCATGCACTTGTACCAAAGTTCATGAACTACAGAAGTATTACTCCAAAAGCTTTTTAATCATTTTGTTTTTACTGAAAGGCTCTTCTATTTTTTTTTTTTAACTTAATAAAGCTTTCAAATTGTCCGAGTGTTTTCCCATTCTTGCTGATATATTGACAGTTTGCATATTTGCAAGGTTCAGCTTGTATACGTCATTTTCATGAATATTTGCAAACAACACCCTCATATAAGGGATGTCTGATCTGACTAGACTACCCTGACCCTGATTTTGTCCTTATTAACTTTTAGCTACATAATCTGCTCAAGGAAATTTGCAGACCAACTTACCTTGACATTATTCTTTAATTTGGTTTAGGGAAAGAAGGACACTATAGAAAAAGGCTAGATTGTCTACATATACGTTCAATTGTGCAAATCTAATGGCTTTATTCATAGCAATAAACATATCTTCTTTGTGAGAAATGAGGGCATTATTTGCAGATAGTACGAACTATCTTTTTTTTTTGTGATATTGAAATGTTCAAAATATGACTGCTATTTAAAGAGGAAAATCCTTGTAATGTAGGGGCTTAAAACCATTTACAAAGGACTGCCGTCCTGCCAAGCTTTTTGCAAAGCACCTGAAGGTGGAGGAACAGGTACTTATGTTTACTTTTTTTTTAAAATTGTTTTGTCATTTCCATTTAAGCAAATTTGAACATGTGGAATATCTGGTTTCTTGTTCTAGAGAATGCTTTTTTAAGTTTTTCTCGCACACTTGTGTACCAATCACTTGGCCTTTGTACTTACTCACTGCAAGCTCAGTGTTCCAAATGGCTTGTTAAGTATGACTTACGTGATACGCTAGATGCAACCTTTCTGTTCTCTCACCTTTTGACCTCCATCTTATTAAACAGGTGACCTTGCTAAAGGCTCGAGTTAATATTGCGGCTGGCACACCAAGCAGGTCACTACAATTTTTTTTGGGAAAATTGGATATAACCCCCTCTAATCTTCACCAACCGGATATAACCCCCTCTAATTTTCAAAACTGGATATAACCCCCTCTAATCTTCTTAATTTTAGATATAAACCCTTTTGCTCAACTTCAATCATATTTTAAATATAAAAAACAATTTTTAATAAATTTGGACGGAAATGTCCTTTCTTGTCTGCTATGCCATTGAAGAGTGAAGAGTTTTCTAGGGCAGATTCATATTACCGATAAAAGACGATTTCCCATCTGTATTTCAAGAGAGTGTACTGAGGTATACAAACCTCACTAGCATTATACCCTCTAGAAGAGTCCACGATATCTTGAAAAGGAAAGGAAATAATACATGTTTCCCATCCAAAAGCAAGTTCGAAAGGAAATAATACCTTCAATCAAGTCCTCAACAAGCGACATGGCTAACTGAGAAACCCCCAAAAAAAACATCATAAGCGAAATTAATTAAGTTTGAAATTAAGTTTCAAGTTGAACCACTGTAAATATACCAGAGTCCATGAACAAATCAATTACTCCATATCTTAATATCTTATAGTCGTTCAAACTTATTTTCTGAGTGGCATTTAAACAACCTTGCAACAGAATGCTCGTGCAACCAGAATATAACCTATGTCTATGAGCAAGGGCGCAAACTCTACAATTCCTCTGACATAGAAACCACCGATGGCGATGCATTTTTAATTTCAATCATATTTACGTTTTTTTCCCGTGGTAAGCGCTAACAGGGACCATCAAACATGAGGAAATGGTAAAGAAAAGTTTAAAACAAAGGAATTAAAAAACGGGAACATCTAGCTAATTACTCCAAGTTTAGTAAGACCCAGTCGATCACCAGTTGATGTTTTGAACAAAATGAGAGAGATAGATATGAGGGATTAGAGACGGGGTAGAGATAAGGGCATTTCTGTCCAAATTATAAAAAAAAACGTTTTTTTTATATTTAAAATATGATTGAAATTAAGCAAAAGGGTTTATATCCAAAATTAAGAAGATTAGAGGGGGTTATATCCGGTTTTGAAGATTAGAGGGGGTTATATCCGGTTTTGAAGATTAGAGGGGGTTATATCCGATTGGTGAAGATTAGAGGGGGTTATATCCAATTTTTCCATTTTTTATTTTTCGTCGAATTTTTATTTCCTCTTTATTGCATTCACAATTACGGGTGAATGTAATGGACATGCTTGGTAACATGTATACGCTATATGAATATGAGATGCCTTCAAATGAAACCTCTTTTGGATGATAAAGGATGGGTGAAATTGACTTACAGTTTGTTTCTATCTTTAATCTCTTATTCCCATGCAGTGTACTCGTTTTGATTTAATGCGCTTTACAATAATTTTCTAGCTACCCTAGAGAAAAAGGAAACAATATAGTCCAAATCCCCCCACCACTGTATTGCTGTCAAGTTTAGACCATGCATACTTATTTTCCGGTTAATTATGGTCATCATCAACTTTTATTTCTTTTCTAAAAATTGTATGAACAGGATTAAGAAATTGATTGACATGGAGGCGTTGTCACTAACACGGTTAAAGCTGGTTGTACTAGACATGCAAAGAGATGCCAAAGCTTTCTCATTGTTCACCCTTCCTCAAGTCAGGTTAGATATCAAGGTTTTTTCATTGACATGTTCCTTTTGATGTTAGCTTTCTGACTTGAAAAGGCAAAAAGTATGATTAGCACCCAAATATTCATTTCTTCCCCAATAAAACCCTACATTAATTATTTTGATGAAGGAGCTGTGCGGTAGGAACACTAGAATTATCTTTTATGAATGATTGGTGAGTGAAGGTGTAAACCATGTATTGACCAGCTTTTGTAGGCTGCATTTCTTTTCCCATCTTTTGGGGTCTTTCTTGGAAATTACAAAGCCTGCGAAAACAAGAGTAATTTTACTTGCAGAAAAAGTTCTGAGCCAATCCTTTGTTTCTTTGGTTTGTAGCACTGAATTTTGGGACTTGTACAAGAGCCATTTAGAAGAGAAGGTTACGGGAGGTGACAGTAGAATCTGTTTATATGGTACAATACCAACTAAAGAAGTAAACAAAGCATTCAAGGAATGAGTCACGGTATTCTACACCTTCATTGAAATTTTGACCTGTGATGACTAGTTGTACTTCCCATTTATTTTTTTGTTATTATTAATATTTTTTTGTCCTTTCTTGTATAACAATCTCAACCTGACATGATGGCATCCTTTTTGTTGACTCTAGTTGTAGACCTTAATAGGCTTTAGGTCCTAAGGTTTTCGGTTTTTAATCTTGGGAGTAAAAGTTTTGTTAGTTTTGTTGTTATACTAGTAAGTAGAACTATATAATTCATTTAATTGAGACATCTATAATTTAGATGACCACATTATGTTAATCCTCCACGAATTAAAATTGTCAGATGTCTTTGACCCTAGAGGCCTAGACCATCTGTAGGGGAGGTTGTGGCCTTCATTGGCCTGGCTTCAGGAGGGTGGGTTGCTTCTCATTACTTTTACTTTATTATAGTGTCAGTGGAAGGGAAGTTTTTTTTATGAATCTTCACACGTATGAAGATCAATAGTGACTCTGTTTAGTGATCATCCATCATGCAAATCCTGGCTTTTAGTAAATAGAAGCCATGTTTGTTGATGAACAAATTACCTAGAAATCTTAATTCATAGAACCTAAAGTAAATAAAAGATAATTTGGGATCATTGTTCTTCAGTCCTAGTGGCAAAAACACAAACCCCACAGCTTGTTATACTTGAAGAATTCTATATGCACATGCATGCGCGCATTCATATACATGTCACTTCTCTTTAGTAATCAAATTACAGCTTGTGATAAAATGCAAGCTCTTTTTAACTTTGAAGTCAACTACAAAACCACTGTATGATAGCACGGTTAAATCGTAATGTATATTTTCTATAGAGGCTCATAATTGGAAAATGGCGTCTAAAAGGATTGCACCTGAAATTACAAGAGAGGGATCCCAATGATAGATGGTTAATAATCTTGCATTGCAAAGGAGGCGATCTCAATGGAGTATTGGACAATGCTAGTAATTAGATTTGCTAATGGAAGAGGATAGCTGCATATACCCAGAGGATGATTTAAAAAATTGGAAAGCATGACGAGGAACCACTCCAAGTATATTTCAGACATAATACATGCTTAATGGCAAACGAGGTTTAGCTTGCAAAACTAACGGCTTCGTAAGGTGAAGATTTTTGTCCGATTCAACAAGGTCAATTGCAGACAGGCCACGTGGCATGCTCCAACTGAACCCTTGAAGAAGTCTTGCTAGTAGCATCACCGTCATTACTGTCCCCAAGTTTTGTGCGATACATCCTCGTCGACCTGCACTGAAAGATATGAACCTCATGTCTGGCTCTGCCAGTGCCAATTCAGAACTTCCACCATCCAAGTGTCTCTCTGGCTTAAACTCAAGTGGTTTGTGCCATATGTCAGGGTTTCGCCCGAGGCCTACCCGACTTAAAAGCACATGGCTTCCTTTCGGAATCAAATAACCGGCAACATTGGCATCTTCCATTGCCACATGAGGAACACTGAATGGTGCAATTGGGTGAAGGCGAAAAGCTTCTCGTATGCAAGCTTTTAGGTAATTGAGCCGAGGGATGTCGGCTTCCTGTACCAGCCTTGGATCTTTACCAACGATGTAATCTATTTCATCGACTGCTTTTTGAAGGATCTCAGGATTTTTCATCATCTCCGCTAATATCCATTCAACTGCATTTGATGGATTATCCACAGCGGCCATCATGATCTCCTGAAATTTTAATGAACAATATTTTATTAGTTGGAATGCATATGCAAATGAGATTTCAGTAATACATTTATGTTTTAGTTGCAGTGCTTGATTAGGGAATTAATTATATTATTTTGTCCTCTTCCACAGTAATTTATCAATTAATTGAAATTTCTTAACATTTGAATCGTCATTTAGCAATTTTCAATGAAAACTCAAACTCTTCATTTGCTAGCTGCTGATTGATTGTCATTCTTAACAACCGCTAAAGGAAAATTAAAGCAACTAATGATCATATATGAAAAATGTTGGATTTTGAGAAATGATGAGTAATCTCTACTATTCTGATCTTAGCTGTAAACTTTACAAGGAGATTTAAGCCTTATTTATAGCCAGTGAGATAACAGTAAAATTGTGTACTGTTCTTGTCTTCTAACGTTAAGTTTCCTAAAATAGAAAAAAGTAGCAATCCTTTTTTCAAACAAAAATTAAAAATTAGATGGCTTATTTCCGAAATAGCCAATGATGATTATTGCGAGACTAATCTCGGTTTCGCGGATCGATCTAAAGAAGATTTTTCTATGGAGAACTATATATATATAACAATTAATAAATATATTGGTTTGGTTCTAAGTTAATTTTCATAATTAATGTAACATCAAAGGTGCTGAAAGAACACAACTTTTCTTACAGTCAATTGAGCCTTAATCTCATCTGGAGTAAGCAGTGGTCTTCCTTTCTGATCACGCAGCATAATCAGAATATCAAGGTAATCTTGAGGCTCTGGGTGAACCCCTACCTCTTTATTCTCCCTCCGTAACTGATTAACCCTTTCATCTATTATAGGGTCATGAAACTTCTTAAAAGTTTCACACGCAGCTTTAATGAATGTTTCATGGCCATCTAGGTTCAGACCAATCAACTGCGGAAAATAATCTGAGATAGAGAAGGCGTATAGATACTCCAACGAACTAAATAGAGCATTGACGTGCTCTATTTCATTTGCTCCAGGACCACCATCATGCATCGGCTTACCAAAATGTCTCTTGTTAAAAATCAAGCTCCGAATCACGTTCCCACAATAATGTCGGACCGCCACCCTAATGTCAACATATTCATGTCTCTTAGTTTTGTTGTACACATATTGAAGTAGGTGATCTGCCTCCTTGGTCCGCTTGTCATGGAAAAAACGGTGCCTTTCCGGGCATAATATTTCATTGAGTAAAATTCTTCTCATCTTCTTCCATTGGTCCCCGAATGGCGATATGACAGCTGTTTTATAGCCTCTACTGAACATGGATGCTGCAAATGAAGTTGGCCGTGATGCAAATGTTGCGTCCTTCTTTCTAAGTATCTCTCGGGAAATTTTTGGGGAGATGATAGGTATGACATGGACGTCACCAAATCGGACACATGCTATGTCCGTTTTCATGTCTTTCATGAGGCCATGAATCCATTGGTAGAAAGGTTTCTTCGTAATCAGCTCGGGAAGGTTACCTACTAATGGCCAAGGTTTTGGCCCCGGAGGAAGTAGACCTTCGGTAGATTGGTTGCTTTTTGTTCTTTTGAGAAACATTAGTGAGATTGCCAAGAGGAAAACAGTTGCATGAAATATAAGGTGGATATTGTGAAAGCACATCATTTCTATATTCAGTAAGAACAATGACAGAGCCTTCAATAGTAGCTAGACAATTTTGGAATCCCAATTCCCAAACGGGGAAGTGCCCCGCAGTATGCATATAACGTTTTAATTATAAGATGAACCACAAAATAGATTTTCTAGTTATTATTATTTTTTTTGTGGGGGACCTTTATAAAGTGCGACCTCCTTTGTTCAATATATATGCAGACAATACACATCAAGTCTGGAGAGCCATTCATATCATATATATTTTGAACAAAAAAAACAGGGATCGAGTCACTATCTTTCCATTAAAAAGCCATTCATATATATTTTGAAATACGGCCTCTAGACAATTTCATACCACTAATAATCAATAAAAAAAAACACAATTCTTTTAACTCCATGATTCGACAAGCTCAAATTCACTACACGACATATCTTTAGTCACTCTCACCAGTCACCATCGATATTTGGCATACAACACATGTCTTTTTTTGAGGGCCGGCATACAACACATGTCAGTCGTGTGCAAATCTCCTTGGTGGCGATCTGAAAAAATGCAAAAATTCTAGCATCGTCTCTTCAGTATTGTACGTGGACTCATCGAGGCTCACTCGATCAGGTCTTTTAACCTTTACTTGATACTAAAAGGTGTTTAATGTTGGATATTGATAGGTGTGAGGATACTGGTCAAATTAATTTATTAAAATCCGATACTAATTCGTTTGCAGTATAGTTTAAAGGTCGAATTTCGGAAACGGACTATTTTTTTTTTCAAAGTTAAACAATTCAGATTAAATTAAATTCTATGGTTTAAACAAACAATTCAAATTTTAAACAGGGTTAGACAGTAAGTAAATCGTAAATCAGAAATCCTAATTAGTCAAAATCTAAACTACTTAAGGAGATAGATCAATTGAAAAACAATTAGGGGTGCAGGTTGTCCAACTTTTCTCATCTGTCAGGATTGGAACGGACTATCCTATTCCTAGGACAGACCGTTTCAGGTCCTGTCAAATGGTTGGAACAGGCCGTTCTGACTCAGGCGCCCCCTTCCGGGCGGTCCGTGCTGAATCTGGAACGGTCCGTTCCAATCATCTGATGCTTGTTTTATTGTCATACTTAGTTAATTGTTGAGTGTTTTTACGTGAGTTAAACCAAATCTAACCTACAGACTTGCACTCTAACTTCCATTCAGGTCAAGTTGAAGGATTTTGTTTGAAAATTCCTAAAACTCCTAAATTTCAACTTTCATTTCTTGGTTCAGGGGTTTTAGATTACATTTTGGGTCTTGGTAAACCCTCAATCTTCCGACTTATTGGGTAAAACTCTAATTTCTTAAAGTCTGGTTAAATCCTGCCAAACAGTTATGATTGCTAACTTATTATTGTGATTCAATTTATATCCAACAATTAAACTAGGTCTTTGTTTAACGAGACGATCAGATCAATCAATAACATAATTGAGCAACCAAATAATCAAGATAAATCACAGAACATAGAAACGTAACTTAACTCAACTAATAAATAAGCACTCAAACAAAACAAACAACTAAAAGAAAAGTTATCGAACCATAGCTCCTAAACTACTCTACTCTAATAAATCCATGCAAGAAAAAGCAGGTTTCATAACAAACAGATACATAGAAAAGAGAAAAATCAAGTTACAACAAGTTGCGCTCGAAAACTCCACGATTCTGTGCTCTGTCCTGGCTGGGGCGACCCGTCCTGATCCTGGGACGGTGCGTCTTTGGGTCGTGGTTGGTCGTCTCTGCAGGCTGACTCCTTTGTGAGTTAGTTTCCGGCTTGAATTCTAGGGTTTCGTGTCTTTCCCTGACTTGGGGACATGACAGAGCTTAAATAGAAAGTCGAGAGGCGGTTCCAATCGTGGCAGGTTCATCCCAGAAGGCGGTGAAAATAGAAGAAACCGTCGCAGCAAATATGACACTCTATTTTTAGAAGTCAGGGTTTGGCTGGAACGACCCGTTCTGAGGTTGGGGCGGACCGTTCTAGTTGAGTCTGCGCTAGTTCACCTGGTTATCTTCTTTTCTGGTTGGGACGGACCGTTCTAGTTCGCCCGGCGGGACGATCTGTTCCAACTGCCTGAGTTCCTGACTTTGGTTGATTTTCTCCGTTTTTCGTACCAAATATGTGATGAACCTGTAAAAAAAAGGCTACCACTGATCTTTCCTTCACACTAAACTAGCAGAATTAGAATAAAAATGAGTAAAAAACACAAGTATTTGAACACAATTTGAGACTTATTCTGGTTGAAAATCAAGTACGAAACCCATACATCAGACATATATTCCGAATGTTTTTGAAACATATATTTATCTATTTATTTCTTAAGAATATTCTTCAAAATTAATTAACGACACACATCTCGGCCGCATCAGTTTATTTTCATTATAGCGTTGAGCCATCATATTGTAAAGCTGAAATTAACCAAAAAGGGAAAAATATACCACAACTATGTTGGACGAGAACATTTTAATTTTTTTTAAAGAAAAGCAAGTTGAATATATGTTCAAAATCCAAGACACTGTTCGGTCTGAATAGGAGTCAGCTCGGACCGAATAGCAAACACAGGGCTCCACGCATTGAGGTAAATCCGGACCGAATTGTCTATGTTCTGACTGAATTATTCACCGACTAAGTATATTTAACAAGTTAAATGTGTGTTTCTTGTCAAATCTTTCCAGATTCGAAAGCTGCTTATCAAGGGGATCTGATTTAAGTCAAAAGAGAAAAAAATTTGAATCATATAGAAAAATTGTGTGATTTTATTTTATTTTCGAAAAAATATGTTGTCAAATGTATTTTTTAATGCTTATTTTTTTTCTTCTCCCTCATTGTAAAACAATTAATATAAAATAAATAAAAAAGAGGTGTGTGTGAGTGTGAGGATATAGGCACTAAGTTGGTGCTTAATCTCGTAAAATCTCATGTTTTTGTGATTGCTTGATTATTAAAATTTTACATGGTATCAGAGCGTAGTTTGAATTAAATTCAAAAGAGATCCAAGAGAAAGAATAAAAACCACATGCATGGAAGACAACACTGGAACCGTTTGGCATGGTAAAGGTTTAGTGCGGAAATTCATATTCTTCTCGAGAAATAAGAATGCAACTACCATATAATAAATTTCATTACTCGAGTCCATATGTAATAAGGTCATCTTTATTACTTTGTATGCGTATTTTTGAAAATATATTTCATATCAAGTGCATGTTTATTATGTTATAGACTTGAAACCAAACCGACAGAAGAAACCTGCTCAAAATCCGACTTTGAATTCAACGCAAAACGCAAAAAAAAAAGGGACATTTGTTCATAATACAAAACTAAAACAAGTAATAATGTGGTATGCTTGGTAGCTACTTTTACTGATTATTTTCAAACACTCGAAATATTTTTTTACTTTCATGCCAAATCCAGAAAAAAAGAAAAAAAAACATTCAGGTATCCAATCTCACCATAATGTTGGATTGATTTCTTCAGAGGTTGACGAAACCTCGTCATTATTATAAATGTAATAACGTGGAGTCTTTTCTAGTACATGAACAATTTTATTTACTAACACAGATATATTTCTTTGGTGACCATAAAATAACTTAAATTTTTCATTAATTCTTACAATTGCGTTAGCAATCCAATAATTTTTTTAGTTTTTAGTGAAAAAATAACAATATGACTCGATGAGAACAGAGAGAAAATTTAAAAAGTCGCAGAGGCAAATAAAGAACAAAGGCAAAAGCTTACTCAACTTTATAAATAAACGAAACTCTGGCAGGCCGAATATTACAAGGATCAAAGGCATTGCTTCCAATTATTAGAATTGGAAACTCCAGAATAGTTGACAATGGCCAAACTATAAACTTCTGGTTAGATAACTGGTGGGAAAACCAACCTTTCTACAAAAGATTTCCCAAACTTTTCTCTTAAAGTAAAAAAAAAAAATCACAGATCTTTGGCTCAATGTTGGCATAATAATTCTCTTAATCTCAAACTTAAGAGAGGTGCCCAACTGAGTTGAGGAGAGAAAAAATTGAACTGATTAACATTCTTCAACAAATTAACCTCTCAAATGATTACGACTCTAGCATCTGGCATTGGGAGGCTCCTGAAACTTAGTTAAATCACTAAATTATGAGATTTAGGCACCTGTGGAAATTACATATCCCCCCTTAAAAGTAAAACTCTTTGTTTGGTTATGCCTCAAAAATCAAATTCTCACTAAAGACAATCTCATTCACAGAGGTTGGAGTGGCTCACAGAATTGTGTTTTCTGTGACCTAACTGAATCAGTCACTCACCTTTTCCTTAATTGTACATTTAGCATGGAATTTTGGCAAAATTTAAACTGCTATAATAATTTCAGCTGGCAGGCAGAGCCTACTGATTTAAACTCAATTTGGGAATTTAGCGTTTTGGTAATCATATCACATCAAATAAATATGGGAAAGCCCATCTTAAAATTCTTAGCTTGGCTCATTTCTGGACAGGAAAAACTGCAGGCTGGGAAAGTTTCTTCAAGATTTCCCTTAACCAACACAACTCTGCCACCTCCACCAACCTTGAGGAGCAGTGTGGAGATATTACCGGATGACAGGGTCACAATCATCCATGAAATTGACAGATGAAGAGGATTCAGACATTGATCTCCTAGACAGCAATTAAGTTGTATCTTTTTTTTGTTATCTTTTGATTTGTTGGTTTGGTTAGGATAGAGGGTTGTATCTTTCTTTGTTATCTTTTGATTTGTTGGTTTGGTTAGGATAGAAGCTTGTTCTATCCGGGTAGTTTTCTCTTTCCTGACATTAACGAAAGCAGGCACTCAGTACCATGATTGCTTTTAAAAAAAAAAGGATCAAAGGCAAAAATTCACCGTCTAAACAACAGAAGAGTTCAGAATGATGGTCATTTCTTATTTCACTCTTTAAATACTACAAATGGTTACAAATCAGATGCAAAAATTTAAAACAATTTGAATTTCACCCAATCTAAAATCACCAACCAAAACTATGGAGAACAATTTGAGTTCTCATATCTAAATTAATCCGGCTAAAACCATGGCACACCATCTGACTTCAGCCAAGTTTTAAATAATCAACTACTGCAATGAGAGCACGTCACGAAACCTCCTTCCGATGTATTCTACCTGATCTCTCCATTTGCAATGGATGCGACTTTACAAACACCAGCTGATGTAGTGAAAGGCACATCCTTATAAGATGCCACCAGCTGTACATCGGTGTGTAGTTCAGCTTGAATCTTCTCCCAGACCTTAGACTTTGCATTTAACAAGCCATCTGGCTCACCAGAAAATCCAGGGAAGGTGACTCTCTCCCCTATCTTAGCTGATGCGGGAGGCTCCACTAGTTCAACCTGCAATGCAATTAGTTATGAATGTACTCACTGGTACTAGATATAGTGTAACATATGTTATATCAAATTACTGTAGCACACTCATTTCATTTCATTGACATAACATTTAATTCTTAACAGTGTACATTGCAATGGCTAAGAAAGCTGTGAGCGAAGCAAGAGGTCGGGCTTATGAGGATCTATACCAGAAGCTGAGTACGAAGGAGGGTGAGAAGGACGTGTATAAGATAGCCAAGCTTCGAGATAGGAAGACGAGAGACTTAAACCAAGTGAAGTGCATCAAGGACGAGACTGATAGGCTTTTAGTGAGGGACGACGAGATCAAGAATAGGTGGAGGGATTACTTCAACAAGTTATTCAATGGAGAGGATGACGACTTAGGAATTGTGTTGAACGACTCCTTTGATGACTCCAATAGACGTTTTGTTAGGAGAATTCAAGAGTCCGAGGTGAAAGAAACCTTAAAACGAATGAAAGTAGGTAAGGCTCTAGGACCTGATAACATACCAATCGAAGTATGGAGGTGCCTCGGAGATGTGGCTGTAGTTTGGTTAACCAAACTATTCAATAGCATTTTCCGATCAAATAGGATGCCAGATGCGTGGAGGAGAAGCACTCTAGTACCAATCTTCAAGAATAAAGGGGATGCTCAAAGCTCTACAAACTATAGAGGGATTAAGCTTATGAGTCATACAATGAAGCTTTGGGAGAGAGTGATAGAACATCGCTTGAGACGGATGACAAACGTTTCGAAAACCCAATTTGGTTTTATGCCTGGGAGGTCAACCATGGAGGCCATCTTCCTAATAAGGCAATTGATGGAGAGATATCGGGAGTGAAAGAAGGATCTACATATGGTTTTCATTGATTTGGAGAAAGCATACGACAAAGTGCCAAGGAAAGTTATGTGGTGGGCACTAGAAAAGAAGAAAATCCCCACAAAGTATGTTACCCTCATCCAAGACATGTATGATGGTGCCGTTACTTGCATCAGGACATGTGATAGTGTAACTAGTGACTTTCCTATTAAAATAGGACTACATCAGGGATCAGCTTTGAGCCCGTATATTTTTGCCTTAGTGATGGATGAGATCACGAAGGATATACAGGGAGAGATTCCTTGGTGTATGCTCTTTGCGGACGATGTGGTGTTAGTCGATGAGAGTAGGACGGAGGTCGATAGAAAATTGGAATTGTGGAGACGAACTCTAGAGTCCAAAGGGTTTAGGCTTAGTAGAACTAAGACGGAGTATATGGGGTGTGAGTTTAGTGGGATACGACCAGTGGACGGAGATGTCTGTCTAGACGGGCGGGTAGTACCTACGAAAGATACTTTTCGATATTTAGGGTCGATGCTGCAGAGCGATGGCGAGATAGATGAAGATGTTAGTCACAGGATAAGAGCGGGGTGGGTGAAATGGCGACAAGCATCAGGCGTCCTATGCGATAAGAAAGTCCCGCATAAGCTAAAAGACAAGTTCTACAGGACAGCGATTAGACCTGCGATGTTGTATGGCGCAGAATGTTGGGCTACTAAAAGACAACATGTCCAGAAGATGAGTGTAGCTGAGATGCGTATGTTGAGGTGGATCTGCGGTCACACGAGGAAAGATCGGATTAGAAATGATGACATACGAGATATGGTTGGGGTCGCACCAATAGAGGAGAAGTTGATCCAACATCATTTGAGATGGTTTGAACATATCCAACGCAGACCTCCAGAGGCACCGGTACGTATCGGAATTCTTAATCATTTCGAGAACACCCGGAGGGGGAGAGGGAGACCAAGATTGACATGGGAAGAAGCGGTGAAAAGAGACCTTAAAGAATGGAACGTCTCCAAGGAGTTGGCGATCGATAGGAGCGCTTGGAAGTTAGCAATTCATGTACCGGAGCCATGACGTAGGAACTTAGGGGTAGGAGCGATGCCATAGGTTTGTAGGTCCCTCTATTAGGTCACGGTCTAGGTTTCTACTATTACTATTATTATTAGAGGTATTATTATTAGTATGGCTAGTCTTACTATTAGTATTTTTATGTTTTGTATTTTTTTTGTTCTTGGATGTGTTCTCTTGTTGGGTTTCTTTCTAGCCTACCCCAACTTGTTTGGGACAAAAGGCTTAGTTGTTGTTGTTGTTGTTGTTGTAGTGTACATTGCAATGGCTAGTACTCATTTGAAGTGCTGGTACTGTAAGGTAGGTATAGTATGGTACCAATTTACCCATCCGTCACATATAACAAAGGTCATCTAGCACTTCTTTCAATATTGTCATCAGTTGATAACTTTCGTCCAATGGAAGCGACTCATAGTGGCCAATAAACTAACAACAAAATTCATCGCCATTGAACATTTAGAAATGGAGATATAAACAAAGATGCTTAGCCTAGAACTGGAAGGAGAAATGGCAGGACTGCTTACTTTGGTATGATCTTCATTTGATGCAGCCAAAACCATTGCATGTGACTTAATACCACGCATTGCCACCGGCTTCAAGTTGCACAGAACACAAACTCTACGATTCTGCTTGACAAGAGGAATTGCTCAAATTACAAACAATGAAGAAAGAAACATATGCTGAAATAATGAGCAAATTAAAAAAGTAGTTAAAGAAAAATGGCCCCTGGCAATTGCAAAAAAGATGAGTTTTAACCTGCATCTCCTCTAGTGGAATATACTTGACAAGGCCGCTGACCACGGTCCTAGTCGAACCCTCTCCTACATCTATGTCCTCGACATAAAGTGAATCAGCATCTGGGTGCTTCTTAGCTTCAGTAATAAGACCTACACGTATGTCAAGCTTTGAGATGGTGGGCTCTGCTTCGGTAGCTTTTGATTTTGAGCTAGACCCACCAGACTTGTTCTTTTCTTTCTTGTTATTTCCATCTGCAACAAACGTTAGAGCATATACTTGTAAAATATCACTTTTGTTCATATTAAATACTTGCACAGTTGCACTATTTACACGCAAAATTTTCAACGAGCATTAGCAAAGAACCACATGCAAATATGTTTGCATTCAGATTCTAAATATTTCTAAAGAATATAGCATATTTAAATATGTTAAAGGGACGACAAGCTGGTTAAAATAAAAAAAATTGAAACCTGCTAGTTTTGTTTTCTTTAGTTGTTCGGCAACAGCCTTGGCATCAGCTTCTTCCTTGAGTTTCCTGTCAGCTTGGCTGCCTGCAAACTTTTGTCTGAAGAATTCTACCTCTTCATCTTTCTGTACAAGAAACAACAAGTGTTTACTAAAACAAGAAGAAATACACGCCGTATCTTAATAATCAAATCTACAGGTTAGAACCCTCTTTATATCACAATTGAGGCTATAAGGTAACACAACCGGGCGTGAACACAACTGAAGTAATCAAAATGGTCCTGAAGTTTATTTCACATTACAACTCCCTATATACATTAGTCTCTGTTTTATCTATGAACTTGCTATCTTTCCTCACTATTGGTCCTTGTCATCATAATTAATTGCATTATACAATTCACTTCTATTAGGTGATCAGAACATTAAAAAAAAGCTGATATAATGGGTTATTCTTTCAAGAAAACTAGCAATAAAGAGATCCACTCCCAATAAGGTGGCATAGTATAGTGTTCAACATTACGTAATAAACGGTTCGATAAGGAAAAAAATCAGGCACAAAAAAAGAACATACAAGTTCCTTGAACAATGGCTCAGGTCGCCCTATTTTGTGTCCTGCTGGCAAAAACTCCCAAGGCTTTTTTGCCTTATCGACATCTCCTTTCTCATCAGAGAATGATAAGTGAGTCTCCCGAGATAAATTAAGTTGCTTCAGGACCTTGTGAATATCATTAAAAAAAATCAATTTAAGATAATCAAAGGGTCACATTAATACAAGGACCAGTGCATGCTCTCCTGATCAGCATATCTTAGGCCCTCTACATTTATTTTCAGATGGGCACAAAATGTATTTGTTACTAAAAATGGACTTGTACTGCACCTGTAACCACCCATGGCAACTTTTTGAAACAAGTGTTTGCTTCACCAAAAGAATTAGGCACACTTGGTAAGCCAGCAAATATTTTTTTTAAAAAAAAAGGAAGTGCACACTAACTTCATCAGTAAATGAGGGCATAAAGGGTTCGAGCAAACAGGCTAGAAGGTACACAAGCCCAGCTGAAGTTTTCATCACAATAGCACATGCAGCAGGATCTTCCTTGAAAAGCTTCCAAAATTGGCTCTCCTGCACAACAAAGTAGTACACGAAATTGAAGATAGGTTAAAGAATTAAATGACAAAGATAGATAAAGGACCAGAATTTGGTATAGTGTCATTCTTGTATAAGGATCAGGTTGCAGGTTCTAGTTATCAATTATTATTTTTCTTTCCTTTTGTTTAACCTCTGACTGTTGTAATCAGTTAAGTTTAACCCTCACACATAAAACGTACCTGCAGATAGGCATTGCCCTCACTTGAAATGCTCATGGCAGTTTTCAGACCTTGCTTTAGCTTGACCTGCAATGTAACAAGAAGAAAACGTCATCCAACTGCATGGATGTAGAGAAACGAATAGAAGTGCGAGCAATATCTGTTGACCTTTTCCATAGCATCAATGTATTGCTCAACCAACTTGCCAACATTTTCTGCTAGTGTCTTTGTTAACTGGTGCGACTCAACATTAGGAGCGTCAGGAATAATAGAATCATATCCAGCTCCTGCAAAAGAAATAACACATTTGATGAGTGCACGAGCTATGCAGAATTGACTCGCTTGCATAGTTGCATGTGCTCCAGTGCCACAACTGCTGGACACCACAAGTTGCCACAAACTCTCTTTTGCATTATTTTTTAATCCAAAATTCAATAACAAATCCGAACTCTTGATATCATTCCATGCTCCAAATAAAAATTTATAATTTCTCGAATTTTTCTAAGAAGAAGAGAACAAAAGTTGGGTGCATTAAAATTTATCTATTTGCAATTAACTTGATCTGTTCATCTGCATAAAGAAGTAATAGAGACAATTTCATATGAATGTATCGATCTTGAAACAGTAATCTGTATTGTTCAGACATTTCAATTGGATTTTAGACATTAGAATATTAATGGAAAGAGCGGTGGTGGCACCAGAACCCTAGAGAATAAGTCTATTGAGTGTTTAGAGCTTGGGTCAACATATGAAGGTTCTGCTTATGATTTAGCAATAATTAATGAGATGCAAGAATGAAATAGTGTAGAACTATGTTAACCTGCTGGTTTTGCAATGAAGCTCAACACACGGTTGATGAAGTTCCCTAAGTTGCTTAGCAACTCACTATTCAGTTTTGCTTGTAAATCAGCCCAAGTAAACAATGTGTCTGACACCTACATCGCACAAACAATGATAAAAAATAAAATGCTAGTAAGACCATTGCACATTTGAGAATCATAAGACAATACATCTCTTCAATTTAATTGTGTTGAGAATTTGAGATAATTAAAGGGCCAAACAACTAAATCACACACCAAATCCTGCCAGTAGCAGGTATCAGTGTGAGCTATTGTATTTATATGGTCAACCTCCATAAAAACAATCTGTGAGAACATACAAACTGCCTAAGATTTAAAAAATAAAAATGAAAACAGACAATGAAAACTTACTTCAGGCCTATTAGTGAGCAAGTAGTACCGCCATACTTCAGGCGGAATATTTGTGCCCTTTGCATCATTGCCAAAAACACCAATTCCCTTGCTTTTGGAAAATTTCCCTGGAGATCATATAAAGAAAAATGACAGTTGCTTCTCCCAACTACAAACTTTTCAACATGTATTATGCAAGTTCTGTCTGTCACTCTATGATCAATTCATATGGTCTGGTAAATAACTATTTTGATTCCTTTTTTTTCAGTTGCAAATATCACCCAAAACAATACGGTACTTTTTCCACTTAACATTTCTAAAACAGAAATGATAACTGCCATCTGCAGTTTTACCATCCCTTGCTATCGCCAAACGCAAAGTGAACACATAAAACAAACAAGGTAAATATATAGACGATCAAAGTGAACGCATACAAATAAAATGTGTTGCCATCACTTGTTCAGATTTTTATATACATATTCAACTTATTTTTATTGAACTTATTTGTTTGTATATGTTCACTTTGATCATTATATACGTTCACCTTATCTATTTTTTGTGTTTACTTTCTGTTTAGCTATGGCAAGTGATGGCAAAACTGCAGATGGCAGTAATCAATTTCCTTTCTAAAATACCAGCAAAAGAATTTAGAGTACTGCATTTGTCCATCTATCATGATTATCAAGATAAACCATTGTCAAGTGATCCATCGCTCTGCAAATGATACTACTGCGTCTAAGTAACTCTCCACTTGTAATAGAAACTCTGTTTTTAAGTTGTCTATTAGACCACAATAATAGATTCATCTTCCTATTGTAGCATGCAAGAAAAAATATATATACCAGCTTCATAGTTCAAATATTCAGTAACGCTAATTGTCTTCATCATGGTCCACTTCTCGCCAGTCCCAAGAAGTGTGGAGGGAAACATAACCTGGAATTTTTGTTCACAATTTAGGACCAAAATTTACAAACTAGCCGCAAGTAGAAATTTCACCATTCCAAAGTGCAAAAATACTCTTACAGTGTGAAATGGCACATTATCTTTGCCCATAAATTGATACAGCTCAACGTTGTCAGGATTCTTCCACCATTTCTCCCAGTCTGGTGTATAGCAAGCAGTGATGGAAATATACCCAATTGGGGCATCAAACCACACATAAAACACCTGAGAATAAAAAATAACTACGCATATAAGAACATAAGCCTAATACAAACATTTGACAAGTCATACTCAAAGACATTAATGCTTACTATATAGTAAACAGAAAACAAAGCTGAATCGCTTTCAACAAGTATACATTTTCCTCTACAAAAATAAAACATAAGATTTAAATAAAATTAGTTCCTCAAAGTTATCAAACCTTTTCTTTGTACTTCTCGTGGGGCACAGGGACGCCCCATTTGAGATCCCTTGTAATGCAACGAGGTTTTAATCCTTCTTTAAGCCATGCATTTGTTGCCTGAATGGCATTCTGACTCCAAGATCCAGCCACCGACATTTCAGTGATGTAGTTCTCTAGTCTTTCTCTTAACAAAGGAAGCTCTAAGAACAAGTGGTCAGTATCTCGAATATGTGGCGTGTTGCGACAAACCTGGAACAATTAGATCGCATTATAGATAATGATTACAACATAACTGCAATGTGACTTGACAATTATGGTAAAGCAACATAATGCCTAGTTGAGCCATCCACATGCCCAATGCTTTAAGTAAACCCCCTTTCTTGTATTCATTCCCGAACCAAAGGGGCCTTGCTATATGTCAAGTTGTACAATAAGCTGCTAAGATGAATTTGGGATTACATGTGGTACATAACCTCACTGAAAAAAAATATATCAAATTTGAAATTCTGGCAACAAACCAGCCCATGTTTAATCTTTCAACAATCAACCAAATTCTCGAATAGGCTCAACCAAGACCAAAATATTAACAATAAAATAGCAAAATTAGACAAAAGTAAAAGAACCAATAGAACACCACATTGACTACCATCCAGTCAAAACGTCAGACACCTTACTATTTACCATAATTTATACGTTCTTGAATCAAAATTACCTTGCATTTGGGATCAATAAGTTCTGTCGGGTTCAATAGCTTTCCGCATTTCTCACACTGGTCACCTCTGGCAGAGTCATAATTGCAGCCTGGTGTAGGACATGTTCCCTCCACGAGCCTATCAGCTAAGAACTTTTGACAGGTGTCACAGTAGGGCTGCCACACACAGAAACATACCAAGTTAATAATAAAAAAAAAAGATTGGTTAGTATGCACTTTCTGAAACAATTTAATACTGTTTCCCGATACTTTCAAACCTAGACTCTAAAATTTTGGTAAAAAGACTGCAAGCAATGTCAAGTTTATTTGTCAAGGCATGTGCATTTGGTCTTGTAGAACTGAAACTGTCATGGAATTTAGAGATGCCAACAAGGTACAATCAAACAGTACGTACAATTCCTCCAAAGGTATCATACTTGATTCCACCAATTCACCAAATAATCTAGCCCAAACAGGAGAAGAAAGTAATATATGAATCATACCATCTTAATCTTAACAAGAATTAAATCATGTCCAAAACTTACTTGCTGCATGGTGTTCTCAGTGAGCCATTCATTCTCCATGAGTTTATGAAATATTGCTTGGCAAACCTCAGTTTGCTCAGGAGTGGAGGTGCGCCCAAAATGGTCAAAGCTTATGTCAAACCACTTGTAAATATCTCTGTGAATGGCATGATATCTGCATAGGGAGCAAATACATCAGAACCAATCCAAAATTCCATCTACCAACACCCAATAGAGTTCAGTATAACTTAATAATTTACAAAATTGAATTCAATGGCAAAGCAATTATAATGAATGAATGCTTTAAGAAATCGAAAATCCTCTTACTTGTCACAGATCTCCTTAGGAGAACAGTTCTCTTCCGTGGCCTTTGTTTCAGTTGCCGTGCCATACTCATCAGTACCACACATATAAATAATATTATAATCTCTGATGCGACAATATCGAGCAAACACGTCCGCACTAAGCACACCTGCCAATTTCCAATAAGAAATCATTAGAAAATTAAAGATGAGGACGATTGAAACCATACATTAGTATGGTATTCAGACGAATTAAAACTACTCGAGCAATGGAGCAATGACACTTGGAATCTCTAAAAGGTTCCTGAAAGTTCTCTCTTTTAAAAAAAAAATTAAAGGAGGAAAAAAAAAAAGCAAGTTGGAAGGATGCGATGACAACAGGGACAATTAGTCAATTACTAGCTGAAATAGTCCAAATAGGAAAAATTCCAACCTAGGAAGAGGTTTGGAGGGACCTACAATTGAGATTTGATTTACCAAAATCTAATTAAAACCAACGTGAAAACTTGCAATTGATGGGTACGCAAAAAAAGAAAGGCAAAAATTCCCGAGCTACTTAAATTCCAAACTCGCTAATACAGAGAACTTAGACAACATCGATCTAGCAAATTTCTGATATTGATTGTAAAACTTTGAAATCCTACAATTAAATAAAATTTTTAAAATAAAAAACAGAAAGAGGATGCCGATCTAATTAGTAAAAGGATTGAACAGAAACAAAAAAAAAAAAGACTCACATCCGATGATGTTGCCTAGATGGGGAACGTTGTTCACATACGGAAGTGCGCTTGTGATGAGGATGTTGCGGCGGCCAGCGATAGGAACCTTCTTCGTCGAATCTCCCATTTTCAACCTCAATTCGGCCTCGAAATCACCTGATTCGATTGCTTAGAGGAAGATCTGAGGTCAAACAAGCGCTCTAGTAATATAAGAATTGGAGAGAAATAAAAATTAGAAAGGAAAGAGATGGGTTTTGGTTTTGTTTATCTGATAAACCCTAGTAATGCTACGCAGGAGAGAGATAAAGTGCAACCGGGCAAAGGAGGATAAATGATCCGAGACCCGATAACCCTACTCAAAAACTGCGGTTTCGATTATGAATAGATATGGCGCCGTTTAAATTAATGAAGAAAATCGATATATGAAACCATCGATCAATTTCAAGGATAAAATTTTTTATTTGGTGTATTGATGGACTGAAAATTTGCATTTTTATATTGCTTTGAATAAACTAAGAGGTTGAAATTTGTTGAAAATCTTTTATTCACAAAATCCCAGTACAAATTAAACAAAGTATGTAATATACTAAAAATAATTTAGTAAATGATCAATCAGTTTTAGAATTAGTTTAATGTACAAATAAAATATATATTTATTTTTTAAAATTTAATAAGCATTTTATTGATAACGCTATGTTGATTAAGTTATTGTTGTTATTTTTGACGTATTTCTATGATATTTTTCAATTTTCAGTCAAACGAATAAATAGAATTGCTACTCTGATCTTCCTAATCCGTTTCGTTCCTATTTCCTAATAAAGCAAAATATTACTCTATGACTATTTTTTGGGAATTACTTAGAGTAATATGTAGTAAAGCTTGTGAAATGCCAAATTTTAATCGCTTTACTAATGATATTGTTTTGCAAATCGTCAAAAGGGCCGAAATTAATTAATATAAAAATTTGGACCCAAAAAATTTTAATATACAGAATTATTTTATTTTTTTTTAATAAGAAGAAAGTTCCAACGCGTTTCAGAAGCGAGTATTTGAATTCTCCTCCGTACGCGTTTATAAAACGCGCTCCAACCCTCCCAACGCGTTTTATAAACGCGTACGAAGGAGAGATGCTGTCCACTTTCCTCTCGTTTGTCAGAGCTTCGTACGCGTTTATAAAACGCGTTGGAAGCCCTAGAGCGCACTTTATAAACGCGTTCGAAGGTGTATTATTTAATTTTTAGAAAAAAAAGTACAAGCATGCTCTGATAAAGACTGCAAAAGACATGACAAGATTTGATTTTACAATGTCATCTTTGAACTGCTGAAATTATTTATAAAAGCAGTCATTGTTGAATTAGAATGCACAAACACCCACTACCTCCTTCTTGTTAAAACCTTCAGTACAATGGACAAAGGAAATAGCTCTAACTCAAATAATGATGTTCCAAACTATCGAAGAGCAACCCGCATTGAGTATTGGCCAACTTTCTACCATTACCCTGCCAATAGAAATCAACCAGAAAACGGAGAATACGAGGCAATTTGTCGCTCTTGTTATCGCATTTTGAAATACAACATCCATGAAGACACGACTGAAGAGGGAGACGTGCTCGAGTTAAAAATACACTACCAATGGCACATTAATGGTGGGCCGGAAAGAGAACAGAAGGAGTACCAGGAGCGGCGATGGCGGGAACACGAAAAGAATCTGAACCGACAAAGGCGATATGACTGGTACAAAAAATATTACACAGAACCTCAACCCATCCCCCAACAACAACCGAAACCCTACCTCTCGTCTGAACCAACTCACTGGACTGTTTACGAGAAAATATACAACTTTAATGGAGACCACACAGTGACCTGTACAAGGTGTGCTCAAGTTTTCAATTACAAAGAAAACATATTGCGTGACCACTACCATGAGCACAAACGTCACGACGAAAATGAACAAAGAGCTCGGGACATAGAGACGCAGAGGATTATTAAAGAAAGAAATGAAGAAATGGATCGTAAACAAAAAATTAGGGAAGAAGAGGCAAGGAAAAAAAGGCTCAAAAAATCAGAGCAAAAATTGAGAGAAATGAATAAGAGGGATGAACTTCGACAAATTGCGGCAAGCCGAATGGCAGAGATAGAAAAAGAAGAAACCGAAGCGGCTTTTTGGAACGAAGCCGCTCAATTCGTTGACAACAGTGTTCCGAGTAATCAACAAGAAGATGATGCTGCTTTTTGGAACGAAGTCGCTCAGTTCGCTGACAACACTGGTGCGAGTAATCAACCACAACCGAATGATGAAGATGAGCAACCATGGTGGGATGAAATTCTACAACATGTAGATAGTCAAAATCTCTAAATATTTATATCATTGTAATATTTATGTGTTTTATTATTATGGTTGTTAATGTAATTTAGTTGGAATTGTTAATGCAATGTTTTATTTTTATGGTTGTCTTTTATTTCCTCTATTTTTTGTAGTGCTTTGCACTAAAAGTTGTGGTTTTAATGTGTTGACGTTTAATGGATAAAAGTTGTTGTTAGGAGTATTTCATTTATTGGCGTTTCAATACATAAACGTTTATGTTTCAAGTAGTGCTTTGCACTCCGAATTTTCAAGTCATAATAATACACAACTCAATCATCACAAGTCATAATAAGCAATCCAATAAATACACAAGTCAATCACAAGTCATAAACGAAAAATAGTCAATCAACATCAGTAATACACAAGTCAATCACAAGTCCATAAACGAAAAATAAACGATCCGTCCATCATCAGTAATACACAAGTCCATAAAAAAAAGAACTAACGCCGCCGCCTCCTCCTAGGTCCCGAAGGTGAAAATCTGTCAATCACCCTCACCGCACGCCTATCTCGTCCAGCCGGGGCAGTAACGTCTCCTGAGTCAGTGGACTCTGTATCCCCATCGTCCTCCTCCTGGAGGTCCTCCTGCTGGTCCTGCTGAGCCTCCTGCTGTATGGGGCCAAACTCAACAGGCTGCCCAGCCTCCTGAGGAGTCGCTATAGGGACATAATCACCCTCCTCATCTCCGGCCGTCCGCAGTAATGTGCTGAACGAGTCTGTCCCTCCCATACTACCCAACGGAGTGCCAAATGATGGAATAGAAGAAGGCGTAGGCACTGACGGAATAGTAAATGGAGGAACAGTAAATGCAGGAAAAGAGGAAGGCATACCAAATGGTGCAAAGGAGTACGGTGGAGGATCCTGAGGCTGGAAAATGCCAGTG